>CM069153.1:11264792-12464792 GCA_035221665.1 Okamejei kenojei
CAACGGAATACGCAAGAGAAGAGTATCGCATCCTCACCGAAGGAAAAGACCAAAAACATTAGCTTCCCACCCTCCATCCACGCCCCCCACACATTCTCAACCCCAATAAACTAAAAAAACTAAAACAGACAAAAGAAACAAAAAAAATAAAAAACAGATGGACTCAGAAGCAGCCGCTGCTTGCTAGGACAGCACACCCACTTCCCGGAAATCTTCTTGTTCCCATCAGTCTTTAAATTTCAAATAACTACACCGTCCAAATCTTCCACACACAAAAGATTATAGGCTTAGTGTCCAATACAGCAAACCATCATTCCAGATTTGCCATCAGAGGTACAACCTTCATCTTGCACCTTCTCATAAAACTACATTACATCTCTAATCTCTTTAGACAAGAGATACCAAACCTTTTGCACCATTCATATGTAGTCATCAGCAGGACCTTTAAAGAGCGAATGAGACATCTCTACTCTTCTACTCATTCCCCTTGCAATAGCCAAGCTAGTATCTGACCCGCACTCTTTTTTCCCATGTATCTCCCCCTAGAACACTCAGTCTAAGAGAAGTTCTGAACCTGCAGTATCGCCGTTGTTTTTTCTTACAGATGCTGTCTGACCCGCTGAGATCTTACTGCACGTATATGGTTCCCCATGCATTAAGATTACCTCCTCATTGTTTGCCTGTATTCATCAGCAAAAGTGGACATACCGCATGGAATTTCTTTAGTCAGAGGGTGGTGAATCTGTGGAATTCATTGCCACAGAAGACTGTGGAGGCCAGGTCAATGGATATTTTTAAGGCAGAGATAAGATAGATTCTTGATTAGTACATGTGTCAGGGGTTATGGGGAGAAGGCAGGAGAATGGGGTTGAGTTAAATCAGCCATGATTGAATGGTGGAGTAGACTTGTTGGGCTGAATGGCCTAATTCTCCTCCTATCATTCATGAAGTCACATCAAAATCACAGATATGGGTTGTGACTAGTTGGATTCCTATCACCAATCCCAGCAGGACCACATTATTCAGTCTTCCAACCCAATAATGAATAGAGTTTATTCCCACTATGTTTTCTCTGCCAATTAACCAATTTGTAATACATGCCAATATATTATTTATAATATAGGTATGTTACAAAACTTACCTTTAGTGGTGCTGCAGTTCTGTCACTGGCCGTGTGCTCGACATTGGCGCCTTTAGAGTGGGTGGGGGGGCGAGATTAAAATGCGTTTTACCCTTGAGCTGAGATGTTTACAGAAATGTATCATCTGCCAATTGTCAATCACCGGGCTGGTTGCCAATTTCATTTTAAGTACCTAAATTTTTAGGGGTACCGTTGTTTTGTTTACATTGTTCAATAAAACCTATCAATACATTGATACAATGTTAGAACTATGCATTATTTCTCTTTCGAGTCAATCAATGCAGTGGGGATGCGAATTGTAATCTGCGGCATAAAAAACACAAAACTTTGAACTCTTCACGGAATCACTCACTGACTCCGATTAAAAAATAGTAAGATTAAACTAGCACTATACCAGTTTTGAGTTTGATCTTGAATTTTAAGAGGAGTAACGTTGGCGATTACTTGCCCACCATGCTCAACCCTCTCCTCATAAAAGATCATCTGGTAGTTCGCGAGTCCCTGATTTTGATAACTGTTTTAACCATCGTGCTTATTTGTGATTGCAATACCGCTGCTATTGAATGTTTGCTGCGCATGCGTCCCTTGGCGGGCCTTCTTCACGTAATCACCAACGATCCCTCCCTCACAAAATCAAGATCAAACTTCAATCTGGTAAGTTCCTCATTTTTAATCTAACTAGTTAATACCTTTAACGATCCAGCACAACACTATTCCCTTCATTCTCCGTATCATTTTTAAATCTTCAAATCTTTTGTCTCTGGAGGTCTATAATAGAGCCAATGGATTCATTTTCGACAGACCCGACCTTACAACCCGAACCCGAATAGCGAATTTCAAGACCCTTGAATCTGTCTCTCACTATATAACTTCTCCTTTGGTCCAAATTATAACTCCATTCAAACTGAAAATATAATGATAGATTATATATATAAGTGAAAAGAGGATAATTAAGTTAGTAATTGCACAAAGAAAGAAAAAACTACATCTAGTAATTAGTGTAGTTATGCTTAGCCATACTACATGGCTAACCATCTACCGAACTTCCGTATTTGAATGTTACCAACTTAACCAGCTCCTGGTTTTCTGGAATTTTATTTCCATAACAGTCTTTTAACCCGGGGATATTGGATTTTAAAATATTAGGGTCCAATAGTCCGGGAATGTGAGGATACATGTATTTAAACATATAATAAAAAACGAAAAAAAAGGAAGAAGAAAATAAAAATAAAATTAATTTAAAAAAAAGTTGAGCAAGAGGGCAAATGCAATCAAACTCTATATATACGCAATATAATTTACTATTATCTGATTCTAAATATACAGTTAAAGTAAAGTATTAGTCATTATGATAATTTATTACTCTGATTAGTAATGGATAACCTACGCTATAGTTTTTAGTATTTATTAGTTATATTGTATTAGTAGTGCATTTATTCTAATTATAGTATCCATGGGGGTTTCTGATCCACATCTTTCTCCCGCTTCCTTAACACGTCATTAGTTCCCAAGCCAGTCCTGCAAAGGCCAGATTTTATTCAATTATTAAGTTTCAGTTTTTAAAAATATAATCAAGCTTCCGCTCAAACCCTTAGTCTCTGGCAAAGTCCAGTGCCTCCACAGGGTTGTTGAAGAGAGTTGTACATTCTGATTGTAGGTGACCTATGGGAGCTGATACCTCAATCATATCTCAAGTCTATCACTTCCCTCAAGATTCTTTTAGTCTCATTAAACTGCTTTTCGTTTCCTGGAGACCGCACTGGGTAGTCCTCTATAGATACTGATCCCGTCTCCTTCAAATTAAGATTTCTGGTTCTTGCAATTTTTGCATTACTCCTCCAGACCAAAGTCGTACTGACTTTTATTATCATTGTCTTGGGGAGCGGCCATGTCTTGTCTGACGTCTCATCACTCTGTGTGCTCGAGCAAGAAAGGCTTTGATCAATATAAAAACATTTTGACATAATACTTTGCGTGAATTCTCGGGATCTTGTCCACCTCTTTCCCCTTCTGGAATAACCACCCGCAATTCTTAGTTCTGTCCATCTGCTGCGACCTCCAATTCAGTACATTTCTCATTTATTTTGCCCAGTAGTTCAGTTAGAAGACGTTGGTTTTTCTCTGATAAGGTTTTCCGTATCCTGAGCACTTGGTTTCGGCTAGTTCCTCAAGGTCCTTTGTATGGCTGAGTACGTCTTGTGCGCTGTCAACTGCTTCCTCCAACGGGATTCAAGCCTTTCTTCAAGAGCAGTGTCACTTTTCTGATTTTAAAACATTTGTCTCTTTGTCAAACTTGCAAGCTTTTTCAGTCAATCTTTCCTGCAATTTCTTCCTCAGTTTATTCCCGAAAAATTTCGAGCCGATGGAATTAATTTCAAGCATTAAATCCATCATCTCCTCCTTTTTTTTTAATTTCCTTCCTAAAATTCATCTTCCTTAATTCTTTCGTTCGTTTTGCAAGTTCACTCCTTAAGTTCCTGCTTTATTCCTCATTAATCTGCAATTTCACTGCAATAAAAAGTTTTAAGATCTTCACCTTCCGATTTTTTTCATTATTTTTTTTTTCGACACAATCTTCTTGGGATAGCGTCCTATCCTGAGCCCGATGCTTCAATCGGCCCTTTATCTTGGTTCCACAAACCGTTTCCTGCCTAGTAAACACGACTTTTTTGTTTTATCCGAGGGGGGGCTGCGCTCATAGACATAAAAGTCCCGCCTGATGACGTCACTCGCGGCAGTCCATACAGAAGCAACAGGCAACAGGTAGAAATCGATTTTTTATCCCCGATTTTTCAGGCGATTTTGTTTCAAGGAGCTGCTGGCATTGCTCATTAGCCCTCCATTCCGAGCTGCAGAAAAGTTGTCCCTTTATCCCCGCGATTGTTTGCACTTCAAATGAAACATTAGCTCAATGCTTGAGATTACACCTGAAATATATGTAAGAAACCAGAGAACTGCAAAAAAATCTCCTTATATGCGGATGATTATTACTTTATATACAAAGCCGAAAATTAGTATTCCAAATTTATTAAAATTTAGTAACTGAATTTGGCTATTTTCATGATATAGTATAATTGAATAAAAGTGAACTTATGACAATAACGTAAATAACATTACAATACATTACAACAATTTCCATTTTAAGATAGCAAAACGAAAAAATCAATATCTTGGAATTTTATGTAACGAAAAGATTCGATCTTTATTTAAATCTAATTTTCACTCTTACTGAATAAATTAAATAAGCAATTTTCTATTGGAAAAATTGCCGACTTCTAATGCTAAGTAAGATTAAGCATTAAAATATGATTATTCTTTCCCTCTCGCAATTACTATATCTCTTCCAATTATTCTGAAAGATCTTCCTAAAAAATGTGTTTACGAATTTTGATTCTATTAGTCACCCAATCTTTAATCTGGATTAATAAGACCATAAATAAATAATAAACATTTATGTAATCAAAAATAAATGGAGTCTTGCACAGTATTTATTTTTATTACTGGGCAGATAATATTAAAAATATGAATTTTTGGTTTAGTAAGATTCAGATAAACAACCAATCTGGTTAAAAATTGAAAAAGAAGATTGTTCCCTTTGAAAATAGCTCGGTTTAATTCGCCAAAATTATACTAGGTAAGAAAACCTATAGAGAAAAAACCTATAATAGAAAGTGGGATATGTATCTGGAAACAAATAAAGACAACCATTAAATTGGAATGCTATCCACTACCCATCTCAATGAAATACTAAACATATTAAAACCCTCAATGATGGACAAAGTTTTTTAACCAATGGAAAATATTGGAATTAAAAGATGGCGATCTCTACAGGGAAGAAACTCCTTCCTTTCATTCAAAGAATTACAACAAATTTATGGGATTACATTCAACATATTACTTTAAATATTAACAAATTAGAGACTATGCAGAACACTCAGAAATTCGAAATAGAAAGACAAGAAATTTTAGATGATTGTCTAAATAAACAACACCCAACACATAAAAAATGATAACATATATTTTATAACATTTTATTGGAAAACTATGTCTCAATATGACAGAAATATATAGACAAACTTTGGGAAAACGAATAAGGTCAAATCATTAGAACCAGAAAGTATGGGATGAAAGTTTACATCATATACACTACTGCTCGTTAAATGCTAGACAACTCTCTTAATACAATTTAAAATAATACATAGACTACATTATTCAAAATCCAAACTACATAGTAATTTTTTCAAATGTATCTGCCATCTGTTGATAAATGTCAGCACTTAGAAGCTAACTTAACGCACTCATATTACAAATTGTATAATAATTACTAAAATTTGGACTAGAAATATTTAAGATAAATTCGAAAGTTGTGTAATAAGCATCTGATTCCTACTCAAAATTAATAATAATGGGAATAATTATAAACAGATCAGTTAATAAAATGAATCAAATAATTTTTTTTATTGATTATAGCTTTAATAATTTGGGAAAAAATTAATATTGTAATTCTGGAAAAGGGCTACATCCCCCACACCAAAATGTGTGATTACAGGAATTCGGTGAACTTCATCATGGAAAAGATTAAGGCTTGTCCTATTGGGACAAGTTGGGATCTTTTAGAGGGATATGGTCTCCATTTATTGAACTATTTGAAGGGTCATAAAATGGCTCGGTGCGAGGAGCCCTGACTGAAACGCCTGATATGAAGGAATAGATGAAGAATCATACATAACAAACCCATGGATATATCTCCAACTATGTTTAACCACTCCTCTCATTCTTTTTGATTTCTCTATTTTTTCTTTATTTCTCTCTATTTTTTCCTATCTGCGTTTTAAAAACTAAAAAGTGTATAGAAATCCACGACCAAGGAATAATTGTTAATATTAAATTAATATTATAGACAATGTATGTGACAAGTTTTATTCTTCTTTTAATATGTATATTCTAAATAAAAATATTTAACAAAAAAAACCTGCTTTTCTTAGATGCACCTGTTTAACCAACATTAAACTTATAGCGAAACAGTAATGTTATTCCCCATGTGAACCGGCAGATTTTTTCTGCCCGATATGGGGTTTTTAAATTCACCGCAACTTCATTCATTTCCACATCCATCGCGTTCCAGAAAAATCCACTCGCAACGTTGATTTTAACCTATGGACATTTAATCTACAGGCATAATTAATCTATTAAACACTACAATTCCTTCAATTTCGGCCTAATAAATTAATGACAATTAGATATTAAAAATCATGTTTAATTGTGAATCTACTGTGTGAATGTTAATTGGACACTTAGGCTGTACAATAAAAATGTTAATTTATTCTTAAGAAATGGATATAGATGTTTAGATCTTGTATTGAATTTGTTAATTAAGCTACAATTGGGTAAAATAAACTAATGATATGCTTTTAATTTCAGGTCATCCAAGTAAGATTTGTTTCATATTTGTTTCAGAATACTTCAATCTATTAATTTACTGAAAATGCTATTTCCAGTTCTCGTAATTTTTAAGGAAAGTTATGGGGCTTCTGACTGTCCTCGATCACAACATTCTGTGTTAAGTTCAATAGAAAAAAAAAAAGCAAATAGGAAACAAGTTGCTAATTTAAGAGTATGAAATTGGCCATTAGCTTTTTACTACTGTTGATTTGAAAGTGAATTAGGTGTAAAAATTAAACTTATTTTTATGCTTTAATTGATGGGAGATAAAATTGCAGACTTGATTTTTTAAATATCAAATTTTTTAACATTGCTTACATCATTACCAATGCATTTATTTTCACTTTAGTTTTTATTTGCTTATATGTTTACACAAATAAAACAAAATGAAACAACGAAAAATTTCAAAATACAGTTGAAATGTACAACAGTGTTGCAGGGTGGTTCAGTTCTACAATTAATGATGCAAGTATAACACGAAAACTATTTTCTTATTAAAAATTTGTTTTTTTTTTCCAATAACTTACATGATTGTCAATATATTTATACGTGTTGATGTACTTTTTTTCTTACCTAATCCATTTTCCCATTTTCCTGTTTTTTTAAACTCGGTCTTCTTTCACTCTTAGAGAGTATATCATTTCTCATGGAAAATATATTTCCTGTAACATGTACTAACCATTTGTACTAAGTCTTGGGCGTGTCAGCTCTGCAGCCAGTTTCTTGGTAAAGGCCCTTCTGCAGCTGTGAAGTAGGATTTTAAACCTAGTGATGGTCTTTTTTCAGCACCATGTATTTATTATTACCCAGGTATAATAAAATGGAAACATCTTCTTTGGAGACGATCATATCCTAATCACCTCGTTAATTTCTGAAATCACTCTGGTCCCAAATTGGTTCTTTTTTTGGGCAACTCCCAGAAGATCAGAAGATTATGTGCCTGATTTTGCGTCTGTTTGACACACATTGCCTCCAGCATGTTTGCTGCCTTAGAATTTGCTTGCTTTTTATGTTAGACGTAATAAAGAAATGAATCAAATTTTTCCAATTATATTCTCTCCAATTTTGTGAATTAGTGGATGTCATGCACTTTAATTTTATTTAATAAGCTTGAATAATACTTTATCCCAAGGGTTTCTAAAAATCTATTTGTGTTAAAAAAAATTGCGTTTGCACAAATACATACAATTTAGCTAAATGTCCCATAATTGGTTTGGGGAATGTATTCTGTGATAAAGCATACTTTACAATCCATATTCTGCATCAGGGGTCATCTATAACCTGTGGACAATTTAAAAAAAAAAATTCAGAATTGGTTTGCTGATCAAGCAACTTAATTTCTTCACAGAATATCAAGTGAACAAGAGATGTCAGTGGCATTTACATTGATGGAGAGTTCTTCAGAAAACCTGTTGATATTTCCCTTCACAGGCAACACCAAGGGGCCTTAATATTTGGATGATTGCATGAGTACGGCTTAAACTAAGAAATAAATCACTTTCCAAAATTTCTGCTCACTGCACACTTCCTATATGCATAAGATTATATAATTTTGAACAATCAAGAATCTAGATAACACACAATGGGAGTCAATAAAGTGCACTCTTCTGCTCAGTTTAGAATCCCTATTACATGCAAGGAACCAGTTTGCTGGTATCATTGGTATTACCGATCAACCTGCTGCATTAATGCTGGCTTCAGGAATTTTACAAAACCTCTATATGCCTGTTCCCCTCAAAGAGGATGATAAGGATAAGTTCCTTATCATCCTGGTCTGTAACTGTCACCTTTTTAAGCAGAGAGACCGTTGCCCTCGCGTTTCAGATTCAAGTCCCCTTCAGGATCTGATATTTTTCAATAAGATCATTTCCATTTTGCTAAATTCCAAACCGTACAATCGTAATAACTCCCCAATTTCCACCTGCTTACACAAAATCTAATACTTGATTGTCAGGTGGCTCAGTGGCACCAATGGGTAGAGCTGCTTGCCTATCAGCTCCAGAGACCAAGGTTCGGACCCAGACTGGGGGGGGCTTTGGTCTCTATGGGAGTTTGCAATTCTTCCCTGTGACGCGTGGGCTTCCCAAAGGTGACTTCATTTTCCTCTCCACCATCCCAAAGACTCTATAAAATTGTCCCTAATGCCCCTTTGAGAGCTAATGCAATAGGGGGATATTATGGAAGTAGTAGACTTATGAAAACAGGTGATTGTATGGTTGGAGTGGCCTGGTGTGAAGGCCCAGAAGTTTCTATGCTGTATCCTCCAAAATAAAATAAATATAAAACTATGGCTGAGCCAATTGGAACACTTTTATGATATTCAAGTCTCTGTCAGGGTTATGAAATCTTCAATATCATAAAAGGTCATCTTGGCCCTTCCTTTCTGTAACAATACACGTACTAGTCCCATTTTAAACCAGCACAAACTAAAATTAATGACGGAATGTTGAGAAAGGCCAACCTTCAGTTGATATATTTTAACAGTAATGAATTTTCCTTCATAAAGCCATTTTAATTCTGCTTTCACTTTGATGTAGCAATCAACATCGACAGGCTAGTTTTAGGTTGTAATTATTTTAGTGTTCCACAAGGCAGCCGAGCCAACATGGGTGAGAATTGGGAATGAGTAACTGCGAAGAGACCAGGCCCTGGGGCGGGGGGGACGGGGGGGGGGGGGGGGGGGGGGGGGGCGAGGGTTATGGAAGGGGAGTGTACCGAGTTAATATGTACCCGAGGGCAAATTTTTATTCCAATGCTTCCCTTTCCCAATTACTTTTACATTGAAGTGATTGAAATCCATAGCGAAGTTTAAATGGCATCAGAAAAATAAAACCTCCAGAATGGGGTATGATATTCATTATATGTGGTTGCGTGGAGTTCAGTATAGCAACAATTACTAATATTCAACTTTGTTTCTTCAGATGTCATGGTTCAATCTAAAAACTAAAGATCCAAATATAACCCTCATCACATTCCCCTGCATTGTTCTTCTGTCACTCCTATATTTCTTATACAATATGCCCCTTTTTTGCAAGAAGCTCTTTATAACATGCCATCTAAATCAGTTTTCAATCTGTATTACACTCCTTGAGGATGTTCATCTACGTGTTCAATTAATACAAAAAACGAGATTGGGGAAATTTCTATTCAATCCTGTAAAGGAAAAATTTGGCGGGGGGGGGGGGGGGGGGGCGTTTTTAGAAATAGTCAGTGAGGTAAACAACATACTAGTTGGTGGCAAAAATGACAATAGTGCTACCTTCCCCAAATATTTAACTGGGAAGGGCAAATAAAATGGCGTTATCGGGGCTGTATGTTGTGGACAGGCCAGCCTTGACACTTGCATGTCTTTTTAATATTTACACTTATACCCACCCCTGGATATTCCGCATTTAATAAAATTAAGGTTTGTCAACTAATTATAAATCAGGCTAATTACAAGTCAATAAACATTAGCAACTCCGACGAAACACAAACGCTGAGCATTTCGGATCCAGACATCGACGGGCAATTGGCCGAAGCTCCACCGCTCTCTATCTGGCCAGTGCTCTCTGTCTGATAACCACGGGGCCGCAAAACTTTTTGAAAGTGGGGGGGGGGGGGCTAAGCGTCACTGTCACTGGCTTTGAGGGTACCCGACGAGGCAGTGGAGCGGACCCCGAGTGAGGGAGGGTGGGGGAGATGGGGGGGGTTGTTTTATGAAATTTGCTATATTTAAATAATGTTTTAGTGAATTGTAGAAGTATGATGATTTCACTGTTTTGTGTTTAAAGTATTTTTAAGAGGTAACTTTTTCTTTTTAACTTTCCACTCAAAGGGTGGTGGGTGTATGGACAAGCTGCCTAGAGGAGATAGATGAGGCCAGGAGGGACTGTCCCAAACATTTAAGAAAACAGCTTAGAACTGATACATGGATAGGACAGTTTGAGGGGATCATGGACCAAAAGCAGGTAATAGTGGTAGCTGGGGACATGTTGGGGCGTTTGGGCAAGTTGCGCTGTAGGGCCAGTTTTCACACTTGTATCACTCTATGACAAACTTTTATACTTCTCCATGCATGAAGCTTCAAAATCAAGTGGTCGAGTTATATTGCCATTTACTCAAAGCATAGAAACATAGAAAAATAGGTGCAGGAATAGGCCATTCGGCCCTTCGAGCCAGCCATTCAATATGATCATGGCTGTTCATCTAAAATCAGTACCTCTTTCCTGTTTTTTCCCCATATCTCTTGATTTAGCTCTCCGCCCCACACACACCCCCCCCCTACCCCGAGCAAAAAGTAACTCTCTCTTGAAAATATCCAGCGAATTGGCCTCCACTGCCTTCTGTGGCAGAGAATTCCACAGATTCACAACTCTCTAGGTGCAGAAAGTTTGTCCGCATCTCAGTCCTAAATGGCCGGCCCCGTATTTTTAAACTGTGTGTGGCCCCTGGTTCTGGACTCCCCCAACATCGGGAACATTTTTCCTGCAGTGAAAATCTAGCAGGCAAGCAGGATGCTTTCTCCAACCACCCCCATTTGAAGGCCACTATCTTCCACCGTTTCTACCCTGTGCTTGGTACCTACTTCCAGCAGCCATTGGTTGTCCTCCAGGATGCACCGAGCCGCAGCCTGGTCCATGCCGGTCACCAGAGCGAATTCGGCTCAGAGACTCTCACAGCAGCGGCGCAACGCTTCCAACGGCCGGGACTCTTGCACTGAGGCTGCTCCAAGGCCGGAGCTGCAGCGAGCGACAGGCCAGCCCTGCAAACACTCACCAGCGCCGGCTCCCCGTCCGCAACTGTCTCCACCTCTGCTTCCATCCCTCCGGCTCTCCAACACCCATGACCAGGTTGATCAGAGCACAGCAGCGTCTCGTCCAAAGCTGGAGATATTGGAACATGACTAGCCATAAAAGTGGGCTCCGCGGCCCATGTACATCTCTCCTGCCGCTCGCCCGCCTTGCTCATGTCAGCCGCTTCCCTCAAATCCTTACATTCCGACTACCACCTGGAGCTGGACATGGCCTTACTTGCTGTGCTGGGTGACACTCATTCACTACCCGGTCCTCCAGGATGCACCAAGCTGCAGCCCGATGCATGCCGGTCGTCTGGGCGAATTCGGCACAGAGACTCTCACGGCAGCTGAGCAACGCTTCCGACGCCGGGACTCCATGGCCGGAGATGCAGCGAGCGACTCGCCAGCCCGCCAAACAATCGCCAGACAATCGCCATGTGTTTGGAATGTGGGAGAATGTACAAACTCCATACAGACAGCACCCACAGTCAGTGTTGATTGTTCAATATAGATTTAAGAAGCTCCCTATTCAGACTTTAAACTGCAAATAATGTCCCTGAGTGATACTTGTCTTACCTTTACAAATAATACCCTCTTCTAAATATATAACTGTACAAAAGACCCAAAATTGGCATAATTTTGTTCACAATACCAGCCCAATGTACTTTCATCACCATGCCAATATATTGCATTAATTATGGTCCTTTATTTCTGGCTTTGTAGTAAATACCTGTGGGTTCGTTAATCAGTTCATTACTTTGCAGTTAACAGAATAAAATTGAGACACAAAGTGCTGGAGTAACTCAGCGGGTCAGGTAGCATCTCCGGAGACAAAAGATAGTTGACGTTTCGGGTCAGGCCCCTTGTTCAGACTGAAAATAAGGGGTGAGTGGTGAAGAGCTGGATTCAAGAAAAGACTAGAACTAATCAGGGCCAGCCATCAATGACCTGAGGCAGGGTGGTGCCTGCTAGACCCATTGTTGGCTACGGAATGTGTAATCTCAAGCGAAAAACAATAGGAAAGGAAGCCTGTGGAAGTGGTGAAATTACTAGGGTGAAGGAAGGGGGCAATGGGGTGGGGAGGCGAGGGGGAGGGGAGTGTAAGTAGCAGTTACTTAAAATTAGAGAATTCAACATTCATATCGCTATGTTGCAAACTACCCAAGCGGAATACAAGGTGCTGTTCCTCCACTTCGCATGTGGCCGAGTCGAGTGGGGGCGCCGTCGAGTATGGCTGCTCTGCCTGCAGCTGTTCGTCCTTTCACCCTTTTTAAAATTTTTAGTGTGTTAAAGGTTTTGTCTTGGATTTATTTTATTTTTATATGGGGGGGGGGGGGGAGGGGGAAACCGTTTTTCTCAGTCCCTACCTGGTCGGAGATGCGCCTTTCCTCTGAGCCGCATCTTCGCCCTCTCCTCGCGGCCTACCAACTTGGCTGGAGCGGAGTTTGCTGCCGGGACCGGCCAGAACTTCAGCTTCAGCGGCGATGCAGCGCTGAAGCACCATCGCAGAGCGGGCGATGCCTTACCCAGGTCGCCGTGTGGTAAGCTCCGGAGTGCTGAGACCGCCGACTCCAACATCGCGGAGGTGTGGTCGCGGAGCCTCCAGCTGCGGGCAGCGCTGAGTTTAAACA
Source organism: Okamejei kenojei (assembly GCA_035221665.1). Lineage (NCBI taxonomy): Eukaryota > Metazoa > Chordata > Chondrichthyes > Rajiformes > Rajidae > Okamejei > Okamejei kenojei. The sequence goes on from CM069153.1 coordinate 11,277,784, forward strand.
CCGCGTAGCCTGGGATCTTACGCCGAGATCGCCAGTGTTGGAGCTCCGACCAGCGCTGCCTGTGGACTTTGGGAGCCGCGGTCTCTGGCAGCAAGCGGCCGTTCCAGACACTCCAGGCCGCTGAGAGTGTTCATCCGACGCTGGAGCTCCATCATCCGGCGAGAGGGCCTGAAACATCGGGTCGCTGTCGCGGTGACTGCGAAGGCCTCAAATAGGCCCCGACCACTGGTGAACAAGAGGAAGAGGGCTGGACTTTGCTGCCGTCCCTCACAGTGGGGGGATGTTTTTATGTTTAATGTCAAATTCTTTACTGTATTATTTTTATTGGTGTGCTGCAATGGCAACTCAAATTTCACTACACCAATTGGTGTATTGTGACAATAAATGTCCTTTGTCCTTTGCCTCACTCTGACAATAGAGGTCTATTTTAAGCTGCGGCGGGCGATGAAAAGACCCGCGAACTGGCCCATTTAAGCTCCGCTCTGATCTTTGCTCCACCAGGACGTCTTCCTCCTCCAATCACCGGGCTTTATCCTCAGTCCCACCCCCCTACTTCCACCTCAGACCAACACCATGCCCCTCCAATCATCGCGCTGAATCAACATGGCCCCTCCCCCACTGCCTGCTGACCAATGTCTCTCTCGTCCAATCGGCGCCCTCGATCATCAGTCCCACCCCCACTGCCTCGCGGAAAGCGGAGATTTTTAACAGCTTATTTTTTCATGGAGTTTTTAAATCCGGATTACAAAACGGGGTAGAACGTGTCCCCCCTGTACCCCCCCCGGTCACAAAACATGGGGAGGGGGGGGAAGGATTGTCCCCCACCTTTAAAACATGGGGGGGGGGGGGGAGAAGGACAGGTCAATTGAGTTATGTATTAATGTCTTGTTTTTGCATGGTCTTGTTATTTTCATTGTCTTGTACTACTGGTGTATTCACATGTTGTCCAAATTGATGTGATGGTGCTACAAGCAAGGGTTTCATTGTATTTCTACCTCACCACATGTGTACATGACGATAAACTTGACTTGATAGGGACAGGCTTGGCCTTGGAAGAGGCTTGAACAAAAGAATTACAGGCAGTTAGAGTAAGAGTCCAGTCAGGATATGAAGGGAAGGATATTGAAATCGGACGTGGCACACGTTTGGATTGGGATTGATCATTTTCCAGTGAGATAGAACTTGATTCTTGGGATGTGTAGGAAGAAACTACAGATGCTGGTTTAAACCAAAGATAGACACAAAAAGCTGGAGTGACTCATCTCTGGAGAAAAGCAATAGATGATGTTTCGGGTTGAGACTCTTCTTCAGACGGAAAGGGGAATGGGAAACAAGCGATATAAACGATGATGTAGAGAGATGTAGAACAAAGGAATGAAAGATATGCAAAAAAGTAACGATGATAAAGGGAACAGGCCATTGTTAGCTGTGGTCTAGGTGAAAACGAGTTACAAACAATGAGACTCAACAGGCCTACTGAAGCTGGTTCGGTGGGGGACAGAGAGAGATGGGAGCAGGGATTACTTGAAGTTAGAGAAATCAATATTCATGCCGCTGGGTTTAAACTGCTTGGAATACTGGAATGTAATTTGGAATGGTGGCATGAAGATGGGCTACTTTAAAGTGAAACCTCACACACCGGCCAGGGAAATGAACACTGGATTAGTATTCAGTAGGCAGAAGCTTTGCAATGTGTGTGATAACTGCCCTGGACTCCACACAACTCACTCGGCGCCTCGCACTCAGGACTTCCACAAGTACTCAACTGGCCTTTTATTTCACTGAAAATAAGCAAGTTCTCTAAGCATTTATTAAAAAGCGAATGTTAACTTCATATTTCCAGCACTTAAATGTTAAATCCCGTGTTGAAACCAGTGGGCAACTGCGGCTACTGTGCTCATACATCTAAAAAACAAACCACTGGAGGAACTCAGCGGGTGAGGCTACAGTTCCACGTCTCCCCTGGGACCATAGATGTGTTCATAGTGTTGAGACAAACCTCTGGCAGTTGCTAATTCCTCAGCCACAAGTAAGGCAGAGAGCTCGCTCACACACACACACACGCACTGCTGTTACCCAGACTGATGAGGACTCGAGTCCCATTAGTCTGAAACTTCATGCCGTGTCAACATAACCGGCTGGACTTTAGCCTGCAGCCTGTGTGTGTGCAGAAGCTGCACTGTGTGCGCTCAACAGGAAACCTACCTGCACGTAGGCGGCAAGCGCGAAAAAGAAAGCCATGCAGAGGTTGCAGACTCTCCAGCACGAAGGAGAGGAGAGGATGTGCAGAGGTTTGGCCCAGATTGCACGTCCATCTCTCTTCCGCTCCATCGCAGTCGGTTCACCGTCGCGGACGTGTTGGCGAGGCCGCCCCTTACGCTTGACGTGCCCCGCGGGGAGATGGGCTTGATGTAATACTTTGCTGCGGTTTCCTCGCATTAAAATGTAACCTTAATACTAAAATGTGCTGTACTCTAAATAAGTGCAGTTTGGATGAAAGTCCTGAGCTTTCACAAAGGTGATAAATTCAGGAAACAGTCAAATAATATCAGTATAACAAAATATGTAAGAACTTCAGGCAAACTTTACCTTGACATGACATTACTTGTACTAAGAGGAACTTTGACATTCAGACATCTTTCCAATGGCAACTCGTCGCTTAAATGAGGTTTAGCAAAATCATTCGGGATGAAACAATTTTTATTTCTACCTCGTAGTTTTATTTAAAAAATGTATCTTGTTTCTTGCTCCATGAAGATTGTTTAATGTTGATCACTGGCCTATTGATAACATCGTGTATGTAAAGCACAGATGGGGGAAAGGCAACACTAGAACATCCCGACTAAGTCAGTGGCCAAGCTGGGGAAAGGACAAGCTGCACATGTCGAGACAACCTGGAGCTCAGGTGAAGTCGAGCTGATTTTCCAAACACATCATTGAGATGGACCAGCACTTGAGTTGGATATGAACCATCTCCATCCTCCACGTGAACTGATACCAGGGAAAGTGGTGGCAGCAATACTCTCATCGAGGAAGATTTGCATTCACTCTGGGCCTGCGGGTTCTGAGGTGACTGTTGAAGTCATTGGGGAACTGCAGGTTGTGCTACAGATTTTATTTTCTTAATTCAAAATATACTTTATTTGAGAAATAAATATATACAATACATGATCCTTACAAAACTCCATCCGGCATTCTCGGAGGCTATACATACATTCAATAGTGTCCCCAAATCGCAAATGTATCCCCCCATCCTTGACACTCATGTGGCCCACTGGTGTGGAATCCCTTCCCTTATTCTGAGGGGCATCTCCACCACACCCTGCCCCACATGTCCAGCAGCGGAAGGAACCTAGACTGTGGTCCTCCCCCACCGAGCTTTGGCATTGGCTGCACCGAGCTACAGTGCATCCCTCAGCACGTACTCCTGCAGTTTGCAGTGGGGTAGGACATGGCTGACTGATGACTGTAGCTTGGGAGTTGGTGCATTCCATCTGCTGCTTATGTAGGATTTCCATGTAATGTTGCATCACTCCTCCCCTCCCCCCTCCCTTTCACTTCACAGATACTGCTTAACCTGCTGAGTTGCTCCACTAATTTGATTTTTGCACCTATCTTAATCCTCCTCCTCCTCCTCCACTAAATTCTCATGGGCCAGAATTTGCCAGAAATAATTGAGGTGTTGCATTAGTTCAAGGCTTTGAATCTTCCTCTCTGTCCAACCACTAACCTCCTTCCACAGTATAATCGGTCTGCTTCAGGAATTTGGTGGCGCTTGCAAATACCAGCAACAGGAACTGCAGGTGCCACATGACTAGTACATTGCACCAGTTACTTGCGGAGAGGTCATTAATCATAATCATACTTTACTAGCCAAGTATGTTTTGCAACATATGAGGAATTTGATGTGCCATAGTCATACCAATAAAAAGCAACAAAACATACAAACTACATTTTAACATAAACATCCACCACAGTGACTCCTCCACATTTCTCATTGTGATGGAAGGCGAAAAAAAATTCAATCTCTTCCCTTCTTTGTTCTCCCGCGGTCGGTGGCCTCGAGCCTTCAATTGACGGGGACGGTCTTGGCTCCCGTAGCCGGCGGTGGAGCCCTCTGCATCAGGGCGATCAAGCTCCCGCATCGGGGGGATCTCAGCTCCCCCGCGCCGGGCGATCGGACCCCGGGTTGGGGCAAGTCGAACCTCCTGCGCCTTTGGAGCTTCCCGACATCAGTTTCTACCCGAGAATGCGAGCTCCCTAACGGTGAAATCTGCTGGCTGCGGTTGGAGCGTCGATCCCAGGCAAGTTCCAATGATAAGTCCACGGCCCCGCGGTGGGACTCAAAGTCAGTCTCGAGCAACTCCATGATGTTAGGCCGCAGAGCAACTGGAAATATGGGGGGAAAAATCACATCTCCGGCAAGGTTAGAGATAAAAAATGTTTACCCTGACGCCCCCACATAAAACAAACCAGAGAACATTAACACAAACTTCTTAAAACACACTAAAAGTAACAAAAAAGACGAAAACACAGACAGACCGTTGGCGAGACTGCCACGCTGACAGCAAACTGAATTATAAATGGAAAAGCAAGAGATTATGCTCTGAGCAAAAGTGAAATATGCATTAAGGAGTATGAACTGTAACAATACACTAACTCCTTGTTATTCATGATAGAAGGGCTACAGATGACAAACCCAGAGATCACTAAAGCTGCAATGACAATATGCAGATATCATCCCCTCTATGGCTGCAACAACTTCCATTTAAGTTTCAGCTTGTAATTGCAAACTGATACATACAGACAGGCACTCCAGTTCAGGCTGCAAACTTATCCATATTTCTGACCCCCAGAGTTCCCAATATAACCCCAACTGCAGATATTGTACTACATGCCAACAAAAACCATCAAATGCAGTGAGGATTCACTAGATATCACAGGTGGAACTCTGGTTGAGGACGCTATATTTACCACCATTCCCTGCATTAAACAGTTGACGTCCTGAGTATGCAGAGCTGCGGATAGTAGCAGACAATGTGAAAGTGTGGTTTTTGTTATAAAATAGGTTATTAAAATAAGAATGTCAACAGAACAAAAAACTTATTTTGAATAGAAGTACTCTTTGTATTACATCATTCACTAACACACTATATTCAGTGCAGAAACATTCACCCGCTATTTCAGTCTATTATAGTCTCAAAATAAGCACAGTGTAAGATACAGACTGGAGCCTTAAACTGTAATTAAGAGACATGGCTTTGGCAACAACAAGACAAAATACACTCCATACTCCCCGCCCCCTCAAGTCTGTGATCTCCTCCTACCCGACTAGATATCGACCCCTCCAATTCCCACCTCATGGTTTCCCCACATTATTCTCTCCATCATTCATTGATACAGCACAAAGGTCTGGGATCTACTGTATGCAGGGCCGGATTTTGATGAAGAGAGGCCCTAAGCTATTTCACTTGTGAGACCCCCGCCCCCCACAATCCCCCACCCCCACTAGAGAACCATGACTACCCGACAGTGACAGTGTGACACTTTTAGATCTTACTGTATGTTGTCATTAAACAGTTGGTTTTAAAATACATATTGGATTCACCGCAGAGCGGGCGATGCTTTACCTGGATCGCCGTTTGAAACTCTGGAGTGTTGGGCCCGCTGCTTCAACATCATGGAGCTGTGGTTTGCGGAGCTCCCAGCCGCGGGCCGCGCTGAGTTCAACATCGTGGAGCCCTGGGATCCCTTTGCCGAGGGCCGCCAGCGTGAATCTCCGCCCAGCTCAGCCTGTGGACTGCGGGAGCCGCGGTCTCCAGTAGGAAGTGGCCGATTCGGAAGTCCCGTAGTTGGGAAATATTTCTTAAAGAATTGTTCCTTATTGACAATTATATTGCAAAACCGAAATCGAATCTGAATCAAATCTGCTTGAAAAGGGCTAACTTATAACTAAACAAACAGGTTATTTAAAAAAATATTTTTATTTATTTATTTACTTATTTTTTAAGGTTTATTTAAATAGGGACAGATACAAAAACATAGATACACTTGAAACAGTCATCTGATGTATGCATCATAGTGTTTTTAGCCAAAGCTAATTCGCAACACTTGTCCCTAGTAGGGCTTTTGGTTAAAAATGATAATACAGATTAACATTATTAAAAATAGGAAAATGGAAATGGAAATGAGATAAAAAATGGAAAAGAGAAAAAGACATACAGAGAGAGCACAGTGTAAAAACTAAATATGAGAACAAGATGGTTGTTGAATTAGCCACAATTTTGTGTTTCTTTTGATTGTGGTTCACTTCTTAATAAACAGACAACTCACAAACAGTTTGGTAGACCTATTAAAAACGTTACTAATTATCGGCCGATGGAAGTGGCAAGGAAAAGAAACGCCAGCCAAGTGAGCAACACAGACACTTGGCTGTCCTCTCTCCACTTCCCTGAACACAGAATTACATGGAATTATATACTGTTGAGGCGGTTAATGTCCTGCCGGCAGTTTAAAATAAAATGGTCTAAGGCCGGAAGATGGCCATGAGGGGGGTCCAAGAGGAGGGGGTCCGTTGGAGACGGGAAAAGGGATCATCAATGGGGGCGAGGACTCCTTCCCATGGAAGAACGGTGTGAGGCGGAGGCGATGGAAGAAGAGCTCCAAATCGCGGCTGGCGCGGAACTCATTGAGGTGGGTATGGAGGGGGGCAAAGGTGAGGCCTCTGCTGCGGACAAACCATTCGGTATCTGAGAGGGGGAGGTCAGGGGGGATGGTGAACACACGGCAGGGATGGGGATTGTGGCCAGAGAATGGCAGGTGAGTGGCCTGAGGCCGAGGTGATGTCTGGTGGGGGGGTGGGGGGTGGTCAGGTGGTAGGGGGTATGAGGACTGTAGTGTGGGTGGGGAAGAGCTGGGGTCACATGGTTTGAGGGGAATGGGGAAGACCCAGTGGAACAGCCACTGAGGTTACCGGAGTTGGGGGGGGACTAGCACTAGGACCCAGCACAGTCAAACCCAGGGGAGTGGGAATCTGCGCGAGGTGGGTCGGCCCGGTGCGGCGGCGAGGTTCGGTGGGGGAAAAGGGTTAAATAAACTACATACCTTTTCCTTTGTCCTGCACTTCCAATGATCTGTGGAGCAAATCCTCTCCACAACGAATATATACCTCACCTGTATTTTAATCCCTCCACCCTCCCCCCCCCCCCACCCCCTCCACACCACAAAAGCCTCCGGGATCGCAAGCACCGCGCCACCGATGGTAGGTTTTGTAACAACGCCACTATTTCAAAAGTTTTATACGCCTTGGTGGAGCGAACATAGGCCCCCCTAGATCTCGAGGCCCTAAGCTTAAGCATGTCTAGCTTATACGTAAACCTGGCCCTGACTGTATGTATCTTAGCATCTACCCTACCCCATCAACAAATGCTTCCCTCCTACATAAATTAACTCTTTAAAACCTATACGACAGCAGAACCAGTCCAGCTCCAGGTCCCAGGTTCAATTCCGTCTGTGTGGAATTGGCATATTCTCCCTTCGGCAGTGCTGTGCCTGGGAGTCTGGGTTTCTTCCAGGCTTCACATTCCAAGGACATGCAGGTCAGTGGGTCAATTGCCCACTGAAGATTGCCCCTAGTGTAGGCAGCTCGCAGAATCCATGGGAATGTGTGGAAAGGCTTGAGAGTACAGATGAGTTAAAGGAGTCGATGGAGGGGGCAGTTCTGATGGGAAGAGGGATGCTGTTCCACAGTCTAGGAGCTGCGACCACAAAGGCACGGTCGCCCCTGAGCTTATGCCTAGACCGCGGGATGTTCAGTAACCCCAAGTTGGACGATCTGAGGGACCTGGAGGTGGTGTGGTGGGTAAGCAGACTCTTGATGTAGGTGGGGGCAAGCCCGTTGAGGGCTTTGTAAATGTAAAGAAATTTATTCTGAACCGCACAGGGAGCCAGTGGAGAGAGGCCAGGATCGGGGTGATGTGCTCCCTTTTTCGGGTGCCCGTCAGGAGTCTCGCTGTGGCGTTTTGGACCAGTTGCTGGCGGGACAGGGAAGATTGGTTGATGCCAGTGTAAAGGGAGTTGCAGTAATCGAGGCGGGAGGAGATAAATGTGTGGATGATCTTTTCGAAGTCATTAAACTGGAGGAATTGTTTTATTTTAGCTATCGTCCGAAGCTGGAAGAAGCTAGCTTTTACCACGGCATTGACTTGTTTGTCAAATTTCAATGTGCATATTCACTGGGCTGATTGGCCACCTTTCATGTCACAAGAAAATATAGAAATACCCTTGACCAAGCATTTGCTCATATGTCCAAATGTGTGGCTTTGTGTTAAATTTCCTTCAGTGGTTTTAATTTTAGACCAGCGCATAATATTGTTTTGGCATAAAAATACAAAGATTTTGAGTGAAAATCTTTTTGGGAACAGAGCTCTGAAATCAGAACATTAAATGCACACAGTGAAGTGTTCATGGATAAAACTTAGGGGACTGTAACTCACCAGTAGATGGCGTACATCACTGTTTTATAAATGGATTTAAAACACCATGCTTGCACTTACAGAAAGGAATTACATTTCAAATAGCAGAGGCATCAAATGACCACTGAAATTAATTACACAAGCTAATCGGCCAACAGTTGCACATGGTAGTTTCCTCATTAAGATAGCCCGGGTGGGTGCTCGACTGTCAATTACATTGTTTCAATATAGCCGTTACCAAAATCAACTTTAAACCCTTCCACATATCAGGCTACCCCCTCCCCACACCCAAGATAGACACAAAATGCTGGAGTCTCAACGGGACAGGCAGCATCTCTGGAGAGAAGGAATGGGTGATGTTTCGGGCCAAGTCTGAAGAAGGATCTCGACCTGAAACGTCACCCATTCCTTCTCTCCAGAGATACTCCAGCATATTATGTTTACCTTTGGTGTAAACCAGCATCTGCATTTCCTTCCTACCCACCTCTTCCCATCCTCCCTATCCTCAAAGGACAACTAGCGAACTGGGAGTCCTATAAAAGATTTAGAATTACTACAATGTCCATTAAGAAAAAAGATTGCAAGGGAACCGTAACAAATTTGCACACAAGGAACAAATACTGGTCCAAATGCTTTAATCAATGAGTAAATTAGTTTAATATAAGCAGATTTAACCAAACAAATTCTTTCAGTTGCTATGAATATTATCTGAGAAACATTGGTGTTCAGGCAATGAAACCGTTTCACTTTTGGTCGATTGGGGGCGCTGCAAGTCGGCTGCCCTGCCAGCAGCGTGTTCGTTATTTCGACTTTTTTTGGTTTTTTTTTAGCGTGTCCAATATTTGTTTTGGTGTCTCTCGGTGTGTCTCATGTGGGTGGAAACTGTTTTTCAGTCACTTCCTCGACGGAGAGGTGACTTGTTCCATCTCGCTTCTCTGCCTCCCCTTTCGCAGCCTAACAGCTTGGATTTGAGCGGCCTTTCCTGGAGTCGGGCCCAGAGCTTCAGCAGCAGGCGCAGCGTGGAGTTTTTCCATCACGGAGCGGGGTGAACCCTTGTCGGGGGTCGCCAGAGAGGAGCGCTCCGATTGCTGGCCTGGTGACTTACGCATCATGGGGCTGTGATCTGCGGAGCCTCTAGCTGGGGGCGTGGTGTGGACTTACATCCGGAGCCTGGGATCCCTTGCCGGGGATCGCCGGAGAAGAGCTCCGACCACTGGCCTATAACATCCCGAAGCCGCGGTCTCCGGTAGGAAAGTGCTGACTCGGGCGCTCCAAGCCGCGGAGTGTGTTCGACCGCCCCAGATGTTGGAGTTTCGATCATCCCGACGAGAGGGCCTGTACATCCGGCCGTCCGTAGCGGCGACTACAGAGGGTTAATGGCCCCGACCACGGATGAACAAAGGAGGAGGACTGACTGAAAGTTATTGCCTTCCACCACAGTGAAGAATGCTGATTCCACTGTGGTGGATGTTCGTGTTGTATTCCATTGTGTATTGTGCTCTTTTTGATTGTGTGGCTGCACGGTCAATCAAATTCCACTGTACCTTAACTGGTGCATGTGGCAATAAAGGTGAACTTTAACTTGAACTTCCTGAACCATTTCAACTTCCAACTTATCCTACTTATCTCACTGCCTTGACAGCAAAGTGTTTATTAAAACCTTGCCCATAACCTTCACCTTTACTCAATTAAAGGTGAAGGTTGTGGTCGTTTTAATAAACACTTTGCTGTCAACGCAGTGAGATAATAGTTAGGCTGCCACACAGGCCTAAGTGTGAACTATTGCAAGTTTAAAAGACTAACAGAATTAGGATGTTTAGCAGGCTCGAAAATGGATAATTCACCAGGTGCATATTAAATATGAGTTATTAAAAGAAATTAAGGAACAAAATTACAGACTGACTATAGTTCTTCCACTCTCCTACTTTAGAGATACAGCGTGGAAACAGACCCTTTGGCCCACTGAGTCCGTGCTGACCAGCAATCTTTGCACACTAATACTATCCCACACAAACTGACGACAATTTACAATTTTACCAAAGCTAATTCACTTACAAACCTGTACGTCTTTGGAGTGTGGGAGGAAACAGGAGAACCCCGAGAAAACCCACGCAGGTCACGGGGATAATGTACAAATTCTGTACAGAGAACATCCACATCAAACCCGGGTCTCTGGCACTGTAAGGCAGCAACTCTACCGCTACGCCACCGGGCCACTCCTCTGGTTACAGGAGTAGTGCTGGAGAATCGGATGATTGTTAATATTGTACCATTGTTGCAAAATGGTGGAATGGATAAACAGTATATGCAGTCTGGTTTATTTAACTCCAAAGATTAAAATATTATTGGAATCAACTGTAAGAGAGAGTATACATCTTTATTTGACTGATTAGGGATTGTTAACATGAAATAAAAACTGAAATGCAGGAAGCACTCAGTAGTTCAGGCATCAGTTGGAAAGAGAAACAGTTAATACCTCATGTTGAAGATCCTTCATCAGAATTAGAAAAATTAGAAATCAAATCATTTTTACGCTGTAGCGAAGGCAGGGCAAGATGAATTGTATAAAACTAATTTTGCTTAGGTGAGGTCACAGTGATAAGTTGCTGTGGGAATATCTTTTCTGTGGCCATTTTGTTGATGGTTTAATGGGGGAAGAGAGGGAAAATAGTGACATGTAAAAGCTGTGAAATGCAGGTCCAATCTCTCGTTGGAAATGGAAAGCTAGAAGAAACTATAATGGAAATGCCCAACATATTAGGCTACAACCGTGGAGAGGAAAAACTGAGTTCATATTAGAAATAGATATTCTTACCTGCAGCAAATCCACCAGTTCTGGTGCAAACTAAAAAGGAGTGTTACAACCTGAAAATGTTGAATACCTAAACCTGCAATTAGCCCAGATGGAAAGTGCTCCACAGGCTTTCATTGGGCCTTGTGGGCACTGTGCAAGAGGCCATGTTGATGGGTCAGAGTGGGAATGGGACGAAGAATTAAAGTGACTGGAAACAGGAAGCTCCAAGCCAACGATGTAGGTTAAACTAAGATGCTAGACAAGGATACCCACAATTGGTTCTCTAGCATCTGCAGGTTAAACACCTGTGCTATAAAACGTTCATGGGATTTTGCCATTACATTGACGGCACTAGATTGGAAAAAGAGCAGTGAATCATAAATTTAATTTAGTCTAGCTTAATTTATTCTCAAATGTACAGAGAAAACATTTTAATTGCGTGCTAACCAGTCAGTGGAAAGACAATATATGAATACATAAATGGATAAAGTGCAAATTAACAGTTAATGGTCTATTAACGTTCAGAGTTTTGTTTGAGTTGAGTTTAATAGCCTGATGGCCGTGGGGAAGTAGTTATTCCTGAACCTGGACGTTGCAGTCTTCAGGCTCCTGTACCTTCTACCTGAAGGTAGCGGGGAGATGAGTGTGTGGCCAGGATGGTGTGGGTCCTTGATGATGCTGCCAGCCTTTTTGAGGCAGCGACTGCGATAGATCCCCTCGATGGTAGGGAGGTCAGAGCCGATGATGGACTGGGCAGTGTTTACTACTTTTTGTAGTCTTTTCCACTCCTGGGCGCTCAGGTTGCCGAACCAAGCCACAATGCAACCAGTCAGCATGCTCTCTACTGTGCACCTGTAGAAGTTAGAGGGAGTCCTCCTTGACATACCGACTCTCCGTAATCTTCTCAGGAAGTAGAGGCGCTGATGTGCTTTCTTTATAATTGCATCAGTGTTCTCAGACAAGGAGAGATCTTCAGAGATGTACACGCCCAGGGATTTTAAGCTCTTGACCCTTTCCACCATCAGGACTGTGGGTCCCCATCCTACCCCTTCCAAAGTCCACAATCAGTTCCTTGGTTTTGCTGGTGTTGAGGGCCAGGTTATTGTGCTGGCACCATATGTACAGTCGCTCGATCTCTCTTCTATACTCTGACTCGTTCCCATCAGTGATACGTCCCACAATAGTGGTGTCGTCAGCGAACTTGATGATGGAGTTCGCACTATGACCAGCTACACATTCATGAGTATATAGTGAGTACAGCAGGGGGCTGAGCACCTAGCCTTGAGGTGCTCCCGTGCTGATTGTTTTACAGGCTGATACATTTCCACCAATACGAACAGTCTGTGGTCTATGAATGAGGAAGTTGAGGATCCAATTGCAGAGGGATGCGCAGAGACCCAGTTCTGCGAGTTTGGTAACCAGCTTGGAGGGGCTGATTGTATTAAATGCTGAGCTGTAATCAATGAATAACAGCCTGACAAGGAAATCCTTACCTGCAAGACTATGTGGATTATGGGAAGAGATAAGGTTAAAGTACAAATATTATGCCACTCCAGTTTCATGGTAATATGCCATGACAAGGTGATGATGGTTGGCGATGATGGAAAGGTGGATTTGGAAGTGAAGGGACAGATCTGATGATCGGCATGGATTCAGATGGCCGAAGGGCCTGTGTCCATGTTGCTTCTCTAAACTAAACTAAAGTGTTGAAGGTTGAGGAGAGGCTTGAAATCTCACTGAAGATAGAACAGCCTTGAACTTTCTGTTTGCCTGTCATTGTAATTCTCCAGAGATTTAATGTGTTTGATGGAAAACTTAGGGGAAACGTTTCACCCAGAGAATTGTTGGGGTGTGGACTTCACTGTCAGGATGAGCAGTAGAGCTGTAAAACGCCACAACATGCTTTGCGTGTACTTTAAGAGGTCTGAATTGCAAGGCTACCAATAGATTCTGGATGGTAGGATTAGGTTAGGCAGCTCTTCAATCAGAATGGACACTGAGATACATGGCCTCCTCCACAATAAATCAGTCCTGAATTCCACGCAGGTATTCTGCACTGTGAAGGGCCTTCCATTATTTGTACCAGGAGGTCTTGATTGAGACTGGTTACAGAAGAAAATAGTTCTTCTGTGTTGTTCATCAAGTTTTACCAGCTCAAGGTTTTGGTCAACTGACACCCCATCATGGTTCTCATAACTAACATTCTTAAGGGCCTGTCCCACTTGTGCGTCATTTTCACGTCACGCCTACGTCTGCGAATCCCAAAATCCTGCGGCGCCGCACGCAACTGCGCGTCGCTGCCTACGTAATGCGCGCGTAATGTACGCCGTGCGTCGTGATGCGCAAATGACGCCCCAGTTGGACAGGCCCTTTACATAAAAAGTAAATTAGCCTTCTATAATTGCAAGGGCATCCCAATATCAATGCTATTGTTTCTATTTATATCTCGCAATCCAGAGTTTTTGGTAACACAATCGGAAGAGATCAAATTGAATTCAACATTTCTAACCATTAGAAATTTAACATCAGGCAAATGATGATGGAAACATCCATGTAATCGTAAAATCCCACAGACTTGCATAGCATGGGCTTTTATACAGCAGATGCTGGAGAAATAAAGTAGAGCAAATAATTGCCTTTAACTTGGGTTATAATTTTGGTCTGATAGCCGAGTTCATAATTATGAATCCATTTTCCAGTTGGTTAACCAGTCAATTCCCCTTGATGAAGCTGACTGCATCTCTGCAACATTATTGACAAATTTGTGCAGAGGACAGTTTTGTAACGTGGTTTGACCACCGGGTGGCACCGCACGATTGCAGCCTCGCTTACAGTCTGTCTTGTCCTTTTCTTCTTTTGTTGTTTTTAGTTTGTTGTTAAGTGTATGTTTTAGTGCATCTTTAGTTTTGTATTATGTGGAGGGTGGGGGGGAACTTTTTTTAATCTCCTCGACGGAGATGCAACTTTTTCCGTATCATATCTCCGTCCACGCTTCGGCCGAACATCATGGAGCTGGCAGCCTGTTGCTGGGGATCAACTTTGGGAGCTCCAACCGCGTGCGGGAGTCTGCGGACTTAATATCGTGGTGCTCGTGGTTCCTTGGTTGGGGACCGGCTTCCGGAACTCCAACCGCAGGAGCTTCGACCACCCTGATCGTGCGAACTTCGATCAGCCCGACGCAGGAGCTTGGATTGCCCTGACTGCAGATGGTTCGACTGCCCCGACCCCGGGAGAAAAAGAGGGACGAAGATAATATGTTATTGTCTTCCATCACAGTGCACTGTGGTGGATATTTATGTTAATTTTTTATGTCATTTTGTGTCTAGGTGCTTTTTTGGTAGGACTGTATGGCAAATCAAATTCCTTGTATGTTCTTACATGCTTGGCTAATAAATTCTTTATATCTTGTAATTTGTATCAGGGATGCCATGGCTACGTATAGTAGAATTCTACACGTGGCAGAACTCAGTCTGAAGAAGGGTCTCGACCTGAAACGTCACCTATTCATTTTCTCCAGAGATGCTGTCTAACCCATTCTGAGTTACTCCAGCTTTTGGTGTCTACCTCTTGATACACCATATGTGCATCTGACGACAATAGCAGTCATACCAAGTGCAGAACCTCATGTTTTCAGCAGATGGTCAAACCTAAAGCTTTGGGCTGGAAATTGGATATCATTCTCCAAGCTGTTTCACCGACATATCTAATAAGAGGATTTCTTCACATCTGTCAAAGTATCTGAAAGATTAAAAAAAATTGCTGAGTGTTTTTTTTAAATCTCAAAAGAAGGGGAGGTTTGGGCCGTTCCTCATGTGAACAACATGTGTTGCATGATTGTCTTGAATTTCAGCTGCAGCAAAATCAGTCAGCATCACTCCACACACAATTGGTATAGTTTACAAAGTTCTTGTGACAACGTGTGCAGCAGAATTCAATATGGACATCCATGCATTTTATACAGGAAAAGAAACAGGAGGGGGGGGGGGTTGTGATGCCCGATTCCCCCCTCCTCCTCCCCTCACCCACCTCAATCCACCCCTTGCCATTTCCCACCCACGCACTCACTCCATCGCCCCTCAACCCCTCCTCCATCCACTGTTAGCGGCTCTCCAGCCATTCCCACCCATTGGGTTCCCATTGTGACATACAACACGCAGGTATTACTGCACAGGCACAGCTGACGGGCACGACAAGTGGAATAGGGATTTATTAAAGCTGAAAATGTGAGTAACTCTTAAAATATAACTACAATTTAAACATTAAAGATGAGATTTATTCAGTCCATTCTTTCTTGTTGCGTTCTGCAGCCGGGGGAGGGGCACTGCTTCAGGTGGGGCTGTCAGGGGCCAGTGGGGGGGGGGGGGGGGGGTGGGGGTGGAGAAAAGACCAATCCTCGCGGCGCTGACTGGCAGGGGATCAATCTGAGCAAGCACTGTTTTTAAGATTTTTAAACCTCGCTAACATTTACATTAGACCACCGATCGGAACGAAACTTGGTGCACTTGCATCACAGGAGAACGGTGAGTAAGCTGGCAAAAAAGCGTAGCGCTATCGCGTACCATTTTTGCGCAAATAAAAAGACCGCGCAAACTGGAAGAAAACAAGTTCAGAGCTTTTGTTATGTACTAGAATAGAATAGAAAGACTAGACTAGTAGAAGGTAGACTAGACTAGATAGACTAGACTAGCCTAGATGGAGAAATATCGGCTGTGGAACTAGGATAACAGAAATAGTTTAAGAGGTGTGGCAAAAAGAAAAACAATGCATGTAAATGGAGAATGGAATGGCTGTTAACATGCAAAGGAACGTAAATGTCTTCCAAGTGTGGGGGTATATTCTTCTTCGGCAGTTCACCAGGTGGCTTGCTTCTAACGCATGGTCTTAGGGCTCCGAGGTAGCTGATGAAGCCCATGCAGAAACTACAGGCTGGTCTTGATGGCAAAGATGGTTTGAGTTGCTGAGCAAATCTTCCTTTAATTCACATGGCCTACATGTGTAGATCTAAGAAATCCTGCAACCCCCCCCCCCCCCCCCCACCCTCACCCAAGGTAGTGTGGAGTTGATGACCCAATGGTCTTACTGAATGGCAGAGCAGATTCAATGGGAAAAATGGCTCCTAGTTTGTATGTTCAAATGAGACATTGGAAAAAATTGTTTAAATGTTTGTGTTCTCCTGAGTCTTGCATGGTTGAATATGATCAGAGTTCTCATAAAAGGAAGGTTGGTCTGGACGTAAGTGGAGATAGTGTCAACTATCCTCCCAATATACAATATACAATACAATATTTATTCATTGTCATTTGAACCTCAATGAGACTCAAACGAAACTTTGCTTCCACAGCCATACAAACAAAACAATTTCTACAAGACACACAAACAATTCAATCCACACAAACATCCATCACAGTGAATCTCCTCCTCACTGTGATGGAAGGCAAAGTCTTCTCTCCCCCCTGTGCACCACTTCTCTCCTGATGTTGAAGCCCCAGGTGGGCGATTGCAAGTCCCACGGCCGTTAAGGCGGCTCCGGGCGATGTACGGCCTCGCTCCAATGTACATTGAGATAAAGTAAGAAATTCTGGGAGCTTGTGACAGATTAGAAAACGGTTTTGAATTGTGGGGAAGAATATAATTAGGAGTCAGTCAATGAATGATAGATACTTAGAAATTAAACCAGGAATTCAAATTTATTTTTGTCCAGTGTGGTGAGAAAGGCCGCATTGTAAGAGAGTGAATGGTGTAGATTAAGTGCAGGTTGTGCTGTCGAATTAGAAGCAACAGTTGAGTTGATGAATGAGAGGAATGAGAGGAAAATTACTCTTCAACCAAGGCCCTGAGTTTTACAAAGATTGTAACTTATGTACTTAAAAAGCCTCATCTGTTTCAATGAGCTTGCTGACTATTAAATAACATATCAATTTAATAATCTCATTTTTATTTATTCTACTTGCTTTTAAAAAAATAATATTTCCATGTACTTGGTTTCGTTTCAATTGCTTATGTTCACTTTTAGAATTTAAATCCATTTGAATGGATTTAATCCATATAAAAAACATATCTGACAATGGAGAGCTCAAAAAGGCCGTCACAGTGATTCTTGGGGTGGTGCCACAGGGCGTCATCATGCCTACTAGCCTCAGAAACCCTGTTGTTATATGGAATATCCAGGAAATTGAGTCCTCAGGTTCAATGGATCCCCCGGAGTTGTGCAAGGTCAACGTGATCACTGAGACCAAATGGAGGGAACGGGTAGGATGTTACAACCAGAGGTTCAGATTGAATCATTACATTCCAACACCAAGTGGCACAGTGGGAGAGTTGCTGCCTTACAGCGCCGGAGACCCGGGTTCATTCCCGACTACAGGAGCTTGTCTGTACGGAGTTTGTACGTTCTTCCCATGAACTGCGTGGGTTTTCTCAGAGATCTTGGTCTCCTTCCACAAACCAAAAACGTACAGGTATGTAGGTAAATTGGCTTGGTAAATTGTCCCTAGTGTGTGTAGGATAGTGTTAATATGCGGGGATCACTGGTCGGTGCGGACCCGGTGGGCCGAAGGGCGTGTTTCCACGCTGTATCTCTAAACTACACTAAAGTGAATGATCATTACATTCCAGCCCCAAATGATGTGAAAGTTTAAAAATTCAAATGGTATTCAGGATCTAGAAACATAGAAACAGAGAAATTAGGTGCAGGAGTAGGCCATTCAGCCCTTCGAGCCTGCACCGCCATTCAATATGATCATGGCTGATCATCCAACTCAGTATCCCGTACCTGCCTTCTCTCCATACCCTCTGATCCCCTTAGCCACAAGGGCCACATCCAACTCACTCTTAAATATAGCCAATGAACTGGCCTCAACTACCCTCTGTGGCAGAGAGTTCCAGAGACTCACCACTCTCTGTGTGAAAAAAGTCTTTCTCATCTCGGTCTTAAAGGATTTCCCCCTTATCCTTAAGCTGTGACCCCTTGTCCTGGACTTCCCCAACATCGGGAACAATCTTCCTGCATCTAGCCTGTCCAACCCCTTAAGAATTTTGTAAGTTTCTATAAGATCCCCTCTCAATCTCCTAAATTCCAGAGAGTATAAACCGAGTCTATCCAGTCTTTCTTCATAAGACAGTCCTGACATCCCAGGAATCAGTCTGGTGAACCTTCTCTGCACTCCCTCTATGGCAATAATGTCCTTCCTCAGATTTGGAGACCAAAACTGTACGCAATACTCCAGGTGTGGTCTCACCAAGACCCTGTACAACTGAAGTAGAACCTCCCTGCTCCTGTACTCAAATCCTTTTGCTATGAAAGCTAACATACCATTCGCTTTTTCACTGCCTGCTGCACCTGCATGCCTACTTTCAATGACTGGTGTACCATGACACCCAGGTCTCGCTGCATCTCCCCTTTTCCTAATCGGCCACCATTTAAATAATAGTCTGCTTTCCTGTTTTTGCCACCAAAGTGGATAACCTCACATTTATCCACATTATACTGCATCTGCCAAACATTTGCCCACTCACCCAGCCTATCCAAGTCACCTTGCAGTCTCCTAGCATCCTCCTCACAGCGAACACTGCCCCCCAGCTTAGTGTCATCCGCAAACTTGGAGATATTGCCTTCAATTCCCTCATCCAGATCATTAATATATATTGTAAATAGCTGGGGTCCCAGCACTGAGCCCTGCGGTACCCCACTAGTTACTGCCTGCCATTGTGAAAAGGACCCGTTTACTCCTACTCTTTGCTTCCTGTTTGCCAGCCAGTTCTCTATCCACATCAATACTGAACCCCTAATACCGTATGCTTTAAGTTTGTATACTAATCTCTTATGTGGGACCTTGTCGAAAGCCTTCTGGAAGTCCAGATATACCACATCCACTGGTTCTCCCTTATCCACGCTACTAGTTACATCCTCGAAAAATTCCACAAGATTCGTCAGACATGATTTACCTTTTGTAAATCCATGCTGACTTTGTCCAATGATTTCACCACTTTCCAAATGTGCTGCTATCCCATCTTTAATAACTGACTCTAGCAGTTTCCCCACTACCGATGTTAGACTAACTGGTCTGTAATTCCCCGTTTTCTCTCTCCCTCCCTTCTTAAAAAGAGGGGTTACATTTGCTACCCGCCAATCCTCAGGAACTACTCCAGAATCTAAAGAGTTTTGAAAGATTATCACTAATGCATCCACTATTTCCTGAGCTACTTCCTTAAGTACTCTGGGATGCAGCCTATCTGGCCCTGGGGATTTATCGGCCTTTAATCTATTCAATTTACCCAACACCACTTCCCGACTGACCTGGATTTCACTCAATTCCTCCTTTGACCCACAGTCCCCTGCTATTTCAGGCAGATTATTTATGTCTTCCTCAGTGAAGACGGAACCAAAGTAGTTATTCAATTGGTCCGCCATATCCTTGTTCCCCATGATCAACTCACCTGTTTCTGACTGCAAGGGACCTACATTTGTTTTAACTAACCTCTTTCTCTTCACATATCTATAAAAACTTTTGCAGTCAGTTTTTATGTTCCCTGCCAGTTTTCTTTCATAATCTATTTTTCCTTTCCTAATTAAGCCCTTTGTCCTCCTCTGCTGGTCTCTGAATTTCTCCCAGTCCTCTGGTATGCTGCTTTTTCTGGCTACTTTGTACGCATCATCCTTTGCTTTGATACTATCCCTGATTTCCCTTGTTATCCACGGATGCACTACCTTCCCTGATTTATTCTTTTGCCAAACTGGGATGAACAATTTTTGTAGTTCATCCATGCAGTCTTTAAATGTCTTCCATTGTATATCCACCGTCAACCCTTTTAGAATTAATTGCCAGTCAATCTTGGCCAATTCACGTCTCATACCCTCAAAGTTACCTTTCTTTAAGTTCAGAACCATTGTTTCTGAATTAACAATGTCACTTTCCATCCTAATGGAGAACTCAACCATATTATGGTCACTCTTGCCCAAGGGGGCACGTACAACAAGACGGCTAATTACCCCTTCCTCATTACTCAAAACCCAGTCTAAAATAGCCTGCTCTCTCGTTGGTTCCTCTACATGTTGATTTAGATAACTATCCCGCATACATTCCAAAAAATCCTCTTCCTCAGCACCCCTGCCAATTTGATTAACCCAATCTATATGTAGATTGAAGTCACCCATTATAACTGTTTTGCCTTTGTCGCACGCATTTCTAATTTCCTGTTTGATACCATCCCCAACTTCTCTGCTACTGTTAGGTGGCCTGTACACAACACCCACCAGCGTTTTCTGCCCCTTAGTGTTTCGTAGCTCTACCCATACCGATTCCACATCCTCCAAGCTAATGTCCTTCCTTTCCATTGCGTTAATCTCCTCTCTAACCAGCAACGCTACCCCACCTCCTTTTCCTTTCTCTCTATCCCTCCTGAATATTGAATATCCCTGGATGTTCAGCTCCCAGCCTACGTCACCCTGGAGCCATGTCTCCGTGATCCCAACTATATCATAATCATTAATATCTATCTGCACGTTCAACTCGTCCACCTTATTACGAATACTCCTTGCATTGAGACACAAAGCCTTCAGGCTTGTCTTTACAACGCACTTACCCCTTATACAATTTTGCTGAAAAGTGGCCCTTTTTGATTTTTGCCCTGGTTTTGTCTGCCTGCCACTTTTACTTTTCACCTTGCTACCTAATGCTTCTACCCTCATTTTACACCCTCCTGCCTCTCTGCTCTTGTACCCATCCCCCTGCCACATTAGTTTAAATCCTCCCCGACAGCACTAGCAAACATTCAGGATCTAGAAAACAATTTCCAGATCAACACTATAGACGAGACATCAACTAGTATAGAGATAATGGAGGAAAGCAAGATTAGGGGAGATTAGATATCGAATGAATAAAAGGAGTTACAATGAAATTATCAAAAGATACTAAGAGAGCCAAATATATAAGACACTTAAAGGAATGGAATTCGATCATTAAATGGATAGAATTGAATGCACAGCAATGAAATGGAAGTCATATTTATTTCATTATTTACTGGGGCGAAATAGGAGGTAGAAAAGACACAGGACAACCATTTGAAAGAAATATAGAAAATAATGAAATTCAAAAGCTAAATACCAATGTATTTACATTTAAAAATCTGTAAGAGATACTGTATTAGGAGCAACATTACATATGAAGTAATGTAAAAATTGGAGTTTTAAAGGCTAGCTGATAAGCAGCATTAAACCTCGATTTAGATATGGATGAGTATATATCCTAGAGAATAATTGGCAGTCATCTTCACACAGATGGCACAAAATAACAGAACCCCTTCTAAAAGGCAATAAAGAAAACATTCATAAAGATAAATCATGTGATTGGATTTCATTAGGAAAGTTCTCAATCAACTGATCTTACTGTATTCATTTGTGCAGCAACAATCTAATGATAAACATATCAGTGCTCCAGAACAGCTTAAATAAGATATTATGTAATAGCTTAATGAATTAGTATATTAATTCAAGAATCAGACATCAGAATAACAGATAGTTGGCTTCTAGGCAGAGAACAATTCATCTAAGATGTGGAAAGTGGAGTCACGTGAGGATTAATGACGGGAGCAAACTTGTTTATGATTTATATTGATGAATTAGTTATATTGATGACGTCATTTTTTGTTTGGAGGAGGGTGGAAAGAATCAATACCGTGGAAACCTTCAGATTTCTGAAGAATAGTCCCGACTGTTAGGTATGTCATGTAATTAACATATTTGATATCTTGCGCAATGGTACGCATGCGCAGGAGAGACTCAAGATGGCGTCCTGGAATAAAGGAGCTTGTTAGTTTTACTCCCGTGTCCGAGTGTTATTTAAAGTCAGTTCCACAATACACAACAATTGGCGACGAGGATAAAAGAACAGAGAAAAAAAGGACTGTCAAGAAAAAAGAGTTAAAGAAGAGGTTGTATTTGGAGACAAAGTGAAACGGCACCAAACAAAATGATTTGGCACCAAATGGTATTTGAATTGGCGCCAAAGAAAAGAAAGGTTGGAACGGGAAGCAAGAGCGCAAGGAAGCAAGAGCGCAAGGAAGCAAGAGCGCAAGGAAGCAAGAGCGCAAGGAAGCAAGAGCGCAAGGAAGCAAGAGCGCAAGGAAGCAAGAGCGCAAGGAAGCAAGAGCGCAAGGAAGCAAGAGCGCAAGGAAGCAAGAGCGCAAGGAAGCAAGAGCGCAAGGAAAACAAGTGGGGCAGTAACTGTCACCGAAGAACGCAGCGGGAAGCTAGAAGCCTAACCAGCAGGACTGTGACGGTGTCAACTTGCCTGGAATGCCTTCCAGGGCTGTGCAGCCGCCACTGACTTCGGGTGAGTTCCAGGGCTGTGTAGCTCACGGCCAGGCACAGTAGCTGCCACCGACGTCGGGTGAGGGTTTGTGTAGCCCCCGGACAGGTCCGGCGACCACCATCGACGATAGCCAAGTCTTCAGCCCGGCCGGGAGCAGAGTCAGCCCGGTCGTGACAGAAAGCCTGGCAGCGGGAGACAGCCGTGAGCAGAGAAAGCCCGGCCGCAAGAGACGACCATGAGCGGAGAAAGCCCGGTCGCGGGAGATGGCTGTGAGCGGAGAAAGCCCAGTCGCGAGACGGCCGCGAGCAGAGTCAGCCCGGACCCGAGAGTGA
This sequence comes from Okamejei kenojei, assembly GCA_035221665.1. Taxonomy (NCBI): domain Eukaryota; kingdom Metazoa; phylum Chordata; class Chondrichthyes; order Rajiformes; family Rajidae; genus Okamejei; species Okamejei kenojei. Next base: position 11,300,693 of record CM069153.1, read on the forward strand.
AAGTCCAGCCTCGACAAAAGAGGGTCAGGTCACGCGAGAGAAGCGGACCGGCCGAGAGAAGAGAGGGTCCAACTGCGAGAGAAGCGGACCCGACCGCGAGAGAAGCGGGACACAGCACTTCGCCAGCCCCTGCCGGCAGGACACAGTCCCGAGCAGTGGGGCCTAGCAGCAGCCAGGTGAGCTGTGGAGCCAGCAACGGGTGGAGCAGCGGGAGTCAGCGACAGCCAGGACAACCGCGAGGCAAGCAAGTAAGCAGGCAGGCCAGCGAGGCAGTGAAGGCCAGCAATGGCAGTAACTGTGAGGCCCGGTGGAGCCAGCGGCAGCAACAGTGGGGACAGCCCGAGAGGTCGCTGAGGCACCGGAGTCCAGTAAAAGCTCGCACAGTAAAAGCTGGACTGTTTGAATGTAATGTGTTGTTCACTGTTATTAATAATTTAAGTAGATCTGTGTGCATTGCAGGAATACGGTTTAAATTGTTCTAGTTGGCTATTAACATGAAATGTTGGTTTATTAGTATAAATCTATTATTATAAGAATGTGTAATAGTCAGTGGGCTGGATAACTTCTTAGAATGTAAAAGGATAGAAAACACAGGGCAGAAAACACAGTGAGAGAACAGAATATAGTGCTCTTGAATATAGCAATGTTATAAAACCTACCTTCAGCAGCGCTGCAGATCTGCCACGGGCTGTGTGTGCAACTTTGGCGCCTTTGAGGGGGGGTGGGGGAAGATTAAAATGCAGGTTTGTATCGCTTGCCGGAGAGGGATTTCCTTGGGCTGCTAGTCGATGAAGAATAATTGATCAGGACTTCCGTTCCCATTAAAAAAAAAATGTTTTTAATTTAAAAAATAAATCGTTGGACAATTTAATAGTTGGATTAAAGTAAAAAGCGACTTCTACCACCCTCAACGTGACAGATCGTAATATCAGGACAAAACAAAGGGTAAGTCATGTATTTCACATAATCTTGCTTCTTAGGGTGGCTTTAGTCTAATTTTATGACACAAAAATGTTATTTAGTCCCCAAACAATTCGGCCATGTTTTTCCTGCCGATATGGGGTTAAAATTCACGGCAACGGCAACGTTCCAATCGATCGCATTCCAGAAACACCCATTCGCAAGATGATTTAAATGCTCTTTTTTTTTGGACAATCATGTCATAAGAGCATCTAAATCGTCTATATTTTGTGTAATTGTCTATCCATAATCAATATTTTTATACTAAATATTCACAATGGTTTTAGTCACATGTATTGTGCAAAAAATAATTATTTTGATTATATTAAGAGTGGATGTTTCTAGATTAATTTATGTGAATTAAACATTAAATTCCTTCCATTTGGCATATAAGTTCATGACAGTGAGATTTAAAAATAATGTTATATTGTGAATTCTTGTGTGAATGGGATTAGTTTGTTATTTGGATACTTAGGCTATTTAAAAACATTACCCTTCTCTCTATGTTTCTATGTTTCTAAATGGATAGATGTTTACATCTAGTAATTCAATTTAGATGAATTTAATTGATTAGATAAATTTAATTGATTTGATGAAACTGATTAATATGAATTTTTTGTTGGGTATTTACTATTTGTTTTAGCGTTTAACTTTATCATTTCTACCTTTTTTCTATAACTGCAAATAAAAACACTGCTCAGTGTTTTTTTTCCTTTACATTTTAAACAGATGTCTCTGAAGAAGAAATGTAAAATTGCCAATCCAAATGCCCAGCGAAAGAGACTGATTTAGACAGCATTCGCAGAGATTATCCGAATTTGGACTACTCCAAATGTGATTATCTACAGGACATTCTTAATGGGAAAGTAGTGGACAGAAAGGCATGGCATGTGTGGTTTGAGGAGCAAAAACTTGTAGTTTACAATTCCATCATTGAAAAGTTGAGGAAAATCAAGGTGTAGAGTTGCTTATTGGTTACAATCTGAGGAGTCTGATGATGCTACTGACTATGATATGACAATGTACCAACTAGCAACTGATCTTCTCCATAAAGACTTGGTCTATTGCCATAAATTGTAATTTATTTACCTATCTGTTACAGACTTACAGCATATAATCCAATAATATTAAAGTTCTGATCTTGCGAATATCTCATTTTTGAATTTTCAAGGCAGTCTGGGTGTTATTACTATTTCCGTCACAACGGTCAATTTTGTAATTAGCTACAATTAGGTAATTAACTAATTATATGTTTTAATGTCAGGTCATTCAAGTAAGATTTGTTTCAGAATGCTTCAATCTATAATAACTGAAATGTCATTAAGTTCTCTTAATTTTTAAGAAAGTTATGGGCTTTTGACTGTCCTCAATCACAGCTTTTGTGTTAAGTCAATGGAAAAGCAAAAGGGAACAAGATGCTAATTTCCGAGTATGAAAATGGCCATAACTTTTTTAATACTAAAGATATGCAAGCAAATTATGTATCAAATTAAACTTCTTTTTATGCTTTATCTGATGGGATAAATTGCAGACTTGATTTTTAAAATCTCAACATTTTGTAACATTGCTACTGAATAGCAACCGGGTAGCATGGCTTTTCAAATTGTAGAAAAGTTTCCCCAGTTAGATTCTGGGTGTAATTTTGAGAAATGGAATTAAGTCTCGGAGGCTTCTTTCATTTCCAATGATATCACTGCAGAGGAGAAGAAGAGAGCATGGTTCATATTAGTCTTAGGAAGAGAGGGTTATCACACCTTACGTACGTTGCTGCGGCCAGCAAAGCCCACGGATAAAACGTACGAGGAATGTAAGGAGGCATTAATGGCTCATTTCTCATCAAAACCTCCAAGGGCATCCAGACCCTGAACTAAAGAGGGCAGGGAGTCCCTCAAAGGACAAAAGTCAAGTGCAAAGAGACAAAAGTCAAGTGCAAAGGGACAAAAGTCAAGGGCAAAGTGACAAAAGTCAAGGGCAAAGTGACAAAAGTCAAGGGCAAAGTGACAAAAGTCAAGGGCAAAGGGACATTGCCATCCAGAGGGCAACCCTAACTATTCAAGCTGTATTCAGGGGTATGAAGGTATGGAGAGAGATCCGGGAGAAACAGAAGGCAGCAACGGTAATACAAGCAGCATTTAGGAGGCACAGAGTATACCGTCCATACAGGGCAATGAGATTGGCAGCTATAATAGTACAAACCCATTATAGGGCACACCTTCAAATGGAAAATGATCGCAAAACTTACGTGAAGGTACGCAGCAGCGTTGTGCAGCTTCAGGCTGCCTACTGAGGAATGGTTGTTCGAAAACAATTGCGGTGCATGCACAAATCCGCCATGGTCATACAGACTTATTATCTGATGCATAAACAGCGTCAGTATTTTAAGAAACTACGCTGGTCTGCCATTGCGGTACAGCAACGATACAAAGCTTGCCAGATAAGAGATGTCCACGTGAGACATTATAATAGTTTGAGAAAAGCAGTAGTTTGTATTTAGGCCTTCTACCAGGGGATTAAAGCCAGAGAATTGGTTGAGAAAATCAGGGCAGCACGCCATATTACGTCATTCTTAATGATGTGCATTACAAGAAAACATTTCTTGATGTAAAAGGCGACTATAGTAACTCTGCAAGCTTCATTCCATCGTTACAGATCATGGGTACGCTACAGAGCTATGCGACAAGCAGTCATTTCGATCCAGAGATGGTACAAAGCATGCAAAATAGGGCATTCCCAGTTTGTGCAATATCAGTCAATGAGGTATGCGACCATTACCATTCAGGCTGCCTACAAGGGTATGGTGGTTAGGCAGTAGGTTAAGCAAAAGAGGGCTACTGTAAAAGTTCAGTCAGTATACCGTATAAGTTGGTATCGGAAAGACTTAAGAAGACAAATAGATGCACAACAGAAAAGGCTTAAATGACACAAAAGGCTTAAACGATATAGGAAAGACTTCCTCAAACTGATTTATACAGCAATTGTAGTACAGTCATACTACCTTGCTCATGAAGCAAGAAAACTATACAGAGCACACATCAAAGCCACTGTTGTATTGCAAAGACAATATAGATCCTATTTCTCGATGAAGAACCAGAGATGTGACTTAAGAAGACAAATAGATTAACATCAGAAAAGGCTTAAACGATACAAAGAACGGTTAAATAAATGTGTGACAATGAGTAAAAAGCTGTTAATAGAAAAGTCTAAAGAAGAGAGGCTTGCCGGTCGAGACAAAAGTATGCAGGACAGATTGCGACTAGGCCACTTCACTACAGTCCAGTATGGAGCCTCCATCACTGAGCAATGGACAGATTGTTATGCATTGCAGAATGTCATTAAACAACAAGAGCAGATAAATACGTAACACCAGGAAATTGAGCGACAGAGGAAGCTGCTAGAAAACGAAAACCTGCAGCCATGTGTCAGATCTACAAAGAATAAACAGAAATCGAGGAAACAAGCAAATATATCAAGCAGAAAATGAAACGTTAACTTTAGCAGAATATCAGGAACAGGAAGAAATCTTCAAAATTAGATTAGGGCATTTAAAAAGGGAAGAGGCAGAGATACAGGCAGAGCTAGAGCGATTAGAAAGAGTGCGCAATTTACACATAAGGGAACGGAAAATGATAACACATAAAGCAGGGGTTAATGTGCTTTGTTTAAGGAAGATGAGTGGAATGAAAAAAGTATGTGCTAAGTTTAGATATGATTATTACAGTTATGAGGATGTATTGTAAGATGATGTTAATAATACAATTTTGCAACAGTGTATTAATCAATTATATGTTAGGTAAAGAGCATATACTGTGAAGGTGAAATTGAAGTAAAAGGGGAGGAGTGCTGTGTATGTAATAGAAATGGTGTTACCTGCCTCCAAGTAGAAGGGGGAGGAGTGTTAGGTATGTAATGTAATTAACATATTTGATGTCTTGTGCAATGGTACGCATGCACAGGAGAGACTCAAGGTGGCGTCCTGAAATAAAGAAGCTTGTTAGTTTTATTCTCGTGTCCGAGTGTTATTTAAAGTCAGTTCCAAGCAGTAAATACACAACACCGACAGAAATCATCACTTATGCATTCACTTCACAGATGCTGCCTGACATGCTGAGTTTATCTGGCATTTCACATTTAAAGAATGCTGACAAGCCCTGAATTAAACAACTCCTAAATTCAGCGACAGACCAAAATTTGTTTTGGTCTGTCGCTGAACCGCCATTGGACCATCCCCTGTCCCCCCCTTCCCCACTCGAGAGTCCCATCCCTGCCCGGGGGGCGGCAGGAGAGGACCGGACCAACGGGACACCGGCCCCCAGGCCCAGTGCGGAGAAGCGCCAACCCCAGCTCACCTCTGCCTCTCCCGCCGGGCCAACCGACTGCCCCGTCTGACGACACCAGTGGCCCCAGACCCACTCCAACGCCCACTCCAGTCCAACCCCGCTCCAACTCCAGAGGAACCTGCTCCCCGATGGGCCGCTACGGTGACAAGTGCCAGTTCGCCCAAGGTCTCGGCCTCGGCTGCCACCCCAAGAACAAGCCGAACCTTGCACACCAACGGCTTCTGCCCCTACGGTACCCACTCCCACTTTATCCACAATCCCGAGGAGGAGCGAGGCCCCTGGCCTCACCTGCGCCAGAGCACCAACCTGGGCTTGGCCTCCTCTGGCCCGGCGCTACACTGGGCTGCACTGCGGGCGGCCTTCCACCCGACCTGGAGTTGGAGCTGGCCCTGACTCTGGCTTGGGGCTGGGCAAGGGAAGGGGAGGAGGTTGCTGCTGCCGCCAGCACCACCATCACCAAAAGTGCCCGCAGGTCTGCGGGATAGGCAGAGCCGAGATGGAGCCAGCGTCCGGGGCTGCAAGTCCGGGGCCGCCCCAGACACCTCCGGACTGGGACGGGACACCGGGGAGGGGACGAGGAAGGCCCAACAGCAACTCAACAGCACCGGCAGCAACGGAGAGCCGGCCCCGACCACAGACGAAATGCAAGCCTGCACACAATGCAGCACCACTGTTGCCAAGACTGTTTTATAGCAAGTGACCTATGACCTGGGCATGCGCAGTCGGAATACCGAACTCGCTTGTTCACTGGTGTGTAGGTAATATCACAACCGAGTAATAGTATATGTAAAATGGTAAGAACTAACATAAAGACAAAGGTAAAGAGAAAGCAAGGCGTCTCATCTGTTGTGATGTGTAGTGATTATTTGGAAGGAATGGGCCAACATGAGCACATCAAGATTGCCTGCTATTCCTTCCCCGAAAGTACAATAACATTTGTGCTATAACCATGAACACATTTGGTATCATAGTGACTTTTACGTTTGGATATTGTAAGGAACGTGCAAGGTAAAATCTAAATTTCAGAATTAAAATACATAATCCAGGTTCCCTCAATGCTGTTTAGCAATTTTTCCCATTGATTTTTACAAGATCCCTGTGGTATTCTTATTTTGTTAAATAATGCCGATTTGGAAAACCATCTACCAATTACTATCTGCATATTTTCAGGCACTAAGGATTAGGTCAAGGAAGTGAACTTAATGCAGGAATTCAGCTATGACCACGCTGAATGCTAGGAGAGATTTGAGCAATTACATCACCTACTCATTCCGATTTGATAAGATTTAAGATGTTAAACTATTTTTAATCTAGGTATTTCATTTAAATGTATTCAGTGTGACTCACACGTCCAAAGATTATCTATTAAATTTATTTCTGCTCTCAAGCTGAAGAAATGCACTTGAAGCAGTAAATGTCTGTAAAGTAATTACCATGAATTCATTCTCATAAATAGCTATCTCAAATAATTCAATTTGATACAGATAACATTTCTTTCGTATCTTTCGTACAACGTATGGCCGCCTGGGGCTGATCCCACTGAGAAGCGCGGAGGGGTATGTAGTTGCGTGCGACATCGCGCACGGCTCCGAAATTTTTGTAGAGAACGAAATCTTCGCGCGCCGACGGCCTGTCGCGTAACCGACGGCCAAAGTGGGACAGGCCCAACACGCTAAATTGTATCGCTATTACGTACCATTTTTGCAGAGATCCAGGAACAAATATAGGTACAAACCTATATACAACCAAACAAACAAGATGAGAGTTTTAGTAATAGAAAGTAGAAAAAGATAGATAGAAGATAGGTAGACTAGACCAAGTGCGGACCCGTTGGATCCGGTCCCCGAACGCAATATTCCACCACTCACCCATAGTCCCCAACTGCGCAGGCACTGTTGACGGGTTCCCGTTGTGACGCCAGAGATCCCCGTTGTGACATGAGTCACGGCAACCGTCCCCCAACTGCACAGGTGCAGCCGGCAAGTGGAAGCGCGACTGCGACGTTTTTAAAGGGCAAAGTGACAAAAGTCAAGGGCAAAGTGACTGGGAGAGACCACGCCAAGGATCCGAGATCTGGCTGCTGAGTCTGGCTCTGAGAGCAGTGGCGCTGCTGCTCCAGGCACGCAAGGAGGGAAAGGAGCAGCACCCTCGCGATCCTAGGGAGGTGAGGAGGGAGAGTGAGGGGATTGAGGGACAGGAGGGGGTAGGGAGGGAGGGAGGAAAGTGGGGGAGGTGAGGAGGGGGAATAGAGGGATGAAGGGAAATGAGCAGCACCTGCGCAAAGGGGCTATGGGTGAGTGGTGGAATATTGCATTGCGGGAACGGATTGCGTTGGGGGATCAGGTGAGTGGTGGAATATTGCATTGGGGATCAGGTGAGTGGTGGAATATTGCATGTGGGAATGATTTAGGGGACCAGGCCTCCCATGTGACAGGTACCCAAAGGGTCACACTTGGTCTAGTACATCTCTAAAGCTTTCCTTTACGTGTACAGTGCCCTCCAAAATGTTTGGGCCAAAGACTCATCGTTTATTTATTTGCCTCTGTACTCCACAATTTCAGATTTGTAAAAGAATAAATCACATGTGGTTAAAGTGCACATTGTCAGATTTTAATAAAGGGTATTTTTATACATTTTGGTTTCACCATGCAGAAATTACAGCTGTATTTATTCATAGTCCCCCCCCCCATTTCAAGGCACCATATGTTTTGCCAGTCCTGTATTGCAGCCATCTTTAGCTTATTATGCTTGTATTTGGGGGCTAGACCCTGTCAGTTTTTGCTTCGCCATACAAAATCAATTAGGTTCAGATCGGGTGATTGACTTGGCCACTAAAGAATTAACCATTTTTTAGCTTTGAAAAACTCAACTTTGTTGCTTTAGCAGTATGTTTGGGATAATTGTCTTGCCATGTACAGCCAGCCAATGAGTTTTGAGGCGTTTGTTTGAACCTGAGCAGATAGGATGTGTCTATACACTTCAGAATTCATTATATTAGTACCATCAGCAGTTGTATCATCCATGAAGATAAGTGAGCCAGTACCTTCAGCAGCCATACATGCCCAGGCCATAACACCCCACCACCGTGTTTCACAGATGAGGTGGTATGCTTTGGATCTTGGGCAGTTCCTTCTCTCCTCCATACTATGCTCTTGCCATCACTCTGATATGTTAATTTTCATCTCATCTGTCCACAAGACCTTTTTTCCAGAACTGTGGTAGTTCTTTTAAGTATATCTTGACAAACTATATCCTGGCCATCCTATTTTTGCAGCTAGCCAGTGGTTTGCATCTTGCAGTGCAGCCTCTGTATTTCTGTTCATGAAGTCTTCTGCGTACAGTGGTCATTGACAAATCCACACCCAACTCCTGAAGAGTGTGTTTCTAATCTGTCAGACAGGTGTTTGGGGATTTTTCTTTATTATAGAGAGAATTCTTCTGTCATCAGCTGTGGAGGTCTTCCTTGGCCTGCCAGTCCTTTGCTATTAATAAGCTCACCAGTGCTCTCTTTCTTCTGAATGATGTTCCAAACAGTTGATTTTGGTAAGTCTAAGGTTTGCCTGATGTCTCTAACACATTTATTCTTGTTTCTCAGTCTCATAATGGCTTTCTTTGACTTTCATTGGCACAACTTTGGTCCTCATGTTGATATACAGCAATTAGTTTCCAAAAACTGCCCCTCGGTTTCTGAGTAAATCTTTCCCCTCAGCTTAAACCTATGTTGTCTAGTTCTTGGGAAAAGGACTGCATTCACCACATCCATCCCTCTCATTATCATTCACCTCTATTAGATAACCCCTCAGCCTCCTAGACTCCAAGCAATAAAGTCGTAGCCTACCAAGCCTCTCCCTGTAGCTCAGGCCCTCAAGTCCTGGCAACTTCCTCATAAATCTTCACTGCACCTGTTCCAGCTTAACATTCTTCTTATAACGAGGTGACCAAAACAACACAATACCCGAAATGCGGCCTCACCAATGTCTTGTACAATTGTAACACATCCCAGCTTCTATACTCAATACCCTGATTGATGAAGGGAATGTATCAAAAGCCTGCTTGACTTCATTTACCTGTGAACCCACTTTCAAGGATAAGCACCTGCATTCCTGGATCCCTCTGCTGTACAACACTCCCAAGCCCCTGCTTTTCACCATGACGGTCTTGGCTTCCCAAAATGCAACACCTCACACTTATCTACTTTAAACTTCATTGACCATTCCTCAACCCATTTGCTCAACTGATCAAGATCATGCTGTAATTTTTGATAACCATCTTTGCTATCTATGATACCACCTACATTAGTGTTATCTACAAATGTACTAATCATAGGTACATAAAATGGAGTAAATCAGCGAGACAGACTGCATCTGTGGAGAGAATGGGTGACATTTCTGGGCGAGACCCTTCTTCAGACTGAGAGTCATCATGCCTTCTCCATTGTTATCCAAATCATTGATATAAACCACAAACCGCAATGGGCCTGGCATCAATCCCGGAGGCACACCACTACTCCAGTCTAAAAAGCAAATGGAATATTTTCAGCATTCAAAATTTCAGACTTTCACCACATTTTTTTGTTTTGATAGTTTAGGATCACGTTTGTGATCTGAACAGCGGCATTCAGCAAAACTAATACCAGGAGTGTACTGTGCAAGTGAATTGATGCTTCATGCAGATCAATGTGTTGAGAGTCTAGAATAGCAGTGAGGCATTATCCTATTAGCAGTATTTGGTTATAGTGGATGGACCTAGCAACTTTCATTGCCAGGCCTGGAAGCCACACCACGCACAGCCGCTCTGCTGAAGCTAGCCCTGGCCCACTCTTGTCCCTAGTCACTTCCAGGCAGCAAGCAGACTCCACCCCATACCTACTAGGCTGGGCTGCCGACACCACCCTTGGCTGCTCCCAGGCCGGGCTATCGACCTTCCCCGGCTCCCACAGCCAGCCCGGCCACTTGAAGCCAGATCTACTGCCGCTACCGACGGCGCACAGCTTCCTTGGCCGCTTCGAGGCCATGCCTACCGCCTCCAACCCTTACCTGCACTCCGACTGCCTGTGGGCAGCGAGTTATGACTCCACTGACTCTCGCCTCAACTCACCTGGATTCCAGACCCAGTTCCAAACTGAGAGTCTGATCAAAGGTCTCGATCCAAAACGTCAGCCATCTCTGTTCTCCAAAGATGTGGCCTGAACTTCCGAGTTACTTAAGCACTTAGTGCACTGTTGGGTATTGTGTATCTCTGCAGTTCTTTGTTTCTACCACACTATACAATGATACTCTCTTACTCTGTAATCCCTTACTTGGTAAAAATGGACAAATGAGCAATAACAGGCATCATTCCGTCATTCCATCCACCCCCCCACCCCACATGGTCTGTTATAATGAGGGTTTACTGTTTTACAACTTTCCTTCTTGCATGGGTAAGTACAATGGAAACATTCCTAATATTATAACAGTCAAAACAACAATGTCTGATTTACAAGCGTCTGATTTAAAAAAATGGCCAATTGAATCAGAATCTGCATAAAGCTGAACATCGGTTATTTGAAAAGACAATTTACATTAAGGTTGGAAGATTTCAAATATATTTGCCACTATGGGATATATTGGCGAAAAACAGACGGCACAGTAACGTTTCTTTCTCATGTTTGTGCTTCGTGTTGTTATACAATTCAACCCAAAGCAAATTGACAAAAATGAACATTGAACAAGATACTCAATGATCAGGCTGACTTTAAATTTGTTGATACATCTCAAATTATGGTAATTATTAAAAGATCAGATTGATATGTTGTTGTAAAAACACATCAACTTGTACACTTTTTCCAGTATTTCAATTTGGAGTTTATTTTTGCAATCTTGTTTCAGACCTTACAAAACAAGACAAGGTCACAGTCACGTTCTAGTTTTATTACAACTGACCTGCAGGCAAGAGTATAGAACTATTATATGAATATTTAAGATTCCATTTATAATGTTTTAAATATAGGAAGAAGTCAAACCAGTATACAGGATAAGAAATATCCATGAGCTCTGTAAAATAATGCTATGGTGATATTACTCAGCGAGCTCTATTTTCACAGACAAGTAAGGCGATATCCCTGCACATCAGCTTTGATATTTTTTTATACATTTTCTATGATACAGGAAAGAAAAATTAACCAAAGTTCACAATGTACAGTTCTTATTCTATTTTCACAGTTTGTGACCATTTTACACCTTTTTAAAGATACACTGTAATATATTCCTCACCCATAATAGATTATAATCTAAGATTAATATACGTATAAACGGCCAATTTTACAGGCATTCCACTCGAGAAGTTTGAAGAAGTCTCTTGACTTTATCAAGTTAATTTCTCCACCAGTAGAATTCAACACAATGAACTGTGATGGGTTTGGGAAAGAGGAAGCATGTCTTACATTGTGAAAGCAGGATAGAGGAACACAAATTCTGCATATTAAAAAAAAACTTCAGTGACATTTTGATGTACAAAGGAGATATATTGGATTTACTTGCCCATTACAAAAACTATCACCTGCTCCCAAAAAAACCCTACCATTCTTTCCACAGATGTTGGTATGAAAAATAGAATCTCACAAAGAATCCTTGTTTGTGCAGCTAAAATTAAGTTTCCTATAATGATCTGAAGCAATTCTTCCTGATTTGAAGCACCTGTGGAGATGGGCAATCACTGTGGTGTTAAATTAAATGGAAGACATTGCACCCAACATCCAAACTGTTCCATTTGTTTCTCTTATCACTAAACTGTTTTGCTTCAGCAGACAAGTACAACCAATAATTAAACAAATAGTCAAATGGTGTCGATACACTACTGATAAACCTGGAAAGCTTTTGGTTTCTTAAGGTTTTCAGCAGTCACGGGTATACATTTACTTTTGCATAAATAATTCCTGGTATAAAATAGCACATTGAGCCACAGTATGAGCTGTCGGTGGGCAACATTTAAGTACATCACTGCCAGGTGCTCACTGCATAATCCATATATAGCCTGCTTTTGTCTAAAATCCTAAGACATCAATGTGTACATTTACAGACTGATAAACAGGAAAACATTTGTTGCTTCAACACAAGCTTAATTTTTCCCAACATGCTTTATTCAAAACATGCTGCTCAAAGTTACACCCGAGCCCAGTATCTTTATTCTAGATTTTAATAGTCAATTTTTCTCAGATTAGTTGGCCAATTTTCCCAATGGTTAAAGATAATATATAGTGAATATCATTAAACTTATACAAAAGTTCAACTCTAAGGGAATATCTCCTTTTTTTTTGCATCAAACCTTTCCTGTATCAAATTTGTTTTCATTACAAACCTCAGTCCACACTTTTTTTTGGTGAAAGACATGCTGTTCAATTTTGCGCTTATTTAAAAAAAATCATTTCAACTTTATTAACAGTAAAATACAGATGATTTCATTCCTCCATGATATACACTAACTATAAAGCAACAGAATTAAAATCAGTAAATCTATTGCACTTTGTTGAGCAAAATTCAAAGTTACTTGACTGCACTGGAATATTGTTCGAAGTATCCTGTTCACGTAGAGCTTTTCTTTCATTGAAGACAAAGCAAATATCTAGGCGGCCTTGAAGGTGGAACCTAAAATATTTTATGCATGGAGGGAAAAACTAGTCCAAGACAGGCTTTCCATAATTGTACTGTGCCTGAACTTGCGAAGCATTTGCAGTATTTTCTGTTCTGAGACTGGTACTCAGTGGACTCCTGCTTCGAACTCCTCCCAGCACGGGGTGCACAGTATTCCAGCAATATTTAGATTTAAAAGAACACAACGGTACCTCCAATGTTTATCCCAAAAAGGCTATAAATATTTCAGGTCCAGTAAAATTCTTGTGATGACTTGGGTACAATGAGAAGGATGCTTCGAATGGACATTGCGGGCAGACACAAGGAAAATGGAACACCAATTTTTATTGCACTGTTTGAGCAAGTTAAAAATAGAAACACTGCAATGTGTCATAAAACAAATCTTTACACCTTGATTTCTCTAAGCCAATTTAAGGCCATCTTTTCAGCAGCAAAATTAATCGACGTACATTGGGGAAACGGGAGTTGGGGGCATTTGATCCAAGATTTTGCCAACATAACTTGCAACATCCACTCTGCGCTCTTCGTACATCGAGATGAAAGAATGTTTCTGAAATGAGAACAGCAGCATGTTTTGGATACAGAAATTACATTTCTCCTGAAGTATACCCATTTCTTATTTGATTTCTCAGCAAACTTACTTTATTAAGATGTTAGTTTGTAAAAAAAAAGACCAAGCGGAAGCTCCTTGTAAAACATCACCATCTAGTATCTAACATCATCTTTATCGAGGCATCGTACAGCAGTTTTACTTTGATGGTCATTTATCTTTGCACATTGCTTTCTAAACAAACCTGAGCAACATGTCATGCCATTTTCCCAGATTTGATCATATAAATCCCTTCTTTGCTACACACTATTAAAATTTCAGTCCATGACAATGAATTCCTTTCCTCCCTATGGGAGACATGAATACTGATCCCGAGGACTAATGTGCAGGATCAATATTAGAATAATTTATACTATACTCTGCCATTAAAAAAGGCCATAGATAAGTAATCTGTTTCTGTTCTTTAATCTTGTATCCACTCATTTAACCCAACTGGTTTCAGTTTTACAGTGCCCTCCATAATGTTTGTGATAAAGACCCATCATTTATTTATTTGCCTCTGTACTCCACAATTTGAGATTTGTAATAATAAAAATCACATGTGGTTAAAGTACACATGGTCAGATTATAATAAAGGCCATTTTTATACATTTTGGTTTTACCATGTAGAAATTACAGCTGTGTTTATACATATTCCCCCCATTTCAGGGCACCATAATGTTTGGGACACATGGTGTCACAGGTGTTTGTAATTGTTCAGGTGTGTTTAATTCCCTCCTTAATGCAGGTATAAGAGAGCTCTCATCACCTAGTCTTTCCTCCAGTCTTTCCATCACCTTTGGAAACTTTTAGTTCTGTTTATCAACATAGGACCAAAGTTGTGCCAATGAAGGTCAAAGAAAGCCATTATGAGACTGAGAAATAAGAATAAAACTGTTAGAGACATCAGCCAAACCTTAAGCTCAAGAAAATCAACTGTTTGGAACATCATTAAGAAGAAAGAGAGCACTGGTGAGCTTACTAATTGCAAAGGGACTGGCAGGCCAAGGAAGCCTCCACAGCTGATGACAGAAGAAATCTCTATTATAATAAAGAAAAATCTCCAAACACCTGTCCAACAGATCAGAAACACTCTTCATGCGTCAGGTGTAGATTTGTCAATGGCCACTGTCCGCAGAAGACTTCATGAACAGAAATACAGAGGCTACACTGCAAGATGCAAACTACTGGTTAGCCACAAAAATAGGATGGCCGGGTTACAGATTGCCAAGAGCACTTAAAAGAGCGACCACAGTTCTGGAAAAAGGTCTTGTGAACAGATGAGATGAAGATTAACTTATATCAGAGTGATGGTAAGCGCAAAGTATGGAGGAGAGAAGGAACTGCCCAAGATCCAAAGCAAACCACCTCATCTGTGAAACACGGTGGTGGGGGTGTTATGGCCTGGGCATGTATGGCTGCTGAAGGTACTGGCTCACTTATCTTCATTGATGATACAACTGCTGATGGTAGTAGCATAATGAATTATGAAGTATATAGACACATCCTATCTGCTCAGTTCAAACAAATGCCTCAAAGCTCATTGGCCGGCAGTTCATTCTACAGCAAAACAATGATCCCAAACATATTGCTAAAGCAACAAAGGAGTTTTTCTACAGCTAAAAAAGGTCAATTCCAGGGGCCAAGTCAATCACCCAATCTGAAACCAATTGAGCCTTTTATATGCTGAAAAGAAAACAGAGGGGGACTAGCCCCCAAAACAAGCATAAGCTGAAGAAGGCTGCAATAGAAACCTGGCAGAGCATCATCAGAGAAGACACCCATAAACTGGTGATGTCCATGAATCGCAGACTTCAAGCAGTAATTGCATGCAAAGGATATGCAACAAAATACTAAATATGACTACTTTCACTTAGATGACATTGCTGTGTCCCAAACATTATAGTGCCCTGAAATGGGGGGGACTATATATAAACCCTGCTGTAATTTCTACACTGTGAAACCAAAATGTATAAGGCCTTTATTAAAATCTGACTGTCCATTTTAACCACATGCAATTTTTTTCTATTACAAATCTCAAATTGTGGAGTATAGAGGCAAATAACTAAATGACGAGTCTTTGTCCCAAACATTATGGAGGGCACTGTAGCTTCTTTACACTTGCTCCTTGAAGTACACCAACATTTTGAAGTGATTCTCAATCTCTTTAAATCCTTTCAATGCCTTGCTCCTCCATCCATTTAATACCTCTACACTGGTTGTTTATGCATCTTTACTTGTTGCCCCTCTTTTGGTGTCTTTGCTCTTGACCACCCAACATCTAAATTCAGGACATGTTTTCATGGTCTCTTTCCTTCTCTAAGGATGCTGCTCAAATATTACCTCAGACCAAGAGCTTAGTTAACTGTTTTAACATCTCTTGAGCAAAGGAGTGAAGATGTACAGTACCAGCATTCATTTCATATTGTCGTTGTCAGCCAACCCCTGGCCATCAGACCATATGTGGTACGTTGCGGTTTTGCTTTCAAAAGTGAAAAACTTGTCTTGAGCAATTGGTGTCCCTGTGAAATACCTTGAAGCATTTTAAAGTGGCAGAAATGCCTTGCAAATATGAATTGTGGATGATGATGTGACAGGTTTATTCCAATTTCCAATCCAAGTAATCACCCCGAACACTAACGTTATCGTTCACACTAGGGACAATTTAACAATTCACCAAAGCCAATTAACCTACAGACCTGTACGTCTTTGGACACCAGAGCACCCAGAGGAACCCCCTCAGCGATCACAGGGAGAATGTACAAACTCCGTACAGACAGCACCCAAGGTCAGGATTGAACCTCTGTGTCTATACACTTCAGGGTATCTGGCGTTGTAAGGCTGCAACTGTACTTCCCCAAAATATAACTCACAAGTGAAATCTGAAACACAAATGATTTTCCCTTTCCACATATTGTGAGTGGATCAGGGCCTTCAGGTCAGAGTCTAAGCCAATCATCAAAATCACTTGCATGGTATTATTTAATTTACTTCTGCTCCTATTTCCTCTAAACTTCTTTTACGATTCTATCACTCACCTATAAGGGGTGATTTAAAACAGCCTATTAATCTACTATCCAATCTTTGGACGTGGAAGTAACAGGAACTCCACATCATCACAGGAACAATCTACAATTTTAGGCAGACGGCATTGTGTGCTTGTGATTGAACCTGGGTCACTTGATTCGAAAGACAGCAGCTCCACTAGCTGATGTCAGTTCTGAGCCACCGATCTTTTGCAAATACAATTACCACCAGGGGGCGCTGCACGATGCCAGCCTCACCTCAACCTCAACCTCACGAAAAGTCTGTCTTTTCGTCTTTTTTTTTTGTAATTTTAGTGTGTTTTAAAAGTTTACGTTAATGTTCTCTGGTTTCTTTTATGTGGGGGCTGGGGGAAACTTTTTTTCAATCTCTTACTTTGCCGGAGATGCGATTGTTTTCTGGATCGTATCTTCGATCGGTCTGCGGCCTAACATCATGGAACTGGAGGCCTTGTTCGGGACTGACTGAGCCCCACGGTGCGGCCTGCGGATTTCACCATCGAGGAGCTCGCAGTCTCGGGTAGAGACCGATGCCGAGAAGCTCCAAACGACGCAGAAGGTTCGACCAGCCCAGACCTGAGATTTTTCTTGCCATAGAGGGAGTACAGAGAAGGTTCACCAGACTGATTCCTGGGATGGCAGGACTTCCATATGAAGAAAGACTGGATAGACTCGGCTTGTACTCGCTGGAATTTAGAAGATTGAGGGGGGATCTCATAGAGACTTACAAAATTCTTAAGGGGTTGGACAGGCTAGATGCAGGAAGATTTTTCCCGATGTTGGGGAAGTCCAGGACAAGGGGTCACAGTTTAAGGATAAGGGGGAAGTCTTTTAGGACCGAGATGCGAAAATAATTTTTCACACAGAGAGTGGTGAATCTGTGGAATTCTCTGCCACAGAAGGTTGTTGAGGCCAGTTCGTTGGCTATATTTAAGAAGGAGTTAGATGTGGCCCTTGAGGCTCCATACAGGGGGTATGGAGAGAAGGCAGGTACAGGATACCGAGTTGAATGATCAGCCATAATCATATTGAATGGCGGTGCAGGCTCGATGGGCTGAATGGCCTACTCCTGCACCTATTTTCTATGTTTCTATGAGATTTCCCTCCCGATGCGGGAGTTTGATTGCCCCGAATGCGGAGGACCCGAACGCAGCCGGCTACGGGAGCCATGATCGCCCCGTCAATGGAAGGCTTGAGGCCCCCGACTGTGGGAGAACAAAGAAGGGAAGAGCTTTTTTGTCTTCCATCACAGTGAGGAATGTGGAGGAGTCAGTGTGGTAGATGTTCATGTTAAAATGCAGTTTGTGTGTTTTGTTGCTTTTTAATGGTCTGACTGTATGGCAAATTTGATTTGTTGAAATACATATGTTATACTCAGATGTTGAAATACATACTTGGCTAATAAAGTATGATTATGATTTAGCTTTACGCTAAAAAATTATAAAGTGGCATGGTGCTCGACTTTGAAAAAAAGAAATGCTAACTGCACTAACATTGTTCATTTTGGACCATTCATGGTTCGACCAGTCCTCTCTTCTCTCTCTCTCTCTCTCTCTCTCTTTCTTCCCCCCAAGCCCCACCTCCCACCGACACACCTATTTCTCACCATCCTGCCCCTTCCACCTACAATCCTTCCTTTAGCTTCACAGTTCACAACTCTCTAACCTTTTGTCTCACGCTTTCTGTATTTTCCTCTCTAGAGTTTGTCTACCATCTAAATATCAAAAACCCCGCTCACCTGTATCAACCTATTTACCTGCCAGGATTTGCCTTGCCCCTCCTTTCTTCCAACTTTCTCCTACTCCTCTCCCTCCCCACCCACACACCCAACAGCAGACATAAGAAGGGTCAATAGTTTTTCTCTTTACCTTCGGATCACGCTATGACCATGACTGTATATTTTAAAGTGGAAATGGGCAGGGATGGACCAGTAATAAAGGTCACACAATGGGGAAATGCAAATTTCATTATCATAAGGGAGAACCTGGTAAAGGTAGAATGGGAACAACCACTTGCAGGGAAGTCTACATTTGCATATTGGGAAGCATTCAAAGGAGAAATGGCAAGAGTTCGAGACCAACGTCTTCCTGTAAGGGAAGCCAGGGGTAATAACTTTAGAGAACCTAGGAAGTCGAGAGATATCGAGGGTTGAACAAATAGAAAGAGGATTCATGTGACAGATGTAGAGAAATAATGATTAGGGAGGCCCATCAACAGTATAAAAAGTAGACCACTTAAGAAGGAAATTGGGAAAGCTAAAATGGGTTACAATCAATGTGCAGTCAAGATTAAGGTAAATCCAATGTGTTTTAAGTATTCAAAGGAAACAGATTTTAGAAGGAGAATTCTGAAGGGGCAGGTGCAAGTCTCAATGCCTAAGAAGGCTTAAAGGTGAATAAATCCTCAGAACCAGATAAGATTCAGGCAAGGCGCTGGCTAGGATTTTAAAATCTTCACTGGACACATGGTACTAGATAACTGAAGGTTAACAAATGTAGCCCCCGTTAAAAAGAAAAAGCTGCAGGGAAAAGCCTGGAAACTATAAAGCAGAGAGCCTGATGTCAATTGTAAGGGAAGATACTGGAAAAAATTCTGAGGTAGAAGTTTATTGACTCGAGGGACCTTGGAGTACAAGTCCATAGATCCATGACGGTGACCACACAGTAGATAACATTGTTAGGAAGGCATAAGGGATACTGAACTTCATTATTTTTGGAGTAGATAAAACTAGAGAACATTGGGTTACAGTGAAGGGGGGGAGGGGGGGGGGGAGAGGAGAGGTGGATTACAGGGGATCCCAGAGGGATCTTCTTCACTCAGAGCGCCTGGAACCTGGAATGTACTTGGAATGCACTTCTGGAGAGTGGACAAAACTGGGTGGCTGGCAGCATTTAAGAGCCTAGTTGAGACTTTAGATCTCCTAAGAATAGAATGGCATGGTCCAAGGGCTGTGACATGGGATTAATAATAATAATAATAATATCTATTATTGTCATAACACATAAGTGCAACGCGATTTGGTTTGCAACTTTCATCTGATGTCATAACTTAATCGACAAATAAAATTTAGGTTTAGATACCCCGAGAACAAGGTGTGTAAAACGCACATTAGACCAGTAAAGTCAAAACAGACTAAAGTGCAGATGTGTCTGTGCGACGTCACCATCCGAGGGAGACAGTCCAAGGGGGGTGGGGGGCACTCAGCAGGGCCGGTTCAGAGCCGCTAAAGCTCTGGGAATGCAGCTGTTCCTGAGTCTGGAGGTGCGGGCGTAGAAGGCCTTGTAACGTCTGCCGAAAGGAAGTAGTTCGAACAGTCCATTACAAGGGTGAGAGGAGTCTTTAGTACAGAAGGGTTCTCACTAGTTGGTGTAGATGAGTTGGACCAAATCATTGTTTCAATGGCTAAAATAACTGAATAAATTGTTTTCTCGTCACTTCAACTGATTGGCTCGATTATCCATTGTTCGGAGAAAAAGCTTCCAGATCCAGAAGCCTTGCCAACTGCCCGCTAGTTTCATTTGCACAGCTCAAATATAGTCTATTTCAAAATCTTGCATTTCCCCCCCCCCCCCCAATATCTCAGTGTTGCTTGGTCAAATTGTGTCTAATGAACGAGGTACCTTGGGATGTTTTCAACATTAAAACTACAAATAAATCCAAGTTATGGTTATTAGCCAAATCAAACAGAACCAATTACTTGAGTTTCAAGTCATCTGCTGAGGAAATAACTGATATGGTCTGCTCCAAGAGAAGATAATGGTCATGGCATGATCCTACTATCTAAAAATAAAAACTAAGCTTATTGCTACTGGAATGGTTTTCTAAGCCATTTACATCATGCTTGCTATGTCCGTAAATTAATAGTGACTTGTTTTTCTCATGAGTATCCAGAGTGGGATTGTATCGATAGGCCATATGTAACTGCAAACAGCTTTTACATTAAGCTTAAAGTAGCAACATTACAAAACGAAATGAAACAAAAAAATTGCATTAATGGTCTGAAGTCAGAGGAAAGGACAACGTTACAAACACCGATGGAGGTGCTTGTGCTTGGCTGTTATCCGTGGAGTTCATTGACCATTTTGAAAATATATGCTAACAAATGCTATGTACAGTTAAAACAACAAAGAGAAAGGTATGATAAAAGTTCAGTTTGTTACTTCGTTACTTACCAGAAGCTCTTTATACTTTGGCCTTTTGGACTCATCCTTTGTAAGGCTGGAACAAATACAAACCATTAGATATTCAGAGGGGTGGTGTGAACTTAATTTCAAATTGAGGTTTGGTAACAGAGAGTTTTGATTGAATTCAATAGTTTGTCCTCTCTCACTCAAAACTAACTTCCCTTCTGAAGATAACAACTCCATATATCAGGATTAATAAGCCAACAGTGTTATAGAAGTTTGCCAAGTAAACTGGCTTCAATTGTGATGACCCAGAATATGTTAGCAGGTTATTCAGGAACAAAGTGGCTTCTTTGGCAACACCACTGAAACCAGTCACTGAGCACCTCGGAAACAGGTTTATGGGAATATCTAACCACACCAAGTTTCATAACTTAACTTGGTATTCTTTCATCAAAGCTTTGCAATTTCCAAATCATCAAAATTTTGGATAGCACATTCAAAGCATGGACCACAGCAATTCAATACTAAAAATGCGCTCAGTGATGTTTAATAAGAACAGTGTTTGAAAATGCAGATTTAGAAAAGTACCATTCAGTTCCAAAGCAGTTATTTCTTTTAAACAACAAGACCAGAGCAGATTTAGGAAATTATTAAACAATCTTCCACAGTGACAAGTAATTTATCAAATGTCCAATAGAAACGCTTCCAATGACAGTGCATGCACTCAACATTTATTGGATGGATTAAGATGAACTCCTAGGTATTGACTGGAAAGTAATGTACTAGACTAGATCTTGTGTGATTTCAATTTATTTTAATTCTCAGGAGAAACAAAGAACTTCAAATGCTGATTCACAAAAAAAGACAGTGCTGGAGTAACTCAGTGGGTCAGGCAGGATGAACAGGCTGTTTCAGATATGGTCATTTCCTGACCTAAACGTTGCCTATTCATGTTCTCCAGACGTGCTGCCTAACCTGCCGAGTTACTTCCGTACAGTGCGTCTTCATTTTAATTCTCAACAAAACTTGTGGAAAATCTATGAAAGTACATCGAGTAATGAAATGCTCACTTTGTAAGGCTATTTGAATCACATGTTTTTACCTTGCACAAATGAATTCCAAACCCTATTTGAAGCCTCATGTGCACACCAGATCAGCATCAATAATCTAACACATGCACATACTACAATGTCTACATTTATTGGATGGGTTAAGATGAACTCCTAGGTATTGACTGTAAAGAAATGTACTAGAATAGATACTCCATGAAGAAAGCAAACCATTTCTTGCTAGGCCCCAAGGATGTAAAGAAGTTCTATATTGTTAGTATCTGGAGGTTTGTGTCAAATAAATATTTAATTAAGTTAATACAGAAATTTGTCATTTGGATTCAAAGTGTCCATCAGTGCCCAACTCGCCACCTACTATCATTTGATTATTTTATTTACAGAATGGCTAGATGACAACATGACAGTTGCATTTTGGGCTGGCACAGTGGGAGAGTTGTTGCCTTACAGCACCAGAGGCCCAGGTTCAATCCTAAGTACAGATTCTTGTCTGTACCGATTTTGCACCTTCTCCCTATGACCAGGTTGGTTTTCTTCAGGTGCTCTGGTTTCCACCCACATTCCAAAGACATGCATGTTGGCTTGGCTTTATTGGTTTCTAATTGCCCCTAGACTGTGTGATATAACCAGTGTACAGGATCCGCTGGTGGGCCGATAGGCATGTTTCCACACTGTCTCTCTAAACTAAACTGCATTAATCTTCACACGTTCCATGAGTAGAATTAAACAAATGAACTTGTGTGAAGAGTAAAACAGTAGTTATCATCTAAAGTGAAGCCCCAGGATTAGATTATGGGACACAGAGATGAGTACAGATAATAAAGTTAGTAAAATTTTAATAAATTCATATTAAAGAATGTTTCACACCAGTTTAGTGTAAAACAGGTGTGAAAAAGTTAGATGTCTAAAACAGGGCTGGTCAGAGCAAAGGAAATGTCATTGAAATGCACATACATAGTTGAGAAAACTGAAAAAAAAACGTTCTGAATCCTTCCAAAACGAATTCAACAGTCTAGAAACATTAATGTTTTCTTAAAGTTTAAAAGTAGCTTTTACTGCTTTCCAAATCAAAAACGCTTCAATATAACGCAATATGGGCCAAACGCAGGCAAGTGGGACTAGCTTTGATAAGGTATCTTGGTCAACATGAAAAAGTTTGGCCAAAGAGCCTGAGTCCATGCTGAATGTCTACGACTTATCACAGTCAAAGTGTGAACGTTGTTCTGGAGGTATGGATATTAATCTGGTTGCAGCAGGAAGACAAGAATGAAATTAATTTCAGCTGCAGTTAAGGAACTTCAAGATAGATGGAGCTAAGAAGATGCTGCTTCATGATATTTGGCACATGAGTGCTTGCACCAATGTTAGAGTGTGACCTTGGAGGCAAGTCAACAAAAGTTAAGTTAAACTGTAACAAAAATAGAAGAGGAAAATAAGTGGAATGATTGATGTGCCAACAAAGATACTACTTTATTTGTAACTAACTGAATAATGCTTACCACAAGTTAACAAAGTTGATGAAACTGGGAGAAAACTCTCTCTCTTCAGAATTGCTGAGTTGCGGGGGTTCACCTTTCACTACTTGGGTTAGCTGATCAAACACACTGTTCCATTTTGGATATGGGAATCGTCCAGTGGCTAGCTCATACTAAAGAACAGAATTTAAAAAAAAATTAATAATTCTTAATTGACTGATATTGTCATTAATTGTTTCACACAATTATTTTGAAAGTAATCGACAAAATTTAAATTCTACATATTACAATGTTTGTGTTGTCTCACTTCACACCATTTACTTGTGAATATATAAAAACAGTACTTACTAAAGTGATTCCCAAACTCCAAACATCTGACCGCACATCATAGCCTTGTCTTGAAGCACTTGGATCTATTCTTTCAGGCTTTGGGGAAGGGTGGGAAAGAAACAAAAAAATATTTATTTGAGAAATCAACAGTATCAACCATTCACTCCCAAGCAGAAATCAATTAAAATTAGCATACAATATTCCAAAAATGCAAATTGTATTTTGTTTCTTAAACTGTACTTTCTCCGATTTGAGAAATGTTGATGTTTAGAAAAACAATTTTGGCTAGATGTTCACAAAGAATATTCAGAAGAGTAGGAGTGACTTTTTCCCTGGTTATGATCCTCTGTCAGTGGAGGAGAAGATACTTCCCCAGAGATCTGAGGCTCAGCATCGTTACAGTAAAACCTGATTCTAACCTGATTGGCTCAATAAAGTTAAATCAGGATGTTATCAGAATCCAATAATTAGTAGACATTTTTGAACAGGCATGGTTCAATAAGCAGTATCTACGCAGCACATATTTTGAAGATGATTGAGGTATAATTTATAGATAATCCAAGCCCACAGAACTTAATCTATCCCCTACTATAGATCAAGTTAAGCACTACATGCAGTACATTACACTTGTGCACCATGAAAGTCTCAATGGAATAAAGCTCAAGCACATTCAATGCATTTTCCCATGTCTGACACAAAAATCATAAATCAAGGACACATACATTTAAAAATTAAAATCTTCCTCTATGCGACTGCAACATATGTAAAGTGATATTTAGTCTACATGTTAATATTTTCAGTCCTTACACCAACTATGATGGTGTCCATTAATTTATTTCCATTTGTCATTCCAAATCCACAAACATATAATTTCTGCAGAATCCTTCCAATTGCAATTGAAGCTTATGTTCCAACAGTCTAAAGTAGATTTGATTTTGTACGACGACGACCAATAAAGCTAGTATATCTTGCTTCGAAAATAATTTGAAAACCATGCATGCAAAGCCATTCTCAAAACTTGGAGGCATTAAACGAATTTTGCCGTTTCAAGCTTAATCATATTAAGGTTTTTTTCATAAACAATACAATTACAACATGGTTACATTATTGATCAATTTTAGCGGATTGTTTCTGGGGTTTTGCTGACTCTAAGATACCAATGATGGGAAATTAGAATGCAAATTGAGAACAGGATGCATATAAAATAAATACTCATTATAATAAAATGTTGAAATCCAAAAATACTGGATACTACAATCACAGATTTCACAGATATTAAATAGAAAAATATCAACTTTTTATGAACAAATATTATAAACTTGCTGCAGCTTAGTGCTAACCAAAAACAGAAATAAATATTCCACTTTTGTGCCTGAGCGATTAAAACAAAAGTTGGCAGACTTCATGGATTTATATTTTAGAGTCCACTCAATTTTTGCATACATCAAAAAACACGCCAAACTTGAAAATAATTAAAACCGTTTCAGAATGGAGGATTAATTTCAAAAACCCTCACTAAACTTTTGTATTTTGTTTAATCAAAATTGTGTAGTCCAAGAATATTTTAATAAAATCAATGCATGTAAAGTTGTTTCTGAATGGCCTGAGGCCATCTTCTATTATTTTACAAGCTGGCAGTCCTAAAATGCCTCAATCCTTTTGAAATATCGTAAATAACATGAAATATTACTGAGGTTTTATTGTGAAGACGACTTTGCCAGTAATCGCGTTACAAAATCTGGTTAAGAAGCAACTGCAGATGCTGGTTTAAACCGAAGATAGACACAAAATGCTGGAGTAACTCAGTGGGTCAAGCAGCTTCTCTGGAGAGAAGGAATCGGTGATGTTTTGGGTCAAGACCTTTCTTCAGACATAGATCAGGGTATGACAAGGTAAAAGATGAGATCAATTTTAGCGGATTGTTTCTGGCGTTTTGCTGACTCTAAGATACCAATGATGGGAAATTAGAATGCAAATTGAGAACAGATGCATATAAAATAAATACTCATTATAATAAAATGTTGAAATCCAAAAATACTGGATACTACAATAACCACAGACCAACTGAAATTGCAATAACCCTGACACCATCATCCACAATTCATATTTACAAGGCATTTCTCCCATTTTAAAATGCTTCAAGGTATTTCACAGGGACACCAATTAACATTGCTCAAGAGATTTTAAAACAGATAACTAAGGTCTTGGTCTGAGGTAACATTTGAGGAGCATCTTAGACAAGGAAAGAGAACATGAAAACATGTCCTGGATTTAGATGTTGGGAGGTCAAGAGCAAAGACACCAAAAGAGGGGCAACAAGTGAAGATGCATAAACAACCAGTGTAGAGGTATTAAATGGATGGAGGAGCAAGGCATTGAAAGGATTTAAAGAGATTGAGAATCACTTCAAAATGTTGGTGTACTTCAAGGAGCAAGTGTAAAGAAGCTACAGTGCCCACCATAATGCTTGGGACAAAGACCCATCATTTAGTTATTTGCCTCTGTACTCCACAATTTGAGATTTGTAATAGAAAAAAAAATCACATGTGGTTAAAATGCAGTCAGATTTTAATAAAGACCATTTTTATACATTTTGGTTTCACCATGTAAAAATTGCAGCTGTGTTTATACATAGTCCCCCCATTTCAGGGCACCATAATGTTTGGGACACAGCATTGTCATGTAAATGAAAGTAGTCATATTTAGTATTTTGTTGCATATCTTTGCATGCAAAGACTGCTTAAAGTCTGTGATTCGTGGACATCACTAGTTGCTGGGTGTCTTTTCTGATGATGCTCTGCCAGGCCTGTGTGGCAGCCATCTTTAGCTTATGCATGTTTTGGGAGCCAGTCCCCTTCAGTTTTCTCTTCAGCATATAAAAGGCATGCTCAATTGGGTTCAGATCAGGTGATTGACTTGGCTACCCAAGAAATGACCATTTTTTTAGCTTTGAAAAACTCCTGTTGCTTTAGCAGCATGTTTGGGATCATTGTCTTGCTGTAGAATGAACTGACAGCCAATATGTTTTGAGGCATTTGGTTGAACTTGGATGTGTCTATACACTTCAGAATTTATTATGCGACTACCATCAGCAGTTGTATCATCAATGAAGATAAGTGAGCCAGTTCCTTCAGCAGCCATACATGCCCAGGCCATAACACCCCCCCACCACTGTGTTTCACAGATGAGGTGGTATGCTTTGGATCTTGGGCAGTTCCTTCGCTCCTCCATACTTTGCTCTTGCCATCACTCTGGTATAAGTTAATCTTCGTCTCATGGTCAACAAGACCGTTTTCGCAAAGGGTGGTTGCTCTTTTAAGTATTTCTTGGCAAACTGTAACCTGGCCATCCTATTTTTGCGGCTAACCAGTGGTTTGCATCTTGCAGTGTAGCCTCTGTATTTCTGTTCATGAAGTCTTCCGCGGACAGTGGTCATTGACAAATCCACACCTGACTCCTGAAGAGTGTTTCTGATCTGTAGGACCGGTGTTTGGTGATTTTTATTTATTTATAGAGAGAATTCTTCTGTCATCAGCTATGGAGGTCTTCATTGACCTGCCAGCCCCTTTGCGATTAGTAAGCTCACCAGTGCTCTCTTTCTTTTTATTGATGTTCCAAACAGTTGATTTTGGCAAGCATAATGTTTGGCTGATGTCTCTAGCAGTTTTATTCTTGTTTCTCAGTGTCATAATGGCTTATTTGACTCTCATTGGCACAACTTTGGTCCTCATGTTGATAAACAGCAATAAAAGTTTCTGAAAGATGAAAAGACTGCAGGAAAGACTAGGTGCTGAAAGCTCTCTTAAACCTGCATTATGAAGGCAATTAACCATACCTGAGCAATTACAAACACCCGTGAAGCCATGTGTCACAAACATTATAGTGCCCTGAAATGGGGGACTATGTATAAACACAGCTGTAATGTCTACATGGTGAAACCAACATGTATAAAAATGGCCTTTATTAAAATCTGACAATGTGCACTTTAACCACATGTGATTTTTTTTCTATTACAAATCTCAATTTGTTACACGGGAGGCCTGGTCCCCCAACGCAATAGTCAACCACTCACCCATTCCCCCAACGCAATATTCCACCATTCACCCACAGCCCACAACTGTGCAGGCGCGGCTCATATCCCCTCATCCCCCAGCAATCCCTCCCCCTCTTCTTCCCCTCTCCTCCTCCCTTCCCCCACCTCTCCCTCTCCTTTCCCCTACCCTCAGTCCTTCCTTCCATCCCTCCCTCCACTCCCTAGCCCCTCCTCTCTCTCTCTATCTATTTAAATAACATTAAACAACAATCCTTTCCTAGTGCCCTCCCTCTCCTCACAACAATGTAACAAATCTCTCATTGCACTGGGAGTCCTGTCTTTATTAACATTGGAACACTGCTGACGGGCAGTTTATGTAAATGAGGTCCCATTGTGACATCATAGCTGCTAACTGCCACTGCAACGTCAAGTGATGTTTTCTCAAACTGGATTTTGTAAAGTTGAAAATGTGAATAACTTGTAAAATATACCATCAAACTGAACAAAACTTCATAAAAACACACCACAGGACAATTGTAAGGTGGTTCAAAAATTGTAGCGTTATCGTGTAACATTTTGGAATAGTTCCGGGAGCACATGGGCACGCACGCACGCAGAATCACAAATAAGGTTAGTTTTAGTAATATATATACTAGAACAAGTGGGACCCAACACCTGTCACATGGGAAGCCTGGTCACCCAACACAATATTTGACCACACACCCATAGCCCCCACGGAGGCTTGGCCCCCCCAACACAATATTCCACCACTCAGCCATAGCCCCCAACTGTGCAGGCTGGCTCATTTCCCCTTATTCACCCTTGAGGGAGTTTATACGTCATCACGCCGCGTCACATGCCATCACACCGTGTCACTACCGCGTCAAACGCCATCACGCTGCGTATTTTTCGGTGACCTGATACATCAGTCAATTATGCTAGCAGTCGCCGAAAAAAAGTGCCAGTCACTCCCAGGCACGTGCCGTGAGTAATTAGTCAGAGTAGGCAGTGGCTTTTAAAAATCTTGAAAACCATGTATGGGCAGATTATTCTCTCCCCAGCGAGCTGTCAGTTAAAAAAAAAATTGTGGAAATCGCGCATGCGCAGATTGTTCTCTCCACGGCGAGCTGTCAGTTGGCTTTAAAAAACACGTGAAAACCGTGCATGCGCAGATTTTCTCGACTTTTATCAAGTAATTTGTTTTAAATAGGTCCTATCTCTTAATAAAGTATTTAAAGACATATAGCTCAAAGAAATTTACTTATCATATTATTTGTACACAAAATCCATTCTTCCCTCTTTGTTTCCTGTTGTACCAAGCTGTTTTAAATGTTCTCATTATTTTTGTTCCTTTGCGCTGCTGAAGTTCTTTAAGTTCCAGCATTGGCCTGCCTTTTTCAATTATTTTGGTCTTTTCCTCATACGATTGCTTCGAGAAACTCTCCAGGTAATTAGTATCCATCTTTGAAAAACCCTCCAAGAAACATGCGCATGCGCAGTAGGCTGGTGCCCGCTCGCAGCACATGCACACAGTCCACAGTGTAAAGGCAGAATTTCAGCTGCCTTTGCGACTGTTGCCACTGATGGCTTGAAGCATCGTCGACGGCACGCGAGTTGCACATACTTCAGCGTTTTTAATGTACTGCGGATGAAAGGCACGGGAGAATTATGCCTCCCTAAGAGAGCGATCTCTTAGGGAAGCATAATTCTCCCGGGCCTTTACTATTTTTGACCATTATATATATATATATTTTAATATATATATATATATAGATATAGATATAGATATATAGATATAAAATAATGACCACTTTATAATTTTAGTCAGGGTAGGCACTGTCTAGCTTGCCTACCCTGACGGCACGTGCCTGGTCACTCCTTACCCTCCGTCACTCCCTCCCGCCCTCCATAACCCTCTCCCCTCTCTACCCCCCTGACCCGTTGTGCCCAGTTCCCCCAACGCAATATTCCACCACTCACCCATTTCCCTAGAGCTAAATCTAACTCTTGAAAACGTCCAGTGAATTGGGCTCCACTGACTTCTGTGGCAGAGAATTCCACAGATTCACAATTCTCTGGGTGAAAAAGTTTTTCCTCGTCTCAGTCCTAAATGGCCTACCCCTTATTCTTAAACTGTGACCCCTGGTTCTGGTCTCGCCCAACATCGGGAATATTTTTCCTGCATCAACCCTGATTAGGAAGGGCCATTGAGAAATAGTGGTAAAGTGAACAATGAGAAGATGCAATCCCATGCATCTTCGAATGATGTTAGTGCAGTGCAACTCAATATTGGAAGTGAGGGGGTAGTGCTGGGGAAAAATTCTTCAGGGAGGCAATAGTGTGAGATCTGGTGGAGAGGTCGTTGCTCAGAGTTCACAAATTATGGGTGCCAACAGTGGAACTTGGTGAGGACAGCAGCAAAAAATTGGAAAATGAAGAGACACCAGTGAAGGGTTGTGCAGAGAATGATATTTGTTTCTGATTCAAGTTATTTCAGAGTTCCCATGGGGCAGATGCAAAGATAAGAGTGCGAAATCCCCAAATTTGGAAAAAATAGACACGACTTTGGAAGACTAGACTTTCAATGACTTTAAAGAAAAAGAAGCTTGGAGAATAATAACTGTGCAAGAGCAGAGGGCTACAGGTGGAAGGGGTGGTTTCACCATATTTGAACACAAGTGAAATTGTTCTATGTGAGGATGTCATTGCTCTATCGCCTAACACGGAAGCTGAATGGTTAAGGTTTCAGGGATGTAGGGAGTCTCAAGAAAAAAAATGAGGCACAATATTCATAACAAAACCCAAGGAAAACTAAATAAAGTTTTGTGGAATCAAAATATCTGACAAATATATGCACAAATCAATGTAATTATGTGTTATTTAAATGGGACATGGGTAAATATATACATGCTTTTCAACTGATATTTTATCAGGTGGGATCAGTCTCTGGTTATGAGACAAGCATTCAAAATCTTATTTTTAGGACAACCTTCAAATATAAGCAATGTCTACACACCCCAATCCATCTATACCACTGTGTGTAATTGCTGAAGAAACAGACGTTTTTTCAGTTGGATGTGTGACAGTCTGTACTTCAGTCGTGCTAAGGGCCTATTCCTCAACTCTTCTCTGGTATATAACCACATTGATGATGCTTCCTGAACTCATACAGCATTTGAAAATTACATTACATGCTGCTAATTTCCACTCTGCTCTGACTTTCACATGGTCCATCTCTATTTCCCGAAATAGAGTAAGCCACAAACATCCATTACAAGCCAATAGACTCCCACTGCTACCTTGATTACAACTCATGCCACCCCGATTCCTGCAAGGAGACAGGGTGGGAATAAGTAAGTTTATTGGCCAAGTATTCACATACAAGGAATTTGCCTTGGTGCTCCGCCCACAGGTAACATGACATACAGTGACAGTTACGAATGACTCAGAAAACATTAAACATTAATAATAATAAAACATTAATGATAAAACACCATTGATCAAGCATGTGAACCAACAAAATACCAGATCAAAGGGAGGCTACAGAATTTTGGTTGTTGAGTAGAGCAACTACTCGTGGATAAAAACTGTTTTTATGTCTGGCTGTGGCAACTTTGACAATCCGGAGTCGCCTTCCAGATGGAAGTGATTCAAAGAGTTTGTGGCCAGGGTGAGAGGGGTCAGAGATGATCTTGCCCGCTCACCTCCTGGCCCTTGCAGTGTACAGTTCATCAATGGAGGGAAGGTTGCAGCCAATAACCTTCTCTGCTGATCGGACGATTCGCTGCAGCCTCCGGGTGTCGTGCTTGGTGGCTGAGCCAAACCAGATCATGATGGAGAAGGTGAGAACAGATTCTACGATGGCTGTGTAGAATTGAACCATCATTGCCCGTGGCAGATTGTGCTTCCTCAGCTGCCGTAGGAAGTACATCCTCTGTTGTGCCGACTAGTAGAACTACACTCACAGCTCCAGCAACCTGGGACCAATCCTGACATCTGGTGCTCTATGTGGAGTTTCCACTTTATCCCAATTACTATGTAGATTTTTATTGGGTGCTTTGATTTGCTCCCACATCCCAAAAAGGTTGTTATCGTAATTAGCCACTGTAATTGACCCAAGTATAGCTGAGTAGTAGAATACGGAGCAGGGGTTGTGGAGAATAAAATGGGTGGTAAATGGTCAGCATGGACTTGTTGATAAAAGGGCCAGTTTTCACACTGTATTTGCACCATGACTGTATTCCATTCTCCTAATTCCTCCACTTCTATATTTGCTCCAATGACGAGACTTGCTGAACTCGATATATTTTCCAACTTCCCGAAACATGGTTTCTCCATGACCATAGCGGATAGGGCTCTTGACTGCATTTTATTTCTGATACTTCTGCTCTCAACCCCCGATCCTGTACAAAGGACAATTATGTACTTTTGTCTGTGAGGGCTCTGGCAGATCTGACAAATTAAGCTTTTGAGAAAGTCACACAAGCAAATTAGTAAAGGTAGCATCTACTCATGCTGTTTATATAGACTTTAAGATGGCACTGGTAGGGCGATTAACATCAAACGTCAGAACTGAATGTATTTTTATTACCTAGGCTCGCTTTGATTGGTAGCATGTATCAAGTGGCATTTCCTAGAGATTTGTCTTCAGGAGTCTATGTCTCATCATACATGTTTTGTAGTCTTCAAGTGATACTAATGTTCATACAGTCTACACAATTTTTCTAAAAATAACTGGCAAGATTGATCAACTGATTATTTGGTGAAAAATCGATTTGGTCAAAACCAAAGTGTTTGTGAAGTCAGATTTCTAGTGAAATCTACTATAAATGTAACATACTCTTGGTGTGAAAGATAGGAAAATACCTCTGAAGAAATTTTTCACTCATTTATTCCTACCAAATTCAGAGGGCTGGTATAGTTTGGGTAGTGACCTACCAACGACATTTAAATTGTTCAAGTTTTACATATGCATAATGGACGAGATAATATTTTTCTCAGGTCATTATGCAATACTGTCATTTCTATTCAGTTTAACTTAAACACCCAATTCTCATCAACTTTCGCCAATGTACCTTGCCATTTCTGATTGATGGGCTTAATTCCTAACAATTCTTGGAATACAGAGATGTGAAACATTTAGAACAGGTCTGAAGCACAGATGTGTAGGAAGGAACTGCAAAGATAGACACAAAAAGCTGGAGTAACTCAACGAGTCAGACAGCATCTCTGGAGAACAGGAATAGGTGACCTTTCAGGTCGAGACCTTTCTTCAGACTGAGAGTCAGGATTCGTCTCACAGGAACTGATTGTGGATGTGAGGGATAAAATGATTAAACCCCACTATTGTAAGGGGGTTTAAAGAGGATTCTAACCGATAGAGGCCAGGGAGAGGATTCTGACACAGCTGTGTATGAAGTTACCAGAACTGTCCTTGAGTAAGGATTGATAGCATTGAATAGCGGTAGAAGGGAGTGATGTAGACGACCCTTATTGGTAGAAGGGAGTGATAAATGCGACCCTTGTCAGTATAGCCTAGCTTTAGTTCTGATATAAGAGAACTGAGAGATGTCAGTTGGAGGTGAGCAAAACTGGGGCAGGTCATGTACAACTGAGCATGCTTAATAAAATAAATGAATATTACAACACACCCCTGGTCAAGAAACTGCTCATTACCATGCACATGTATGGACATGCGATGTATGATGTGGGAGGTACTGGGGGAAAGTACCTACAGACTGTGCACCTCAGTGCCCTGATTGGAGAGGGCCAGAAGGGGAGGTTGAATGTAGAATTGTGTGTATAAAGGAGCTTTACTTTCCTGACTTTGGTGTGTCTCAACTTGGAGAGGCACCCGACTCTGCAGACTCGCAAATAAAGAATCTCGTTTCCTCGATTTAGTCTCTGAGTAGTGATTGTGAGCATACTGCATATCTCACATGGACTTTAGAAGGGGTAGGATAGGGACCCACAATCCTGTTTTTTTATCAATGGGACAATGGTGGAAAGGGTCAAGAACTTCAAATTCCTGGGCATGCACATTTCCGAAGATCTTTCCTGGTCCCAGCACACTGATGCAATTATAAAGAAAGCACATCAGGCCTCCACTTCCCGAGAAGATTACAGAGAGTTGGTATGTCAAAGAGGGCTCTCTTGAACTTCTACAGGTGCACAGTACAGAGCATGCTGACTGGTTGCATCGTGGCTTGGTTTGGGAACTTGAGCGTCCAGGAGCAGAAAAGAATGCTGTGACCACTGCCCAGTCCATCATCGGCTCTGACCTCCCCACTATTGAAGGGATCTATCGCAGTCGCTGCCTCAAAAAGGCTGCCAACATCACCAAGGACCCACACCATCCTGGCCACACACTCATCTCTCAGCTACTATCGGGTAGAAGGTACAGGAGGCTGAAATCTGGTACATCCAGGTTCAGGAACAGCTACTTCCCCACAGCCATCAGGCTATTAAACTCGCCAACAAACAGACTCTGAACTGTAACAGCCTATTGCACTTTTTTTTGTTTATTTATATGTATGTGTGTGGTCTATGCTATATAGACACACTGAACTGTTCTGTATTTATGCTTACAACATTCTGTTGTGCTGCAGCAAGCAAGAATTTCATTGTCCTATCTTGTCTTTACTTGACTTGATTCAGTCAAAATTGAAGCACGAATCTTCAGTTTTGCCAACCCAATCTTTGACAAACTTTTTCATCCTGAACAGGTTTTCTTTTCTCCCTGTTCCTTTCAATCAAATCACAATCAAGGACTAGGAAAATTAATATTTTAAACTTTCCACATTATATTCTGTGCAAATCAATGTGCTCTTCAATTTAAATATTAAAAAAACTTAAAATGTTACCTTAAACACAAATGTACAACTGAGCAGAATTTCTTCAATCATAAATGATGATTCATTAGTATACTAATTGAGCAGGTATAAGTTATGAAATATTAACTGACAACATTCCTTTTCAATAAACTGGAACTAAAATCCATTTCATCATTCAATTTCAGAAGGTTAGCTTTCATTACCTGATCATGGCTCGTACAATGATTTTTGTGATAAATTTTATTAACCCGTTAGTTTAGCCATTGTGTGGATTTTAAGTATTACTTCTTTGCATTGATTTCATACACTCGAACAAAGAAAGAAAGCACCATTCAGCCTCTGCGAGCTAATTTGTAACTTTCTGCCCTTTCCCTTTATGAGATACAAAATTGCAAGATGTTGAGAGCATTAAAAAAATTTGGCTTCGAATTCTAACTACAATCTCAACTTTGCCCTTGATGGGACTGTTAAATGCTTTCATATTTTAAGCAGAAACTCCAGTTTGAGGTTATTTCAGTGAAAAGTGTTTCATGCTCAATGGTAACCTCTGTCCATTGAAGCAGGGACTTATGGAACATGCCTTAAGCACTTCCAAACTGGCAGAAACAATGCCACATAATTCTGACCTAGTCATGCATAAAATGTTACTCATTGAATCAATCACACATTGTTCAGATTTTTTTTGGTGGTCAAAACTAAGGTCATACTTAAGGCATTGTAGATTAACACAATTAAGAATCTGTTATCACTTCAAAAATTACAGACAGTGGCTGCAAGAGGCTGAGTAGAAACTAAATCATGGCACGAGTAACAAAGTAATAATACAACTGGCGCAGTGCAGACTCTCCAGATTCCATTAGTTTCAAAATAGTATGTTAATGGCTTCCTTTATTTATCTCTCTTTCAGACATCACCATTTTGTGCATAAACAAAGCTACTTTAAACCTGTTCATGCCTATTCTGATGGTGATGGAATAATTGTAATGAAAAAATATTAATTATTTATGCATGTACATCAGAAAAGCCCCATGCAGCTGGGATTTTTGCTTTTTTGGCAAAATTCCAGGATCAAAAAGGTGAAATGTTACTTAAAATCAAAACTCAACTGCAACAATGAGTTTAGAATTTACACCTTCAAAAAATGAAACAGTACCATTCAAAGTTTCTCCTTATCTTTCCTTGAATTGTTATAAAGGACCAAGCACGGTGACCTCAGTTTTCAATCTTAAGGCAAACGGTACCTGGGTTAAAACCTATACATCTGTCATTCTTGGAAGTTTGATCTTCAAATGAATACAAATGCTATCAGCCCGGTTAATAATTTAAAAAAAAATTGACTATTTGTTTTAGAGCAAAATCCAGGAATTCAACAAATTAAGAGTACCATGGAACAAGTCGCTAAAAATAGGCTTAGCATTCTCAGATGAGTCATGTAAAGAATATATTAAATAGAGTCCTGCTTTGAGGTCTTGGATGGTGGACCTATTCCTTGCTTCAGTTACCAATCCCAGTTTACATCTCATTTTGAAACTACTAGAAAATAAAGGTGGGCTGAAAGTTCCACTCTATGACTCTAAATACGAGAAAATTAGTTGAAAATGGTACTCTTGCTAAGATTTCATAAGGTTTGGAGTTAATGCAGAGGATTGCAGCTATTGTGCTCCCCCCCCCCCCCCCCCCCAACACCCACACCACAGCACTGTGCTGCCATCTCTGGCCATCTGTTCCACCAATGGGAAGATTTCAGGATTTACAACACTGGCATGTTGTCTCCAGGGTATGATTCTCTGAGTACAACTATATCAGGATGATATACAGATGATCAGCCATGATCACATTGAATGGTGGTGCTGGCTCGAAGGACCGAATAGCATCCTCCTGCACCTATTGTGACTTAACCAGTCTGACTGACAGCTCTCCTAAAGGGGCTGTCCCACTGTACAAGCTAATTCAAGCGCTCTCCCGAGTTTAAAAAAAAATCTAACACGTGGTATAAAGTAGCTGGTACGTCGGAGCTCGGGATATCTCTTGGCGACTTGTAACACTAACGGCAAGTACTCGAGAAACGCGGTAAGCTTGTGAAGTTTTTTCAAGATGTTGAAAAATGTCCACGAGAGCCCCGAGTACATACGAGCGGCTATTACCGTAATTCTCCAAGTTCGAATCAGGGAAAACTCGGGAGAACTCTCGAATTAGCTCGTACTGTGGGACAGCCCCTTAATTCAGACAATAATCCACCTTTGTACGCAAGGAGTTTGAAAAGTTGACTAACTTCTGTAATAAAAAGGTACAGCAGATGCTGATTAATATCAAAGATAGATACAAGTTGCTAGAGTAACTCAGTGGATCAGGCAGTATCTCAAGAGAAGACTGATAGGTGACATTTCAGATTGGGTCGAGTTAAAAGAAGGGTCCCGACCTGAAACTTCACCTAACCATTTTCTTCTGGCATGGTGCCTGACTTGCTGAATTACTCAAACATTTTGTGTCTATCACTGGTTTCTGTGCCTGTCTGGCCCACCCAGATTCATTCTTGTCCTTTTGAATACAGCCACTATGGCATGAGTGATTGGCTTACGAGAACATTTAAGAGTCAGCTTTCTGGGATGGTGGTGGTGGTGGTGGTGGTGGTGGTGGTGGGGGGCGGTGCGGGTGAGGATTGTCAGAAGTCACATATATGCCAGACCAGGTATGGATCGGCAAGGATGGCACATTTACTCGCCCGACAATTCACGGTAATCATTGTTGGGACTCTGTTTCCCCATTCCCCAAATTTCATATTACGAGCTAAATTAAATTCCACAGCTGTGTACCAAGTGTAATGATGTTTTTCAGATTTACACACTTTTTTGATTACTTTCATTATGAAATAGAGCAGGGTCCTGACTTTATTCAAATGCTGATAACTATTCACAGAAATAAAGTGCACAGAATAACTATTCACAGAATAACTGATTAAGGTTAATAAATGTTTAAGAAAGAACGCAGATGCTGGAAAAATCGAAGGTAGACAAAAATACTGGAGAAACAGTGGGTGAGGCAGCGTCTATGGGGCGAAGGAATAGGCTACGTTTCAGGTATAGACCCTTCTTCAGCGTGGGTCGAGTTAAAAATTGTTTCTTTTGGAGTCAGTGATACAGCATGGAAAAGGGCCCTTCGTCTCAACTTTCCCACACCAGCTAACATGTCTCAACTATATTAGTCCGACCTGCCCGAGTTTAGTCCATATCCCTCCAAACCTTCCTAAGATTCAAGAGATTCAAGAGAGTTTATTGTCATGTGTCCCTGGTAGGACAATGAAATTCTTGCGTTGCTTCAGCGCAACAGAACATAGTAGGCATGACTACAGAACAGATCAGTGTGTCCATATACCATTATATAAATATATACACAAATGAATAAATAAACTGATAAAATGCAAATAAACAGATAATGGGTTATTAATGTTTTGTCCGAGCCAAGTTTAATAGCCTGATGGCTGAGGGGAAGTAGCTATTCCTGAACCTTGAGCTTGTCAGGGATTGATGTTTCGAGCTGCCTCCTGATTTTGCATTGTAGGTGATAGCATTCAGGCCCCGCCACAGCTGCCGAACATTTGTCTCATCCTCCAGTTTGGAGCAGAAGTCCCTTTTGGCCTTTTTGATGGCCTTAAGGGCCTGTCCCACTTACGTGTCCTTGGCACGCAAATTGCGCGACCTCGCCGTCGCGTTGAGGCACACGGGCATCCTATGGCCGCGTGGAGCCGATCCCACTGAGAAGCGCGGAGGGGTACGTAGTTGCGCGCGACATCGCGCGGGGCTCCGAAATATTTGTAGAGAACAAAATCTTCGCGCGCCGATGGCCTGTTGCGTAACCGACGGCCAAAGTGGGACAGGCCCAAGACGCTGGCGCGATGCAATGTCTCGTCTCCAACTGCAGCAGAAGCAGGCAAACGATCACCGAACTCGGCCTGTGGCTAACGGCCATTGCGGTCTGGATCCGCCCCCACTTCTACTCCCAGAGCGGGGCCAAGAAAATTGAAGATAGACACAAAATGTTGGAGTAACTCGGCGGCACCGGCAGCATCTCTAGAGAGAAGCAATGGGTGACGTTTCAGGTCAAGACACTTATTTCAGACTGAAGAAGAGTCTCGACATGAAAAGTCACCCATTCCTTTTCTCCAGAGATGCTGCCGGTCCCGCTGAGTTACTCCGGCATTTTGTGTCCGTCTTCAAATTACGTCACGCGCTCCAGACGGCTGTGCGGTCGAATAAAGTCGCGCACGACCTTTGCGGGACCGTCGCGGCTCAACACGACCATGATGTCGCGTAAATTGCGTGCCAAGGACACGCTAGTGGGACAGGTCCTTTACCAAGGTCGTATCTGGACTTCTTGTAGACCACTGTATCATCAGACATGAATGTCTGGTGTCTGGTCTTCAGAAGAGTGCAGATCTCAAAGTTCATCCAAAGTTTCTGATTGGGAAACACTCGGAAGGTTTTTTTGGGGATGCAGTCCTCCACACATTTCTTTTTGAAGTCTGTAACGACTGTGGCGTATTCGTTCAAGTCCGTTGCCGAGCCCTTGAACACTGCCAGGTCTACAGACACCAAACAGTCCTGGAGTTGTCCTGGTGCAGGACGAAACAGCACCGAAGTGAGAGCGAGGAATAGAGCGGTAGACATTCTTGATGGTGGTATAGCAGAGGTCGAGGGTGTTTGGTCCTCTGGTGCAACAGGAGACATTTTGGTGGAAGTTATGGAGCGATTTCTTGAAGTTTGCCTTATTGAAGTCCCCAGCAATGGGGGTAAATGCCTCGGGTAAGACGTCTGGTGTTTGTTGACCATGGCGTGCAGCTCCTCCAGTGCCAGCGTGACGTCGGCCTGGGGTGGAACGTAGACCACGGTCAGGATGATGGAGGTGAATTCCCTTGGGAGGTAGAAGGGACGGCACTTCACCGCCAGATGTTTGAGGTGTGGAGAGCAGGAGTTGGACAGGACTGCCACATCTGAGCACCACGCAGAGTTGACCATGAGGCAGACGCCCCCTCCTCTCCATGTGCATGTCTAATGTTTCTTAAACGTTGGGATATTCCCAGCCTCAACTACCTCCTCTGGCACCTTGTTCCCTACACCCACCACCCTTTGTGTGAAAATGTTACCCCTCAGATTCCTATTAAATCTTTTCCCCTCGCCCCTTCACCTTAAACCTACAACCTCCGTTCCTCGATTCACCTACTCTGGGCAAAAGTCCCAGCCTACTGAACCTCTCCCTGTAGCTCGGACCCCCTAGCCTTGGCAAATGTACAAGTCCTCTCGTTGGGATGATCGAAACTCCTATGTCGGGATGGAGAAGAACACACTCCATGGCTTGGAATTCCCGAATCGGCCACTTCTTACTGGAGACCGCGGGTTCACGATGTCAAAGACAACGGGCCAGTGGTCGGAGTACTTCTTCTGGAGATCCCTGACAAGGGATCCCAGGCTCCGTGATGGTAAGTCCGCGCCGTGCCTGCTGTTGAAGATCTTGGCCGGTGTCCGGTCTGGGAAATAAGTTGTTAGGCCACGAAGGGGGCGAAGATGCGACAAGGAAACAGGTTGCATCTCCGTCGAGGTAAATGACTGATAACGGTTTCCCCCTTATTCTCCCCCACCACATAAGACATTCCAAGAAACATTAAATCATACATTTAGACGCACTAAAAATAACAAAAAAAGTCGACAGGATGGACGGGCTGCTGGCGAGGCTGCCGCTCGTGGCAAATCAATGCCTATTTGACTGAAAGTAAATAGTATCATGCTGAGAAAATTCCACTCGAGTTGAAAACTCTTTGAACATATGATACCATGGAAGAAAATGTACTGAATATTTATCTCATATAATCATTAAAGTTTTTTTAGCAAGTACAGCATTGAACAATGTTGTTCTTGAGCTTATTTCACATGTTGGTCCAGAGGGGATTTTATATTTTTACTAGACCAAGTGGGACCAGTTACCCCAATGCAATATTCCACCTCTCACCCATTCCCCCAATGCCACCTGTTCCCCCAACTCTATACTCCACCACTCACCCATAGCCCCCCAACTGCGCAACCGCGGCTCATTTCCTCATCCCCCAGCACTCCCTCCCCCTCCTTTTCACCCTCCTTACTTCCCACTCACCTCCTACTCTCCCCCACTCCCTCCCTCACCTCTCCCTCCCTCTCCCCTACCCTCAGTCATTCCCTTCCTCCATAGCCCCTATCCCCTCCCTCTCCCTGCTCCCCCACTCCTCACCTCTCCCGATCCCACTCCCCGCTAAAGACAAGGTTTAAATAAGATTTCTCCTCCTTCCCTCCCCCGCACTTCCTCTCTCTCCTTACAACAATGTAACAAATCTCTCATTGCACTGGGTGTCCTGCCATTTGGAAACATTTTAACAGGCAGGGTAAGTGAAAAGTTTGATTTTTTTTAAATGAAAAGTTAATTTATTTAAGTTTAAAATGTGAATAACGTAAAATATAACATAAATCTCAATGGAACCCTGCTGTGTTTTTGAAATGTAAATGAGGTCCCATTGTGATGTAATTGTGGGGTGGAACACTGCTGACGGGCAGTTTATGTGAATGAGATCTCATTGTGACGTCATTTGCGCGTTACGCAGATGGCGCGCGAAGATTTTGTACATCACAAAATCTTGCGACGCCGCGCGTCACTGCCTATGTCATCGCGCAACATGCGCGCATCACTTGCGGGAAGCGTAAATGATGTCGCGTAAATTACGCGCAAATGACGGCCAAGTGAGACAGGCCCTTAACTGCCAGTGCAAGTTCAAGTGATTTTTGTCAAACTGGATTTTGTAAAGTATAAAATGTGAATAACTTGTAAAATATACCATCTATCTAAACAAAACTTTTATACACCACAAGACAATGGTGAGGAAGGCGGGCCAACAATTGTAGCGCTATCGAGTACTGTTTTGGCATAATTTCAGGATCACACTCATCACAGACACACACACAGGCGATGAGAGTGATATATACTAGACCAAGTGAGACCCGTTGGGTCCCTGGTCCCCCAAAGCAACCTGTTCCCCAATGCAATATTCGACCACTCACCCATAGACCCCATGGGAGGCCTAGTCCCCCAACGTAACCCGTTCCCCAATGCAATATTCCACCACTCGCCCGTTGCCCCTACACCACCTGTTCCCCCAACGCAATATTCCATTGCTCACCCATAGCCTCCAACTGCGCAGGAGCTATGAATATCTTATTCACCCTCCCTAATTTTAAACTTTAAAAAAATTCAGTGTACTGTGACTTCAAGAAAAATGCATTTGCACCTGCTAGAACTAACAGGACTGTGTACTTGGATAGCAACAATGTTGTGAGCAGGGCTACAAACACATCGTGACATCATAGCTGCAAGGACAGGGACAAAATTGTTCTCAAATTGGAGTTTTGTAAATCTAAAAATATCAATAACTTGTGAAATATAACATAAATCTGAACAAAACTTGACACAAACGACTATCGTGTACCGTTTTGGCATAGGCCCAGGATCACATGGGATAACAAACATAGATAGATAAAATCAAATAAGACGAGAGTTTTAGTAATATATAGATACTAGACCAAGTGGGACCCGTTGGGTCCCTGTCACATGGGAGGGCTGGTCCACAAATGCAATATTCCACCACTCACCCATAGCCCCCAACTGCGCAGGCGTGGCTGACGGGTTCCCGTTGTGACGCCAGAGATCCCCGTTGAGATGAGAGCCACAGCAACCCTCCCCAATTACGCCTCGCCATCCCTCTTCCTACCCTTATCCTCCATTTCCCAGATTTCCCTCTCCCTCATCTTGACCCTTCCTATTCTCTCCCCTCTCCTCCTCCACTCCCTTCCCTCACCTCTCCCTCTCCTTTCCCCTACCCTCAGTCACTCCCTCCCTCCTTAACCCCTCCTTTCCCACGGGTTCCCATTGTGACGCCAGAGATCCCGTTTTGACGCGAGTCACGACAACCCTCCCCAAGTGCGCCTCGCCATCCCTCTTCCTTCCCCTATCCTCCTCCATTCCCCCTTATCCCCAACACTTCCTCCCCCTCCTCATCACCCTCCCTCTTCTTTCCTCTCCTCCTCCCCTCCCCATCTCTCCCTCCCTTACCTTTCCCCTACCCTCCCTTGACGTCACAAAGGAAATAGGCAACGTTTCGGGCCAAAACCCTTCTTCAGACTCAAGAAGGTCTGAAGAAGGGTTTCGGCCCGAAACGTTGCCTATTTCCTTCGCTCCATAGATGCTGCCGCACCTGCTGAGTTTCTCCAGCAATTTTGTCTACCTTAGTTTTCTGTATAGATG
The DNA here is from genome assembly GCA_035221665.1 of Okamejei kenojei. Lineage (NCBI taxonomy): Eukaryota > Metazoa > Chordata > Chondrichthyes > Rajiformes > Rajidae > Okamejei > Okamejei kenojei. The sequence continues at coordinate 11,343,432 of CM069153.1, forward strand.
TGATTATGCATCACAGTTTGATCCATTTAAATCTAATATGCAACAATGCCATGCCTCTTTGCCAGCTTGTAGAATATTGTAGAATAGGTTTACGTTTCGGAAGCACAGGTAATTTATCTTAAAATTTCCGAGCAATTTAAGGAAGAGAAAAGTTAAAGTCTAACAATTCACTAGGGTTCGTAAGTATCAGACAAGACTGGAGGCACCACTGAGCCACCTCATCTTTCGGTTTACTTGTTCTTAAAATGCACTTCAGTAAAAAGATAAATGTGACATTTCTAAAAAAAGAGAAGCCTTTTGTTTTAAACGAACATCGATTTGAAAATGAGGTAATACTTTATATAAAATTCACCCTCGCGTTTCGTTCCTCTTTCCAATCAAGTAGAATTCTAAACATATTAATTTCCTTTAAATATTTGAATAAAGGAAAAACCCTTGTCACACTTTGATTACTTTATTCTGTGTATCTTCATCAACAGTCTCATTCCCATCATACACTCAGATTTCATAGTCGATGGATCGTGCATAAGACTTCCTTTCCCCGCCACCAATTCAGAAGCTTTTGTTTTAATTGGCACTCTGAATGCCAAAAAAAGATCATTTTAACTGATTAGTTCCCACCACACCCCTCTTTTTCCTCTTGTAATGCACCTTAACTGCACATTTCATGCAAGTTATTTTAGATGTATAGGTGGTGATTTTTCACGTGGGAACTAAACTTCAAAAAGTAATTTTCTTAACTTCAAAACAGACACGTTTTTCAGAACTACATTAAAAATTCCTAATGTAGAATATTTATGGTACTCCAGTATGGCATAAAGTTCACAATTCATTCCAAAAGTTAATGACTGCAATTTCCTGTGCAAACCGATTCAGCTATGCTAATTTTACAATTGTATAACTGTTTTTCTAATTTGAATCCGTGAGCATTGTCTACAACTTCTCCGATTTGTAAATAAAAGCAGCTCGGTATCCTAACTGTTATTTAAACTTAAAAACATCAACATTGAGTTACACCAGTAAACAGAGTAGAAAAAGCACTTGGAGCTTAATTAATACACAGACACTCAGATAATTTCTTCTAATTAAGCCAACACTTGATTTTGCAAACCTGGGGTACTCTGAGCAGAATTAACTGAGCATATGGGCTCTGATGTTGTTGATACCATCAGAATACCGCGTCTGATATACCCTATGCAATTGAATAAATGGAACAGATCCTCAGCATTCAGCCATTTTAAAAATTACACACAACTTGAGCATAAACCCCACAACAGGACGTTGCATACGAAGCATGTTAACATATTAGTTCAATACCGAATTAACACATTGCAAATGTGTAGTTTAATAAAATTCCCAGGAGCAAAGAGTTCTTCTGACATGCTGGGCAACATCTCTCTCAGCTAACACCAATAAAACGTTGAATAATGCACATCAATGAAAATACCTTCCACAGTTGAATAACATTAGCCTTTTTTTAAAAACAGCAGACTATCATGTATGCCTTGACATGTACAACACACAAATGCAAATTTTTATCAAATAATAATGTTACCAACACATCACGCACCTATCCAATACATAATATGACCATGAGAGCAGATCATTTTTTATCTAGCAGCGTGGAATGTCTAGTTTTAGAGATACAGAGTGGAAACAGGTCCATCAGCCCGCCTAGTTCGCACCCACCAGCGATCCTCGTACACTAGTTTTAATGTACACACTAGGGACAATTTACAGAAGTCAATTAACCTATAAACCTGCATGTCTTTGGAGTGTGGGAGGAAACTAAAGATCTTGGAGTAAACCCTCGCGATCACAGGGAGAATGTACAGACAGCACCTGTAATCAGGATCGAACCCGGGTCCTTGGTGCTCAAAGCCATCAACTCTACCACAGTGCCACCCCAATGAACAGCAGAGAGATGAGAAATAGAACACAGATACTGTCTGAAAGGTAGTAATTATGATTTAATACACTTCAAGATGACACTGAAGTTGAAAGTATGACAAAAATGGTATGACAAACACTGGTGAAAAACAATTCTGAGAGTCTGAGGATAGGACTTGCCAATATAAATCTGGCAACAATATTAACAAACAGCAGTGTAGGACAACACTGGGCAACATTAAAAACTACCTTAAAGAGTGCAGAAAAAAAAATAGCTTAAGGGATTGAACTATGTAAATACTCATGGAATGCCATAACTGATGTCTTTATTCATCTAAGAAGTGGGAGCAATGGAAAAGGATGCATTAAATATATAGAGAGCCAAGGAGAGCACGACAAGGGATCCAGTGCGCATTGCAAAATTACGGGTGACCCAGATGCTAAACCAGTCGAGATTTCCAAATGGTCAAAGAGCTCGTTATTAAAGGAATTTTACAGTACTAAAAATGTAGGGTATTTCATCCAGTCATTGATTACATTCTTTGCTTACCTTATAATGTTTGCAAACTAGTCATTGATAGCTTTAAAATTGAACTCTGTGTTCCATATTTCTCAGTGCCATTATTATTTCACATGTTTGTTAAACATTTAAATACAATCATTAAATACATTTTGAATAAACTGCATAGCTTCATAAAGGTGAATACATAGACATAAATAACCAGTCAATACTGCATGATCTTTCCACAGCAACTGAGGCAGCATGGCTATAATCCAGACTGCTTACATCACCACAACACAGAGAAATTCCTGAAATGTTAATGCTGTGACCAAAATCTACTTTATCAAAGAGATGCCAATGATGTCATCTCAATACTTGAGTAGTTCAAGATGAAAAAATACCTTTGCTCACTCATTCAGAATTTGAATAGAGTGAATGATGTCATCTCAGTTTAGGGCTTCTACTGCCCAAATTTAGAATATTACATCAGTTGATACTGAGCCAACAATAAAGTACTTGGTTCCAAAACTTAGGTCATGTCTACACTTAGTAAATACAAAGCCGACTTGGCTTCAAGATTCTTCCACTAAAGATGAAAATATCAGTATTGTGCTTACTAGAAATAAAAAAATGCCTTACAATTAACAGACACCATTAAATGTTTCAGCTTAAGTCCAGATATTTCAAATTATATTTTATTATTTACATAAAGTTAAAATAATAACAGGAAGTGTCAGGTTCACATGCAAAATATTTTTCCCACTTAGTTTTATTTAAAAACAAAGTTTAATCCAGGATAGATTATGGTATCAACCAGGAAGTAGAATATTACGATAGGGGACACATGCCTTTTTCCAGAGCTCACTTGACTAGGAAAGACCAAGTCACATAATAAACATTGACATTTATTTATTAGGCACAAATATAAAAGCTAGACCATGTGGAAGATTACCAAATTTAGGTAGGAAACTATAGTCACCCCTTAAACCAAGTCACAGTCTGCATACTATTTGCAAATAGAAAATATATCCCTTCATGACATCAGTAACAAGATTTTATAAAACTCCAGATCAACTGCATAACTACAATTTTTGTTCATTCCACTGAAAATCGGACATTATCACCAATAATGTTTGTTGAACATAATGATACTGTTCTTGAAGCCACAAAATGTTCTGATTTTAACAAGAACATGAGGGGGAGGCCAGATCAACTGTAAATGCTACAAGTACAGACAAAAAATAATCATATAATAATCAGAAATTCCAAATTTAAATGTGAAGCAAAGTAACACAAGAAACTTTATCATTCAAATTGGATGAGCAGTAAATGTACTTCAATCAACATTAGCACTAACAAGGAGTTTCAGGAAAGAGGCAGTCAGGAAATCAGCAACATAAATCTTAGTATATTATACTGCCTTGAAGAACAAAATTGAATACAACAAAAACAACCCAAGACAAGATTGGTAACTCAGCACATATCAAACAATGAACCTTAAGAAAGCTGTACATCTTATCTAGATAAGTGCACTGAAATTCCTTTTCATGCTCACTTCCAAAATTGCTTAATATGCACTCTCCTTTTAATGTAAATACAAAGATTAAATACCAACTGTTCAAAACCTCTAGGCATTGATGTTTCTTGGAAGATAATTTCAAGCAATTTGCAGTAGACATGAAATATGACATGAATTCCGAAGAAACAGAGAATCAGTGCCCTCCATAATGTTTGGGCCAAAGACCCATCATCTATTGATTTACCTCTGTACTCAACAATTTGAGATATGTAATAGGAAAAAAATCACATCCGGCTAAAGTGCACATTGTCAGATTTTAATAAAGGCCATGTTTATACATTTTGGTTTCACCATGTAGAAATTACAGCAGTGTTTATACATAGCCCCTCCATTTCAGGGCACCATAATGTTTGGGACACAGCAATGTCATGTAAATTAAAGTAGTCATGTTTAGTAGTTTGTTGCATATCCTTTGCATGGAATAACTGCTTGAAGTCTGCGATTCATGGACATCACCAGTTTCTGGGTGTCTTCTCTGGTGACGCTCTGCCAGGCCTGTATTTCAGCCATCTTTAGCTTTTGCTTGTTTTGGGGGCTTTTCTCTGCAGCATATAAAAGACATGCTCAACTGGGTTCAGATCGGGTGATTGAGTTGGCCACTGAAGAATTTACCATTTCTTTAACTTTGTAAAACTCCTTTGTTGCTTGAGCAGTATGTTTGGGATCATTGTCTTGCTGTAAATGAGTTTTGAGGCATTTGTTGGAACTTGAGCAGATCGGATATGTCAATACACTTCAGAATTCATACACTTCACATTAGAATCCATCAGCAGTTGTATCATCAATGAAGATAAGTGAGCAAGTTCCTTCAGCAACCATACATGCCCAGGCCATAACACCCCCACCACCTTGTTTCACAGATGGGATGGTATGCTTTGGATCTTGGGCAGTTCCTTCTTTCCTCCATACTTTGCTCTTGCCATCATTCTGACATAAGTTAATCTTCGTTTCATTTGTCCGCAAGACCCTTTTCCAGAACTGTGGTTGCTCTTTTAAGTACTTCTTAGTAATCTGTAACCTGGCCATCCTATTTTTGCGGCTAACAAGTGGTTTACATCTTGCAGTGTAGCCTCTGTATTTCTGTTCATGAAGTCTTCTGCGGACAGTGGTCATTGACAAATCCACACCTGACTCCTGAAGAGTGTTTCTGATCTGTCGGACAGGTGTTTGGGGATTTTTCTTTATTATAGAGAGAATTCTCCTGTCATCAGCTGTGGAGGTCTTCCTTGGCCTGACAGTCCTTTTATGATTAGTAAGCTCACCAGTGCTCTCTTTCTGCTTAATGATTGATTACCAAAACGGTTGATTTTGGTAAGCCTATGGTTTGGCTGATGTCTCTAACAGATTTAGTCTTGTTTCTCAGTCTCATAACGGCTTCTTTGACCTTCATTGGCACAGCTTCGGTCCTCATGTTGATAAACAGCAACAAAAGTTTCCAAAGGTGATGGAAAGACTAGGTGCTGGGAGCTCTCTTATACCTGCATTAAGGAGGCCATTAATCACACCTGAGCTATTACAAATGCCTGTGAAGGCATGTGTCCCAAACATTATGGTGCCCTGAAATTGGGGGACCACGTACAAACACAGCTGTAGTTTCTACATGGTGAAACCAAAATGCATAAAAATGGCCTTTAATAAAATCTGACAATGTGCACTTTAACCACATGTGATTTTTTTTTCTCCTATTTCAAATCTCAAATTGTGAGTACAGAGGCAAATAAATAAATGATGGGTCATTTCCCCCCAAATATAATGGAGGGCACTGTAACTTTGAGATATGACAATATTTTTATTGTGGATTTACCGATGGGGAAGGAGAAAAGGGAATGACTAGAGTGTAAATAGTTCTTGATTATGTTGGCTAGTTTCCTGAAATAGCATTTTTGTGGGAAGATAGGCCTCATTTGTGCAGCAGACTGGACTACATCCACGACACTCCGCAATTTCTTGCAGTGTTGGATAGAGCTTTTGCCAAATCAGGCTGTGATGCATCCCAATTGACACTGGGATGATGGTGGTCTTAAAGCAGATGGGAATCTCAGAATGGAGCAGTGAGAGGTTAAAGGTGTCTGTGAATCCTCCTGTCAGTTGGTCTGTGCAGGTCCTGAGGGCACGGCTGGGGAATCAATCTGAACTCGACGCTTTCCGCGGGTTCAATCTCAGCAAGGCTGATCCGACATCTGAAACAGTGACCACAGGTGCAGGTGCACCCGATGGTCGACACAGTATACACCATTTCACAGACATTTTGATCAAAGCCAGCATAGAATTCACTGATCTCATCGGGGAGGGATGCACTGTCTCAAGCTTTCCTCTTGATATCCCTGATGGCTTTTCATAGGTTGTAAATAGATTTTTTGTGCTGCTGGGTCCTTGGTGTAACTGCGTGCAAACATTTTCTGATTCATGCACTGTAATACAAAGATCTATTTGCAGACTCTATCCAGTTAGATAACAAATGAATTGAGTGTTACAAAATACATCTAATTTGCAATGTCGCTTTACCTCCCCCTTCGACTCCATCCAAGGACCCAAGCAGTCTTTCCAGATGAGGCAGAGGTTCACCTGCACCTCCTCCAAACTCATCTATTGCATCTGCTGTTCTAGGTGTCAACTGCTCTACATCGGTGAGACCAAGCGCAGGCATGGCGATCACTTCACCCAACACCTCTGCTCAGTTCGCACTAACCAACCTGATCTCCCGGTGGCTCAGTACTTCAACTCCCCCTCCCATTCCGAATCCAACGGTTCTGTCCTGGGCCTCCTCCATGCCAGAGTGAGTCCCACCGCAAATTGGAGGAACAGCACCTCATATTTCGCTTGGGCAGTTTACTTCACAGCGGTATGAACATTAACTTCTCCAATTTCAGGTAGTCCTTGCTTTCTCCCTCCTTCCCCTCCCCTTCCCAGCTCTCCCACAGGCTACTGCCTCCACCTCTTCCTTTCTTCTTCCCGACCCCCCACCCAAGTCTGAAGAAGGGTCTCGACCCGAAACGTCATCTTTTCCTTCGCTCCATAGCTGCTGCCTCACCTGCTGAGTTTCTCCAGCATTTTTGTCTACCTAATTTTCTGAAAAAATCGGAAACAATCCAAACAAGACTTAGGCAACAAAACTTAAGTAATTTGTCCAATTAATTGCCATTCGTAAGTCCATTTGAGTGTTTTTAGAGTCACATTCATAGTCATAGAACGTGGAAACAGGCCCTTCCACGCAAGCGGCCCACGTCGACTAACATGTCCCAGCTACATCAGTCCCACCTGCCCATGCTTGGCCCGTATCCTTCTAAACCTGCCCAAATGTTTTTCAAATATTGTGATAGTACCTACCTCAACTGCCTCCTCTGGCAGCTCGTTCTATGTACCTACCATCCTCTGTGTGAAAAAGATACCCCTCAGATTCCTATTAAATCTTCCCCCCCCCCCCCCCCCCCCATCAATTTAAACCTATGTCCCCCGGTTCTTGATTCCCCAACTCCAGGTAAAAGACTATCTCCTCTTTCTATTCCGCTCATAATCATATACACCTCTAGAAGATCACCCTTCAGCCTCTTGCACTCCAAGGAATAAAGTCCTAGCCTGTTCAACCTCTCCCTATAGCCTATGCCCTCAAGTCCTGGCAACATCCTTATAAATCTTCTCTGCACCCATTCCAGATTAACATCTTTCCTTTAACGAAGTGACCAAAACTGAACATAATACTCTAAATGTGGCCTCATCAATGTCTTGTAGAACATAACCTATGAACTTAGTCATAGAGTGATACAGTGTGGAAACAGGACCTTGGGCAGGGCTCGAAATTAGCGGATGCCTGGGTGCCAATGATCACCCAAAGTGCCGCTGGACAACCTAAACGGCGAGTCATTTTGCCTGGCTTGGCACTGCAGATATTGGTTTATACCAAAGATAGACACAAAGAACTGGAGTAACGCAGCGGGTAGGGCAGCATCTCTGGAGAAAAGGAGCGTGATGTTTCGTGTTGGCGACGGCTGTAGTGCGGGGCAAAGATACCAGATGCAGGGTGACGAAGGGTCGGAGCGAATGACAGTCCCCGAACAGCGGCAGCAGCGGCCGCGATAGCGACTCCACGTCCTCCTCCTCCAGCACACCGCCCGCCCTGATAGCGGCTGCTACCTGCCACTCTGCTAACGGTGCTTTCAAAACAACCCCTCCCGCACGCCGAGGCCGGGAGGGGGGAGGCCTCCTTTGCCATCTGAAGCAGCTGCACCAAAGATCCTATAGCTATAGGATCTTTAGGCTGCACCGCTAGGCCCCTCACCTTGCTGTTGGCTGGCGGAGGAGGGGAGGCAGTGGCGAGGAGATCCCAACCGGTGGACAGGGACGGCCAAGGCAGCGGGGCAATGTTGTCCGAGGAGCGCTGACTTTCCTTCCTCCCCACCTCGCCCCCCCACCCCTCTCTCTCTCTCTCTCTCTCTCTCTCTCGTACGCCCCCCTCCACCCCCTTATCCTGGGACCCCTCCTGTCCATCCCGCACTAATCCCCATTCCCGCCTCTATTCAGTCCTTAATTGACATCCCCTGTGCTCCCCTCCCCTCCATCTATTCATCCTGCACTGATCTCCCTATCCACCTCGCATTGATTCCACTGCCACCCCCCCATCCATCCTAAACTGGTCCCCCAATTCATCCTGTACTCACCCCCTTCCCATCCATCCTGTACTAAACCCCCCATTCATCCTGTACTGACTTCCTTTCCCATCCATCCTACACTGGTCCCCCCAATACATCCTGTACTCACCCCCTTCCCATCCATCCTGCACTGCTCCCCCATCCATCCTGTACTGACCCACCCTCCATTTATCCTGCACCGTGCCCCCCCCATTCATTCTCTACAGATCCTTCCATTCATCCTGTACTGATCCCCTCATTCATCCTGTACTGTTCCCACCATTCATCCTGTACAAAAGGTGATCCCCTATTCATCCTGTACTGGTCTCCTCATTCATCCTGTATTGATCTCCCATTCATCCTGCACGGACCCTCCGATCCACACTGTACTGACCCCCCCCCCCCAGTTCATCCTGTACTGATTCCCCATTCATTCTGCGCTGACCCCCCCCATCCTGTACTGACCCCCCCCCCCATTCAAGAAGAATGGGGGGAACAGTCTGAAGAAGGGTCTCGACCCGAAATGTTGCCTATTTTCTTTTGCTCCATAGATGCTGCCTCACCAGCTGAGTTTCTCCAGCATTTTTTGTCTACCCCCATTCATCCTGTACAGAACCCCCCATCCATCCCGTACTGATCCCCCCCCCCCCCAATTCAACACCATTGACATCCCCCGTGCTCTCCCCTCACACTTTTACATACTCCAATCAACACGTACTAATTACCCTGCCTCAATCCATCCATTCTGCACCGATTGCCTTCTCAAACCCCCCCCCCCCCATCTATCCACGGCACTGATTCACAAACACCCCCGACCGACTGACCCTATTGTGCTGGAAATGTCTGCAGAGCGAACATCGACTATGTTTGATAACGGAATGCTATTAAATGTGTTTTAATTCCCAATGTTATTATTTGTTTAGTCCATCAAGATGGATTAATTAAATTGTGAACACGTGAAACATTAAAACTGCAGTGTTCGATTGTCACTGCTACCGTTGACACTTTATTACAGAATTAATTTTAACAGCAAATCAATGCTCTTAATACGGAGTATCAGTACTGCAGTTATTTAATGAGCAACATTCACAACTATACGTTGGATTTATCCAGGTTTTACTTCTAGTCGGTCATACACACCACAAATTTGGTCAGGAGATATTTAAGTTGAAATTTTAACGTTAATTCTGAAGTGGGAATGATGGAAACAGCGTTTATCAATATATTTTTTTAAATCTGGTGTGCGTACAAACTGGGTATCTTCATTGCTGTTCACAACACGTACATCAAATCTGAATGTCCGGTAATGTGGCATTTTGACATCTCTAAACATATTACCAAAAGAACATTTGCTGCAGTTATGTCCTTTGGCCATCTCTTGCCAGTTAGTGTAATGTTTAACCTGTCAGATGGGTATAGTCGGTTTTAACAGCTATTCTCATAAAATGCCTTTAGAAGTTTCCATGCAACCTGTATATTTTGTTATGGATAAATTATGTGGGAAGCTAGAGTGTTTCTGTGCCAATAGCAATAACGACCCATGCTATGGCCATGTCATGGTAATTTTCAGTCCTTCACACAAAACATGCTTGCATCAATCTGTAGTGTGCATGGTTAAGCATATATGTTACCATGGTCGAGGATTTATTTACACAGATTGATCATACGCTGAATAATCTAACCACATTTTTGTTCGGAAGTGGAAAGAACTAATACAGTTTTGGTCTTCTAATTTCAGGAAGGGGACATCCTTGTGATTGAGGCAGTGCAGCGTAGGTTCACAAGATTTATCCCTGGGATGGCGGGACTGTCATATGAGGAAAGATTGAAAAGACTGGGCTTGTATTCACTGGAGTTTAGAAGGATGAGGGGGATTCTTATAGAAACATATAAAATTATAAAAGGACTGGACAAGCTGGACACAGGAAAAATGTTCCCAAAGTTGGGCGAGTCGAGAACCAGGGGCCACAGTCTTAGAATAAAGGGGAGGCCATTTAAGACTGAGGCGAGGAAAAACTTTTTCACCCAGTGTTGTGAATTTGTGGAATTCCCTGCCACAGAGGTCAAATCACTGGATGAATTTAAGAGAGTCAGATAGAGGTCTAGGGGATTCAAAGGATATGGGGAGAAGGCAGGCACGGGTTATTGATTGGGAACAATCAGCCATGATCGGTGGTGCTGGCTCGAAGGGCCGAATGGCCTCCTCCTGCATCTATTTTCTACGTTTCTATGTTTCTATGTAATAGAAAATGCATTAATTGCAATGTGTAAAAAGAGTTGAGATACTGTATTATAATTTTGCTGCATGTCATTGTGGTATATATCATGTCTTGATTGGTGAATATGTTTAGTTTGTGACTTTATTTGAAGCAGAAATAATATGTGAATGCTTCATTGAGCATAATTCCGACTGGTATTGTGCTCGGACGCACTTCGTCCGAGCACATTATCGCACGCATCATGCAAACTGTCTTAAATGACCACCTAAACGGTCATTTGGCAACCTAAAAAGCTGCCTAGGTTTCCCGGCTGGCAACAGGGAAAAAAGGTTAAGCGAGAGCCCTGTTGGGCCCATCTTGCCCTAGCTACACTAGTCTCACTTGTCAGCATTTGGTCCATATCCCACCTATCGTGGCTTTCCCTCGAGGTCGAGGATGATAGTCTACGTTCTGTTGTTTTTATGGACACTCGGGTTGCTTGAGTCCAATCCTGGCTTTGAAAGTTCTTCGACATTCGGGACAGGTAATTCCAGATGGCAGATCGGGCTTTGGTTGTTGCTGCCTCTCTTTCCGTTTTCTTCTCTTTTCTTCTAATTCTGCGCATCTCTTGGCTTCGAATGTCCCTGTTCCTTCTTAGATGATGGTTCGCCAGAGTTTCCTGTCCATTGCAATGGTTTCCAAATTGTCGATGTCGATTGCACATTTCTTCATGCTGGCTTTTAAGGCGTTTTTGAATCTCTTCTTTTGTCCGCATCTTTTACGTTTGCTTTCTTTAAGCTGGGAGTAGAAGGTTTACTTTGGTAGACGCTCGCCTTCCATCCGAACAACATGACCGACCCATCTTAGTTGGTTCTTTATGACGAAGGCTTCGATGCTAGATGTTTTCGCTTCATTCAGCATGCTGAGGTTGGTTCTTCTGTCTTCCCAACTGATATTTAAGCTGCTTTGAAGACATCGTTGATGGAACTTTTGAAGAGTTTTCAGATGGCATTGGTATGTTGTCCAGTTTTCTGATGCACACAGAAGCGTTGGAATCACCAGTGCCTTGTACACTAAAATTTTGGTGTCTGCTCAGATGTCACGATTTTGAAAGACTCTCGTTCGAAGACGTCCCACCAAACCTGTCATATTCATGTGCTTGTCTAACTGCTTCTTAAATGTTGGGATAGTCCCTGCCTCAACTACCTCCTCTGGCAGCTTGTTCCATACATCCACCACCCTTTGTGCGAAAAAGATACCCCTCAGATTCCTATTTAATCTTTTCCCCTTCACCTTAAACCTATGTCCTCTGGTCCTCGATACACCCACTCTGGGCCAGAGATTCTGTGCATCTACCCAATCTATTCCTCTGATGATCTTATACACCTCTATAAGATAACCCCTCATCCTCCTGCGCTCCAACCTACTCAACTGTCCCAGCCTACTCAACCTCTGCCTATAGCTCAGACCCTCTAGTCCTGGCAACATCCTCGTAAATCTTCTAAGTACCCTTTCCAGCTTGATAATATATTTCCTATAACATTGTGCCCAGAACTGAACACAATACTGTAAATGTGGCCTCACCAATGTCTTATACAAATGCAACATGACCTCCCAACTTCAATACTCTGGCTGATGAAGGCCAATGTGCCAAAAGCCTTTTTGACCACCCGGTCTACCTGCGATTCCATTTCACGGAACTATGCACCTACACTCCAAGATCCCTCTGCTCTACAACACTACCCAGAGCCTTACCATTCACTGTATAGGTCCTGCCCATGTTAGACTTCCCAAAATGCAACACCTCACATTTTTCTGCATTAAATTCCATCAGCCCACTTGGCCAATCGATGAAGAACCTGCTGCAATTTTTCACAACCATCTTCATTATCTGCAAAATTACCAACTTTTGTATCATCTGCAAACTTGTAGTATTGCTGTGCATGTTCACATCCAAATCATTGATATAGATAACAAACAGTAATGGGCCCAGCACTGAACCCTGTGGCACACCATTAGTCACAGGCGTCAAGTTTAAGAAGCAATCTTCCACCATCACCTCTGCTTCCTTCCCGTGAGCCCATTTTCCATCCATTCAGCTATCTCTCCTTGGATCCCATGCAATATAACCTTCCAGAGCAGCCTGCCATAAGGAACCTTGTCGAATGCTTTACTGAAGTTCATATATACATCTACAGCTCTCCCCTTATCGACCTTTTTGGTCACATCTTCAAAAAATTCAGATTTGTGAGACATGACTTCATGTACAAAACCATGCTGACTTTCCCAAATCAGCCCTTGTCTGTCTAAATGCCTGTATATCTTAACCCTCAGAATACCCTCTAGTAACTTTCCAACTACAGATGTGATCTCATTGGCCAAGAGTTCCGAGCATTTTCCCTGCAGTCCTTCTTGAATAAAGGCACATCATTTGCCCACCTCTTCAGGCACCGCTCCTGTATTTAAAGACGACTCGTAAATTTCAGCCAGGGCTCCTGCAATTTCCTCTCTAGTTTCCCCACAATGTCCTCGGATATATATGATCATGCCCTGGAGATTTGTCCACCTTCATACACGATAGTATCTTCAACACCTCTTCGACAGTAACACTGACTGCTCTCAAGACACTTCCATTGACTGCCCCAAGTTCCCCCGTCCTCCTGTCTTTCTCCTTGGTAAATACAGTGGAGAAATACTCATTGAGGACATTGCTCATCTACTGTTGCTCCACAGAATTGACCGCTGATTCCTGAGGGGTCCTACTCTCTCTCTCCCCCCCATTTCCCTTATGTATTTATATAATCTCTTGGGGTTGTCCTTAATGTAGGTATGTTACAGAACTTACCTTTAGCGGTGCTGCAGTTCTGTCACTGGCCGTGTGCACGACTTTGGTGCCTTTTGGGGGAGGGGGGGTTTAAATGCGGTTTTCCCTTGCCATCCGGAGCTTTATTTTCTCGGAGTGCGAGATTTTTCTAAAGATTCGTTCCTACTGCCGGTAGGTTAAAAACATTTTTAAATCGGCCGACTATTTCAGCGCTGCAGTAAAATAAAAATTAGCTCCTAATGCCGTGAACGCCGACAACGGGGACGGATTTTACGTAGGGGACAGGTAAGTGAAAGCTGTTTATTTTTTCATATAAACTTGTTTGTTTAGATGACCTTAATCAACATTTCATGTTGCGAAACAGTGATTATTTATTCCCCATACGAACCGGCAGATTTTTTCCTGCCGATATGGGGTTTAAATTCACCGCAACCGCAACGTTCCAATCCATCGCGTTCCAGAAAATCCCACTCGCATGATTTAAATGGCCATTAATTTACAGGCGTTAAACACTAAATTCCTTGAATTTGGCCTATAAATTAATGACAATTAGATTTAAAAATCATGTTATATTGTGAATTCTTGGGTGAATGTTATTTGGACACTTAGGCTTTAAAAAAAAATGTTATTTTTTTTTCTTAAGAAATGGATAGATGTTTAGATCTAGTAATTGAATTTTGTAATTAGCTACAATTGGGTAACTAACTAATTATATGCTTTAATTTCAGGTCATCCAAGTAAGATTGTTTCATATGTATTTCAGAATGCTTCAATCTATAATAACTGAAAATTTATTTCAGTTCTCTTAATTTTTAAGAAAGTTATGGGCTTTTGACTGTCCTCGATCACAACTATTGTTTTAAGTCAATAGAAAAGCAATAGGAAACAAGTTGCTAATTTCCGAGTATGAAAATGGCCATGACTTTTTTAATACTGAACATATGAAAGTGAATTAGGCGTCAAATTAAACTTCTCTTTATGCTTTATCCGATGGGATAAATTGCAGACTTGATTTTTTAAATCTCAAAATATTGTAACATTGCTACTTAATGTTATCTGCCAGAACTATCTCCTGGCCCCTTTTTACCCTTCTGATTTCCTTTTTTACTTTGCTCTCTCGTTCCTGAAATTCCTCCAGGGATGCACTCCAAAGGTTTCAAAGGTCTTTTATTGTCACATGTACTGATTAAGGTACAGTGATATGCGAATTATATCTTAATCCCAGCTGCCTATACCTGTCCCACGCGTCTTTTTTATTCTTAACCAATGCTTCTATTTCTCTCGACAGCCAAACTTCCTTAAGTTTGCCTGCCTTGCCCTTCACTCTATCAGGGATGTGCATATCCTGAGCTTTTGTCAACACACTTTTAAAAACATTCCACTTGGCTGATGTTCCTTTCCAATCAAACAACCTGAAAGAGTTGTTTGATGGGAAAGTCCAATCAACTTGAGCGAGACCTTCTTTCATACCCTCAAAGTTGGCCTTACCCCAATTTAGCATTTTAACACGCGAGCCCTCTCTGTCCCTATCCATAACTATCTTATACCTAATCGAACTGTGGTCACTGGTCCTAAAAGGGCAAGTGAACACTTCATTCACTTGCCCTTCCCAATTTCCCAAGACTAGATCATGTATCGCCCTCTTATGTGTGCGGGCCTCTACATATTGTTGGAGAAAACTCTCCTGAACACCCAAGAGAAACTGAACTCCATGCAAACATATCACACTATGATTTTCGCAGTAAATACTGGGAAAGTTAAAATCCCTAACTATAACAACCTTATTTGACTTGCAGCGGTCTGCAATTTCCAGGCATATTTGTTCTTCTAATTCCCATTGACTATTTGTAACTGTACAGAACTTCTGTACTTCATACTCTGACTGATGAAAGGCCAACATTCCAAAAGCCTTCCTGATCATCTACCTGTGACACCACTTTTAAGGAACTATGTTCCTTCACTCGTCGATCCCTCTGCTCTACAACACTCCCCAGAGCCCTGCCATTGACTGTGAAGGTCCTAACCTGGTTTGACTTTCCAAATTGTAACACTTCACACTTATCTGTATTAATTAATCTCCATCAACAATTCCACAGCCCACCTGTCCAAATGATCTAGATCTTGCTGCAGTTTTTGACAACCATCCTCACCATCTACAATAGTGTTATCTGCAAACAGATTTTTTTTTTTAAAAATGTTTTTGCAAGATGCAAAATGACACCTTGCTTCTGTAGACAATTTAACTAGTGGCACAGTTCTAGAAAATCAACAGCAATATTTTATGATAAAAACGTTTACATTTTATATGCATGTGCAATCCCTAACTATTAAGTTCATATTTATAAATGGACATTACTTTACAATCCATTCAACCCTTCAGACAGCATTAGGCATGCTCCTTCTGGAATAGCAGGAACACAGTTTTAAGTACACGTTTAATTTTGCCTTCAGGAACTAAACCGCTTCTGGCGTATTGTCGTTCTGATGGCCTATCCAAAAGGTTAGTAGCCATGACCAACAAGTTAAAATGTTATGCAATTCAACTATAGACAACGCTGATTAAGTTTAGAGATACAACATGAAAGCAGGCCCTTCATCGTACAATGACCATTGATCACCAGATCAATGTTATTCCACTTTAGTATCGATTCTCCACAACTACTTTTAAGGATAATTTACAGTGGCCAATTACCTTACAAACTCACATGTCTTTGCGTTGTGGGAAGAAACTAGAGCTCCCAGAGGAAACCCACTCAGTCACAGGAAACCCACTAATGTGCAAACTTCTCCCAAGCACCAAAGGTTAGGATTTAACTCTGGTCTGGAGCTGTGAGGCAGCAGCTCTACCTGCACCACTGTGTAAAAATAATTTGTAATTTTAACTATATATTTGGTATTTCAACAAGAACGGACATAATCACGATGTTTTCCTCACATCACCTGTAAAGAGTATAAAATACTCAAAAATAAAACTAGGTTATGACAATTTTAAAACAATTGACAATATATAATTTGTGACATTCAACTTTAGTATGAATTTCAGTCTATAAATTATTCAATTCACTGGCATACAGATCCATGTACATTTTGGTCTGAGCTCATCCAAACAGAGAAAACAAGCATAGGAGGCTTTGCTAATTATTGTCATAAGGAAATAAAAACATTTTCATATCATAGGAATGAGATGGCACAGTGGCAAGATCAATCCAAAAGTCCCCCGGTTGCAGAATGCAAATAATGCTTTAAGTCGCTAAAAGTCTTTACATAGTGGAGTCCCACAGGCCTATGGGTTAGATTTTTTGCTGTCACAACTACCATGACCCAATAGCAGGGGTGATCAAGAATTTTGCAAACTACATTAAAATTGGCAGAATGGTTAAATAGTGATATAGAAAGTTATGAGTTATTGGAAGATGGACTTTTATCCAAAGGTCCGTTTCCCTGCTGTACTGCATTTGATGCTGGCTGAGTGGAGAGAAGGTTATCCCAAAAATAGCAGTACGATGGGAGAGGTGGAACTGGTATCATTGGGGTGGGGAGGTAGGAGATGATGGACAGATGGAACCTGATGGAGGGGTGGGGAGAAAAGGAAATGTCAGTAAGCAAAACTCAATCTGGAGAAATACAAGGTAATGCATGCCAACAGGAAAAATAGAACAAGTTAGGATAGCTACATAGTCGTGAAGGTTACAGGACAAGTAGAAGAGATGGTTAACGAGGCAAGGGGGGTGCACTTTTTTTGTCGAGGCATTGAATTCAAGAGATCATGTTGCAATGCTTATTAGGTAATGGCTAAGATATACAGGTCTATCATCACATTACAGAATGATAGAACAAGAGATGTTGGACAATGTCAGTTGTTCGGAGCCCCGCGCGATGTCGGGACCAGACCCGCACAACTCCATATGCCTCCGAAGTGGGACCGGCCCCGCGAGGCCGTACGGCTCAAGCGACCACGTTAGGTCGCGCTAGCTGCATGCAATCGCATGCTGGTGGGACAGGCCCTTATTGTGTTTAGAATCGAGAGGCCTGCATAGGGTTGACAGGGAGGACCCACTTCCCATATAACAGGGATTTGTGATTTAAAAAAAAACAAATTATCAATAAAAGACACAGATGATTAGGGGATAACATAATTGAAAAACACATTATTTTGCCTTACTGCCATGTATGGTCGACATCCTGCATCCCTCGTTTTGGCAATAGAATCGACTAGTTGTCCACTAATACCAAAGTCGCAGAGTTTAATATTGCCATTTCTGTCCATAAGAATATTGGAAGGTTTGATATCTGCAAAACAAACATTACAAAATGAAATAAAACAGCTGTGTTTTAAAATACACAAAGGTTTCTTTAAAATTAAGCCAGAATTAAAATGTTTCACAGCAAAGGCATTTCACTGCAGAGGATAAATACAACAATGTGCAAATATTCAACAAGTACTTGAAATACTGCTAATCACAACACAGAACCGATTACTCAGTGAAACACTGCTTTTCCAAGGATCAATGGATAACGGTAAAATGTTTATCCATTTAAAATATGTAAACTGTAAAGTATTGGCCATCTTGAATCCAAGAGCTGCACTTAATTGCGTGATCTAAACCAAAAGCAGCTGTTTGTTCCCTCTTTTGACCTGTGTAATCTATATTACTAAAAGTCTAATCTTGACCACTTTTGGCTCACTGTGGTGTGATTTCCGAGAGAACGCCGCCACCTACGGCCGGCATTTTTGGCCAGCTCGCTCAGAGCCCCCCTCTGCCTTCCTGGACCAGAGGATTTTTCCCATCGATGAAAAATCAGAGAGATATTAATGTTTTTTTTTTTTAATCGCCATTCTCTCTGCTGTCACTGCTGAAGGGAGGGGGAGGGACTATAAAACCAGAAAGTGGTGTACCTCACTCAGTCTCTGCAAGATGGAGGAAGCTAGAGGGTCACGTCTCTCTGAGCTCTGAATAGCACTGAACACGTCTACTCAACTGTGAGTGCCCTTAATGTGGTTCTATAAATGCTTTCAAAAAGTGTCTCTATTGGTTCTAAAATGCTTTCAAAAAGTGTCTCTATTGGTTCTAAAATGCTTGCAAAAAGTGTCTATTGGTTCTAAAATGCTTGCAGAAAGTGTCTATTGGTTCTAAAATGCTTGCAGAAAGTGTCTATTGGTTCTAAAATGCTTGCAAAAAGTCTCTATTGGTTCTAAAATGCTTGCAAAAAGTGTCTCTATTGGTTCTAAAATGCTTGCAAAAAGTGTATTGATTCTAAAATGCTGCCTGGCCAGAGTGACTGAGCTGCCTGGCCAGAGTGACTGAGCTGCTAGCCCAAGAATCCATTCGGCCCACAATGTCCATACTAGCCCTCTGGAAGCCAATCCCTTTGACCCACAACACACATACTAGCGCTCCAGAAAGCCCCCCCCCCCCCCCCCCCCCCCAAATGGCCAGCAATATTGGAATTGGTGGAGAGGTGGAATATTGCCTTGGGGGACCAGCTCTCCCGTGTGAAGCTGGGACCCAACGGGTCCCACTTAGTCTAGTATTTGTTATAAGTCTTGGGTGGTGAATGACAGATAATCAGTTTGCACAAGCCACTGGTCAGAGGAGTACTACTAATGAATACCAGAATTTAAGAAATAGGATTAGGAACAAGACACATGGCCCCCAACCCTGCTGAATCATTCAACAAGATTAGTGCCAAAACAATGCGGCAGTGATAGAGTTGCTGCTTACAGCGCCAGAGACCAGAGTTTGATCCTGACTCAAGGGTGCTGTCTGGACAGAGTTTGTACGTTATCCCTGTGACTGCATGGGTTTCCTCTGGATGCTCCGGTTTCCTTCCACACTCCAAAGACGTGTTAAATGGCTTTGGTAAAATTATAAATTGTCCCTGTGTGTAGGACAGTGTGGGGATGATCGCTGGTCGGCATGACCTTGGTGTCCTAGAGTGCCTGTTTCTCTAGTCTAAAAATTAACTTTGAATCGTATATCTCACGTCCAATTTCTCATTTCATTGTTAGGGTCCTCTTCAAGCATCAAAACCAAGAAAACTTCAATGAGAAATCAAGATTAAAACTCCACTCAAATAAACATCTTTGATACTCTTTATTCCAGGTTAATCCCCAAAGATAGACACAAAAAGCTGGAGTAACTCAGCGGGACAGGCAGCATCTCTGGAGAGAAAGAATGGGAGAAGACGCCAAAGACTTGAATATTTGCAAGAAGAATTAATTACACTCATACTCTCTTAACCCTGGCAATAAAGTTCAACATACTATTTGCTTTCGAACTGCATACAATACTTGTACAATATTCTAAAAACTAGCACATCACGATTCCTCTATCCTCGTAATTCTACTCATAATTTGGGAAGCACGTTTCTGTAAAAAAAATTTGGAGTTTTGGATCTTCAAATAGTGTTTCTCCGGGGCAATTAGAATGGTAGACTTAATGTGTGATGAATAGGGACAACCCCCACATGTTTGGCATCATTCCATATATAGCATGTGGGCAGGAATGTACAGCTTCCGTCCACTTAGTCGAACCCCAAGAAAATGGCAGATTTGACCCAGAACTTTCAACACCATTCAGCCAGAAATCAACTTTAAATTTATAATTTGCGTTAATAAGTATTGATTGGAGGAGACACACCCTAATTTTAATATTTCCACAAAATTGAATTTCCTTTCACAGCCAGCAGTCTGAATCATTAATCAACTGAAGACCAGTAAATATAATTGATTAAATGCCCAATATCCTAGTTCTGATGAAGTGGCTGCAAATATCATACGGACTGGAATAGAGCTCCCAAATTCCTCAGGATTCTGGAGCAATGACAGTGCATTGCAAGAAATCAAATGTAGGCTTGACATTAGTTGTTTGGAAAATACTAGAAAACGTTACGGTCACGATGACAGGGCATTTAGAAAATCATAATATCATTAGATAGAATCAACACGCTTTTATGTGAAGGCAAGAGTTATGGACAAATCTGAGGTTTGTTCAGGGCCAGGTTGATAAAGGAGAACTACAAATGTAGAATATTTGTAGAAGTGGAAGGTTTTAGGTTTGGAAGTTTTAATGCTGAGGTGTCCAAACATTAACTAACCTGTCTATAAAGGAATTAAGAAAATGACACGAGTAACTAACAGAGTATCAGATGTGTCCATAAAGTAGAAAAAATTGAGGTTAATCATCATGGTAGGAAAAATGCACTTGGACTGCAATATTGAAATTCTTTCTTGCTGCATCTTAATGGGAGCATTAAACAGCAAATATACAGAAAATGAGGCTTGACTTGGCAACTCTAATGTCCAGGAATGAACGATACTATAGCGAATGGTAGACAATGTCTGGTCAGTCTAACACAGATACTGACGTTCCCACCATCAAAGTGATCAAAAGGAGGCGCTGCCTCAAAAAGGCAGCTTATATCAAAGACCCACAGCACCTCAGTCATGCATTCATTCACGTAGAGGAGCCTGAAAAACCGTGACTGCCAAGTTCAAAAACTTTTTTCCCTGTAACCATCAGGCGATTGAACACTACACAACACTAACCTCAGCGACTGCAATCTTCTACTGACCGTGTCTTTGGTTGCACTACAGACTACAGTTATAACACTATAATGATTATGTAGTATTATGGTCATTCATTTATTGTATTTTTGATGATCTGTGTACTACTGCATTTACAGGCATATTAAGCAATAGCAACCAAGAATTTCATTGTTCTGTTAACGGTCCATGACAATTAAACACTTGATTCTTGAAGCTGTTATTTTTCCTAATTCAATATATGATTTAAATATAAATAAAAACTGCACCCTTCGAAGCCTGTGTTTGAGAGACGCAACATGGAGACGGGAACCTTGGCCCATTGCTTCCACATTGACCACCCATTTACACCAATCCTGGTCTATCAACTACCTCCCCCTCCCCTACCACATTCCACTATTCACCCACATACCATGGGCAACTTGCAGTGGCCAATTAACCTGATGATCTTCACATCTTTAGGATGTGGGAGGAACCAGAGGACTTGAAGGAAATCTATGGGGTCACAGCGATCATGTGCAAACTCCTCACAGAAAGTAACCAAGGTCAGTGTTGAACATGGACAGTTCTCTGATACAATTTGACTGCAGCTCCACCAGCTGCAGCAGCGTACTGTCCAACAGTTGCTGACGAAAAAATTGTATTTGAGAGAGTTATAGTTGTCTTTCCTTTGAACTATAACTTAACACTTACCTCGGTGAATAATTTTCAAGTTTTCTTTTAAATAGTTAAGTGCTTTCACAGTCTGGAAGAGAGCAGATGAATATTAGCATTGTGCTGGATCATTATAATATTGCATTTATACTGATCACTATCCCAATTATCAAACATAAATATTCCATTGTTCAAATGAAAACAGCAATGAAATATAATCACTGTTCTTAAACCTACCAATACCAAAATGGGCCATTTGAATTTCTCCAGAATGCTTTTAAGAAGACCACTTTCAAAATAGCCAAGCCAGCTGTAAAAACGATTGATTATCCTGTCATCCAGCTGAATAAAGCCATTAGAACAGTAGTATTTGAGAAAAGCACACTTGAACAAACCAAAAAAACCCACATAATTTCTGCTTCTGGCCTATCTCGTACCCATTAGATACGATTGCTCCATTGATGCCTCTAGTTTCAGAATTGTCTACCCAATCCCCATTCCTCTTAAAACAGCTCCTCAAAGTGAGCAAACTTTTGATTACCTGTTCATTTTAAAATAAAATTATCAGTATTTAGTCCATTGGAGCATTTTGCTGTGAAAGGTACCAAAGAAAGGCAAACTGCTGTTTTACCACAGTTATATAAAGATTTATCTTTAAAATGTACCCACTAATTTTCTGACAAATTATGATATAGGTTGACATTCTAAAATAAATACGTTGCACAGTTATATATTTCATTACGGATCATTAATTGCAGAGATTAAAGCAAAATTAACTCACAGCTAGCGTGATTTTGCCTAAGATTTCCTCTGGGATAACATCATCTAATGCACCATATACATATTTGTAGAATTTGTCAAAAGAGGTAGACATGAGCTCCATACATATCCAACAATCG
Source organism: Okamejei kenojei (assembly GCA_035221665.1). Taxonomy (NCBI): domain Eukaryota; kingdom Metazoa; phylum Chordata; class Chondrichthyes; order Rajiformes; family Rajidae; genus Okamejei; species Okamejei kenojei. The sequence goes on from CM069153.1 coordinate 11,366,149, forward strand.
CCCTGCAAAGAAACAAAATGAATGATCAGATTTAACCTCCTGAAAAGTGACGATTTGGCACACAGAAGAATATTTTTTGGATTTAGGAATCAACCGAGGTTAAATGTCTGCCTTCAAAGTCACACATGCCCGGGTATGTTTTACTACAGTGTTATAGTGCATGAATATCTCTCAAAAGATGCTGCAAACCAATTATTATATTCAGTTATCGTAATTTCTGTCATGATCACCTATTTTACATAATATCTTCAGAATAAAAATCAGTGTCTAGCTTAAAAATGTAACTTAGTAACAGGAATTAGCTGACATTGACACAAAGTGCGGAACAAAATAGTCATTTTTTCATCTTAGTGTTATACTGATTATTACAAGAAATCTGTCTAGAATACATAATCACAATTGCCATGGGCTGGTTGAGATGTTGGGGATGAGAATGAATCTGGTTAGCATTGCCCATATAATCTATCCAAAATCCACACAAAGCACCAAAGGCAAGCCATTAGATAAATGCCAGGCTTTAATTATTAAAACTTTGTCTCAAACTACCTTTCCTTCTACAATTTGGTTAATATTTCTCAGCTGTGCCCTCTTTTGCAGCAAGGGTTAGGTTTGAGGCTACTCTTCCCAGCATGAAAGGATACAGCCATGAGATATCACCTTATAGAGACATGTACAATTCTTAAAGGATTACAGGAAAGACATTCCCGATTTTTGGAGAGTCCAGAACCAGGGGTCTCAATTTTAGAATAAGGGGTAGGCCTGAGATGAGGAAAAACTTCTTCATCCAGAGATTTTTGAATCTGTGGAATTCTCTGTTACAGAAGGCAGTGGAGGCCAATTCACTGGGTGTTTTCAAGAGAGAGTTAGATCTAGCTCTTAGGGCAAAAGGAATCAAGGGATATGGGGAAAAAGCAAGAACGGGGCACTGATTTTAGATGATCAGCCATTATCATATTGAATGGCGGTGCTGGCTCGGCCAGCAAGGAATAGCCTACACTTGCACCTATTTTTCTATGTTTCTAGTCTTCCACGCTGATCATCTATGAGGTAAAAGTAGTGACATGATCAGCCGGCACAAGGGCTGGTTATGGGATTTCCCTGTATGCTGAAGATTGACAAGCGGCTTGGTGTGCCCTTTGGGATCTTGTTATTGAGCAGCGAGTCACATGTGGCTATAAACAATGGGGGGTGGGGGTGGGGGTGGGGGGGCTGACTGGACTGTCCAATCATCAATTTGTAACAAAATCATAGGATATAATTCCAGTATAAAAACTAAAAATGCTGGGAATGCTCAACAGGTTAGGCAGCTTTTGCTGAAATACAAAAACAGAGAATCTCAGATAGAAGATAAAGGGTGTTTTGCAGGATTTTCCAACTTCTGATGTCCGCAGTTTTTATATTTCAATTAAATCAAATATGCATATTCTGATTAAAAAGCTATTGCTGTATTTATTCTGAAAGTATTATGGGATTAGATTTCTCAGCAATATGAAGGAAATCCAAGCCTTTCCATTTTGTCTGTATTTTAATCCTGTTTCACCATGGATTGATACTTGCATTTATCTCCCCATTTCTACTTTTTGGTTCAATACAATTTCAACAATTCTTAAGTAGGTTCAGGAAAGTTTTTTCATCTTTGTCCTGGTGTTCTGGCAACCCACTTGTTTAAATGCTCATTCAAACATACCCAAATGTGGTCTCTCACTCTCAATTTATCTTCTCAATGGGTGGTTCTTAGCATTGTGTGATATCCCAAAAAAGGTTAGAGGGAGAAAAGCAACAATGCTTATTCTGTAGGAAGATCCCAAGTCATTATATTGTCAAGTGTCAGAGTTACTTTCTCTTCTCTCCTCAGTTTACACCACCTTTTCAAACCTTTACTTCTCTTCAATTTAGTTATCTATCAATGTTTGTGTTATTCATATGCACTTCTACTGCTTCAATGAAGTATTATTTTATTTCATCCAATAATCTGCTGCCTCCTTTGGTCCAAAAACCATTTAAATGTTGATGCATCCCACTGTTCGAATGACATTATCCTGTCTTATTCCTTTTGCTGTGATTGTAAAAACATACATTTCAAATTCCCAACAAAGATTAAGCTAATAAGATACTTCAGATCACTTTCTACATTTATTTACATCACAATCAGTCTCAACTGTAAAATCTGGGTTCCATTTAATTATATATTGTACAGGTTTTTCTAGTATGAACATGAATTCACTTGGATTTTACCAAAACTATCCAAAACGATTCCATCCCGAAAGTTCAGAGATCAAACACCTTTTCTCAATTTTCTCACCTCTCTGAAGAGTGCGCCATAAAACTGAACAATATATGGACAATCACTACTCCTCATTACAACATCTAAATCCATCAAAAGTTGTTTCTGTTCCTTCTCATCCACCGTTGATCGAATTCGCTAAAAGTAAGAGTATACATTAAACAAATGTTGCAACAAAGCTTTTTATGCAGCTTGAATTGACTCTTTTTCCACAAAAATAAGTATACTACAGCTTAACATCAAACCTTATGAATTGACAAATTGTTTTTTCTGCATACTTCTGTTTGCTTTATCAGTTTGACATTTTAAACCAAATTTTTAGTTAGAGGTGGAAAGCTTTACAGAAAATAATCGTAATACATTCACTTCAGTATTATTCAAAACAATCTACATATTGTTTTCTTATAGTTACATATTATCTTTGAAATGATAAAATAATTCTGTACTGGCTTAAACATTCTTTTAGGTAGCATGTTTGTTATTGTTTCACCAGCGAAAAGGTTACAAGGTTAATTATATCATGCACTCCAATGGCAATTCATAATTCCAATGCCATCTTATAACTATTATGGGGGGGGGGGGGGGGGAGAAGGGAGGGTATACATAAAGACGACAATTAATTAAATAGAAAAAAAACGATATAATAGCCATGTTGAGAAAGAGAGACTAATAGAGACATATGCTACAGAAGTTCAGGCTCAATTGCTGGTGTGTATTGTGTACTCTGTAGTTTTCTTTAGGCCATATCTGCAATAATGTCATCTGACAACACTGCATCTTACACTATAATAACCTGTCTTTCAGCTAGCACTGTTATTGAGTCACAGCTACAGAACCTCTCCTACCAGATGAATCTTTGGGCATTATTAAAAGCAGCTTTCTTGTCACGGGGCATATAATTACAGGCAGAGAGGACTGCCAGGAGGTGTAGGTAACAGCACATGACCAGAATAGCTGTCAATACTTTTCCAGTGTGCAAGACATGCATAACTGAACAGCTGATAAAAAGCTAGAACTTTCTGGTCTTATTAAATTTGGTGTTTGAATAATCTATTAGTCACAAATAAATTCAAAATAAGCAGTTTATTTTCTAGGAATGTGGATAGAACATGAAAGATGTTACCATATGGGGTGGCTGAAAGAAACAGATGAATTTAAGGAAACACCAGATATATGTAATTAAGGGAAATGTACTAGCTAGCTAAGTCGACAGATTTACTGTGCCCTACATAATGTTTGGGACAAAGGCCCATCATTTATTTATTTGCCTCTGTACTCCACAATTTGAGATTTGTAATAGAAAAAAAAATCACATGTGGTTAAAGTGCACGTTGTCAGATTTTATTAAAGGGTATTTTTATACATTTTGGTTTCACCATGTAGAAATTACAGCTGTGTTTATACATAGTCCCCCCCCTCCCCCTATTTCAGGGCACCATAATGTTTGGGATACATGGCTTCACAGGTATTTGTAATTGCTGAGGTGTGTTTAAATGCCTCCATAAATGCAGGTATAAGAGAGCTCTCAGCACCTAGTCTTTCCCATCACCTTTGGAAAGTTTTATTGCTGTTTATCAACGAGGACCAAAGTTGTGCCAATGAAAGGCAAAGAAGCCATTATGCGATGGAGAAAGAAAAATAAAACTGTTAGAGACGTCAGGCAAATCTTAGGCTTACCCAATTCAATTGTTTGTAACATCATTAAGAAGAAAGAGGGCACTGGTGAGCTTACTAATCACAAAGGGACTGTCAGGCCAAGGCAGACCTCCATAGCTGAAGACAGAATAGTTCTCTCTATAATAAAGAAAAATCCCCAAACACCTGTCCGACAGATCAGAAACACTCTTCAGGAGTCAGGTGTGGATTTGTCAATGACCATTGTCTGCAGAAGATTTCATGAACAAAAATACAGAGGCTACACTGCAAGATGCAAACCACTGGTTAGCCACAAAAATAGGGTGGCCAGGTTACAGTTTGCCAATAAATACTTAAAAGAGCCACCACAGTTCTAGAAAAAGATCTTGTGGACAGATGTGACGAAGATTAACCTATATCAGCATGATGGCAAGAGCAAAGTATGGAGGAGAGAAGGAAATGCCCAAGATCCAAAGCGTACCACCTCATCTGTGAAACACAGTGGTGGGGGTGTTATGGCCTGGGCACGTATGGCTGCTGAAGGTACTGGCTCACTTATCTTCTGCTACTATCTGATGGTAGTAGCAGAATGAATTCTCAAGTCTATAGACGCATCCTATCTGTTGAAGTTCAAACAAATGCCCCAAACATATTGCTAAAGCAACAAAGGAGTTTTTCAAAGCTAAAAAATGGTAAATTCTTGAGTGGCCAAGTCAATCTGAACCCAATTGAGCACGCCTTTTAGATGCTGAAGAGAAAACTGAAGGGGACGAGACCCCAAAACAAGCATAAGCTGAAGCAATACAGGCCTGGCAGAGCATCACCAGAGAAGACACTCAGCAAGTGGTGATGTCCATGAATCGCAGACTTCAAGCATTCATTGCACGCAAAGGATATGCAACAAAATACATGACTTTGCTGTGTCCCAAACATCATGGTGCCCTGAAATGGGAGGATGGGGGCTATGTATAAACACTGCTGTAATTTCTACATGGTGAAACCAAATGTATAAACATGGCCTTTATTGAAATCTGACAATGTGCACTTTAACCACATTTTTTTTCTATTAGAAATCTCAAATTGTGGAGTAGAGAGGCAAATAAATAAATGATGGGTCTTTGTCCCAAACATTATGGAGGGCACTGAGTGGAAGACAGTTTAACACTAGCATGGATTGTTGGGCTGAATGGTATGCTCCCTGTGCTGTAGCTATTATGTAATTTGATGCAACACATCATCTTGGCAATTAGATTTAATGAGTTCTGACAGTTTTACATTCTGCCTACAGCACAGATCAGGATCAAAAATAAAGGAAATTGATGATGCAAACAGGCAAAATGATGCATTGATATTTGAGATGCGGAACGGAGTATATAGAGTTTGCTGCTTAAATTGAATAGGTTTTCATAAAAGGGGAAAATTAAAATATCAAAAGTGACCTGTACTTCAAGATTTGGTAATCAAACTCAATTGGAGCTTTTAAGTATGAAATGCACGTTAGCCCATTTACATGCAAATTCATGTACATTGGAGTCTACGGTACTCACTCATCAGGAATTAAGGTCTCAATAAATAGACACTAATTTGAAAGATTCCACCCACAATGACTCGTACAATTTGCCAAATACAGGAGTTCCAAATGTAATTATTGTGGAAGACTGTGTGGGGCAGGGATGGAAAACACATCACTGCTGTATGTTAATCTGAAACTGAAAATAATCTGCTGGAATGAAATGGTTTTACTTTACATTAATTGGATGCAGCTCACATTTAGGACGTTAATGCTGACTGCACAAAATTTGGATAAAGTGAAGAAAAAAAATCCAGTAAGAAATATTTAAGTGTTGTTTTCCACTTAATTTGTAAAACTCAAATTAATACATTTCCTATTGATCTTTAAGCACGTCAAGTTTCTTATCACAGATTTAGATTGAAACGCTTACTTTCACAGCCATAACCTGTCCGCTCGGGTTATGGATCATTTTGTTCACAGAACCGTAGGCTCCACGTCCTATTTCCCCAAGGTCCTTGAGGTCATCTGCAGTAAAGTCATACAATTGTTCTGGAGATATCTTCAATTTCCCTGAGGATTCAATGCTATGAGTCCGCAGCCTCTCTCTGAAAAACAATTTCAAGAATAACCATCAAACCTCTAGAAATGTATCCACGATCAGATACAACCCATGCCGCTACTTAACAAACTTCCTCTATACTGGTTATTCTCAAAAATATTTCTTAAGTTCTACTTCCTGTAAATCAAAACTATGATAACAGATAGAAGCCTGTGCACTACAAATAACAAATACATAATTACATCCTTTTTCTCTCAATAGAAACTAACACTTTGAGTTTATAAAAACAAGCTGCTGTTATTCCAGTGTTCTTGTTTCAGTGAGGCTATTTTCTTAAGTATCATCATCAAATGCAATGAGAGGTCATCTTTTCAAAGGTGTAGTCATGCCAGGTTTCAATATTGTTTCTTGATTAAATACCGTACACCAAAGACAGTCCAAAAAATGTTTAATATAGGTCCATCGCTACCTCACATTATATCTTACCAAAAGCAGCCATAACGCCTGGTTTGCTTTTATTTAAATTTAACAAAAGCATCTTTAAATCATTTGGCATATTGTTCTTGCTGCCTGTGAGTTTTGTCCATTCGATAGCACCCTGTTCACTTTTCGATTTTTACTTTTCAATGTTGCTTTGAACTCCCTAATAACTGACTTCCATTATTTGTCTGTGGCTTCCTAGCTTTTTAACGTCATTCCTTATTTCACTGTATTCCACCCGGCCAATCATTCGACTGCCATTGCTGAACTTTGAGTATGCCTCTTCCTCCATTCCAAATCTCCCTTTTGAGTTTTTAAATCAGATCGCCACACTGGAATCACCAAAATATCTGTTGACTTTGTACCTCTAAGGAATCATATAACCTTTATAATCCTGCCTCATCCAACCACCAAAAGATGACCTCCCATCAACACATCAATTAAGTTTGGGAAACAAAACTAACTTCACAGTAATCTATTTTCATGGAACATTGTGAGGAGCTGGTTCTGTGAAATTCTATTACTTGCAAATAAGTTGAAATAATCTGAAAACTGAATCCAAACCATCTAAAAGTCAACCATTGGTCCTCCTATAAATTTCAAGGCTTGTATGTCAGGGGTGGAAAAGCTTAGTGAGTCAAATAGCTTCTAGACCTTACTGAACTTGGGTGACAAAGATATTGACGGTTTAATTACATATCCTATTATGGATAAGATAGGCTAAACATGAGGTTAAAAGCTCAAGCAATTATTTTTTTTGACATTTTTTCTCTCAAGACCCTCGAGTCTGAAGAAAATAAAAGCATGGAGAATGTCAGCACAGACTGCAGCACGAAAAGCCAAGCACTGATTTCATTTTAAAGCATTTAATATATGGGCAGAGACTCCTCTTGGTATTCCTATAAGGCAACACTTCCAACAACACAGGTTTTCCTCAGTCAGATTCAGATTAGTTTACTATTATATAAACAGGGCACAATGAAATTCATTGTTTGCATGAAGCTCAGAGTATACAGTACACATGATAATGACAATAAATATGATGAATGCAAAACAGCAGAATGGTGAAAAGATTATGGTGCAATAAGTCTAGGTCAGATGTTATATTCTCTGAACTGGGGAGAGAAATTTGAACACTCAGTTGACTGAAGAGGCAAGTGTGCATCCATTGAGCCAAAATGGCATTTTAATTTTTTAAATTCCAATTCAAAGAAATAATATAGAGGCTTGGGTGCATCAGAGAATATTAGGGGTCGAAGATGAAGTCTGTGCACATCGTGCCAAGCTACATCACAAAGTGTAATCCACTGTGACAGAAAATTCAGTTTGCTCAAAATTAACTACAATTCTCTCTTACAAATGGGCATTTTTGTAAACAAATATTTTAGAGAACATAAAATTGACAATGAATAATTGTTGAGAAATAAAAGCGTTCTTTGCATAATAAAAAAAATTATATCCAGATGTAAAAAAAAATCAAGTAATTAAATAATAACATAAAAGCATTTGGGTCAACATCATTGAGCCGTTGTTCACATAGACATTATATTTTTAAACAATACCAGCTAAACATCACAATTCTGGCCTAATTTAATACAAATACCATGTTAAATGTAAGGCATTGTTACACACTTTGTTTATCGAGAACTATATTACTATTGGGACAGTCAACATGGATTTGTGCCTGGAAGGTCATGTTTGACTAATCGTCTTGAATCTTTTGAAGAGGTTACTAGGGAAATTGATGAGGGTAAAGCGGTGGATGTTGTCTATATGGACTTCAGTAAGGCCTTTGACAAGGTTCCACATGGAAGGTTGGTTAAGAAGGTTCAATTGTTGGGTATTAATGGTGGAGTAGCAAGATTGATTCAAGTGGCTGAATGGGTGATGCCAGAGAGTAATGGTGGATAACTGTTTGTCAGGTTTGGAGGCCGGTGACTAGTGGGGTGCCTCAGGGATCTGTGTTGGGTCCGCTGTTGTTTGTCATATACATCAATGATCTGGATGATGGTGTGGCAACTTGGATTAGTAAGTATGCAGATGATACTAGGATAGGTGGTGTTGTGGATAATGACATAAATTTTCAAAGTCTACAGAGATATTTAGGCCATTTGGAAGAGTGGGCTGAAAGATGGCAGTTGGAGTTTAATGCTGATAAGTGTGAGGTGCTACATCTTGGCAGGACAAATCAAAGTAGGACGTACATGGTAAATGGTAGCGAATTGAGGAATGCAGTTGAACCGAGGGATCTAGGAATAACTGTGCATAGTTCCCTGAAGGTAGAATCTCATGTAGAAAGGGTGGCAAAGAAAGCTTTTGGTATACTGGCCTTTATAAATCAGAGCACTGAGTAGAGAAGTTGGGATGTAATGTTAAAATTGTACCAAGGCATTGGTGAGGCCAATTCTGGAGTATGGTGTACAGTTTTGGTCACCAAAATATAGGAAAGATGTCAACAAAATAGAGAGAGTACAGAGGAGATTTACTAGAATGTTGCCTGAGTTTCAGCAACTAAGTTACAGAGAAAGGCTGAACAAGGTAGGTCTTTATTCTTTGGCGCGCAGAAGGTTAAGGGGGGAGACTTGATAGAGGTCTTTAAAATGATGAGAGGGATAGACAAATTTGACGTGGATAAGCTTTTTCCATTGTGAGTAGGGAAGTTTCAAACAAGAGGACATGATTTGAGAATTAAGGGACAGACGTTTAGGGGTAACATGAGGGGGAACTTCTTTAATCAGAGTGTGGTAGCTGTGTGGAATGAGCTCCCAGTGGTAGTGATGGAAGGCAGGTTCGATTTTATCATTTAAAAATAAATTGGATAGGTATATGGACGGGAAAGAAATGGAGGTTTATGGTCTGAGTGCAGGTAGATAGGACTAGGTGAGAATAAGTGTTCGGCACGGACTAGAAGGGCCGAGATGGCCTGTTTCCGTGCTGTAATTGTTATATGGTTATATGATTGGCTCAGTTGCAGCACTCATCTCAATAAGACAAAAGTTAATACGTTTAAATCACACTACAGAATTTGGGTGATTAATATCGGCTGGCATTTCACAGGAGATTCTAAATCAAAGGTATAGTTGAAAAAAAATCCATGATGATCTCCTTTACACTGTAAAGATATGCAATCTCCAAGACAATTCAGAGGTTTGCTCGGTTGGTTTATGGCATGAGTTGTGGTACATGAATTACAAAGTGCCATTATTTTACAGTTACATCCATGTTTGTTATTTTCATCTGAATAAACACAACTATGTTCAAATGTGTAGCATTATTACATATGAACCACTTAATATTTAATAATCATAGCAAATAATTTTGTTTGACGTGAATCTGCCAAGCTCCCCAGGGACCCTAGTTGTGTGCAAGGCAATTTCCATCCTTGGGTATCAATCTATAGAGCCATAGAGGCTGGAAACAGGCCCTTTGGCCCAACTTACCTACACTGATCAGCATGTCCCATCAACACTAGTCCCACTTGCCTGTGCTTGGCCCATATCCACCTATCCATGTACCTGTCTAATTGCTTCTTAAACTTTTGCGATAGTCCCTGCCCCAACTGATATAGTAGTGGCCAGAGGATCTGGGGGGACAGAGGAACTGAAGGAAATCCACATTAGGCAGGAAATGGTGTTGGATAGACTTATGGGACTGAAGGCTGATAAATCCTTAGGGCCTGATGGTCTGCATCCCAGGGTAGGCAAGGTAGGCAAGGTAGGCCTACCCTGACTAAAATTATAAAATAGTAATTATTTTATATAAATATAATATATATAAAACATATATAAAATGGTCATAAATAGTAAAGGCACGGGAGAATTATGCTTCCCTAAGAGATCAATCTCTTAGGGAGGCATAATTCTCCCGTGCCTTTCATCAGCAGTACGTTTTAAACGCGGAAGTATGTGCTACTCACGTGCCGTCGACGCTGCTTCAAGCCATCAGTGGGAACGGTCCGTAAAGGCAGCTGAAACTCTGCCTTTACACTGTGAACCAACTGCGTGCATGTGCTGCGTTGCGCACTGCGCGTGCGCACCAGCCTACTGCGCATGCGCGTGCGCAAGTTTCTTAGCGGGATTTTCAAGGGTGGATAGTGATTACCTGAAGAGTTTCACGAAGCAAACTTATGGATATTTTTGCTGCAGAATGGATTTTGTGCACAAATAATATGGTAAGTAATTTTTGAGCTATATATTTTTAAATACTTTATTAAGAGATAGGACCTATTGAAAACAAATTACATGATAAAAGTCGAGAGAACAATCTGCGCATGCGCGGTTTCCACGATTTAAAAATAGCCGAATGACAGTACACCGGGGAGGGAACAATGTGCGCATGCGCAGTGTCAAGATTAAAAAAAGCCGACTGACAGCTCACCGGGGAGAGAATAATCTGCGCATGCGCTGTTTTCGAGATTTTTAAAAGCCACTGCCTACCCTGGCTGATTACTCACGGCACGTGCCTGATCCCAGGGTACTTAAGGAAGTGGCTCTAGAAATCTAGATGCATTGGTGATAATTTTCCAATGTTCTATAGACTCAGGATCCGTTCCTGTGGATTGGAGGGTAGCTAATGTTATCCCATTTTTTAAGGAAGGCGGGAGAGAGAAAACAGGGAATTATAGACCAGTTAGTCTGACATCGGTGGTGGGGAAGATGCTGGAGTCAATTATAAAAGATGAGATAGCCAAACATTTGGATAGCAATAACAGGATCGGTCCGAGTCAGCATGGATTTACGAAGGGGAAATCATGCTCGACTAATCTTCTGGAATTTTTTGAAGATGTAAATAGGAAAATGGACAAGGGAGAGCCAGTGGATGTAGTGTACCTAGACTTTCAGAAAGCATTTGATAAGGTCCCACATAGGATATTAGTGGACAAAAATAGGGCACATGGTATTGGGGGTAGAGTGCTGACATGGATAGTAGATGGGGGTAGACATGCTGACCGTGGTTGGCAGACAGGAAACAAAGAGTAGGGATTAACGGGTCCCTTTCAGTATGGCAGGCAGTGACTAGTGGGGTACTGCAAGGCTCGGTGCTGGGACCGCAGCTATTTACAATATACATCAATGATTTGGTTGAAGGGATTCAAAGTAACATTAGCAAATTTGCAGATGACACAAAGCTGGGTGGCAGTGTGAACTGTGAGGAGGATGCTATGAGAATGCAGCGTGACTTGGACAGGTTAGGGGAGTGGGCAGATGTACGGCAGATGAAGTTTAATGCGGATACATGTGAGGTTATCCACTTTGGTAGCAAAAACAGGAAGGCAGATTACTATCTAAATGGCGTCAAGTTGGGAAAAGGGGAAGTACAACGGGATCTGGGGGTCCTTGCACATCAGTCTATGAAAGTAAGCATGCAGGTACAGCAGGCAGTGAAGAAAGCGAATGGCATGTTGGCCTTTATAACAAGAGGAATCGAATATAGGAGCAAAGAGGTCTCTTTGCAGTAGTACAGAGCCCTAGTGAGGCCACACCTGGAGTATTGTGTGCAGTTTTGGTCTCCTAATTTGAGGAAGGACATTCTTGCTATTGAGGGAGTACAGCGTAGGTTTACAAGGTTAATTCCCGGGATGGTGGGACTGTCATATGCTGAGAGAAGGGAGCAGCTGGGCTTGTACACTCAGTTTAGAAGGATGAAAGGATATCTCATTGAAACATATAAGATTGTTAAGGGCTTGGACACGCTAGAGGCAGGAAACATGTTCCCGATGTTGGGGGAGTCCAGAACCAGGGACCACAGTTTAAGAATGAGTAGAGATTTAGAACGGAGACGAGGAAACACTTTTTCTCACAGAGAGTGGTGAGTCTGTGGAATTCTCTGCCTCAGAGGGCGGTGGAGGCAGGTTCTCTGGATGCTTTCAAGAGAGAGCTAGATAGGGCTCTTAAAAATAGCGGAGTCAGGGGATATGGGGAGAAGGCAGGATGGGGATAATCAGCCATGATCACATTGAATGGCGGTGCTGGCTCGAAGGGCCAAATGGCCTACTCCTGCACCTATTGTCTATTGACTAGACAAGCTAGATGCAGCAAAGACGTGCCCAATGTTGGGGGTGTCCAGAACCAAGGGCCATAGTCTAAGAATAAAGGGGAGGCCATTTAAACCTGAGATGAGAGAAAACTTTTCAGCCAGAGTTAATAATTTGTGGAATTCTCTGCCACAGAGGGCAGTGGAGGCCAAATCACTGGACAAATTTAAAAGAGAGTTAGATAGAGCTCTAGGGGCTAGCAGAATCAAGGGATATGGGGAGGAGGCAGGCAAGGGTTGCTGATTGTGGATGATCAGCCATGATCACAATGAATGACGGTGCTGGCTCGAGGGGCCAAATGGCCTCCTCCTGCACCTATTTTCTATGTTTAGCTGGATTCCATCCAATCCCCCTTGTTCAATCCCATCTGACCTACATGTGAGACAACTCACGCACCCTTTAACTCTTCAATAAACTTTCAATTTCTAGGCTGTAATTGCCTCATCTATGCAATGGAGGTGTAGTCCCTTTATACCTCCATTCCCCACCAAGTAGTTCTCAGGGCCCTCTAGTTTTTCCATAAACAGAGACTCAATCCATTTCACTCTACTGATTACCCCCCTTTGCAACTCCTAGTTTCACTCATCCCTTCTCATCCATGCCTCATCCCCCTCCCCAGATATTGTCCCTTGCCACTGTACATGTAAAATTTGTCTCTAAAGCTCCCCCCTCACTTCCATCCAGGTAACCCAATACTCCTTCCAGGTGAGCCAGAGGTTCACATGCACCTCCTCTAACCTCATCTACTGCATCTGGTGTTCCCGATGAGACCTCCTGTACATGGGCATAGACTTTGCGACCGCTTCACCAAACATTTGTGCTCGGTCCGCCAAGATCTCCTGGATGCAAACCATTTTAGCTCCTCTTCCCAGTCTGACCTTTCTGTCCTGGGCCTTTATTGCCAGAATGAGGTCAATGCAAACTGGAGGAACGATAGCTCAGTTTATAACCCAACAGTAGGAAATTGAATACTCAAATTTCAGGTAACTACAAAAACCTGCCCCCACCATTCTCTCTCCTGTGCATCAGCAGGACTCTCACCTATTTCTCTACTCCCCTACATTCCTTCCTGTAGTGTCAGAATTTACAACCTTTCAATCATTCCGTCTTTTCCTCTGTCCTACCATTTATCAAGACCCCTCTCCCCCCCATTGTATCCACCAATTATTTGCCAGGCTTTGACCTGCCCCATCTCTCTTACAGCATTCTTTTCCCTCCTTCCCTTCATAATCAGTCTGAAGGGTCCCAACACAAAAAATCACCTTTGTTCTGACCCAGAGTTACTCCAGCATTTTGTGTTTCAGAAAGAACTGCAGATGCTGGAAAAATCGAAGGTGGACAAAAATGCTGGAGAAGCTCAGCGGGTGAGGCAGCATCGATAGAGCAAAGGAATAGGTGACGTTGCTGGTCGAGACCCTTCTTCCGTATGGAGAAGGGTCTTGACCCGAAACGTCACCTATTCCTTGACTCCATAAATGCTGCCTCACCCACTGAGTTTCTCCAGCATTTTTGTGTACCAGCATTTTGTATCGTTTTTGTAAATCAACATCTACAGTTCCTGGTTTCTCCTCTCTACGACTTCAATCACATTAGTCCCATTTACTTCTCCACATTTCCCTGAATCAATTCAAACTTTCACCCCCCCCCCCCCACACGTGCTCATCAACTTCCTTTTGAGTTTTTTACGTTACTGATCTAGACTAAGAGGCAATTGATAGCAGAGATATAATCAACCAACACATCTTTGCTTATATAACTCAACAATTATTTATATCAAGCTTAATAATAGCAAGACTGATGTTATTTTCAATGGCAATGAGACTTTAAATACTCTCCCTCTTATCACCAGCGTAAACCTCTTCTCCCCATATTGAATATTGATAGGTGAATGCACAAAGAATATCAAATTTAAATCCTGAAACTAAGATATTGTAAAGGACAATTCACAATCTTACCATGTCCATTTTGGTAATGTACGAATGTTTTTTGTGAAAGTAAGCTGCATTGTATTAAAATACATCTGTTACAGAATGTGAAGCCATGGAACGCAATCATGTACAGGCAAATCAGTACCTCGTAACAACATAAAAAAATATCCTAATTTCGTAAATAAAATGTACTATTGCAAAAAAGTTAACTGCATATATTCCTCCATTTCCACAACTGGGTAACACAGTACGCTGAAAGGTAGGTCAGCAAGAAATTAGGAAAGCTAACGATGCAAGGGGAATGGATTTGAAGAAAAAATAATGCATCTTTCATATAGGGACATCTGGAATATTCTGAAGAGTATTAGTTTTTGAATATTCTGAAAAGTACCTAGTACTCCCTCCTTCCCCTCCCCTTTCCAGCTCTCCTCCAAGCCTACTGTCTCCGCCTATTCCTTACTTTTTCCTGCCCCCCCCCGGACATCATTCTGAAGGGACCAAACCCGAAACGTCACCTATTCCTTCTCTCCATAGATGCTGCATCACCTGCAGAGTTTATCCAGCATTTTTGTCTACCTTTTAGTTTTTTTATACAAGTATGTTAATGTAGTTCAGTGAAGGTTTACAAGTTAAAACTAGGAATGCATATGTCTTCCTGATGTAAAAGTTGTCAGCATATGCCTCAATTTACTGAAGTTTAGAAATACTGGGTGACAAGGGAAAATAGTAAGATTAAACGAGAACTCACCTGTTCGAAGTTTGATCGTTATTTTACGAGGAGTTACGATGAGGGATTACGTGAAGAACCCGCCTCACGCTGTCAACGGCATACTTCAAAGCAGCGGCATGAAAAACACAGAACACCAAAGCCGGAGTAACATAGTAAGGCTCATAAAAAGACTTAGAACCACCATTTGATCATTTATTTTACGAGGGTGGGAGCGGAGGGCACGTAATCCCTCATCGTAACTCCTCGTAAAATAACGATCAAACTTCGAACGGTGAGTTCTCGTTTAATCTTACTATTTTACTTCGGAGTCACGTGAGTGACTACGTGAAGAGTTTTAAAGCTTTCTGTGTTTTTTATGTCGTAGAATTAATCCGTACGACAATCCGGCTAAGTAAACACATACATGAGAAAGCACACAAATGTTAGATCTTTTCACAATCAAGTTTTTTAATGGCTGAAAAACCATATAATACCCTCCTTATATTTGAGGGAAAAAATGATTATAAGTGACAAAAAATATCAGTGACTACACAACTGATTATAGCAATTAATAGCAAACAAAGCAGGTGATTATAGTGCTCCCAACACCGCGTGTCCAAAGCTTGTCATAGTGTGAACAGGTTTGTTGTAGGACTTTGAAAAGTTTCTTCTTTACTCCACCCTGCGATTTTTAAAAATATGCTCAAGAGGTACGTCCCGCCCCTTCATCGCGGACGTAGCTGCCGCCCTGGTGGAGTGAGATTTGAAGACATCAGTGTCTATTCCCGCTAAAAACCAACACCTGTTTCAACCATTTTGAGATAGTTTGAACTGAAGCTTTTGTGTGTGGCTTTTTGTGCGTAAGCAGCAATGTCTTTTCGTTTCCTCGAAAAGTGTCCGTCACTTTAATACATTGGTTCAAATGTCTAACCACACACAAAGCAAGCTCAATATGAAAAGCTTGAAAGGTTACCTTTGTTCCAGATCTCCCTGGTCTACTTTGTTTGATCAGATCGTAAACATAGAATACAACGTTATCTGTAGTCACATGCATACAGTCTAAACGCAACATTTGTAAAGTTTGCACTCTTTGGGCTGAGACCAGTGACATTAACATGACCAATTTCAATGTTAACCTATCCAATGACAACCCTTCAATTGGCGTCCATTCTCTAAGTAGAGCAAGTACTATGCTCACATCCCAAATCTCTGTATATCTAGGTTTTGGCGGATTCATGTGAAAAAATTCCTTTCATGAATCGTGATATTAATGGATGCGACCCAATTGATTTTTCACCAGTCATAAGTCCTAAATAGGACGACAAGGCACTGCGTGCAATGTTAATGGCACTGTAACTTAAATGTTGGCCAAAGCGCAAATTGGCAAGGAATTCCAAAACATGAGTAACATTCACATAATCATCAGAAATATTTTGACTGTGTGCAAAATTCTTCCTATTTCTTAATATGTGTCATATATTGTTTCTGTGTGCTATCTCGTCATGATGTGCCAATAACTGTCAAGTTTGGTCCGACAATCCCAGTTCCTGTAGTGGTCTGGTCAAAACCTGCAGATTAACAAATTCATATATGCATATAATGGATAATCTTCATTTGTTACTGGATTAGTCAAGATATCACTACAGTTAAGAATCTGCATATACGGTTCTTTAATCATATTCAGCATAACTGGGAACCAAGGTTGAGTTGGCCAATTTGGCCCTACCAACAATCCGGAAGCTGAATCTTGCTCTATTTTCTTCAAGCATCTCTGGATCAGAGCAAATGGTGGAAAAGCATAAAAGAACATTTTTTTCCCCAGTGTAATAAAAATGCATCTACTGCAACTGCGTCCGGATCGTGTTCCCAAGACACATAATGAGGCAAATGATGATTAAGCCTGGATGCAAAATCAATTTCTGGCAACCCAAATCGTCGAACAATATTCTTAAATATTGGTGGCTTAAACATCCATTTCGTATTATCTTTAAAATCCTGGACCTTTCATCTGCTACTACATTGTCTTTACCTGGAGTATAGCTTACTGCAATCCATATCTGCCGACCAATACACCATTGCCATATCTCATTGACCAGACAATCACATGATACTGATCCAACTCTCCCCATGTGATTAATGTAAACCACAGCTGTTTTATTGTGTAATTGTATTAACACATGCAGACCTTGTTTAGCACAACAATATGCTTTAAGCCCATAAAAGGCCCCCAATAACTCCCAATAGTTAATACCATACTCTTGGAGAAACACTTGTTCTTCAGTTTTCCATCTACCTCCACAACTGGAGGATAAATCTGTGGCCCCCCATCCGAGAGCACTAGCATCTGTATGTAAAACCATTTCAGGCTGTTTAATCATAATATTTATTTAGCAGTTTGTGGGACATTTTCCTTTTTTAACCCACCATTGTAAATTCCAATACAGCTTCTTTTGTTAATTACATAGGCCTGTCAAATGGCCTGCCTTCTCTTTAAGAGCTTGTATCTTGTACCTTCGAAGATATCAATAAATGTAATGAACCAAATTCTAATGCAGGAAAATGCTGCTAGCAGTTCACCAATGGTTGTCACCATTTCTCGGATGGAAGGATAAGGTTTTGAATGAGATAATGACAAGTTACCAAAATATCATCGACTTTAACTGTTGGTAAAGGTATTAACATAGTCACTGAGTTAATTACAAACCCCAAAAGTAAATTGTTTGTGCTGGCTGCAGCTGGGGCTTAATTAGATAATTAAGAACCTTAGCTTACCACAAAGCTTTAGTAACTGAAACTGAGTCCTCAGCTGACTCCTGATAATCACTAATGACCAGAATGTCATTGAGATAAGCCATAATGATGTGCATTTTGTGCTCTAATTGGGCTAAACTGGTTTCAACAGTTTCGTAAAGAGTAAAAAGCTGAACTCAGTCTATTTGGCAAAGCTTAACTGCCATAATTGTCACAACCAATTAAAATTTAAGTATCACCGAAACCTGATACATAGGTACAGAATAATAGGCGTCTTTTCATCAATCTTAGCCATATAACAACCTGCTGAATTAAATATTTTGCAGTATTCCATGACTCCATTTGAACATGTTTGTATTCTACAAACTTATTTAGACCTGTAAGGTCCAGAATACTTCTGCAACCATCATCTGTAATGCCTTCTAACATTAAAGACAAATTTATGCTCGTGTTCAAAATCTTTTCCATTACCCCTTTTCCAGATAATTAGGCAATGTGGACATAAAACTCTGCTTTTTCAATGCAGAAACACGAAAACATAAGCAGGTTTATTCTGTACAGGAGGATTAACCTCTTGTTTTAAAAGTAATAGTAGTTAATGAAACTGCTCGTAATATACTGATCAAAAATAATAGTAAGCCAGTCTTAATAAACTTTTTGTAATCTCCCTCTATCTGGAGATTAATCCGCAGTTTCTTTAAGCAGGGAACACGTCTTTAATTCCTCTGCATATGAGCGTGGTGGTCTCCTTATCCCCTGAATTCGGGTAAGTATTTGGTTGTGCAATACCATAAAACTTCCTTGACATATTTCTGCCTCTATTTCCAATATCAAATCCCCTTCTGGGCGAAAATACCTTTTCGTCCAAAGACGAAGGTTTCATGCAGCTAAAATATTTTTAGCTTTTCATCCAATTTCAATAAGTTAGGCAGATTATTCCAAACAGATAACCAAGAGCTTAAACACCACTTGCTCGACACAGGTATGCAACCTTGGGTGAAAAATGGGCCAAATAGCCATTTATTTTATACAAAAGTTCATAGAAAAAATTGCACAATAGCGTCTTTATTTTATGTTTTCCTTTCATCTGCCCAAAAGCCATAATAGCAGCAGAGTAATTTGTGAGGATTTTTAAACCTCACTATTTGACGCTCTCATATTTGGAGTCATGAATGCCCATATTAACGGATAAACCGTAGGCTCTTCCAATGAGGCACAATTTCCTGTGCTGTGCAATTTTAATATTTCAATCATCACAGAATCATGAAGTTGGTGAGATACCATATACATAATGTAGGTAGCTAGGTTTTTCCATAGCCTCACCACTTCCTTTAGATATAGCAAAACTTTTGCTATCTCAGGCACACCTGGCCTCACTTTTATTTTTATTTTATTTGTAGTGTGTATTGATAATTCACATCACCACTTGCAGGGTCTGTCTTTTGCAGCCCTGATCCACTTGGAATTATATCCAAAGAGACTTCCTCCACCCTATCCAGGGTCAGAGTTTTTATTTTTCAATTTGGCACATAGCCATATTTTGTATATTCAAGCCCCTCAGGGTCTTTTTTGGGGAACTGTTTGGGTACTGTGACCCTGGTCTTTAGTACATTTAAGCCCCTCAGGGTCTTTTTTGGGGAACTGTTTGGGTACTGTGACCCTAGTCTCTTTTATATTATGGAGTACTTTCTCCATATCGCGAATTTTATTAACTTTTTTAAAAATACAGTCTTTCTGACTTTTAAAATATCCTGTCCAAAATTGTGGAGCATTTAAACCTTTCTACCGTATTTTAAACGGTACCAGTATCGGAACCGGCCCCGTAATTAATCTCTCGTCCCGATCGCTGGGTATTCCCCTGGGACGTTCTTTTTAAAAACTCCGTTATTTTAACAGAGTATATCTGTTAAATTTAAACTTTTAGTTAGTTTTTAAAACCTTTAAAATCCTGGTTTCCACCAGGCACGGAGTTTTCTAGTCCTAAAAAGTTTTTCAACAGTACTTACCTGCCGGTTCTGAACCTACCGCTGTCGAGGAGCTGCTCCTTACTGCAGCTCCTGCTTCTGCCGTTCAGCGTCGACGTCATGCCGTTGACAGCGTGAGGCGGGTTCTTCACGTAGTCACTCACGTGACTCCGAAGGAAAATACTACATTGAAACATGCAACATAAAAAAAGATATTTTGATCTTTGGCTCTCGGCAGGACATGTGGAAAGAACGTTTTCTCTTTTAGGAGTATGTAAACTGGGAGTCACTGTTCATAAATAAGGTGCCACACATTTAAGTTTGAGGAGTATTTGGAGGAGTATTTGGGACTTCTTCAGAGGGTGATTGCAAGCAGTCTTTGAATATTATCAGCAAGGGATTAGGGTTTAGAAAAATTACTGCAGGTAAATGGAAATTCAGAATTGAAGCTTTAATTAGATTAGGCTTGAGGTGTGAAATGGCATCTCCTTTTCCCAATGCATCTTAAAACAGAGCTGTCTCCTTTCCTCAATATGTTCAATAGTTATAGATGCTGTTACATTTCACAAATACAAAACGTAATACATATTAATCAGATGATCAATAATTTGTCCAAGAATTACAGTTCAATGTTACACATAATGCAAATCCTAACAAACCTTGTTCGTTTCATTTCCAATGATATGAAGTCTTCATCCACAGGAGCTGAAAGTTCCAAAGATCCAAGGTCTGGAGCCTGTTTTTGGGTGGGCCTGGACCTGCAGAAAATATCAGTGTAAAATCTTGTGGACTAATGGAAAAAGAGTGGCATGTTAGCTCTGCGAGTTTAGTCTTTTTTTTAGAAAACAAATGGGATGCTTGTCAAATGTTAAAGATGATGGCTGCAATAAAAACACTGAGCTTTGTGACTCCATTTTTTTAACACATCATATGACTATGCGAAAGATTCTGTAAACTATACATTTCCACAAGATATAAAGCAAAGCACCTTAACAGCATCTTTAGATGAATAGATATCAAACTCCATTAAGCCTCATCTTAGAAGTGAAATATGCCAAAAACGAATGGAAAACTTAAAGTAAAAATTAATAAATTGAAATTTCACAAACAATAATGGACAGAATTGTTTAATGATGGCTACAATAAAAACACTGCGAGACCATTGAAGAAAATGTACTTTTTCTGCTTGTTGTATAAATACTCCAGAGACAATCCTCAGATCAACACCGGCTAATGAATATGCCAGATACTTTGAGCTTTGTCTACCATTCCTGGCGAATTCACAACTTAACTCCATATACCTTCCATTATCTTATTAGCTCCTTTCAAAATTGTCAACATTTTGATTAAAGTACTTCTAAACCCAACATAAAGAATGAAAGCGGAGTTTGCATAATCTATCCTCACATCAACCCTTTGAACCAAGGAACCTTTCCAGTAAATCTGCAGTGCAATCCACCCATGATGAACTGTGATGCTAAAACCTGCTCACAGCTCTCCTGATAACATGTCACTGGGGTACAGTTGTAACTGAACTCCTTAGTCAAGTCATCTGAGAATAAAGGCCATTGCTATTGTGATTAGCTTTGTATCTGTACTCCCTGAATGAACATAGACGAATGCTTCAAATTTAGCTTAGTTTAGTTTAGAGATACAGCAAGGAAACAAGTCCTTCGGCCCACTGAATCCACACCAACCTGCAATCCCCGCACATTAACACTGCCCTACACACACTGGGGACAATTTACATTTATATTGCGCCAATTAACGTACGTCTTTGGAGTGTGGGAGGAAACCGAAGATCTCGGAGAAAACCCATGCAGTCACTGGGAGAATGTACAAACTCCGTACAGACACAACCCCGACCTTCAGGGTGCTCCTTAAAACATACATTGATCCTATTGTCATGAGGTGATACAGGAAACTACAGATGCTGGTTTACAAAAAAAAATGCTGAAGTAACTCAGCAGGTCAAGCATCATCTCTGGAGAACGTGGACAAGTGATGTTTCAGTTCTCCAGAGACCTGCCTGACTCACTGAGTTACTCCAGCACTTTGTTTTTTTTTAAATTAAGTCATGGGGCTAGCTTCGGTTTTATCTGCGAACACCATTGAGTGCCTTGGAACATTTAATCACATGAAAAGACACTGTTAATTCAATTTTTGATCAGCAGTCAAACTAATTACAACATCAAGCTTACATGAAGCAAGTTTGCACGCAACACTCTGGCCTCCCCATCACAAACGTAACATTGTTTGATTCACTGCTTACAACTGTTCAGCTATAATATTTATGTTGTTACATAGATAAACACAAAAAACTCCCAGTACAGGGTCTCAGAATATTAGTATAATGATGACAAAAATCAGGCTTAAGATAAATTCCATTATACACCCATGCTAAGATGTCCACCAAAACTTTACTGTTGGAGATTTTGTACATTTATTTTTTCATACAAACTGTTGGGTTTGTGTCCTAAGAAATGTGGATCCATTGGACTGACCCTTTGCAAATATATTTAGGCAATTTAGATAGTGATGTAACCTGCTTTGCTATTAAGATAGAGTACACGGTGCTTCAGAGCATGCATTTTAAACTGCAAATGAGCTTTAATGATGAGGCGGTGCAGGTTGTGCGAAGTTGGTCTAAAAAGTTCCTAATCCAACCCTATGTGGTAAAAAAGCGTCAAAATGTTGAAACTATTGTGCACAAATACATTTCCATACTCTGGGTTCCATGTTGCTGCAAAGCAACTATTTGGAGCCAGGCGGCTTAGATTACAGTATAGCTTTTCCAAAGTGAATCTAACCACCAAAAGAAAGTGTAAAAGTACAACAACATTATTTTTGATAAATGTCACCACTGAGGCAGAATAAAGTGGGTGTTTTAGTTATATTCAAAACAATTGTATGTTGTATAGTTATTGACATATGATTGATTCTTTTAAATTTAGTATCTGTTGTGCTAATAGCAGGCAGTTGAACAAAAGTAGCATCCTAGATGATAGAAATCTAAATTTTGATGACATGTTTAAAAGAGCTTCATTACTATACTCAGAGCATGCCTGTTTATAAAATTGTGGGGCTCCAGTATAATAGCTGACTAGAGTAAAACCAATTCATTTTTAGTGCTCTGTTGATTATTGCTGAAAGTTTGTTATTTCTTTAAGGGGAGAGGGTGTACAAATAAAAAAATGATTATTAAAGCTTGGTTATTTACAAGAAATACAATCAACTTAAAAGGAAAAGTGACTATTCTAGAGTCTTACTCTTTAACGTCGGAAACAGCTAAAGCAATTTATTTGCCCATTTGATTCTAAACTCAAAGGATAATTTGTTCAAAGCTTTTTCTTGTCCGTTATTTCATGCAGACCTGAACCTGTTAATAATTGCAATATGTGGTCCTTCAGAAGTCAATACCCAACATGATGCACAAACCAAAGTGGACTGCTGCACTTCTAAGCTAGTTATTGTTTTTTCCTCACATTTGTAAAGTGCCTATAAATGGATGGCTTTTCTCGATTATAGATGGAATAATTACAGACATATACATTAGTCTTCCCTTCAATGCCTTCTGTAGATGATTCATGTATGCTATCCCAATTATTGCAAGTTGCTGATTCAATTCAAGTATGACAAATTTATCTCCAAGGTTAGAAATCATAACTAGCCTAGTAACATATCACTTTTCACGATGACAAGTCTCAAATGTGATTTGTAACTTGTCCTCGTCCTTCCTAAAGAATATTTTTCTGCACATTTTTCAGCATTACATTTGTCTTCCATGTGTATCTACCCATTTCATTGCTATTAGCCACCAAATCTCCAGCTGGCAAGAATGTTTGGAGTGTTAGATGATTATTCATATACCAAGGACATTAGGCTCCCATCTTTTTCCACCCTAGCCAATGTTGTCCCGATTGATCAGTACCCAAAAACATATCTATTCTCGTCCTCTCTTCTTTGATGTGGTTGAATACAGTACCCTACATATTGCTCAGTTAGAAATCAATAACAGATCAGATATTACATTGACTACATTTTTATCTGGTACAATTTTATTCAAAAGCAGCCGGTGGTTTTAGCTAGTTCATTATGCACGGTCAAGGGTGACAATGCACAAATGGGGCTACGTTGAGGGTACAACAACCTGTGACTATGGCACAGACCCAGACATTGCAACACCTACTGCAATGCCCATTGCTGGATAATCCATGTACTATTGCAGACCTTGCACTTAACACCCCAATAGCGTAACGATGTGTACAGCAGTGGCGAGCCACTATATAGCATAAGGACACGAAAGAAGGAGATTGTGACTAATTTATCCATTTTTTGTAGTTGAAAACAAAGTGCACATTAAGTATGTTAGTTATAAACATGGCTCCGCCTTCAATTTAACAAATTGTTGCATACTTTAACTATTTTATAAAGTTGGTTTGTTTTCCTTTCTTTAAAATAAGCAATGGAAAAGACACCCAGGAACAAATCTGAACAACTTTCCTGATCAAATCCTTTCTATTTTACAACCACGTAGATGATTCCAGAATACTGTCCCAATTATTCCAAGTATGACAAATTTATATCCCAAGGCAGAAATCTTAAAATGGGATAGTTACATATCAGTTTCACAATGACACGTTTCAAAGGAGGTTTGTAACTTGTCCTCTAATGCATTCTTTAACTGTAACAACTTTCCTACAGAATATTTGACTGCACATTTTCTCTGCATTACATTTGCTGTGTGTATCTGCCCATTTCATTGCTATTATTACTTGATGTCATATTATCTACTAACAATGAAACCAATCAAAGCTCCTCAGAAAATGTTTAAAGATGAATTTAAATGTGCTGCAACTTGAATCCCAAAATAAATTCACTTCAATATATTAAGCTTTCAAACAAGATCAGCATAGAATAGACTTTCTGCAACAAGTTAAAATTCTATAAACTAATTTTGCAACATAAATTAACTATACTGGCATGTCAGTTATCAATAATAAAAGCTAATGAATTGAAACATTAGTCTTCAAGAAATATGTTATTCAATGTGTGAATGGCGTTAGGTTGAACGAGTAATCACTTCCCTCATTGTACCATATTTGAAAGTTTTTTTTTGGTAAAGCAATGAGTACCAAGTACCCAACTTCCGTAAACGTCATACAGATGTAACAAAAATATTTTTGAAAACTACGCCTTGGCTCAGTGGCCTCAAACATCAAATGTGTTCCTCTCTCCAGTGATGCTGCCTGACTATTTCCAGCATGTTTTATTTCAGTTTATGATTTCATGGCTTCCAATGAGACCTTAGGTGGATGACAGAAAAAAACAATGCAGCTAGCAAAAAAACTTACTTTCACAATCATCATTTTGTTCAAATCTTTTGAAAAGGGTTATACATAAACTAATCATGACAAATTATGAACAACATTTCAAAAGCACCACACTTTGAATGTCTGGAATTTAAAATTATAAAAAGAAAGGTCCAACTATGCTCAGCTGATCAGGCAGTCGCAGTGAGAAATAATTAATGGCACAGAATTTTTATTAGATCTTATAACTTTCATGGATTCAGGAGCATTTCTCATGGGACATGATCTATGTTTTGTAGCACAAAAACAGTATTTGAAATCTACTGTTATAAAGTGAACTGGTGTCTTTTTAAATGGGAATCAATATTGTCTAGAATCAGCCCACAAACAGTTGTCCATTAGTAATAAAACAGACAATTGTTAAAGTAACCTAAAAATATTTTTCACTCATTTAATGCATTCTGTAATGTAAGTGAAAATAATTTTCTTCTGTGATTCAGCCAAAAAATTTAAAATACATTAATGTTCCAGACAATGCAAATGCATAAATCATTTCAAGTTAATATCAATTATATTCACACTCAGCTCTTCCATTTATCTCTACAAAATATTAATAGGTCTTCCCTGGCAAATAAAGTAATCTAATGCGCTCAACCTCACTCATGGCATGTCCAGGGTATAAATTGCTGACCCTCACCTGAGTATCAAGCATTGCAGAGTGAAAAGGTATCTAACCAATAGGAGCACTGGGTCTCAGGTTGCACTACTACTCCTGATCAAAGCCACAAACTGAGACCTTTAACAAAAAACACCGAGAGTTACGCAAAAGAAGATTAAAACAGCTTCAAATTTACGAACAAAATTTCAGATATGCACCAAAAGATATGTAAAATAAAAATGCTGAAAACACTCAGCAAACCAGGCTCCATCTGCAGAGAGAAATATAATCAATACTTAAGGCAAACGCATTTCAATGTTCTGATACAAGCTCTTAAGTTCACATTTCTTCTTTCCTCAAATGTGGCCCAAGTTCTTGAGTGCTTATGATTTGTTAGAGAACAGGCAATTTCAACAGATTTTATTTCAACTCTACTCACATGTGTGGGTTCTGAAAGTGAACTCCTCCTGTTGGATTTAATGTGAGCCTTGCTGTTGTCTTGAAGGCAGGGTTGGCAAAATTCAACTTCAACGCTTTGCGTTTAACTGTTTTTAAACAAAAATGACAAAATGGAACAAAAATATTAAGTCATACCATCACTACACTCTAGATGCTATACTTTTGTTTAAAACCTGGGAATTAAAACATGGAGATGTCATGAAGAGATAGTTTTTGAAACAGCAGAATGTTTTCATAGATTTTCTTCCAGTTTTGAAACAATATACATGTAGCAGTAAATGAAAACACAATTGCTCTGCTGATTATTGCATTAAATTCTATATACCCTTTTGTCTGATGATTATCGGGATATGATTTTGCATTAAATATTTCAAATTAGCAAAACAAAAATATTTAACTGACATCCAGTTTTTCATTACATAACTGTTGGAAATGTATTTATACTATTATAATATTTCATATTTGCTCAAGGATACAATCGGAAGGACGGTACATTCTTTGTGAATTCTGCAATGATTAATACATTCTAATGTTTTCTTTCGATTTATTAACTGCAAGAAAATGAAAAATGCCTTTTTATAAAAGAATTTGTTCATGTTGTTTTTTTACATTAAGGGATTAACAAATTTCCTCGATATCAATGGATTTTGTGGAATTTTCTGGTTACAAAATATAATCCTATGATCAATGTATTAAATTAATTGCTAATTACATTTCTGCAAGCAGAAATGAGCTTGGAGGCAGTTGAGTAAAACTTTCTTGGTATCCAATACTACACCTCCCACCCAACTGATTTCACTAAAAGGTGATTAGGAATAAGAGCTCCAGCTGAATTTACTTCTCGTAAACCCACAAGCTCTCTGATAAACTTTAGCATTATGTTCCTATAATCCCAAAAGACTTTGGTAAAGTAAATCTAAATTGAGAATTCAATCCGAGGCCACTCAAATGTGGGTGGCTCCGTTCAGACTGTGCACCCATTGCAGTTGGGGTTGGAAGTCAAGGCCACACTAGCAAAGGCACCTGTAGAGCAAGTATGTAGTTAGCTTGGTTGAAGAGATAGCCAATCTGAACAGTCTGAATAGACCAGTCTGAAGAAGGGCCTCAACCCGAAACGTCACCCATTCCTTCTCTCCAGATGTTGTCTGTCCTATTGAGGTACTCCAGCTTTTTGTGTCTAGCCAATCAAATGTTCTGATTTGCCCAGGATTGTGCAAAATTTGAAAGACATTGGGCTTGTTCTCAGGGAGAAGTGGAGAACAGTTCATCACATTCAAGACTTGTACCTTGGTGATGGTGGATAGGCTTTGGGATGTCTGGAAACTGGTTACTTGCCACAGGATATGAATCCTCTGACTTGCTCTTGTACCCATGTTACTGGAGCAAATCCTCCTAGCTATGGACAGGAATTTTAAAGGGAACTAGAAGCATTCAACTGTTCAGTTAGCTATGAATTGGAATAGATTCTTCATAAGTCAGTTGACTGAAATACATCACTTTCTTGCTGATTTCCACCAAATTAGACCAGAAAATTTACCTCTGGTCTTGTGTCGGGATTCAAGCTCTCATTAATGTCAATATGAATTCCTGACATGGACAATGGGAAATCATTTTGTTAAAAAAAAATAAAAATTAAAAAACTTACTTGAGAAGAAAGATTTTGACTAATATACAAAACACATAATACACATTTATTTACCATCACCGGTTATCACAATTTTCAGGAATGCTGAGGTCTCAGGGCTAATCACCTGAAGCCTACTTGCCATTAAGCTCTCCCTCCAATTGAGTTTTAGATCATTGTTCGATGGGGATACGCCAGAACAAGAGCGGGGGGACTTGGTAATGGTATATTTTGGGCAATATTTTATTTAGCTTGGGAATTGCAGAAATTAGTTATATTTTCCTAACATACTAAACTGCACAGACCATTGGCCATTTTCACTTAGATACAGAATGCTGGAGTAACTCAGGGTACTCAGATGCTCCCTGAGATACTGAGTTACTGCAGCATTTTGCGTCTACCTTCGATTTAAACCAGCATCTGCAGTTCTTTCCTACGACCATTTTCACTTTATGGACAATGTTATTTTGCCATTTCAAAAGCAAAAGCAATGTAGTACAGCACCAAGGAGTAAACATTTAAAGTTTGCACCTTGACTTCAGCGGCAATTAATTAAAACACTGGATATAATGACTACAATTACATTATGAGCTATGAACCAGATTACAAGAGTCATCCCTTCTTAACTACAGCAGTATTTTTATATTCAATGTCTGAATGGTGAGCTGAAACTGCAAAGCAACTGTTTTAACTGGCCTGTGGCTAGGTTAGACTGATAACTGGAGAATGCCAATACAATCTGAATGCTTACAGCGAACAGTGTTTCATGTTGGCAAGTCACATAAAAAAGAGTACATACGTAAGCTATTTCTTCAGAGATTTTCCAATCCAATAATACTAAAGGGAAGTGAAAGTTTAGGAAATACGTATTTTACTGAAAGTATTCTGGTGGTTAGTGGAAGAAAATGCATTCACAATAATTCCACCTAGTGTATCAACCACTGAGAAAAATGCATGATCAGCAGGTCACTCTGCATATCATGCCTCCAGAAGAGGTTTACCTGCTGAAACAGCTACATTATGAAGTAGAGGGACTATTTCAGACCAATGCATTTTCTTGCAGTCCATAAGATCCACATCAACAGTAAATACATTTGCTCAAGATTCCAGCAGTTTCTTATGTCTCCAACAGTACAAATAGCTTGGAGATAAAAGTGCTGGAGAAACTCCAGCACTTTTGTCTACCTTCAATTTTCCAGTATCTGCAGTTCCCTCTTAAACTCTTAAGTACAAATAGCTGTATTGGGGTAGTATTTTGCTTTTTAAAAAGAGTTGTTCTGGCATAGAATCCCATTCAGTTCATCAAGACCATCCTCTCAGAGAACAAACCAGTCTTTTTTTTTCATTCTTTCTCCAGTACTGCTGAAAGCCCTAACTGGCTGTTTCCACTACAAAAACAAACAGTAACACCAGATTATAATCACTAGTTAAAATAATTTTCCTTACATCCTGATTGTAACTTTTATCCATTAAATTCTTGTAATTGTTCCCAAATTATTTTAATGTATGCTGAACTAACGCAATGTTGTACACCTATCAAATCTCCTCCCATTTTTCTAAGAATAAAATCAATGACTTCAATCCAAACATAGCTAAAAGCCATGGATCTTTGAACCATTCTAGTTAGTCTTTTCTAGGCCTTCTCCAGGATCATATCCTTCCTGGTTGGACAGTAGTGCAATATCTCACGTGATCTGACATAAGTTAGTGTCATTGAGAGATATGACACAGAAACAGTCAACATAATGTTTGTATTCAATACCATTGGTAAATAAATCCAAGATCCCAGATATATTAAAGAATGCTTTCAAGAGTTATTTACATCCATGTCCCATTGTTCTTGTGCAGCGCTTAGAACTTATGCCATAAAGTCTGTACCATATTTCCTGATTATATTTGGCAAACTGCATCACCCCTCTCTTTTCTGTATCAAATGTGAGTTGCCCATAGTGGCAGCCAATACGTGCCCTGTTAATCCCACTACCAAGTTAAGTGTCACCTGTGCATTCTGACGTTTTCTCAGGTGTTCACATATCCAAGTTGTTCATATAAACTATAGTGTTCCTGGTATAAACCATTATGAAACACGATCACCTATCTGCCTCAAGTTAATAAAATAAAATACAAATACACTACTGCTTGTCATGAAGCAAATTCCTTAACCATGCAGCCGCAGAACCTTGACTTGATGAACAACTTTTTATGTAGGACTTCTTCAAATGTCCTTTGAAAATCCAAATACAGGTAGTTCCACTATAACGTAATAGTTCTTTAGAAATCATGAATTATAAAGAAAATTGTGCCGAGGAAAGAGGTTAGGGGCTTGGAGTTTCAGACTTGCAATAACAATTATTTTTACAGCAGGATTTTCAAAAATAGGTATTTCAATAGGTAGAGGTATATTTTGTTACCGCATGTTAAAAATACTAAAGGTAATATGTGTAAAATAAAATTAGTGTGAAAAGGCTGTGTTCCACGCTGCACTGCTAAACTAAATTAATCACGTTCCCTAATTCATCATCCACATTACATCCAATTTGTTTTATGGAATCGCGTTATAGCAGAACTCGCCTGTTGCAATTTACTACATTCTAATCAACTTTCCATTTTATCTCATTAAAATATTGAATCTGTTTTGTTGAATAAGATTTGCCTTTAAACAAGCCTTGGTTAATTTTTTCCTTTATGAAGTCAAAATGAATTGATTAACCGTTTCATGTTCCAACTTGCTGTTGAAACAAGGGTGCAAGGTTTGCTACCTTCTGGTTCTCTAGTACCACACTTATAATTATACCCCTGTCCCACTTAGGAAACCTGAACAGAAACCTCTGGAGACTTAGCTGTCCACCTAAGGTTTCCGTGCGGTTTCCGGAGATTTTTGTCCTCCGGCAACCACCTTCAACTAGCATCGCAACCGGCTTCGATTAAAAAATTACCGATTTTTAAAACGGAAACCACTTTCGACCATTAGGGAGACTGACAAAAACCTCCGGGAACTACACGGAAACCTTGGGTGGGGCGCAAAGTCTCCAGAGGTTTCCATTCAGGTTTCCTAATTGGGACAGGGCCATTAGGGAGGATAGGAAGATTATTATAAGCTCTGCTTCAAATGTTACTTCTCCCAACAATCCACAATGCATCCTACCCAAACTATGTGACTTATTTGCTTTCAACAGAGCCAGCCTGCCAACAATTCAAAGTTTCTGCAAGCCCATTATATCTATTAAGAGATTTTGGCTACATCCTCTGCCTTGATAAAAGATAATAAAGGACGCATTGAAGTATTTGTGCCATGTTCTCCCACCTTTATAAACAGTGGCATTTAGTCATTGATGGCATCGAGATAGACAAAATGCTGAAGCAATTCAGCGGGTCAAGCAGCATCCTTGGAGAACATGGATATGCGACTTTTCAGGTCGGAACCCTTCTTCAGACTGATTGTTGGGGGGGGGGGGGGGGGGGGGGTAGGGGGGAGAGACGGGAAAGCTGGGATAAAGTGGCCAGTAATAGATGAACACAGGCGAGGGGATTGTTGGTCAAAGGCCAGGGATGAGAAGGCAGCAGATTGTTGGTCAAAGGCCAGGGATGAGAAGGCAAGTGTGAGCCTGAGAGGAGTTATGAATTGTTACGCTCAGGGATATAAGGTTGTGAATTATGTATTCACTCTCAAGGACACCTTACAATTAAAACAAGCATGAAACAAAAACGACATATACAGCAACAATACACAATTCAGAGAGAGATGCTATTCGTCCAGTTTGCGTATGGCCTCACTCTGGCAATGAGAGGAGGCCCAGGACAGAAAAGTCAGTATCAGAATGAGAAGTTAAAATAGTTGGCAACCGGGAAATCTGGTAGGCCTTGGCTGGGTTGAGCACATGCCAAAGTCGACAGTCTTGCCAATGTACAGGAGTCCACATCGATGCCGTAAATGAGGATAGAGGTGGCGTGTGTGAACCTCTGTCACCCTGTGCGGACGTGGTGCTGACGGACGAGAGGCCGAGGCAAAGAAGTCGAAGCCAAAGAACCGAATGGAAACGAGGCCGAAACGCCAATAAACCAAAAGATTACGAAACGCCCATTAACAGAAAGGATGAGACGTCTAAATTCAAACTAACCGAAAGGGCGGGATGCCTAAAAGCAACAAACCGAAAATCTGCGTTGCCTAAAAGCAAACGCTCTGTCGAAACGCCAACTACCCAAAAGGCAGCATCACCTACAAGCCAAAGGACCGACTGCCGCTCAACAGAAAAGTCCAATAACGGGCATGACTTTGCCGGGGGGCGGGACTTGTCAGCGATTGGTTCAGACC
The DNA here is from genome assembly GCA_035221665.1 of Okamejei kenojei. Taxonomy (NCBI): domain Eukaryota; kingdom Metazoa; phylum Chordata; class Chondrichthyes; order Rajiformes; family Rajidae; genus Okamejei; species Okamejei kenojei. The sequence continues at coordinate 11,398,371 of CM069153.1, forward strand.
CCCACGTTCATCACATCACTATGAAAGCATGAACATTGTACCAAACCTCCACTCCACCCGACCCGCAGCCCGCGCAGGGTGGCCGTAGGAGAGTGGGGGCTGCACACCTTCGGCTGCTTTTAACTTGGTGCTTGGGTTCAGATTGCCCAGTCACCTATGGCTGGTGTGGGAAAATGAACCCCACGTTCCCGTCTCCCCCTTCTCTTTCACTCTCTCTCTCCCCCTCCCCTCTCTCCCTCCCTCTCTCTCTCTCGAGCGTCTCCACCCGCGGGAGCGTCCCACAGTCACTGACCGCGATGCACCAACCATTTCCGACATCTCCCTACCGTTTCTAGACCTCACTATCTCCATCGCAGGTAACAGACCACTGACCGACATCTACTACAAACCCACTGACTCCCATGGCTATCTGAACTACACTTCTTCCCACACTGCTTCTTGCAAGGACTTTATCCCCTACTCTCAATATACACCGCATCTGCACCCAGGATGAGGTGTCCAAACCAGGGCATCAGAGATGCCCTCATTCTTTAGAGAACGGGGGTTCCCCTCTTCGACTATAGATGAGGCTCTCACCAGGGTATCTTCTATATCCCGTAGCTCCGTTCTCCCTCCCCATTCCCCCACTCGTAACAAGGGCAGAGTCCTCCTTGTCCTCATTTTCCACTCTACCAGCCGTCATATACAACAGATAATCCCCCGACATTTTTGCCACCTCCAACGGGATCCTATCACTGGCCACATTTTCAGATCTCCTCCCCTTTCGGCTTACCGCAGAGACCGCTCCCTCCGTAACTCCCTAGTCAATTTGTCCCTTCCCACCCAAACCACTCCCTCCCCTGATACTTTCCCTTGCAACCGCAGGAAATGCTACTCTTGCCGCATTACCTCCTCCCTTGACTCCATCCAAGGACCCAAGCTGTCTTTCCAGGTGAGGCAGAGGTTCACCTGCACCACCTCCAACCTCATCGATTGCATCCGCTGCTCTAGGTGTCAACTGCGCTACATCGGTGAGACCAGGCGCAGACTTGGTGATCACTTCGCCCAATACCTCCGCACAGTTTGCATTTATCAACCTGAACTCCCGGTGGTTCAGCACTTCAACTCCCCCTCCCATTCCGAATCTGACCTTTCTGTCCTGGGCCTCCTCCATGGCCAGAGTGAGTCCCATCGCAAATTGGAGGAGCAGGACCTCATATTTTGCTTGGGTAGTTTACACCACAGCGGTATGAACATTGACTTCTCTAATTTGAGGTGGTCTTTTCTTTCTCCCACCTTCCCCTCCCCTTCCCAGCTCTCCCACAGCCCACTGTCTCCGCCTCTTCTTTTTTTCTTTACCCCCCCCCCACCCCCACATCAGTCTGAAGAAAGGTCTCGACCCAAAATGTCACCTTTTCCTTAGCTCCATAGATATTGCTTCATCCGCTAAGTTTTATTTTTGTCTACCTTCAATTTTTCCAGCATCTGCAGTTCTTTCTTAAACACCCTACTTCTTAGTTATTTTTACGTAAATATGATTTCAATAAAAGCATTTGAAGGAAAAAAGAGTTTAACCAATTTCACCATCATCAGCCTGAAATGATCTACTCAGGAAAATAGACACAAAAAGCTGGAGTATCTCAGTGGGTCAGACAGCATCTCTGGAGAAAGGGAATAGGCGACGTTTCGGGTTGATGCCCTTCTTCAGACTGAGAGTTAGGGGGGCAACTGAGAGAACCCAGTCTTCAATGATTGGATTCATACCATACGATAAAGAAATTGTTCAGCATACTTAATACATTAAGGAATATGACCGTGGCATCAACCTGGCTATGATGTTTAGTTTAGAGATACAGCACATAAACAGCCCCTTCGGCCCACTGGGTCCGCACCGACCAGCGATCCCCGCACATTAACACTATTCTACACCCACTAGGGACAATTTTTTACATTTACCAAGCCAATTAACCTCCAAACCTGTACGTCTTTGGAGTGTGGGAGGAAACTGAAGATCTCGGAGAAATCCCACTCAGGTCATGGGGAGAACGTACAAACTCCGTACAGACAGCGCCCATAGTCGGGATCGAACCCAGGTCTCCGGCGCTGCATTCGCTGTAAGGCAGCAACTCTATCGCTGCGCCACCGTGACTGGTGTTTGCAGGTGAGCTGCACCTAGGGGTGGGAGATTGCAACCTTCACGTGTCCGCCCCGTTTCAACAAATGCAATCAACCTGGCGTGCAAAATCAAATAAGATCAAATAGAACAAGTTGTCCTACAACTTTAGGCTGTGCACGCCATACGCATGAAGAAGAAGCTGCACCTAGAGCAAAACAAATTTCATATCAGCTAAGACAGTGGTATCAAACCAATTAGAAACTGCCCAAGGATTTCTAGTCTTCGAAATGCAGGTGAAGCTAATTTCAACAAAGCGATAGTAGAAATTATGCAATAAAGTGGTATTAATTATTCCACTCCAGACCTCATTATACAGCCGTCACCAAAACAAGAGCAAGAGCTCAATTTTTTAAATGAAATGAAAATTACTGCCTTTGCTGTTAAGAAGGCACTTTACTGAATGTTGCAACAAGGAGCCCAAGACAAAACTCTCCACTGGTTGGAATCATAATCTGAAAAGAAAATGATTGGGGTGGGTGGAAGCAAATTATTCCTGGCCATTGCTGCAAGGGGATTTCAGAGCTGTGATCCAGACACAGCAGACCATCTGAACTGGGGACGTTTGCTGATTACGCAATGCTTGGTTCTGTTGCAAATACTAACAAGACCCATACAGTATTTGCTGATAAATGCCACCAGAGAAATACTAAACATTGACAAACGCTAAAGAGTGCCCAGCTACCTTCCCTTGTCCTACAATGGCCTTACCATAGCCCACTTGCATACCTCTACCAACCAGACACTTAACCAGTCACAAATCGCGGGGCGACGCCTGTTTGGTGGTGAGTAATCGTACCTATTTTAGGTCGCCGCTGAATTTTCAACATGTTGAAAACTTTTGGCAACCTGCTGCGACTATGACGGTGCCGGCAAGTCGCTGAAAAAAAATGGCATGTGGGACAGGCCCTTTAGACTTCTACAACGTAACCTTTAAAACCGGGGATAAGAGAAAGTCACCACTGCACTCCGTCCATTAGGGAGTCTCATTAGGTGTATTCCATGGGAATACACACAAAATTAGGACCTTATGGTAGAGTGATCTTACTTAGTCAAATTGAAATATACTTCATATTACCAGCAGCCAAATAGGAAGAATATATCCTCCTGGTAATGTTCATTCCCCAAACTAAAAATCAAGATTTCAAAGCTAAAGACAAATATTTAACCAAATCAAACAAATATTGGGCAAAACCATGGCGCAGCTGGTAGAGCTGCTGCCTCACAGCACCAGAGAACCAGGGTCGAGCCTGATCTTTGGTGCTGTCAGTGTGGAGTTTGCGCTTTCCCTCCCACATCCCAAATAATAAGAGGCAGAGAGAATCTGACCAGAGCGCAAGCAGCGGGTCTTCCTCAGCAAAGACAGGCCAATATTGCACATTATTTAATGTTGGCCAATTCATATGCCACACAAAACCTTGCAAAGTTCAATCCCAATGCGTTTTTCCACTGTAGCAACCAGAACAGTGACTTTTATTCATTCGAGAACGCAAGAAAATATTAGGCTAAACGATTGCCAACAAGTATCAGCACTTAAACATAACCTACCTACATTCTGTAACCAGTTTTTATTAACTGACTAAAAATAATTATATTTATTACCTTGGAGAGGATCCTGCACAAGATCAACATCAAAATAATAATGAGCCAACTGCTGGTGAATGACAATCGCCACTTTATCACACCAAGTCACAATACACTTAACCTTTCTATTAGAAAAAATATTCACAAGGAATATCATGTTTAAACCAATGCACTGGTACCCATTTCAAAATCCAACACAGAACACCTATTGCGACTTTGCACCATTGTACTGATGTACAACATCATTAACTTCAAATTCACAAGTAAAGAGGAATATACCATAATTTGCAATGAATTCCTATTTTCTTGGCTTTCACTATTGAATGACGTTGGCATTCCAACAGAAAAATGTGTATGCGTGTCCTGAAAGAAAAACAGCACTTTGGTTCAAACAGATTCTTCTCATCAATCAAATAGAAAAATATTTGCAGGTGTTAGAAATCTAAAATAAGAACATAAAATACCAGAAATAAGTAGATCTCCTCCCAGTCCCTTCAAGTTTAAACATGATTACTAACATTGCCAGTTCTGATGTCCAGATTCATTAACTCCTGATCTCATCGAGAAATTATTTAAAAAGTATTTTTAACAACCTGATATTCAGTTGACTATTCTTTCAATCCATTATAAGCAAAATAGTGTTGTAAGCTTAAACAAGAATGCTAATGATATGACTTTTAAAAATATTTTGTGGTGCATTTTGATTCTTGAGTGTGGAAGATCAAACTGTCAAAATATGCAGCCAAAAATTGGTTTTAGCATAACAGTGGTGAAATTCCCCATTTAGTAAGAAGTAGAATAGATCAGTTAAATCACTATTTGATATCCATCATTTGAACATGGGTGTTCCACTGGGTCTTCCCCTTCCCCCTTGTACCATGTGACTCCAGCTCCTCCTCACCCACACTATAGTCTTCAAACCCCCCTCCTTCCTGACCACCCACCACCCCCTACCAGATATCGCCTCTGCCTCCGCCCACTCACCAGCCTTCCTCCAGCCCCAAACCCCATCCTTGCCGTGTGTTCACCATCCCGCCCCCCACCCACCCACCTGACCTCCCCCTCTCTGATACCGAACGGTCTGTCCTCAGCAGAGGCCTCACCTTTGTTCCCCTCCTCCCTCGCCTCAATGAGTTCCATGTCCGCCACGATGTGGAGCTCTTCTTCCGTCGCCTCCGCATCCAAGCGTTTTCCATGGGAAGGGAGTACTCACCCCCTAGTGATGACCGATTCTCTCATCTCCAATGGACCCCCTCTTGGACTCCCCCTCATGGCCATCTACCTGCTTTAGACCTTTTCATTTTAAATTGCCGGTGGGACATCAAACCGCCTCAACTTTCTCACTCTAACCTCTCCCCCCCCCCCCCCCCCCCCCCGAACATACAGCCCTCCACTCACTCTGCAACCGACTGGCGATCAAACCTGCCGACAAGGGAGGTGCCGTAGTAGTCTGACACGCTGATCTCTACTGGTCCGAGGCCAGGCGCCAGCTCTCAGACTCCTCCTCCTACTTATCCTTGGACCATGACCCCACAGACGAGCACCAGGCCATTATCTCAAGCACCATCACTGGCTTCATCGCTTCCAGCTCCCTGCCCTCCCAAGCCTCCAACCTCATCGTTCCCCAGCCCCGCACAGCCCGATTTTAACTTCTACCCAAAATCCACAAACCTGACAGACCCATTGTTTCTGCTTGTGCTTGTTCTTGTCCCACCGAACTTATTTCCACATACCTAAACTCCATTCTATCCCACCCCCCCCCCCCCCCCCCATTTGGATGATTAGGATTAAAGTAACAACAATTTGCAGATTTTGATGCAAGAGTTGACTAAGATTACACCAGATTATATTTCTTAAGTCATGCTTTTTAGGTTTGGTTTTCTATTCATTCCTTATGATCATAAAAAAATTAGGCTAAATCAAATAAATATGAATGGGCAACTGACAACTACCACATTTCTTTACTTTGCAGCTTAAAGATAACATGCTATTTACAATTAAAATGGATTAGTGAAGAACACCAAAGGACGACATTCAACTAAAGTGAGTCCGGATTATACACTACCCACGTGTTTGCGACATAAGCTGTATATTACAAGGTTCATTGGTAAGCATAGCACAATCTTCAAGAGACTTCACTTCTGGAGTCAGATGAATACTGTTTGCCATACATTGGAGTGGATATAATGTCTTATGCTGGGAAGTAGTGAAATACCAGGAATACCTGGGGCTCTGATTGTTGTCTGGGGTTGTCAGGTTTGTTCTGTTCTCCAAACAATGATAACCCTCTCATTGCATGAAAAAAAGTCTGACAAATCTCCTCCATACTACACTCAGTACTTCCATATTAATGCTTGGGGAAGGGAACCAAAACTTTAACAGTACTTGTTAAATATTCAAATCCATGTGTAGCCTCGCCAAAATCCAGTACAAAAGTTAATTATTTCTAAATTCCAACCCCTTTTGAATTGAAAGTATTCAATTTGCCTTCAAGTATTTGCTACATGTTTTTGAGATGCACAACTACACGTCCATCTTTCTGAACTTCACTCAATTGCAAGGTCCACATTTAGATTATAATCCACCTTTTGATTCCTTACCAAAATTCCTTTCCTACATTAAATTTAATTTTGCAAGATTTAATTCACTCACTCAACTCATGTTCTGCTGTAGAATCCAAATATCCTCATCGCAACATACCCTCATAATTACTTTTGTGTCATTAGTAATCCTGGGAACATCACATTCTTCCAGGTTATTAACATAGTGAATAATTTTGGGCCAAGAACTGATCCTTGAGGTACTAAATTACATCTGTTACACATGATTTTTTTTAAAATTCCAACCGTTTCCTACATAACAAGATTTCAATCTACACTGACACTTCGTCTAATATCAACACAGCTCCAATACTATAAGCTCTTGTGCAGCAGCAACACAGCAATGTGACATTACCACGCCTTCTGAACTCCAAATACACAGGATCTACATATTTACAGGATCCACACGACCAATGTTTCTTGTTATATTCTCAAAGAACCCAAGCAAATTTGTCAAATACATTTGCTTCTCGTGAAACAAATGGTGACTTGTTTTGACATTACGCTATTTCAAATAATTAGCTTTTTTTTTTTAAATTAAAGATTGTAGCATCTTGTCAACAATAGATTTCAACTAACTTTTGTCAACTGTTGTTTATCTTCCTCATTTCTTGAGAAAGGAGTCACATTTCCATTTTCCAATCCACTGGTACTCTCCTAGAGGTGGGGAGTTTTGAGAATCTTCAATCAATGGGTCCACTATCTCTATCGTCAGTTGGGCACATGCCAAAGAATACTAATAAAAATTACATTTTAGAGCAACAAAAAGTTATATTTTAAGGATATAAATTTGCAAGTCCAATATTAGAAACATGATTGAAGGATATAACAAATATTACATCTTAATCTTTCTTCCACACTATTAGATATTAATTTAAAAAAGTGCAATATTGCAAGACTTTTGCTGCTGCATCTACAGCCAATTGTCTTCCCAATGTCAGAATACGAGTGCACACTGTAGGTCGGAAAAGTTTCCACTCATTTAGCTGTTGTCAATGCACATCAGGAAGAGTTACATTTAACAGGAAACCAGTAACATATTTCAATTTTTAATCGAACTTATTGGAAGAAACAAGAAATGTAGAGCAGACCTTAATGGCGTTTGTAAAGAATCTTACTGCCAATAAAATGCAATGGGTATTTGAGAGATGGGGACAGACTTGTTTTGTGAATTGAAGCTTAAGTGTTTGTTTGTTTTTTTTAAGATCAAGGAGACTGAAACAGAGAAAATAGATGATGAGCGTAAGCCTGCAGGCAAATTAAAGATAGCAAGAGCTTCCATAATTCCACAATTGAGGTGGGGGAGAAGCTATTTAGGGGACAGAAAAGGCGGAAATCTCCAGGACCGGACAATGTTTTCCCCTCTACCCCCAAGCTCTGTGCCAAACAACTGGCACCAGTCTACAGATATATTTTCAACCAGTCCCTGCAAACCTGCACTGTCCCTGCCTGCTTCAAAGTCTCCACTATTGTTCCTGTACCCAAAAAGCCAAGGATTGCTGGCCTTAATGACTGCAGGCCTGTCACACTGACCTCTGTAATTATGAAGACCCTTGACAGACATGCTGGGTCACCTGAATTATATCACAAACCCCCTGCTGGACCCCCCGGAGTTTGCATACCGGGCCAATAGATCAGTGGATGACGCAGTCAACCTGGACCTGCACTTCATCCTCCAGCATCTAGACCGCCAGGGGATCTATGCAAGGATTTTGTTTGTGGATTTTAGCTCTGCATTCAACACCATTGTGCCACAGCTACTACACTCCAAACTCTTCCAGTTGACTGTGCCTGAACCCCTCTGTCAGTGGATTACCAACTTCCTGACAGACAGGAAGCAGCATGTGAGGCTGGGAAAGCACATCTCGGACCCGCTGACCCTCGGCATAGGAGCACCACAAGGCTGCGTACTCTCTCTACACCAATGGCTGCTCCTCCACAGACTCCTCTGTCAAGCTTCTCAAGTTTGCGGACGACACAACCCTGATTGGACTGATCCAGGATGGGGAGGAATCTGCCTACAGACAGGAAGTGACACAGCTGGTGTCCTGGTGCCATTGCAACAACCTGGAGCTCAATGCTATTAAGACAGTGGAATTTATGTAGACTTTAGGAGAGCTCCCCCTCCCCACTCACCATCAGCAACACCACAGTCTTTTAGGTTCCTGGGAACCCTCATCTCCAGGGACCTTAAATGGGAGGCCACCATCGACTCCACAGCCAAAAAGGCCCAACAGAGGATGTACTTCCTGCGGCAGCTGCAAAAATACATCTGCCACAGGCAATGATGCTCCAGTTTTATACTGCCATCATAGAGTGTGCCCTCACATTCTCCATCATGGTTTGGCTCAGCCACCAAACATGACATCCTGAGGCTGCAGCGCATCGTTCAATCAGCCAAGGTTATTGGCTGCAACCTCCCTCCGTTGATGAACTGTGCACTGCAAGGGCCAGGAAGCGAGCAGGTAAGATCATCTCTGACCCCTCTCACCCTGGCCACACTCTTTGGAACACTTCCCCCTGGAAGGCAACTCCGGACTGTCAAAGCCGCCACAGCCAGACATAAAGACAGCTTTTTTCCACGAGCAGTAGCTCAACACCTGTGGCCTCCTTTGCTCTGGTATTTTATTTCATGCTTCACATGTTTAAATTATAATGTTATATTCTTAATTGTTTACTGTATATCGTGTTGTTACTTGCGAGCAAAGCACCAAGGCAAATTCCTTGTATGTATACATACTTGGCTAATAAAATTTATTCAATTCAATTTAATTCAAGATGAGTAGTGAAAGTACTATCGATGATGAAACTGGGGAATAAATAAAGAGAAAGTCAGACATAACAGATTTTAAGCAAATATTTCAAATCAGTTTTTATTAAAGAAAACCAATAAAAACATCACAATACAAGAAAATACATGAGCTAAATAAAGAATACAAGACAATTACAATCACTAGAGAAAGTAGTAAACAAGCTAAAGTTGCAAAATGTTAAATTTCCTGGATCCGACAGCCTGCATCGTAGGGCCTTAAAAATAGTGGGCTGTATTGATGTAAAGCACACTTCTATGAAAATGTAAATATAATGTCTGTTCATAAAGAATAAACTATTAGCCAATACCAGAGAAGGCTGTAGAGGTGGGTACAATTACTATGTTTAAAATACATTTGTATAGAAACGATTTAGAAGGATATGGGTCACATGCAAATAGGTTAGCTTGGACATAGATCTTGGTTAGCATGGATGAGTTGGACTGATGGGCTCATCTCCATGCTGTATGACTATAGATCAATTAGCTGTATAGAGAAAACGGTTGGAATTGAGAAATTAGCTGGACATATAGTAAATCAAATGCATTCAAGCAGGGTCAACAGGAAGTGATATTTGACACATTTCTTAAAAGCCCTTTGAGGATGTACTAAGCAAGGTTAGTAAAAGGAATTATGTGATTTTCTTTTTATTCATTCCATACCTTTTCAGAATCTGGGCATAGCTCACTATGCTAACATTTACTATCCATCGCTAAAAGTGAGTGCCTAACTAGACCTTTTCAGAAGCCATTTAAGAGTTCACATTTACGCTAAACCAGATGGCAGATTTTCTCGCCTGAAACACATTGGTGAACCAGATGGATTTTTTAAATGATCATGCAATGACTCTAGTCATTACTGCAACTAGTTGGATCGTCACAAATTCCAAAATATTAAATTAACTTAAATTCCGTAAGTATTAATGTGGGATCTAAACTTGGGTCAGTGATTTTCTTTGGAAGGACTCTGGATTACAATATTATCTTGTGTAAGATGGAACTGCAGATGGTGGTTTAAACCGAAGATAGACACAAAAAGCTGGAGTAACTCAGCGGGACAGGCAACATCTCTGGAGAGAAGGAATGGGTGACGTTCCGCGTAGAGACCCTTTGTCAGAATTATCTTAACCACTGTACCAACTTCATATATTTACAATTTCTAAAAACACTTTAAGGCTACTACAGGAGGCAAACATTCACAGCAATGCACAAATAAGACAATTAACCAACATAAAACAGAATTGGGATAACTGGGTGATTTACACAGCTCGACAAATTTTGACCTGTGTGGGCTGATGAGGGATAGGCATCAAGAACAGAACCAGGTCCCAAACTATTCACAATCTGTATTAACCACTGATGAAGTGACTGAGTAGACTGCAGTTCAAAATTTGCTCCAAATGTGGAGATAGATTGGCAAAGTAAGATGCCAATACAAGACAAGATTTTGCGACTGAGCAATCATTTGACGAACGGCACATAATATGGGGAAATGTAGAGTTATCCACTACAGTTAGAAGGATCAAAAGGTAGAATATGACTTAAATGGAGAAATACTGCATATCATAGCTTTACAGACAGATCTGGATGTCACTTCAAAAAATGATAACATATAGGTACAGAACTTATTTAGCAAAGTGAAATGTTTGCCTTTACACAAAAGGGACGTGAATATAAAGTAGAAGCTATAGTTTTGGAATAAGGGGTAACCTATGAACACCTAGGAGAAGGATTTTTTTTCTCTGTTGACTCTATCTACTACACTTTCCTACTCCAGAGCTGTAGAGGCCGAATCACTAAAACTCTAGGCTGAAATAGATTGATATTCTATAGGAGAGTCAAGAGTAGACATGTAATGCTGAGGCTCTATAAGGCGCTGGTCAGGCCGCATTTGGTGTACTGAGAGCAAATTTGGGCCCCTTATCTGAGGAAGGATGTGCTGGCTCTGGAAAGGGCCCAGAGAAGGTTTACAAGAATTATTCCAGGAATAAGTGGGTTAGCATAAGATGAGCATTTGACAGCACATGGTCTCTACTTGCTGGAGTTTGGAAGGTGGGGTGGGGGGGGGGGGGGCAATTGAAACTTACAGAATAATGAAAGGCATAGAGCGGATGTGGAAAGGATGTTTCCACTGGTAGGGGAGTTTAGGACCCGAGGTCATAGCCTCAGAATCAGAGAGGTGAGGAGGAATTTCTTTAGTGAGAGGGTAGTTAATCTGTGGAGGCCGTCAGTAGATCTTTTTTAAGGCAGAGATAGACAAATTCTAGATTAGAACAGCTTGTCAAAGGTTATGGGATGAAGACAGGAAAATTGGATTAGGAGGCAGAGATCAACCATGATTGAATGGTGAAGTAGACTTGATGTGCCGAATGGCCGATTTCTACTATAACTTGGGAGCAAGTGGTGAAGGACTAGCTTGAACTTGTTACCACCACTGAAGGAACAAACTTTTTTTAAATGACAGTGCAAGTATTATTTCAGTTGCATTGGATTCCAGGTCACAGGCATGAACTTTAAAAGCTCTAGTACTGGTTCAGTTAAGCAAATCTCAAATAAATAAACAAATCAATGCTACACTTAATTAATATTCCAATCCAGCAACCCTGAGTGAAACAAATGTAATTCTCTAGAACACTTAGTTGATTAGACCTTTAGTATTTTTGAAAAAAAGTGTTAAAACAGACTTTACAAGGAATAATTCCAGGGCTCTCCTGCCAAGAACAAATGATCCTTTGTTTCAATTTTTAAACGCTGGAATTTATACATTTTAGAATTAATCTCCATCTGCCAAGAAAGTAAAAATACAAAGTTGCAATTTATTACTGGTACACAATTACACATAAAACTAATTTCAAGAAGAAATAGACTGCTTGCACTTTGCACTGAAGATATGGTCATCGGTGCACGTCACCACACTATTTAAGAGGGCCAAGCAAGTCACGGTAAAAAGAAAGCACTTGCTAGACCAAAATCTCACAAACTGTTAGTTGGAACGGCAGCAGACAGATACCCACTACCCAGTTATCAGAGTCAGAAATAAGTTTCAGAATACAGTATCATGAAATAGGAGCTTACTTTGCTCTTTTCCACAGACGCTTAGCTGAACCCCTAAAGCAGAGAAAACAAAAACTTTTTTAGAAATAATTGCAACAGCAAATTTCCACAGCTACCACTGTACCTGTTAAAGAGAGATTACTGAGCCTCTTACCATAAATTCTAATCATTAGAACAAAAACACAACCACTGGTATTATTTGGAACAGTGTAGGGATCAGAGTCGCCAAATCACAGCAGGCTATTTTCATTCATAAATGATTCCTGCATATTACAATAAGTTAATGACTAAACAGAAATACAATATCGAGGCAATATTACCTTTAAAAAAAAACGATGAATATTACAAGATCTAGGGGACAGTGCATTCAGAAAGTATTCAGGCCCTTCATATTTTCCACATTTTGTTACATTACAGCCTTATTTTAAAATGGATTAAATTATTTTTTTTTAATCATCAATCTACACACAATACCCCAGAATGAAGCAGCAAAAACAAGTGTTTAGACATTTTTGCAAAGTAATTAAAAAGAAATAACTGAAATATCACATTTACATAAGTATTCAGACCCTTTGGTATGACACTCAAAATTGAGCTTAGGTTAATCCTGTTTCCATTGATTATCCTTCTGGTAAATTAAATTGATTGGACATGATTTGGAAAGGCACCCACCTGTCTATATAAGGCACCACAGTTGACAGTGCATGTCAGAGCAAAAACAAAGCCATGAAGACTATGGAATTGTCCATAACCTCTGAGACAGGATTGCGTCGAGACACAGATCTGGAGAAGGGTATAAAACAATTTCTGCAGCATTGCAGGTCCCGAAGAGCACAGTGGCTACCGTCATTCTTAAATGGAAGAACTTTGGAACCATCAAGACTCTTCATAGAGCTGGCCACCCGTCCAAACTGAGCAATCGGGGGAGGAGGGCCTTGGTCAGGGAGGTGGCCAAGAACCCGATGGTCACTCTGACAGAGCCCCAGAGTTCCTCTGTGGAGATGGGAGAACCTTCCAGAAGGACAACTATATCTGCAGCACTCCACCATTCAGGCTTTATGGTAGAGTGGCCAGACGGAAGGCACTCCTCAGTAAAAGACACATGACAGCCCACTTGAAGTTTGCCTAAAGGCACCTAGAGGACTCTCAGACCATGAGAAACAAGATTCTCTGGTCTGATGAAACCAAGATTGACTCTTTAAACTGAAAGGCAAGCGTCACGTTTCGAGGAAACCAGGCACCGTTCATCAACGGTGAAGCATGGTGGTGGCAACATCATACTGTGGGGATTTGTTTCAGCGGCATGAACTGGGAGACTAGTCAGGATCGAGGGAAAGATGAACAGTGCAAAATCTTCATTCTGGGGTATTGTGTGTAGATTGATGATAAAAAAAAGAATTTAATCCATTTTAGAATAAGGCTGTAACGTAACAAAATGTGGAAAAAGTGAAGGGGTCCGAATAATTTCTGAATGTACTGTAAATAATAATGGATTCCAAAAAAATAATTATTTTGACAAACGAGGCAAGGGCTCTTCCTCATTCATTATAGATAATAAATTATTCTATTCCCTACTTTAAAATATTATGCAGACAACAAAAGCAAAAAAATAAATCATTTCAAAGAATATTGGCACCATTATAACTCAAATTATAATGGTTGCCTGCTAAGAACATATCAATATTTAAATTTAATACATTAACAATCAATAATTTAATAAAATGCAAACAAACAAAGTGACAATGAATCATCGACATAGTATCACTAATTATTACCCATATCACACATCTGAGGTATGCTTTTACAAAATTGTATTCCCTTCGTTTTTACTGCCAGCAGGGGTAACAGGGGAATATTTTCTTGTATTCCCCTTTCTTGCGAACGCCTATGGACTTTACCTGTTAAAACAGCGGGGAATATAGTCTTATATTCCCCTGGTCTCACATCCGGGAACTTGGCAACGTGACGGCAACGTGACGCTGCGTGGGAAATTTAGAATATTCAAACGGCAGACAGGAAGACTGCCGCGTCCATTTTGGTTAAATTTTACGTGGAAGTCCGCCGAGCTGAGATGTTCAAATTTTCCTCTAGATGTCTGATATGGGTAATAATAACAATATTGACTGTCCTCTTTCGGGAGATACGACATATATTGCCCTCACTAGATCCATATTGCCCTCGTCTTCGACTCGGGCAATATGAATCTACTTCAGGCAATATATGTCGTATCCCCCTCAAGGCCAGTCAATATTCTATTATTATTACCCATATCATCCATCTGAGGTATGCTTTTACGAAATTGTATTCCCTTCCTTTTTACTGCCAGCAGCGCTAACAGGGGAATATTTTCTTATATTCCCCTTTCTAGCGAACGCCTATGGACTTTACCTGTTTAAACAGCGGGGAATATAGTCTTATATTCCCCTGGTCTCACATCCGGGAACTTGGCAACGTGACGCTGCGTGACGGCAACGTGACGTTGCGTGCGAAATTTAAAATTTATTCTCAAAACAAACAAAATGGCAGCCGGTTGCGAGAAGAGGTTCGCGATTTAAAAGTTCGACCTTCACATTGTCACATAAATGAATTACATAAATTACATAAATGAAACATAAATGTTACATTCTTTTAGTACCCTTATTTACAATGTTGGAATGGTTTTAGTACCCTTATTTACAATGTTGCAATGCATATTGCAAAATGTATAGATACATTCATATCATATGAGATGTTCAGATTTTCCTCTAGATGTCTGATAATGGGTAATAATAACAATATTGACTGTCCTCTTTCGGGAGATACGACATATATTGCCCTCACTAGATCCATATTGCCCTCGTCTTCGACTCGGGCAATATGAATCTACTTCAGGCAATATATGTCGTATCCCCCTCAAGGCCAGTCAATATTCTATTATTATCCCATGCTTGAATATTAGCAAGGTCAAATGAAAAATTGCAAGATTTATTACTTACATACACAAGAGACACAAACTTAGACTTGACAGTAGAGCTGCCAAGTTTTGTTGGAGCATTTCCGTATTCTGGTACGTGAAAAATCAGTATTTTGCTGAGGAAATCAGTATTTTTACGCGGTGCCATTTAACTGATTTTTTTTTTCATTTTTAAATGTGCGGTCATACCCATATAAGACTACAAGAATGCATAACTTGTTTATCGTGTATTTGTAATACAGTTTGTGTATTATCTGTCATAGCGGCATTTTTGCATCTCTCTCTCGGCTGCAGCCATCGTCTGCTTCAATAAGGGAAGCTGGTCGGTGATTGATCGCAATGCCCCTCGGAGACTGCGTTTGATTGGCCGCCGAGTGACCAGCGCATTATGTGATTGGACACAATGCGCTTGGAGACAGCGGCTGATTGGACGGGAGGAGACCGATTTGTTGATTCGACAGGAATTTTAAGGGAAGCTGGTCGGTGATTGGGCGCAATCCCCTTAGAGACAGCAGTTGATTGGCCGCCAAATAAACGGGCACAAAAAATTGACAAATAGGAAAAGAAAAATCGGAAGAATATCATGCCTGATTTGCAGTTCCTTCCTATTGAAGAAGAACCCTGGGCCGAAACAACTCCTAATCCATTCCCTCCACAGATGCCGCCTAGCCCACTGAGTTCCTCCAGCACTGGTTTTTATTTAACTCTTGTAATTGAATATAGACCTAAAGCTTGAGTAACTTAGCGGGACAGGCAGAGACTCTGGAGAGTAGGAATGGGTGACGTTTCGGGTCGAGACCCTTCTTCAGAGAGTAGATTGTCTGAAGAAGGGTCTCGATCCGAAACGCCACCCACTCCCTCTCCCCAGGTACAGCATGACCCCCCACATCCCTGCATTTTCCAAGCAGCAATATCCCAAGTCAACCCCACCAGGCCACCACCCTCCATTGGCAAGTGGCATGGCAACGAAACAGGAAGTCGGGCCAATCCCGGCCGCTCCCATCTGCCTGCTGCACCTCGTCGTTCCGATTATCAATGGTCGATTTTGCGTTGTTAAAAACTTTTTTTTTTTAAATACGCATTTAACAACGCAAAACCACACATCCGTATTCTTATCGCATTTCCGTACAAAATACGGAAAATCCATACTATTTGGCAGCTCTGCATTAGGAATTTCAACTATTACTTCTAGAATCTGCATTTAAATCAAAACTATCCCTTCTAGTGGGCAGCTTCATCCCAGTAAGCAAGTGATCTTGGAACTATCTGATTCAGAAGAGAACTTGCATAGATAAATGCTAAAAGCCCTGTCCCACGGTACGAGTTCATTCCAAGAGCTCTCCAGAGTTAAAAAAAAAAAAATCAAACTCGTGGTAAGCGCGGAGAATGAATGTAGCGGGTACATCGGAGCTCAGGGACGTCACTTAGCAGCTCGTAACGCTAACAGCAGGTTAGCACGGGAAAACCCGTGAAGATTTTTCAACATGTTGAAAAATGTCCATGAGAGCCCCGAGTACCGACGAGTGACCATTACTGCAAATCTCCAAGTTCGAATCAGGACAAACTCGGGAGAGCTCTTGGAATGAACTCATACCGTGGACAGGGCTATAAGAACGACTTGATATTACATCTCACCTTTAAGCCAATATATGAATTGTCTGAAGAAGGGTCTCGTCCCGAAAGTCGCCTACTCCTTCGCTCCTTAGATGCTGCTGCACCGCTGAGTTTCTCCAGCTTTTTGTGTACCCTCGATCCTCCAGCATCTGCAGTTCCTTCTTTAATACTTTGTCTACTCCACTGCGATATCTCCTCACGGTATGCCTACTTTGAAGAAGTTCTCCTCCTCCCTACGGAGACAGTTTCACAACCTACTCTCCCTGACCAGTCTAAAGAAGGGTCTCGACCTGAAACGTCGGCTATCTCCTTCGCTCCTTAATGCTGCTGCACCCGCTGAGTTTCTCCAGCCTTTTGTGTACACCCCATTGTCATATAGATAAAGGATATTAAATCAGGTAGTCAAACAGATTGCAGTGAGAGACTCTTCCTATTCCACATCTTAAATGGCATGAGTTTCAGTCCTTGCAGATGAATAATATGATGCAGCAGTAGAATGAAGGAAGTGGATGCCCAGGCCAGTTTGGAAGAATTATTCGTGTTAACAAATTAGAGGAAACAAAGGGCACAAAGCTATGGAGCAATCTAGATGAGAAGTGTAAAACACAGGTACAGTGCCCTCCATAATGTCTGGGACAAAGACCCATCATTTATTTATTTGCCTCTGTACTACACAATTTGAGACTATTAATAGAAAAAAAATCACATGTGGTTAAAGAGCACATTATCAGATTTTAATAATGGCAATTTTTATACATTTTGGTTTCACCATGTAAAAATTACAGCAGTGTTTATACATAGTCCTCCCATTTCAAGATTCAATAGAGTTTATTCTCATGTGTCCCAGATAGGATAATGAAATTCTCGCTTTGCTTCAGCACAACAGAAAAAAAGTAGGCATAAATAAATACAGAACAGAACTGATCAGTGTAACGATATACCAATGACCACATACCAATGTACACATATAAACACACACACACAAATATATTTATATACTAGACCAAGTGCGGGGGGGGGGGGGGGGGGCAGCATGTGGCGTCACACACACTAACTACCATCCCGCACACATCTAACTACCCCCCTTGATATTATATTAATATTATTAATTTGCTCCATTTACCTCATAACCGCCCTATCCCTTTCTCTCTGTCTCTCCCCGCTCTCACTCTCAATCCCCCTCCCCCTCGCTCTCTCCCCTGCCCTCCCCTAAACCCTCTTCTCCCCTCCCCTACCCCCTTCCCTCCATCCCTCCCCCCCCCCCCCCCCCCAATTGGCAAACTGTAACCTGGCCATCCTATATTTGCGGCTAACCAGTGGTTTGCATCTTGCAGTGCAGCCTCTGTATTTCTGTTCATGAAGTCTTCTGCGGACAATGGTCATTGATAAATCCATACCCAGCTCCTGAAGAGTGTTTCTCATCTGTCGTACAGGTGTTTGGGGATTTTTCTTTATTATAGAGAGAATTCTTCTGTCATCAGCTGTGGAGGTCTTCCTTGGCCTGCCAGTCCCATTGCGATTAGTAAGCTCACTGGTGCTCTCTTCCTTCTTAATGAAGTTTCAAACAGTTGATTTTGGCAAGCCTAATGCTTGGCTGATGTCTCTAACAGTTTTATTCTTGTTTCTCAGTCTCATAATGGCTTCTTTGACTTTCATTGGCACAACTTTGGTCCTCATGTTGATAAACAGCAATAAATGTTTCCAAAGGTGATGGATAGACTGGAGGAAAGACTAGGTGCTGAGAGCTCTCTTATACCTGCATTAAGGAGGCATTTAAACACACCCGAGCAATTACAAACACCTGTGAAGCCATGTGTCCCAAACATTATGGTGCCCTGAAATATGACAACGTGCACTTTAACCACATGTGATTTTTTTTTAATTACAAATCTCAAATTGTGGAGTACAGAGGCAAATAAATAAATGATGGGTTTTTTTGTCCCAAACATTATGGAGGGCACTGTATTACCAGCCAGGATAAGACATTTTAAGTCACAAGTAGCAGGTAGCAATTTAACTCTATGGAAGAGAGGAAATTGAAAAATTATGAAATGGAAATCTAGATTACAGAGCACTGGAATAATCAAGAGATTAATTAAAACATTTCCCATGGTTTAAGGGTAAAGGAAATTAAACACTCATTTTAGGTACCCAGCATTGATATGAAATCCGGAATGTTAAAATGGACTGTTATAAACAGAATAAAACATTCTTTATATCTTTGGTAATGATGTGTTTCAATGAAGAATGTCTTGCACCGTCACAAAACTAAAATGTTCCAAATATTTTCAATTCCCATACTATTAAGCAGCAGTTAAATGACACAGCAATCTGACATGACAAATGCAATCCTTTGCTGATCATTATAATGGAATCAGACCCATTTGGCCCGTGTCCACGCCAACTATCAACACCAATTTACACTAAACTGACATTAATCTGAAGTGACAATTTTAAATTCAATTCGTATTGAATTGCCACGTTAAACAAGGAACTTAAAAAGCCATGCAGTGTCATTTTACAGAACTTCCATCTGAACAACATTGGACATTTTCCAGGCCACCACTCAAATTCTTATCCAACATCAACACTTGTGTGGTCACCACTCAGCGTGAAATCCTTAAAGTAGTTAAGGTTCTTAAAGTACCAAATACACAAAAAATCTCTTGAAAGCCATGCAAAAATTGGAATAGAGATTTGCATGCAAATGTAGCCCCCCCCCCACTTTATAAAGAAACTGGGGGCATGTTTTTAAGAGTCTAAAAATATTGCAGTTTTAATTAAACATAAGTTTTAATTGAACAAGTTTTCAATAAAGAGCTAGATATGGCTATTAAAAATAGCAGTCAGGGGATATGGGGAGAAGGCAGGAATGGGGTACTGAAAGGGGATGATCAGCCATGATCACATTGAATGGCAGAGCTGGCTCGAAGGGCCAAATGGCCTACTCCTGCACCTCCTGTCTATTAGCAAGTTAGATATCTTAGTTTGAAGTCCATAATAAACCAAACCTAGAAGACGATGTAATTCTTTACTATTCTGATTATGGAAGCAAATTCACTTCATTAGAAATAGCCTTTAATAGACAATAGGTGCTATAATGTATTCCAATGGTGTTCCATTGAAGTTACAAAAGTCAAATAGAGTAGCTTGTGCTTCAGTTATATTGACAGTGGTTACACTGTGTACAGTGTTAACAAGCTTCTAGCATAAGGAATCTATGTGTTGGAAGCAGTTCAGAGAAAGTTTATGACTAATACTTGGAATGGGCAGGTTGTCTCATGGCAAAGGCCAAAGCTTCCATCTGCTGGAGTTTACAGAATGATGTGATTGAGGGGTGGAGAGGCCTACTTCAGTCCTGCGTGCATGTGTTAATAAAATCGCATAAACCCGAAACAAATTTACATTGTTAGAAGAAATTTAATTTCAATTTATCCTCTCACAAATTATTGAGGTAATTGATTGTTTGCAGTAGATTAATTCCCAAAATAGCACATTTTGTTTCATGCAGCAGGCTGGGTACTGAGGGAGCAAGATGATGGGAAGGGATGAGGGAAATGCTGAGGTGATGCAGTAAATGAAAGTAGGGATAGGGAAAATAATCTATCAAACAGATAGATCGAGAACTGAAGATGCGATTAGAAATCTTGATCATTTTGAAATAGAAAGAACTATTCCAATAACTAATCAAACTTGGCGAATAAAAGTTAAGCAACTCTGCATGTTGAAAAAAATACATATGAATGCACTAAGCAGAATGGATATTATACATCTTTAAGGGTTAAAGAAGGAACTGCAGATGCTGGAGAATCGAGGGTACACAAAAAGCTGGAGAAACTCAGCGGGTGCAGCAGCATCTAAGGAGCGAAGGAGATAGGCGACGTTTCGGGTCGAGACCCTTCTTCAGATCTTTAATCCTTTATTTAGAAAGATTCAAGTATAATAGATCTGCAGATTGTTGACACTAAGAGCTTTTCAAGGGAACAATGACCAATTTAAAATGAGGTTGAAAGATATCGGTATTGCAGGCAAAATAAAACAGAAAAACAGAAAAACAAAAATAATGGCTAGCCATCAATATGAAAAAGGGAGACACTAGCTAAACCAACCTATGCAAAATGTTTTGAGGTGGCGATAGCAATTATGCCTATGCTCCGGTAAACCCTAACAAAAAGTTGCCATTGATTCATTCATTCCATTAATGAATGGAATTATAGCATGCAACGTCACAGAATGATTTTCAAATTGAATGCACAACAGAGTAGTGGTAAATAATTGTTGGCAAAGTAAGAAATTGTGTTGGTACTGAAACAAATTACCAGACAAAGATAATTTTTTTGAATTGACAACATTTCAATGTTAAAAGCAAGGTATAGTATTTTACTGCAAAGAAAGATAGCATGCAACTTGAAAGTAATAACGTAAATGTGACAGCGAAGCAAAATAATCTGAGAGAACACACAGTCGATATATGGGCTAATAAGGCTGTGACCAAAGTATTTAATTCAAGCGGAGGCTTGGCGATCGTTTCGCCGAACACCTCCGCTCGGTCCGAATGATAAAGATTATACAATAATTAACCTTGCGGAAAATCCATCCGCCGACCCCCGGTGGCTCAGCACTTCAACTCCCCCTCCCATTCTGTATCCGACCTCTCGGTCCTGGGCCTCCTCCATGGCCAGAGTGAGCAACACCGCAAGTTGGAGGAACAGCACCTCATATTCCGCTTGGGGAGTCTGCATCCTTTGGGCTTGAACATTGAATTTTCTCAATTCTGTTAACCCTTGCTGTCCCCTCCCCTTCCCACCTCTCCCTCAGCCTTCAGGCCCTGGCATTCCCTCTCTCTCTCTCTCTCTCTCTCTCTCTCTATCTCCCTCCCCCACCCTAGTCGCACTAGCTTCTCATTTTCACACCACAAACAGCTTACAATGGCTTGTTCCCTTTATCATCGATACTTTTTTGCATATCTTTCATTCATTGTTCTTTATCTCTCCACATCACCATCTATATCTCTCGTTTCCCTGATCCCTGACCAGTCTGAAGAAGGGTCTCGACCCGAAACGTCGCCTATCTCCTTCGCTCCTTAGATGCTGCTGCACCTGCTGAGTTTCTCCAGCCTTTTGTGTACCCTCAATTCTCCAGCATCTGCAGTTCCTTCTTTAACATATTTAATTTAAGCACTAGGTTTTATTTTCATAGGGATCCAATTGAAAAGAAAATGATGCTGAATGCTTCAAACATTGGTTGCACCACATAGTGCAAGTTACATAATTTAGGTCACCATATTAAGATAGCCAACTCCTACCTCATTCCATCTACCTTGAACAGTTGATTAAATTCACTATATTTGTGTGCACATTTATGACAACTAAAACACTTTATTCAGTTAATTTACAATTGAAGCAATTAATAAAAAAATCTGAAGAAATGTGCAGAGCCAGTATTATCTTGGATTCAGCAACCAATACTATTATATTTATGTGTATGTGTGTGTGTATGTGTATGTGTGTGTGTGTGTGTGTGTGTGTGTGTGTATGTATATATATATATGTATATATATATATATATATATATGTATATGTATATGTATATTATATATATA
Organism: Okamejei kenojei; assembly: GCA_035221665.1. NCBI lineage: Eukaryota > Metazoa > Chordata > Chondrichthyes > Rajiformes > Rajidae > Okamejei > Okamejei kenojei. Next base: position 11,420,739 of record CM069153.1, read on the forward strand.
TGTATATATATATATATACACACACACACATACATATACATACACATATACATACACATAAATATAATAGTATTGGTATATATATATAAAAATTTGCTTTGAGTAGAATTGTCCTATTTGAGGCAACCCAAATTCAAATAGACATTAAGACAGGTTGCACAATCTGTAGGTCTGGAATAATGTCATATCACGCAGGCTAAATGGACTAGTATTTAATTTCAGACAAGTGAATATTCAATTTATTTTCAGGAAAAGTTTAAATACATATTAAACTGTTTAAAAAAAATCAAAGTGATGAACTTTTCCCAATATTTCCAATCTTCATTCTTGTTTTACAGTTTACTGTAAAGTTGGTAAATTTAAAAATTGCATGAAATTCTGATCTAAAAAACACCAACCTTAACACAGTCACTGCATTTTATAAAGTAGAATCTCAATCCACACAAATCAAAATATGTCCAGTTTTGATATTGCCAAAATCAGTCTCTGACAATTTCATGCTTTCATGTATTCCAATAGGACAAACCACATAACATTTTACAAAATCAACCACATTTTTAAAAAGAGCACTTAAAATAGATAACATTTTAATATTCTTAAAATAGAGAGCATCAAGAGCGTTTATTGTCATATCTCCCGAAATAAAACAATGAAATTCTTATGCCCGTCACCTGACAGGTAAGTCAAGTACAGAGTAAACAAACTAGAAATATTTCACAACCAGTAGCAAGGAGCAAAATCCTTGTCAATTACACGCATAAACAGCTGCTACAGGAATAGGAAGACTTTCAATCACAAGTTCTCAATTTAAATTTCACACCAAGTATCACTGATGTGCCCTTAAACACAACATTCGACTGGCTTTAGAAACATAGAAACATAGAAATTAGGTGCAGGAGTAGGCCATTCAGCCCTTCGAGCCTGCACCGCCATTCAATATGATCATGGCTGATCATCCAACTCAGTATCCCGTACCTGCCTTCTCTCCATACCCTCTGATCCCCTTAGCCACAAGGGCCACATCCAACTCACTCTTAAATATAGCCAATGAACTGGCCTCAACTACCCTCTGTGGCAGAGAGTTCCAGAGACTCACCACTCTCTGTGTGAAGAAAGTCTTTCTCATCTCGGTCTTAATGAAGAAAGTCTTTCTCATCTCGGTCTTAATGAAGAAAGTCTTTCTCATCTCGGTCTTTCACCATGTCAAGTATAGTTAGAGTACTAATAGTTTGTTAATAGTAATAAATGGCTTCAGTTGATACAGTAGGTTGATACATAACTGCTAATGCTAATGCAGTGAGAGGAAACTAAAGGCATCCTTAGGAAATTTAAATTCAATGTTAGTATTACCCTTAAAAAATCAATGAACTGTATATGGATCCAGCAGAACAGTGCTTAAGATACATTTTCATCATAAGGTTTTTCATTTCACACCAACATGAAACTGACATTTGACATTTAGGAACCAGCCATTACCACAACAAATGAGATACTGGTGTCTCCTACGACTGTAGTTTGACAAGAAAGAACAAAACCTATTGCAGAATAAATATTTGCAAACCTACCTAACCTTCATTTACTTTTTGGATTTGACTCTCATCTTTGTGCCCAAAGAAATTAAACATAGTTGTCAATGAAGCATTCAAACAATATGTCAAATCTCTTAATTATCCTAGAGTATACTGTTGGCAAAACTACTTTGTGGAATATAATCAAAGTATTTTTGTCTATATAACTGTAACATCACTTCCGTTTTCAATCATGACACTGCTCGCAAAACAAATACCAACATTCAATAAGCAATTTAAATGTTTGTGTCACATATGTTAACATTAATAAATGCACATTTAAATTTCTCAGACAAAATCACACTTATACAAGCTAAAAAATTCTTATATTCAGAACTAATGCATCTTCCCTTTATGTAATTTCAAACTTAATACCCCTACCACGAGAAGAGTTGCAATGATATTTTCAATTAATTAAGTGATCTCCAAGCATCAAGGATTCCTTCCTCTTTTATCCCCACTACCATGAAAGAATGGAACGACTGGGTTTGTATTCACTGGAATTTAGAAGGATGAGAGGAGATCTTATAGAAACATATAAAATCATTAAGCGATTGGACAAGCTAGATGCAGGAAACATGCTCCCGATGTTGGGGGAGTCTAGAACCAGGAGTCAGTTTAAGAATTAAGCGGTAGGCCATTTAAAACTGAGATGATAAAAAACGTTTTCACTCAGAGAGTTGTGAATTTGTGAAATTCTCTGCATCAGAAGGCAGTGGAGGTCGATTCACTGTATGCATTCAAAGGAGAGTTAGAGCTCTTCGGGCTAGCGGAATCAAGGGATTAGGGGAAAAGGCAGGAACGGGATACTGATTGTGGATGATCAGCCACGATCACATTAAATGGCAGTGCTGGCTCCAAGGGCCAAATGGCCTACTCCTGCACCTCTTGTCTATGTTTCTATATTTCATTTCAAAAGTCAAACCTGAAAATTCTGATACTTGTCTCATTGGTTCCTTCCAAAAATCAAAAGCTTGCAACATTAAAATATAAATAACTCGTTCCCCACTGTGCATCAAATCATTAAAGATGATTGAGAGGAATATGACTACGTGTTTATTGCCATTTACTCCATCCATTAGTTTTCATATTTGTACTTATCCACTAATTAAGATGCAGAGTTATGTTTTTTTTTCTCCATTAAAATTCCCATTTAATCACATCCTATCATGAATCAATCACCTTGAGATATTCAGTGACCTTACATTAACTGAAGCAGAGCAATAAGCAATAAGATAATGCAGGTCATTTACCAAAAGTGCAGTAGTCCTCATTTTTGGAATGAAGTTCTCCTCCACAAACCAACTTTCCCACCCGCCTCCCCTCAGGTTCTTGGTCTGGACTGAGGAAGGGCTTCTGTTTGAGATTCCTGTGTTTCAATTCTGTTAAAACAATAAAATATAAAAACATGTCACAGATGGGACACTATTACCTTCCAGGAGAGACAAACGGGGTACCTACTTTTTCATCATTGCAGCTGTATACAGAAAAAAATAAAGGAAACTTCCTTCACTGGACAAATAACAAGTTAATTGCATCCATAGCAAAATGCTCCACCAATAAATGGTACTGAGGGAACACTGCACAACATGGGATTAGGAGACTCACATGATGGGATGATGCAACATGCTTTTAAAGATTAATATTGTCAAACCATGGAACATCTCCATGGCCTTGGGTCATATTTATGGTAGATGGAAATGCAAATCCATAGCAAGAACATAATAACTTCAAAGTGCAATTTACATTTTCCCAAACCTTGATTGCAAAGTAATTATGAGTTTTATAGGATCTGCTATAAGCTTCTTAATTACATAGTAATTTTCATTCATAAGTAAACCAAACAGCAAGGCAGCTAAGATTATTTTGATTAATTAATCGATCAACTTGTCCAAAATGTCACAACTTAGTTTGTTTATTGTTCAGTGCATTCACCCCACCAACCATCATCAATACAAAATAATGCACTATAAAATCATCTGCCTGCATGTAATCAGGAACCATTTTCTGGAAAATTCTTCCTAATCTTTGGCTTGTTACTAGCCATCATTAAATTATTGTAAAATATGTTTTCTTAAATTTATGACCAAAATTAATCTTTAGTTATCAGAACCATCTCAGTTTTTATTAACTCAGCTAAATTGCCGCTTTGGAGTTCATCGCATTTCCTCATGTTTCTGAAGTGCCACAAGACATTTTCTGTGATAACGATGAATATTAATGCAAGTTATGATGATGATGAAGCAAGGGTAAAAATTACACAGTTTAACTCTAGCTCAAGCAGCGAGTTTACAGAGTAAATCAACCCAATCTAAACATGCAGATCCACGAACATTGTGTAAAACCTGCATGTAGTTTTGGAAAATAATGCCCTTTGCAAAACCTAATTGAAAAGAGGTCTTATCTTTCAAGAAGCTCAAGATTGAAAATTCCCATTGAAGTCAACATGAAATGCTCCAGTAAAGTACTGAGAAAATGAATTGTCACAGTCTCCAAATATTAAATTTTCTCCTAAGCTTTAAATAATATAAAACTTCAACAAATCGATTTCCCATATAACAGGCAACGCAAGTGAAATTATACAAATTACTTTTCAATTGCAATAATGCATTTAACAGAAGTTAGATTGATACCAAATCATTAGCAATATGCATACTTCATTTATGCATAACAAATGCATACTTCATTAACAATCTGGCATTTGTTCAGAATTCAAAATGATATCCTTCATCTTTCAAAAGGAATATGATCTTAAAGTTGTCAAAATTGCTGGAGAAACTCAGCGGGTGCGGCAGCATCTATGGAGCGAAGGAAATAGGCAACGTTTCGGGCCGAAACCCTTCTTCAGACTGATGTAGGGTGGGGGGTGGGAAGAAGAAAGAAAGAAAAGCCAGAGGGCTGAGGGAGAGCTGAGAAGGGGAGGAGACAATAAGGGCTACTGGAAATTGTAGAAGTCAATGTTCATGCCATTGGGGTGTAAACTGTCCAAGCGGAACATAAGGTGCTGCTCCTCCAATTTCCGGTGGTGTTCACTCTGGCCATGGAGGCAGCCCAGGACAGAAAGGTCATATTCGGAATGGGAGGGGGTTGAAGTGCTGAGCCACCGGGAGATCAGATTGGTTATTGCGTTATATTGCAGATTGGTTATAAGCCTACACTTGGTCACGCCAATGTAGATCAGCTGACATCTCTAGAATCAGCCACAAAGATCAACCATTTTTCCCCTGTTAAAAGTGCACAGAAGGTTGAAGTACACACAACACTGAATCTGTTAATCTGCAAACACATTTTGAAAAGGATGAGAACATATCACAACTTATGCATTAAACTGCACATGTTAGAAGTTTATTACAGTTTTACACAATAGTAATGGCAAGTGCAGGTAGTCCCATTACTGTTTTAATTGTGCATTGCAGACCAGTGTAACTTTCTAATGAATTTTAACACAACGCTCAATATCACAGAATGTTGAATGAGAGTTAGGAATTGATTTTAAGTTTGGCTCACACAGTGGATGTGCCTGATGGATTTACCCCACGTCAGGAACATTCAATTTTCTTTCCTTTGATCAAAAGAATTGTGCTGCCAACAGCTCTCAAGCTAAACTGCCTTCACTACGACAGAGCCTCTGGTAATTTCCCTTTCGTTTCTTGCAGCTTATGATAGCATGTTCGATTTTCTTTAAGCAGAAGCTCAATGATGTAGTTCAAAGTGGAAAGTGCCCGAGATGTTTGTACAAAAATGCTTCGATAACAATTAACATTTTTGGGACCTCAGTATTGGAAGCTACTAAGGTTAATTTGGAGTTGTGTTAGTTATATTAAATTTTGTTCTCGATCATGTGGGTATTTAGTGAAAGTATTAAAAATTGCAAAATCGCTTGCTTTTAAAATTTATTTGGGGGTATTGCATAATCTTAGAATATTACAGCAATATGATACTCCCATGCTACACTACTCTTTTCTATAGTTGAAAAGTTAAAATTATTGCAGTCTGCTCTCCAGTTCAATTTAGACTCCACTCTAGACTATTTACTGTCATGGGGACGTTCTGTTCTGATCATGTGACTGGGACAGCTGATAAGCAACAAACATTTGTGATAAAAACAAAAACATTTTATTCAGTATTCTGAAGAAAAAATATAGTATTTGATATTTCCCTTTCAAGCAAATCAAAGTCCTGAAGTGAAGTTTTTACTGGCAAAAAACATACAATTACTTCTAATTTACTAAATTGCCCAAATGTTTCCCTAACAGTTCTGAGGAAAACTTACTTTTAATGATTGCATGAACTTTTTCTTATTTAGTTTGCATTATATTTAAATTACAATGCATAATTGATCGTTCTATCCTAACCATTGATCTGTAACATATAAAATGCAGGTACAAAAGTTGATATAATTAAAATGTGTCATGTCACTGATCACTAGAGCCAGGATTTTGTCATGAATGCCATGAATGCCTTTTTGTGCCTTTTTGATGATTTCACCAGGATAATGACTTTTTCATGATCGAGTGCCTAAATCAGCCTTTTTTTGCGGTTTTTCCAAAAGGTTGTGCTATTTTCTCTTGTTATACCATGTTTACAATGCCATTTTCTATGTTAACACGTTAATATTAATGTTATTATTAACGTATTAAAATAGTGTGACTTACAAGAAAACTTTCACCACTGTGTCAAAACCGGGGGCGCCACCGTTGGTTATTCATTCGTTCATGCCACTGCCCACTGGTTCAGTCTTCTATAAGATCTATTTAAGAAAGAACTGCAGATGCTGGAAAAATCAAAGGTAGACAGAAAATGCTGGAGAAACTCAGCAGGTGAGGCAGCATCTCTGGAGAGAAGGAACAGGTGACGTTTCAAGTCAAGACCCTTCTTCAGACTTATGTGGGGGGGGCAGGAAAAAGAAAGGAAGAGGCAGACACAGTAGGACTAGAAGGAGAGCTGGGAAGAGGGATGAGGGAGAAGACAAGGGCTATCTAAAATTAGAGAAGTAATTGTTGCAAACTACCCCAGCGAAATACCCAAGCTTGTCTCCTCACTAAATATACTGCTGGCTCCAGTCGCAAATCTGAGTTTGAGTGATCTGTGCAAGGCAATCATTGATGTTGGAATTCCACTGTGGAAATTGGAAAACAAGCCTCAGAGGTTTTTTTTAGAGAAATACACAGAGGAACATAGACCAAGCGAGTCATCATTACGGAAAAATTATGTTGTCAGCAACTTCAACAATGTTGTGCAGAAAATTAGAGATGAAGACGCACGCAACAAAATATGGATCGCAATAGATAACCGATGCTGTGGGGAGTTATGTTGACAATGTGGCCATTGGTTCACTGGAGGCAGGTCAACCATCAAAGGAGTATTTGTTGACATCGGAAGTATTGGAGAAGTCAAACAGCTCAACCATTGCTCAGTTGTTTACATCTTGACTTGCTGTACTTTGGCCAGAAGGTATAAAACACGAAAATGTTCTTCTGTTGGTGACTTAAAAGTTTTATTCCCCAAAATGCTGCATTTGACATGCTTAGCTCAAGGACTTAATAGAATTGCCAAGCACATACGTAGCTTATTTCCAATGTCGATCGCCTAGTTTGATATGTCAAGAAAAGCTTCCTCAAAGCAGTGTCACGTGTGCAGTTGTTCAAGGAAATGGCACCCGAGATTCCGCTACCTCCTCAGCTTGTTTTGACTAGGTGGGGTACATGGCGCTCTGCTGTACTCTACTTAGCTTCAAATTTTGGAAAGATAAAATAGTCAACTGTTTTGAAGAAGAATCTGCTGCAGACAGAATCGTCAGTGAAATCATGCAGTTTATTGCTTCCAATTTTGCAAACTTCCCACAAGCTATCACTTCCCTTGAGAAACATGGTGAAACATTAGTGAACAACTTGCAGGTTTTCAACAAAGAAACTGACGATATTCGTAAAGTTCCTGGCGACGTAGGTAAAGACATACAAGGAAAATGTGAGAGTGATTTTAGCTAGTGGGTGTTGTGTACAGGCCATCTAACAGTAGTAGTGGAGTTGGGGATGGCATCAAACAGGAAATTAGAAATGCGTGCAACAAAGGTAAAACAGTTATAATGGGTGACTTCAATCTACATATAGATTGGGTGAATCAAATTGGCAGGGGTGCCGAGGAAGAGGAATTATGCGGGATAGTTTTCTAAACCAACTTGTAGAGGAACCAACGAGAGAGCAGGCTATTCTAGACTTGGTATTGCGTAATGAGGAAGGGTTAGTTAGCAGTCTTGTTGTGCATGGCCCCTTGGGCAAGAGTGACCATAATATGGTTGAGTTCTTTATTAGGATGGAGAGTGACATAGTTAATTCAGAAACAAGGGTTCTGAACTTAAAGAAAGGTAACTTTGAGGGTATGAGACGCGAGTTATGCAACGGAAGGCATTTAAAGACCGCATGGATGAACTACAACAATTGTTCATCCCAGTTTGGCAAAAGAATAAATCAGGGAAGGTAGTCCATCCGTGGATAACAGGGGAAATCAGGGATAGTATCAAAACAAAAGATGAAGCATACAAATTAGCCAGAAAAAGCAGCCTACCAGAGGACTGGGAGAAATTCACAGTCCAGCAGAGGAGGACAAAGGGCTTAATTAGGAAAGGGAAATAGATTAGGCAGGGAACATAAAAACTGACTGCAAAGGTTTTTATAGATATGTGAAGAGAAAAAAGATTAGTTAAAACAAATGTAGGTCCCATGCAATCAGAAACAGGTGAATTGATCATGGGGAACAAGGACATTGCAGGCCAATTGATTCTGTCAATTTGGTTCTGTCTTCACCAAGGAAGACATAAATAATCTGCCGGAAAAAGCAGGGGACCGGGGGTCAAATGAGATGGAGGAACTGAGGGAAATCCAGGTTAGTTGGGAAGTGGTGTTAGGTAAATTGAGCGGATTAAAGGCCAATAAATCCCCAGGGCCAGATAGGCTGCATCCCAGAGTACTTGAAGAATTAGCCCCAGAAATAGTGGATGCATTAATGATAATTTTGCAAAACTCTTTAGATTCTGGAGTAGTTCCTGAGGATTGGAGGGTAGCTAATCTAACCCCACTTTTTCAAAAGGGAGGGAGAGAAAAAACGGGTAATTACAGACCATTTAGTCTAACATCGGTAGTGAGGAAAATGCTAGTTATTAAAGATGGGATAGCAGCACATTTGGAAAGTGGTGACATCACTGGACAAAGTCAGCATGGATTTATGAAAGGTAAATCATGTCTGACGAACCTTATAGAATTTTTCGAGGATGTAACTAGTAGAGTAGATAAGGGAGAACCAGTGGATGTGTTATATCTGGGCTTTCAGAAGGCTTTCGACAAGGTCACACATAAGAGATTAGTATGCAAACTTACAGCACACGGTATTGGGGGTTCAGTATTGATGTGGATAGAGAAATGGCTGGCAGACAGGAAGCAAAGAGTAGGAGTAAACGCGTCCTTTTCAGAATGGAAGGCAATGACTAATGGGGTACCGCAAGGCTCAGTGCTGGGACCCCAGAAATTTACAATATATATTAATGATTTGGACGAGGGAATTTAATGCAATATCTCCAAGTTTGCGGATGACACGAAGCTGGGGGGCAATGTTTGCTGTGAGGAGGATGCTAGGAGGCTGCAAGGATAGGTTGGGTGAGTGGGCAAATGCAGTATAATGTGGATAAATGTGAGGTTATCCACTTTGGTGGCAGGAACAGGGAAGTAGACTATTATCTGAATGGTGGCCGATTAGGTAAAGGGGAGATGCAACGAGACCTGGGTGTCATGGTACACCAGTCATTGAAAGTAGGCATGCAGGTGCAGCAGGCAGTGAAGAAAGCGAATGGTATGTTAGCATTCATAGGGAAAGGATTTAAGTATAGGAGCAGGGAGGTTCTACTACAATTGTACAGGGCCTTGGTGAGACCACACCTGGAGTATTGTGTACAGTTTTGGTCTCCTAATCTGAGGAAAGACATTCTTGCCATAGAGGGAGTACAGACAAGGTTCACCAGACTGATTCCTGGGGTGGCAGGACTTTCATATGAAGAAAGACTGGATAGACTTGGCTTGTACTCGCTAGAATTTAGAAGATTGAAGGGGGGGGGGGGGGGGGGGGGGGGGGGGGGGGGGGGGGTCTTATAGAACCTTACAAAATTCTTAAGGGGTTGGACAGGCTAGATGCAGGAAGATTGTTCCCGATGTTGGGGAAGTCCAGAACAAGGGGTCACAGTGTAAGGATAAGGGGGAAGTCTTTTAGGACTGAGATGAGAAAAAATGTTCACACAGAGAGTGGTGAATCTGTGGAATTCTCTGAAGGTAGGTACTCACAGAAGGTAGGTGAGGCCAGTTCATTGGATATATTTAAGAGGGAGTTAGATGTGGCCTTTGTGGCTAAAGGGATCAGGGGGTATGGAGAGAAGGCAGGTACAGGATACCGAGTTGGATGATCAGTGCAGGCTTGAAGGGCCGAATGGCCTCCTACTGCACCTATTTTCTATGTTCTATGTTTCTATGTAGTTGTAATGCACAAGATAGACATGAATATAGACTCTGTAGCTTGTTTCGGGTGTGCACCAGTGACCTCAGCTGAGGGAGAAAGAGGTTTTTCACAATTGAAGCTTATTCTGTCTAACAGACGGCATTGTTTAACACCAGATAATTTTTTTAAAATTCTAGTAATTATGTGCAACCAGGCAACTTTGGTCATTTAATGTAGTATACCTTTATATCATCATTTTTAACCATATTTTTTTAGTGGAAATAAATGCCTTTGTATGCCTTTTTTAAACAAATCAATAAATGCCTTTTTCGTGCCTTTTTTGTTATTTTATTATGCCTTTTTGCATGCCTATTTCAGATTTTTTTGCATGCACCCAAATTATATGATGCTATCCAATAGTATACATAAAATCACGTGATTTAAATTATTTCGAGAGTTATTTATGCAGAATTCGTTTTCACTTTGAAGTGAATTATGCCGGACATGTAAAGAACTAATGTGCTGATATTCATTTAGGGAACATTCTCCTGGATTCTGGAAAAGGAGGTAGGGTGGGTAGAGTTACCCAAGAGCTGCCCATGCCTAGGAAATAAGACCCAATCCAGAAAATATGCTTGTACTATATGCCATGCAATGTCTATTATAACATTTCTGTAGCTTGCATTTGGAGTTTCCATTGATACCAGAGTGACCAAGAGCTTGGGGGGAGGGGCACAATTTCAAGAGTTGAATGCATACGTGAAATCAGATGGTCAACTGAAATTCTACTTGAGGGTTCTGTTCTCAAAACTGGCAAAGATCATCAATATATATTTTTTTTAAATCTTTCTCTGAAAATAGTCTTGATGGTAAACCAACATAAATATATGTCCATCTAGACTATGTATCGAGTCAGATGATGTCCCTGTCCTCTCTGCAAACTTGCTGTAATACAGAAATTCCAAGGATGTTCAAAGGCTGTATCCTGTTACCTACTGGTCACTTTCAGCCAAATGGCAGATTGTCTAAATTGTTAAAACATTAGGAACCACTGATTCTCCCAGAACAGCAAGTACATTTTTCACTGTCCAAAACAAATAGATTTTAAGTCAAAGGGAATCAACGTCAGTAGCTTATTCACCTTGGACAGATTGCGGCTTGTCAGAGAATCCTCTAGCGGAGTGGCAAAACCTAACTTTCTCAATGAAAGGCACAGGTTAAATTCAATCAGCCTAAAGACAATCTGCACACATTGTGACACACTCACATACAGTGCATCATCAGAATCAACACAAGAGTTTTTTACACCATCCCTTTCACTGGGAGCATGCATGCGACAATTTTACCGCATTAGTCATCTGCGTTTATTTTTTCCTTTATGGCCTTGGTATATGATTTGTTTTTAACTCTTCTCTTAGATGCAAAACAAAATTAGAAATGCTGGCAGAACACAATCTATCAAGCAGCAATGGCAAGACATTATTTAACACTTCGGATCAATAACCCTGTCTCGGAACAGAAGGAAAAGCAAAGGCTTTACAGTTTTCTGAGCTATGGAGGATTTCCAGCAATCGTTTGTTTCAGATTTCAGCAATAGTTACTGGCTTTCCAAACTTTTCACAACCCAGTCTCTCTGGTCTTTATAAGCTAACCTATAATGCTACATACTCATTATGGCATCATAGAAAATAGGTGCAGGAGGAGGCCATTCGGCCCTTCGAGCCAGCACCGCCATTCATTGTGATCATGGCTGATCATCCCCGATCGATAATCCGTGCCTGACTTCTCCCCATATCCATTGACTCCACTAGCCCCTAGAGTTCTATTTAACTCTCTCTAAAATCCATCCAGTGATTTGGCGTCCACTGCCCTCTGTGGCAGGGAATTCCATAAATTCACAACACTCTGCGTGATAAAGTTTTTTCTCACCTCAGTCTTAAATGACCTCCCCTTTATTCTAAGACTGTGGCCCCTGGTTCTGGACTCGCCCAACATTGGGAACATTTTTCCTGCATCTAGCTTGTCCAGTCCTTTTATAATTTTATATGTTTCTATAAGAATCCCCCTCATCCTTCTAAACTCCAGTGAATACAAGCTAAGTCTTTTCCATCTTTCCTCATATGACAGTCGCGCCATCCCCGGGATCAATCTCGTGAACCTACACTGCACTGCCTCAATCACAAGGATGTCCTTCCTCAAATTAGGAGAAAACTATACACAATACTCCAGATGTGGTCTCACCAGAGCCCTATACAACTGCAGAAAAACCTCTTTACTCTTATACTGAAATCCTCTTGTTATGAAGGCCAACATACCATTAGCTTTCTTCACGGTCTGCTGTACCTGCACGTCAACTTTCAGTGACCGGTGTACAAGGATACCCAGTTCTCTCTGTACCTCCCCCTTACCTAACATAGAAACATAGAAAATAGGTGCAGGAGTAGGCCATTCGGCCCTTCGATCCTGCACCGCCATTCAATATGATCATGGCTGATCATCCAACTCGGTATCCTGTACCTGCCTTCTCTCCATACCCCCTGATCCCTTTAGCCACAAGGGCCACATCCAAGTCCCTCTTAAATATAGCCAATGAACCAGCCTCAACTACCTTCTGTGGCAGAGAATTCCACAGATTCACCACTCTGTGTTAAAAATGATCTTCTCATCTTGGTCCTAAAAGACTTCCCCCTTATTCTTAAACCGTGACTCCTTGTTCTGGACTTCCCCAACATCGGGAACAATCTTCCTGCATCTAGCCTGTCCAACTACTTAAGAATTTTGTAAGTTTCTATAAGATCCCCCCTCAATCTTCTAAAATCTAACCTAACCCCATTGAGATAATAATCTGCCCCCTTGTTTTTGCCGCTAAAGTGGATAACCTCACATTTATCTATATTATACTGCATCTGCCACGCATCTGCCCACTCACTCAACCTGTCCAGGTCACCCTGCAACCTCCAAACATCCTCTTCATAGTTCACACTGCCACCCAGCTTTGTGTCATCCGCAAACTTGCTAGTGTTGCTCCCAATTCCCTCTTCCAAATCATTAATATATATATGGTAAACAGTTGCGGCCCAACACCGAGCCTTGCGGCACTCCACTCGCCACTGCCTGCCATTCTGAAAAGGACCCGTTCAGTCCTACTCTTTGCTTCCGGTCTGTCAACCAATTTTCTATCCATGTCAACACCCTACCCCCAACACCATGTGCTCTAATTTTAGTCACCAGTCTCCCGTACGTGACCTTATCAAAGGCTTTCTGAAAGTCTAGAGACACTACATCCACTGGTACCCCTTCATCCATTTTACATGTCACATCCTCAAAGAATTCCAGAAGATTAGTCAAACATGATTTTCCTTTCATAAATCCATGTTGACTTGGACTAATCCTTTTACTGCTATCCAAATGCCCCATTATTACCTCTTTAATAATTGACTCCCGCATCTTTCCCACCACCGAAGTCAGGCTAACTGGTCTGTAATTCCCCGTTTTCTCTCTCGCCCCTTTCTTGAAAAGTGTGATAACATTAGCTATCCTCCAATCCACAGGAACTGATCCTGAATCTATTGAACATTGGAAAATGATCACCAATGCGTCCACTATTTCTAGAGTCACCTCCCTGAAGACCCTGGGATGCAGACCATCAGGCCCAGGGGATTTATCATCCTTCAGTCCCATTAGCCAACCCAATACTATTTCTCGCCTAATGAAAATTTATTTCAGTTCCTCTACCCCCTTAGATCCTCTGTCCTCCAGTACATCTGTCTTCTGTAAGGATCTGTAAGGAAGACACAAACAAAGTACTTATTCAACTCTTCCGGCATTTCCTTGTTGCCCATAATAATTTCACCCGTGTCTGCCTTCATGGGACCCACATTTGACTTTGCTACTCTTTTTCCCTTAACATATCAACTCTTACTGGCATGGAATTTTGAAATGCATACTTTTTTTGTCCCGATGAACAATTCACATAACAGTGAGTCCGATGCTAACATTCAGTTTATACAAATCGCATAATCCACATTAAAAATCCTAATTCTTCTGACCCTTGAAAATCGTACATGCCCTTCGACACAGATCCAGGCCACAACACCTTCAGACATGAGCGTTCTAGATGGTAGTCAGCTTTCAAAATATTTGCCATTAAAGAAAACCTTCCTTTAAACAAGGCACTGCATTTACTCTTTTCCTAGATAATTATTTTGTATAAAAGACTTGAAATCCAGATATGGTGCCATTAATTAATTTGCATGATTCCCATGCTGTCAGAATACTTTCACCTAATCGTTGATCAATTTCTTTAAATAAGCAAGTCATTACTTTAAAAATTGTCATACAAATCGTATAACTGGTGTCTCACCCCTGGATTTAGAGCAATTGGCACCCGACAGTTAATAAGACTATGCTCTATTGTAATGCATGGATTTTACCAATGCTGCATAGATAGGAGAAATTCCTCAAGTTTGATTCTCTGTGCTTTCAGTTGATCTCATTGATTTTAAGTTCTAAAATCAAGTCAGCAACCATGCATTTTGGTTGTAGTGATTATCATTCGAGGCAAGGTCAAAGTCAGGTTTAGTTGTTGTATTTCTGTGGTTCAGTTCATGTCAAGACACCTTGCGATAGCTCATAAATAAATAATAGTCTCTTGGATAAAGTACTGGAATGTGTTTATTGATTATGTAACTGCATCAGGAAACAAAAAGTTCAGGGTTAAGAAACTACATTTCAGAAGCACTTGTGAAAACGGCAGTAGTTTAAATTAGAAAGACTGCACATAACTCTCAAAATTGATTTCTGGTCTCTGACAGCCAACCCCAAGGCTATATACCTTCTGTGCCTGCACAAAACTAAGCTGGAAAAGCCAACTAAAATAGTCACCATTCCTGTGATTTCCATTCTGTCAAGAATACGAGGAATACAAGGAAAATAAAAAACAATCACATGAAAGCTCTTCATTGTCTGTGATTATACAAGCATAGAAACATAGAAAATAGGTGCAGGAGAAGGCCATTCGGCCCTTCGAGCCAGCACCACCATTCATTGCAATCATGGCTGATCGTCCGCTATCATTACCCCGTGCCTGCCTTCTCCCCATATCCCTTGACTCCACTAGTCCCTAGAGCTCTATCCAACTCTCTCTTAAATCCATCCAGTGATTTGGCCTCCACTGCCCTCTGTGGCAGGGAATTTCATAAATTCACAACTCTCTGGGTAAAAAAAGTTTTTTTCTCACCTCAGTCTTAAATGACCTCCCCTTTATTCTAAGACAGCGGCCCCTGGTTCTGGACTCACCTAACATTGGGAACATTGTTCCTGCATCTAGCTTGTCCAGTCCTTTTATAATTTTATATGTTTCTATAAGATCCCCCTCATCCTTCTAAACGCCAGTGAAGTCTTTTCAATTGCGTGTCTATCAAACAACAGTTTGATAGAGACGCAAGAGGAATGCAGCTTGTAGAGAGTATCTTCACAAGAGTTGAGAAATATGGAGGGAAATATTTAAACATACTCAAAAATATACATCAATTTAATAACCAAATATCTTGTGAAATATCCTGTATTTACTCTTTCAGGTCTTAGCCAAACACTGCCATCACAATACATTCGGCGACTTAGAATCACAGTCTTGCCTACAGAGTTCATTCAATTCTATAATAGAGCAACGTATTTGAGATTGACAAAAGATAAGTTTACACAAGTCCCATTCAGAGGACAATTTGTTAGTTACATCATAGTAGAAAGTTAGAAAGACTAACTTCAAAAATAAAAGACCAGGAGTGCCATAAGCCGAGAAAGACAGAATAATATGACTAAAATACTACAGGTCATTTTATCTTCCTATTGGGATGCCAGAAATAACTTCCACTCTCATATCTGCATTTAACCCATTCATTATGCTCATCAGTCTTTACAACTCATTCTTTGGGACATGGTTTTAAACAATATTTACACAAAACATGCTGCTTATATTTTGCAGGGTTACACAAAAGACTGGAGAAACTCAGCGGGTGCAGCAGCATCTAAGGAGCGAAGGAGATAGGCGACGTTTCGGGTCGAGACCCTTCTTCAGCCTTGTTTTGACCAAAACCTGAGCACATGTAACAAGGCTTCACATTAGCAATGCGTGGAGCAATCACTCCAATTAATGCTTTCCTCAATCTAAATATGCTTTTTCTTAGATATAGACACAAAATGCTGGAGTAACTCAGCAGGAAAGGCAGCATCTCAGGGGAGAGGGAGATAGAGATAAGTGTAACAGGCCAGTACGAAGCTTTTCAAAAAGGGGGGTGGCATGACAGGATTACAAAAAATGTATGTGAAATAATGTGCACGCAGCGCACATTACAAGAGAGAGAGAGAGAAAGAGAGAGGGAGAGAGAAAGAGAGAGAGAGACAGAAAAAGAGAGAGCGAGAGCGAGAGCAAGAGAGATGAGGAAGGATGGTCAGTGCCCCTTGGACAACACCAGCATCATTGCACTGCTGCCTTCGCTGTCCCTGTCCACCGCCAAGTGCCGCCGCCAAAGGGGGAGGCAGTTGGGATCTCCTCGCCACCGCCTCCCCTCCTGCGACGGCTGTAGTGTGGTAGGGTTTGTTTTGAATGTGGTTATCGTCATTGGCAGAGTGGCACTCAGCGGCCACTATGAGGGCAGGCAGGGTGCAGGATGTGGAGCCGCCGTCGCCACTGCTGCTGCGCGGGGCCCGTCATTCACTCCGACCCTCCGTCACCCCGCACTACAGCCGTCGCAGAGCAGAAACATCACTTATTCCTTTTCTCCAGAGATGCTGCCTGACCCGCCGAATTACACCAGTTTTGTGTGCCTATCTTCGGTATAAACCAGTATCTGCATTGTCAAGCCGGGCAAAATGACACTGCTTTTAGGTTGCCCAGCAGGACTTTAGGTGGCCATTGCGAGCCCTTTGTGGACCCAGCCCGTGACAGCTAGATGCCACTAATAGTACTGTACAAAGGCCACATCATCTGTTTTAGTAACATTGACTATGGGATAAATGCAGACTTTGGGAACAACAACCCCCATCTCCCCACCCCTGCCCCGTTGCCTTGCTTCAAAATGGGTGGTGGGAATTTATACTCAGTGGCCAGAGCAGGTGGATGGCACTGGTACATTGACAACATTGCCTGTACCCAGTTGAAAAGCCCGCTGCCTCTGGGGGTTTGGAGAGACCATTGGAAGAGAGATCTGCCTCTGGGACAACTCGTGGCCAACAGTTTATTTCCCATGAGGACATTGGGGGTTCGAGACCAACCCCTGGGGTCCCTGTGTCACATTTAACTCAGATATAAAGTGCCCTTCGGCCCACCAACCAGCGATCCCATGCACACCATCTCACACACGCTAGGGACTATTTATACTTATACCAAGCCTATCAACCTCAAGTTCGGGTTTCCTCCCACGCTACAAAGACGCACAGGTTCGTATAAATTGTCCCTGGTGTGTGTGGGATAGTGTGCGGGGATTCCCTGGTCGCAGGCTTGGGTGAGAAAAAAAAAAAGTTCCAAATCATCCCCACGGGCCGGAACCAGAATTTCCTGAATTTCGCATAAATTCCTTCAAAGTGGAAACACTGATTGCGCTCCAATATTTTTTGTGTAAGGTGTGAAAATGAGACAAAGGGGATAAAGTTCCAAGTAAAATGTAGAATGGATCATTGTTAGGGGAAGGGGGGGAGGGATGAAGAGAGAGAGGAAAGGCAAGTGTCACCTGTAGTTAGAGAAGTCAATGTTCATATATGATGCGTTGTTCCGCCAATTTGCTCACTCTGACAATGGAGGAGGCCCAGGAAGAAAGGTCAGTGTGGGAATGAGAGTTATTACGATCAAGTGGAGATGGGAAGATGTGGCTTGTGGTGGGATCTGTTGTTGGTGAAAATGCCAGATTATGTGTTGTATGCGATGGCTGATGAGGTGAAAGGCGAGGACTGGGGGGACATTATCCCTGTTACGACTGAGGGGAGGGAGAGCAAGGGCGGAGCTGCAGGATATCGTGGAGACCATGGTGAGGGTCTCATCTATGATGGAAAAGGAGAACCCCTGTTCCCTATAAAATGAGGAGGGTCTCAGGAGGGCTGCGACTCTGGAAACCCGCAGCTGGAGTGAGCGGGCTGGGGAGGGGCGTGGCTTCACAAGCTGCGCTGGCCACGTGGAGTGAGAAAGTTCTTCAGCACGTGAGCGCCCGTGACCTCGCGATCTGCAGAACTTTCTCATTCTTTCTGCGCCTTTTGAAGAACGGGGCGGGGGGGGGGGTGGTCATGGGGAAAGAGGTGGGGGGGGGGGAAGAGGAAGGGAGCGCAACTGGCTGTGAATTGAAAATCTGCATTGAAATCTGGTGGCAAGCAGCAAAGGGATTGTGACATCAGCAGCTGGCCAGAGAATACATATTTTTTAATTTTGGTGATGAATTTTAGTAAATATCTCGGATGATTCAGTACTGAAAAAGTCAAAATTTCCCCGTCTGCGCGCACACACACACGCAAGCACACATTCTAAAATGAGCCCAAGATCAATGCAATGTAAAATCATAATGACATATTTCTGCAAGATTCATCTCATTTTGTACATTGAATCTATCACATTTAAATATAAAGAAAAAACATTAAAATTATATAAAAATAAAATGTTACCGTATTTTAGAGTTGCAAAAATCATATTGCAAAAGGTCAACTCAAAGGAGAACTTGTGAACATCCTTACCATGAACAAGCCTTATGTAGAATGAATCTTATACAACAAATTTAAATTTAAATTGGAGAATAATCCAACCTGAGCCAATAAGCCTGTTGGTAAAATAAAATTCCTAACTAGCTCCTAAAATTTCTTTAACAAAATCTTTTTTTTTTTAAACCTCCGACTACAATACTAGGAATAAAATAAATAAGAGTCATCTGCCAGCTGAATCACAAGATAAAGCAACTAACTGTGCATAAGGATCAATCATAAGGGAAGGCACTAATAACTGATCAAGCATGCTGTTCACTGCCCTAACATTATGTTCTTTAGATTTGACTTCAAAAAGGAAAATGGAGTTGGATCAGCTCAAATAATTAGCACAAGATTAGCACAAGTAGTTTTGGTGGAGAGGACTGGCACACACAGTTCTAAATTTGGGGCAAAGTCGATTTAAGGCATTAGCATAAACATGCAGAGGTCATTGGGAGAATGTTTGTATGCAATGGGGCAGCTAACAAGTAGGAGTAGCAATGTTACAAAACTTTGAGATTTAAAAAATCAAGTCTGCAATTTATCCCATCAGATAAAGCATGAAAGGTTTAATTTGACACCTAATTCACTTTCATATCTTCAGTATTAAAAAGGTTATGGCCATTTTTATACTCATAAATTAGCATATTGTTCCCCATTGCCTTTCCATTGACTTAACACAAAAGCTGTGATCTAGGACAGTCAAAAGCCCATAACTTTCTTACAAATCAAGAGAACTCAATGACATTTTCAGTTATTATAGATTGAAGCATTCTGAAACAAATATGAAACAATATTACTTGGATGACTTGGATGACTTGGATTAAAGCATATCATTAGTTACTTACCTAATTGGAGCTAATTACAAAATTCAATTACTAGATCTAAACATCTATTCATTTCTTAAGAAAAGATAAACTTTTTTAAATTGCCTAAGTATAGAAAATTAAAATTCACACAATAATTCACAATATAACATGATTTTTAAATCTCATTTTCATGAATTTATAGGCCAAATGGAAGGAATTTAGTGTTTAATTCCTGTAAATTAATGGCCATTTAAATCAACTAGTGAGTGGGTTTCAGTGGAATGCGGTGGATTGGAACGTTGCGGTTTGCGGTGAAGTCGGCATGAAAAACACTGCCGGCTCATACATTTTTTTTGTCCCCATTTCGCAATATGAAAATGTGATTAAAGCCTTCCTAAAAAACTAAGTTTTAATGTAAAAATAAACTGTGCACTTTATTTTCTCCCCTACGTAAAATCCTTCCCGTTGTCGGTGCTCACGGCTTTAGAAGATGATTTTTAAATTAGTTAATAAATAATCTAGCGTAATTTAAAAATACCTTCATGAATGAAATGTCGGAGCGATTTTTCTTCAGCAACGAAATCCCCTGACATGGATCGATTTGCCCTGTCTGTGGTAAAACGGCACTTTAAACACGCCCCCCCTCTGAAAGGCGCCAAAGTCACGCACACGGGGAGCAACAGAACTGCAGCGCTGCTCAAGGTAAGTTTTGTAACATACCTAGTAGGAGGCTTTCTAAAGTGAGGTAGCAAGAGTACAGAGGTAGCATTCACCTGTTAGGGTAAAAAGCAAGGCTGGCAGGTTTAAGAAACATTGAATGACAAGAAATGTTGATGGTCTGGTCAGCAAAAAGGAGGCAGCATGTATCAGATTTAGGAGTCAGGATCAAGCGAATCCCTCTGCGTGTTTGAGGATAGCACAGTCATGGCCGTCCGGGGGGGGGGGGGGGGGGGGGAAAAGAGGTGGTGCATTGGGTGCGATGGCACCTCCCCTTTCCCCTCAGTGTAAGAAAAAATCCCGAGAGAAAACTTTTTTTTAAATCAGCATTCCCACTTTGTCGGAAAAGCGCCCGAAATTCTGGTTCCGGCCGCTGGATGATTTGGGAGGAAATAATGCGACCATCCGCACCTGCGCAGTTGGGGAAGTGACGCAAAATGACGCTGTCTCTCCGCGCGTGCGCAGTGGCTCCGGGCGGGATCAGACTGCCATTTGCATTGCACACATTGAGCTCGATGCCTCGTGTCGTCTACTCCAGGTAAGTACTGGGATATTGCATTGGAGGAGGGGGAGTCTGCTTTTTATCCTCGGTTCAAACTACCCATGAGGGGGTCTAATCTGGCCCGCGGGATAAGAGAGTGCCCATTTCTCCGGGCCCGAGGTAGGGGGGGGGGGGTGCGGTGTCTGCCTGCCTGGCCCAGCGTCTCCATCTGCGGTGTTGGAGCCTCACCAACAGCCAGCCTGGCGACCAGGAGACCGTTCTCCCGTCGCTGGGCGGGAGTAGCTGAATCTGAACCCAGCGGCTGTAACCCCAACACTAGAGGCCGCTGTGGCGGGGCCCGCTCCCTTTGCCGCCGGGGCCCAAGCCACAGAGGAGAGAGAGAGAGACATGGGGAGGGAAGAGGAAAAGGATTAACTTTAGTGAGATTGCAAAATTAAGGTAGGTTTTGGAGCTATTATATTTTCACCTCCATATGAATAATTTTAAACAATATCAAAAATGATCAAACAATTAGAACTGCTTTCTTTTCCTCGATAACAATACTGAAAAATATGAATTCCATAGTTTGTGACATAAATATACATTTTAATGGGATCATTATATTCAGATGTAACATTTCCATTTCGAGATCGGGGTGGGGACAATTATGCGTCAAGCCGATAGCTTAATCTTTAACGAGTTAAAGATAGCCTAAGCGATAAAGAGGAGCAAGTTCTCAGCTAGTGACTCTTCTTCAGCATGGAAGGGCATGCAAGAAATCACCAGCTCTAAGAGGAAAGCCCCCCGCTCTTTGGACAATCGTCAGCTGACGAACAACCTGAATGAGTTTTACTGCGGGTTTTAAAATCAGAAACGTAATCCTGGTACCCCTCCCCAACAAACACAGCCAGACCCCAGTCTGCAAAGTGTTAAAGAAGGAACTGCAGATGCTGGAAAATCGAGGGTACACAAAATGCTGGAGAAACTCAGCGGGTGCAGCAGCATCTATGGAGCGAAGGAGATAGGTAACGTTTCGGAGGTGTTCCACACCAGGGCATCACAAATGTCCTCACGCTTCAGAGAACAGGGATTCCTCATCCCCACTATAGTTGAGGCTCGCACCAGGGTCTCCTCCGTACCCCGCAACACTACCCTCTCTCCCCATCCCCCCCCCCACTCGCAACAAGGGCAGAGTCCCCTTGGTCCTCACCTTTCACCCCACCAGCCGGCACATACAACACATAGTCCTCCGCCGGTTTCGCCACCTCCAACGTGACCCCACCACTCGCCACATCTTCCCATGTCCCCCACGTCTGCCTTCCGCAACGACTGCTCCCTCCGCAACTCCCTTGTCAATTCTTCCCTTCCCTCCCGCTCCACCCCTTCCCCAGGCACTTTCCCTTGCAATTGCAAGAGATGCTACACTTGTCCTTTACCTCCCCCCGCCACTCCTTTCAAGGACCCAAGCAGTCCTTCCAGGTCCGACAGAGGTTCACCTGTACCTCCTCCAACCTCATCTATTGCATCCGCTGCTCTAGATGCCAACTGATCTATATCAGTGTGACCAAGCGGAGGCTTGGCGATCGTTTCGCCGAACACCTCCGCTCGGTCCGCAATAACCAACCCGACCTCCCGGTGGCTCAGCACTTCAACTCCTCCTCCCATTCCGTATCCGATCTCTCTGTCCTGGGCCTCCTCCATGGCCAGAGTGAGCAACACCGCAAATTGGAGGACCAGCACCTCATATTCCGCTTGGGGAGTCTGCATCCTCTTGGCATGAACATTGAATTCTCTCAATTCTGTTGACCCTTGCTGTCTCCTCCCCTTCCTACCTCTCCCTCAGCCCTCGGGCTCCTCCTCTTCCTTTTTCCTTTCTTCCCCCCGCCTCCCCCCACCCCCTATCAGCCTGAATGAGGGTTTCGGCTCGAAACGTTACCTATCTCCTTCGCTCCATCGATACATCTGCACCCGCTGAGTTTCTCCAGCATTTTGTGTACCCTCGATTTTCCAGCATCTGCAGTTCCTTCTTTAACACTTTGCAGACTGGGGTCTGGCTGTGTTTGTTGGGGAGGGGTACCAGGATTACGTTTCTGATTTCTGCAAAGAATGGACCCTGCACCCTCTCCTTCACCACTTCACACCTACTTAAGACAAGACTCCAGTATGAAAAGAGTGGACCCTCTCCCATCCCAACCAACATTTCACACCCAATTATTCATTTTTAACCAGTCCCTGCAAAGATGCACTGTCCCTGCCTGATTCAAAGTCTCCACTATTGTCTCTGTACCCAAAAAGATAAGGATTACTGGTCTAAATGACTACAGGCTTGTCGCACTGACCTCTGTAGTCATGAAGACCGTTGAAAGCAAAGATCCTATAGGCCACTCCTGCGAAATGCAACGGGCTGACGTGTAGTAGGCAACAGAGCGGAACGTGGGCATTTTTTGCGTCCATTTCAGTAACCGGAACATACCCGACTCGTGTTGTAATCAACGTTGCGGGGGGGGGGGGGGGGGGGGGGACAGTTTGTGTGCGATATAGGGCTAGATTAATAATTCTGTTAGTTCATAATTCTGTTAATTCATGTTAAAGAATAAAATTTGACTGGTAATTTTCTTTTTTAAATCATTTCTTTTTAATGGCTCATAACCTGTGTTTGAGTTGATTTTAAAGTAACCGGAACCTACCCTACCCGACCCGCAAGTGTAATCAACGTTGCGGGGAAAACGTTTATGTGTGATATAGGGTTAGATTCATAATTCTGTTAATTCTTGTTAAAGAATAAAATGTTTATAAATTTTGATTCTGGTAATTTTCTTTTTTTAATGTTTTTTAAATAATTTCTTTTTAAATGGCTCATATGCTGTGTTTGAGTTGATTTTGTTGAGTTGACACTTGCACTCTGTAATTCATTCATCTAATCACACTGTTCACAACCGCAGTATTTGGGAAAATAATAGCAATATGACGATTCCAGTTGCTCTAGCCCTGGAATGTTACTTAATGCTTTTGTGTCTATGGAGTTGTTTCTCAACAATAAAATGGGTCCGGTCTTCCCAAAAGCCAGAGAGTGCAATGAGATCTGTCTGTAATGGTGGGGTTATCTAAATTAAGTATTTCACAAAATTAAATGTGTTTAAGCAAGATTTACAAATGATGTATAACTTAAGGATGGTTTTATTCAGCGAGCATACAACTGATTCGATTGTGCTGGAAAGAACACACATACATGAATGTGATATAGATGTATATAATAATAACACACACATTAACATTTCTTCTGATTTTTATATCCAATGATGAACTTTATTTCAGACTAGACAAGGGACAACATTAAATAAAAAAACATTGTAAACCTCCCCACAACTTCACTTTGGTGTCTCGGCCGTGCTGATCCGGGCCAGACTCCCCGCACGCTGTGGAAAGAACATCTTTTCGCTCGCACAGCCTCATCTCCGAGTCGGGCCGCTCCGCCGGGACACAGCCTCATCCCCGAGTCCGGCCGCTCTGCCGGGACACAGCCTCAGCCCCGAGTCGGGCCGCTCTGCTCCGCCGGAAAACGGCCTCAGTCCCAAGTCCAGCCACCGCTGCCGGGGCACAGCCTCAGCCCCGAGTCGGGCTGCTCCACCAGGACACAGCCTCATCCCCGAGTCGGGCCGGTCTACCGGGACACAGCCTCAGCCCCGAGTCGGGCCGCTCTGCTCCGCCGGAAAACGGCCTCAGTCCCAAGTCCGGCCACTGCTGCCAGGGCACAGCCTCAGTCCCGAGTCGGGCCGTCGTCGCCGCCGGACACAGCCTCAGCTCCGAGTCGGGCCAATCTGCCGGGACACAGCCTCAGCCCCGAGTGGGGCCGATCTGCCGGGACACAGCCTCAGCCCCGAGTCGGGCCAATCTGCCAGGACACAGCCTCAGGCCCGAGTCGGGCCAATCTGCCGGGACACAGCCTCAGCCCCGAGTCGGGCCGCCGAAGACGGAGGCGGAAGCAAAGATCATAATTTGGGCGGAAGCAAGATGGCGGAGGCTGGTTGCTGAAATGGGTCCGATAATTACTCATGAATCTGCCCATGACCGTACTACGTGTTTTTCGTGGGAGTAGGCCATCTTGCTCCACTATAGGATCTTTGGTTGAAAGGCTTGTGCTGGCCAAGCTGAAAAATATCACAATCCCTCTGCTGGACCCTCTGCATTTTGCATATTGGGCCAATAGATCTGTGGATGATGCAGTCAATCTGGGCCTGCACTTCATCCTCCAGCACCCAGACCGACAGAGGACCTATGCGAGAATTTTGTTTGTTGATTTTAGCTCTGCATTCAACACCATTGTGCCAGAGCTACTAACATATAACATATAACAATTACAGCACGGAAACAGGCCCTCTCGGCCCTTCCAGTCCGTGCCGACCATTTGTTTTCCCCTAGTCCCATCTACCTGCACTCAGACCATACCCCTCCATTCCCTTCACGTCCATATACCTATCCACTTTACTCTTAAATGTTAAAATCGATCCTGCCTCCACCACTTCTGCTGGAAGCTGATTCCACACAGCCACCATCCTCTGAGTAAAGAAGTTCCCCCTCACGTTACCCCGAAACCTCTGTCCCTTAATTCTCATGTCATGCCCTCTTGTTTGAATCTTCCCTACCCTCAATGGGAAAAACGTATCCACGTCAACTCTGTCTATCCCTTTCATCATTTTAAAGACCTCAATCAAGTCCCCCCTTAACCTTCTGCGCTCCAAAGAATAAAGACCTAACTTGTTCAACCTTTCTCTGTAACATAGTTGCTGGAACCCTGGCAACACGCTCCAAGCTTTCTGAATTGACTGTGCCTGAACCACTCTGCCGGTGGATCACCAGCTTTGTGACAGACAGGAAGCAACCTGTGAGACGGGAAAGCATATCTCGGACCCGCAAATGCTCAGCATAGGAGCACCGCAAGATGCGTACTCTCCCCTCTCGTCACTCCAATGACTGCACCTCCACAGACACCTCTGTCAAGCTTCTCAAGTTTGTGGACGACACAACCCCGATTGGACTGATCCAGGATGGGGATCTCGGTACTCTTTTCAGTTTGACATCTTTCCTATAAAATGGGGCCCAGAACTGAACACAATATTCTAAATGCAGTCTCACCAACGTCTTATACAATTGCAACATGACCTCCAAACTTCTATACTCAATACTCTGACTGATGAAGGCCAAAGTGCCAAAATACATTTTGACCACCTGATATACCTGCGATACGATGTTGAAGGAACCATGCAACCACCAACCATTCCTCTGCCCACCTGGCTAATTGATCCAGATCCTCCTGTAATCTTTCTCAACCATCTTCACTATATGCAAAAACACTCACTTCTGTATCAACAGCAAACTTGATCATCTTGCCCTGTTCTGTGACGTTTCACAGAATGCTGGAGTAACTCAGCGGGTCAGGCCGAGTATAGAGGTTGGGAGGTCATGTTGCATAAGAAGGTGGTGAGGCTGCACTCAGAGTATTGTATTCAGTTCTGGGCACCATGTTATAGGAAAGATGTCATCAAACTGGAAAGGGTACAGTGAAGATTTACGAGGATGTTGCCAGGACTAGAGGGCCAGAACTATAGGGAGAGGTTGAGTAGGCTGGGACTCTATTTCATGGAGCACAGGAGGATGACGGATGATCTAATAGAGGTGTATAAAATCATGATTTGAATAGATATGGTTGTATCTTTTGCCCAGAGTAGGTGAATCGAGGAGCAGAGGACATAAGTTTAAGGTGAAGGGCAAAAGATTTAATAGGAATCTGAGGGGTATGTTTTTCACACAAAGTAGTAGATATATGGAACAAGCTGCCAGAGGAGGTAGTTGAGGCGGGGACTATCGCAACATTTAAGAAACAGTTAGACAGGTACATGGATGGGACACTTTCGGAGGGATATGGTTCAAACGTGGGCAGGTGGGACTAGTGCAGATGGGACATGCTGGGCTGAAGGGCCTGTTTCCACACTGTATCACTCTATCTTTCCCTCTCAAACCCATTCTCCTGCCTTCTCCCCATTACCTCCGACACCCCTATCAATCAAGAATCTATCAATCTCCTCCTGAAAACTGTCCATTGACTTGACCTCCACAGCTGTCTGTAGCGATGAATTCCACAGTTCACCACCTTCTGACGTAAGAAATTCCTGCTCAAAGGAATGTCTTTTAATTCTGAGGCTGTGGCCACTGGTCCTAGATTCTCCCACTAGTGGAAACATCCACTCCACATCCACTCCATCCAGGTTTTTAGCAGGCTGGGACAGACAGCAACAGCTTCACACAGTGTCCCAAATCTTGTGTCCTGTCCTGCATCACCCAAGGCAGCAGAGACGTTATAGGAGAGTTCCGGGTTCGATCCTGGTTATGGTTGCTGCCTGTACAAAATTTGTATGTTATCTCTGTGACTGTGTGAGTTTCCTCTGGGTGCTCTGGT
The DNA here is from genome assembly GCA_035221665.1 of Okamejei kenojei. Taxonomy (NCBI): domain Eukaryota; kingdom Metazoa; phylum Chordata; class Chondrichthyes; order Rajiformes; family Rajidae; genus Okamejei; species Okamejei kenojei. Next base: position 11,447,967 of record CM069153.1, read on the forward strand.
TTCCTCCCACATTCCAAAGTTGTGCATGTTTGTAGGTTGGCTTCTGAAATTATCCATAATGTATATGACAGAACTAGAGTACGAGTAATCATTGGACGGCGCAGACTCCGGTCCGAGAGCCAATTTTCAAAAATATATCTAAACAGTTCAAGAGTACACTTAAGCAATCAGGAGGGCAAAAAGAGGACATGAAACAGAACTGGCCTTACTTATCTTCACAGTTCATGGGAAAGCAGAAGGACAATAAATGGCAACACTATGTGCGTCAATTATCAACATCCATCTGATTTTGCCAACATAAATCACTGCCTAAGAAAGAGTGGGTTAACATATGAGTGTTTGACAGCACTGGGCCTGTAACATAGAAAATAGCTGCAGGAGGAGGCCATTTGGCCCTTCGAGCCAGCACCGTTGTGATCATGGCTGATCATCCACAATCAGTAACCCTTGATTCCGCTTGCTGTACTCACTGGAATTTAGAAGGACGAGGGCGAACCTCATTGAAACTTACCGAATAGTGGAAGGCTTGGATAAAGTGGATGTGGAGAGGATGTTTCCATTAGTGGGAAAGTCTAGGACTAGATGTCGTAGCCTCAGAATTAAAGGACATTCTTTTAGGAAGAAGATGAGGAGAAATGTCTTTTGTCAGAGGGTGGTGAATCTGTGGAATTATTTGCCACAGAAGGCTGTGGAAGTCAAGTCAATGGATATTTCTAAGGCAGAGATAACTATATTCTTGATGAGTACAGGTGTCAGGGGTTATGGGGAGAAGACAGGAGAATGGAGTTAGGAGGGAGAGGTAGATCAGCCATGATTGAATGGCAGAGTGGTCTTGATGGGCCGAATAACCTAATTCTGCTCCTATCACTTATGACCTTGAACAAGTTTGCATTCACCCATTATAACTATAGCTTTTTGTAGATGTGTCATTTACTAAAGTGTCATCAGATTCTGTCTAATCTAGATAACATGATAACATTTGTAACTACTTTTCTCGCATTTGGAATTATGCACTATTATATGGAAAGTGAAATTTAATTTCTAACCCATGAACCTCGTTACACAGTTGTCTTCCAGCAGCATGGCGTTACTTAGCAAACTGGAAAGGCCATTATTCCTCTTACTCTGAGGCAGTAGTGAAATCTAGCAATAAAATTGCATCATTTAAGAGCAGTAAACACAGCAGATTAAAGGGTCTGTGTGACACAGTAATTAACTTTTATAAACATCCAAATGGCACTTATTACCTTATTGTGTCATTGTATTTACAGAATAGTTGTGATTCTGTAATAACATTCAAATAGTTGTTTTCATTGCAATTAATTTAATGAGGTTTATTTTTAAGACAAACGATGAAAATGGTTTGTGGAAGCAGAGGAATGAGGAAACATAGAAAAGTCATCAAGTGAAGTTAAAACATTATTTCTAATTATTCTAGCTAGAATGATACTAATGCTGTGCAATTTGAATAATTAGGACTGCCTTCAAACCAACACCTGAAAATCCAGCATCTATAGAGCAAATTTAATGAGCCCAGTAATTATTGAACTAACGAAGAGACATCTGATGAACAAAAACTTGCTCAAAGTTAATTTTTCTGTCTTCAAGAATTACAAGGAAACAAAAAGATTTAAGGATATTTCAGAGCTTTGTTGTTTGCAGACATGGTCACAACAAGTAGAAGAGTGGTGGATATCGAAAGCTAGAATCAAAAAACATGTCCTGTTGGAATGCAGAAGTTTATAGAATTATAAAAGTGTGGAACCATGAAAGAATTTAGACAAACAAGAATTTTAAATGTTGGACTGCTGAGTGACAACATAAGGTAGCAAGGACAACAGTGGGATTACAGTAAGATACAAAACAGGAAGTAATTTTGGATATGCAGAAACAAGAACAGAATGTAGGTCAGCCAGGAGAGCAAAGCAGCCGAATCAAGACAACAAACAAGAATCGGTGCTTCTAGTGAAATCAGGCCTGGATGGAAGCCAACAACATAATAGAAGGTGGAGGAAAAATGGATCGTAACTAACTCAGAGTCGGATTTAACTGAGATTGTATGAACAGCCTGACAATGAGATTTTATGAGCAGTCTGACAATGAGATTTTATGAACAGCCATGACAATGAGATGCGGTCAGAAATTAGTGGTGAGAGTATGGAGCTTTAAGTAGATACTGAAGAAAATGACAGTCTTCTAATAGTTCACATGAAAGCAGATAGGAAACTGACATTTGAAATATCATTGGTGGACAAAAGTGCTGGAGAAATTCAGCAGGTGCATTAGCATCTCTGGAGCGAAAGAAATAGGCAATGTTTCGGGCCAAAACCCTTCTTCAGACTGATGGAAGGGCGAGGGGGGGGACAGGGAGAAGAAAGGAAAAAGGAAGAGGAGCCCGAGGACTGGGGGAGAGCCGAGAAGGGGAGGAGACAACAGGGACTACCAGAAATTGGAGAATTCAATGTTTATGTCGCTAGGGTGCAAACCGCCCAAGCGGAATATGAGGTGCTGCTCCTCCAATTTCCGGTGGTGCTCACTCTGGCCATGGAGGCGGCCCAGGACATATAATATATTAATGATTTGGAAGAGGGAATTAGGAGCAACGCTAACAAGTTTGCGGATGCCACAAAGCTGGGTGGCAGTGTGTACTGTGAAGAGGATGTTAGGAGATTGCAGGGGGACCTGGACAGGTTGAGTGAGTGGGCTGATGCACGGCAGATGCAGCATAATATAGATAAATGTGAGGTTATCCACTTTGGCGGCAAAAACAAGGGGGCAGATTATCTCAATGGGGTTAGGTTAGGTAAGGGGGAGGTACAGCGAGACCTGGGCGCCCTTGTACACCAGTACATGAATGGAGTCGAGGGGGGAGGTAAAGCGACAAGTGTAGCATCTCATGTAGTTTCAAGAGAAAGTGCCCGGGGAGGGGGTGGTGTGGGAGGGAAGGGAAGAATTGACAAGAGGGTTATGGAGGGAGCGGTCTTTGCGGAAAGCAGACAGGGGGAGATGGGAAGATGTGGCGTGTGGTGGGGTCACGTTGGAGGTGGCGAAAATGACAGAGGACTATTTGTTGTATGTGACGACTAGTGGGGTGAAAGGTGAGGACTAAGGGGACTCTGCCCTTGTTACGAGTGGGGAGGGAGATGGGGAGAGAGAGCAGTGTTACGGGGTATGGGGAGAGAGAGCAGTGTTACGGGGTATGGAAGAGACCCTGGTGCAAGCCTCATCTATAGTAGGGGAGGGGAACCCCTGTTCCCTGAAGAATAAGGACATTTCCGATGCCCTGGTGTGGAACACCTCATCCTGGGAGCAGATGCAGCATAGACGGAAGAATTGGGAGTAGAGGATGGAGTCCTTACAGGAAGCAGGGTGGGAAGAAGAGCAGTCTAGATAGCAATGGGAGTCAGTGGGTTTATAGTGGATGTCGGTCAGAAGTTTATCACCTGCAATGGAGATAGTGAGGTCAAGAAATGGTAGCGAAGTGTCGGAAATGGTCCAGGTGCATTTTATTGAGAAATATCATTGTGGCAGAGGTATTTGAGAAGATACGACACACTGACATATAATTCATTAGTACCAACCTACATGTGGAAATTGAATCCCACACCATAGTTAACTTCATCAGATGATATCAAGCATGAGAAACAGAAAATCAAGGATAGTTTCTTAGGGCATACTGGAGACAAAAACAATGGCTGAGGAAGGAACCCGAGATGTGACTGAAAGAATTAAGGGCTGATGAACTCTCAGACCAGCACAATCTGCAACAAGAGGCACCAGAGGTAAATAAGCAGTTGCAGGTAACAGTTAGGTTGAAATAAAAGGCATAACACAATTTCAATGCAAAGATAGTTAATGTAAGTAAAAGTCATGGAGGCAACACAGGTAATCAAACAGGAGGGGATTATGCAAATAAAATTTGGTATAAGATAGCTTTTGAATATTCTTTTACAAAATGTAAGAATGTGAAAAATATGCATCTTCTAGATGAGCTGGGACGCATCCTCAGTGATGTGACCTGGGGTCATCGGGTGTTTTGGGTCTCACAACATCAGGCACCCTCGCCCAGGCGACCCAGCCGGGGTTGATCAGGCCCCGACTTGCGTCCCAGCAGCAACCGCCCACAGATCAGCCATCTTAATAACTACTCTGCAGGGGTTGGGAGACTCTAGTGCATGGAAGGACTGGGCTCTGTGGGGTGACTCCCGGCCGGGCTTCTCCTGCGTCTCACCAGGTTCAAGGCCTGTGCGCGGCACCTCTTTCTCCTTCTCCAAGCATTTCATTCTCGCCTGATGGATGTTTCATGATGGTTCATTAGGCCTTTCCGTAGCTTTGTTGGGTGACTTTCTCATGAAAGACACAGACTTGGGTGCTAACCCAGCCTTTCCGTGCCGTCAACTGTCTCTCCAGTAGTCACCAAATTATTCTTGGTTGTCACCCAGTCTATTCCTAGGTGCCACTGGCTGAGCCAGACTTCAATGTGAAAAATATACATCTTCTAGATGAGGATGTCCAGAAATACTAGAACAACAGTCTGGAGGTGTGCTGCAAAACAGGATTTGAGGAGGAAATTTGTTCTCCAGCAAATTTATGACCATTGGAAATACAAATTTGGTGCAGAGACAGATACTGAAACTTGACAGCAGGAAAAGTGAAAGTTAAGTCAGGAACCATCAATTTCAAGAACATGAGAAGAATGGGAGGTCAGAAACTGGACACCACCTTTGTGCAGTTTCAAGAGCAAAGATTTTGGCAGGTAAACGTGGACAAGCTGGATCGAAGGACTTGTTTCCAGGTCGTAGAGCTCTACGACTCAATGGAGCCATGATTGATTGACATAATTGATGTTGAATTGAATTTAAATCTATTATGCACCATTAACGTTGAGGGAAGCAAGAAACAATGTGTGTGATTGATGGTGAATCTGATCGCAGGATCTTTTGGAGATATTCAGGGCAATTCTTGGACAGCTTCCTGCAACTCCTTCCTTCCATCAGGTCCGTTGTGCGAAAATCTTAATTACTCAACTTTCAACAACTTGTGATGCCTCAGCAAATACAACAATCCTGCATGGGCTGATTGATATAAAATAATATGCACATCCAAGTACCAAACATTTACACACATTAAAAGTCATTACCAGTGTCAGCCACCACAACATCCAAGTGAACACATCTGGCCAGACGGTTAACCAGACTAGCCACGAGTCCACCAGTCACTGAACAAGCCAGAATCAGGGAAACCTACTGGATAATTTAGGAGTATGATGGAATATATCAAAACCACCATCCAGTATATGTAAAAAGATATACACAAAAAGCTGGAGTAATTCAGCAGGACAGGCAGCATCTCTGGCGAGAAAGAATGGGTGACGTTTTAGGTTGAGATTTCTTCAGACAGCTCACCATTGGTAGCATTATTACAAATCAAAATAATCACTTCCTAAAACACTTGTGCACAATGGTTGCACATGCATCATAAGTTGCCAAACTGCAGCTCTCAAAGTCATAGGCATCATCACCAAGAACAAAGGCAGCAAAACAATAAAAATACAGCAGCACCTGTAAGTGTTTATTTCATTATGCAGACTTGGAGAAATATACTACCATTGCTCGATTTAAATTCTCAATCCCTACCCAAAAGCATAAAATACCTTTACTAGGACAACTAGTGGTTCAAGGTAGCAACATGCCATGGCTTTCTCATGGTATTTAATGAAAAAAGTGGTAGCCTTGCCAGCAATGCCAATATTCCATGTACTAGTAGTACAGCTAGTACATGGTACATACAAACTATATTCAGACTTCTACTTCTATACCTCAAAATGGCATCAAAATTGCGGAGGGGAATATCACAGTAACAATATACAATAAATTCAGCTAAAGTGTGTATTCTGCAGTGTTTAAAGAAAAATACCGAACCAGGGACAAACCCAAACAAGTTTTGACTTGAAAGAAATAAAGTAGCATTGATTAGTAGTAGCACTACCGTCTGCAAGTATGATACCACAATTTTTATAGAACCTTTTAACAGCCATCCTTCCTTAGAGGATCTAGAAAGTAGTTGTTCAATAGAGGATTGCATTCCCTGCTACCTTATTCCATAATGTGGACCGATTTACTCTGTTCTAACCAGGTTTTCCTGTCTGCTCCGCCCAAATACATGCATCATCTCCAAACTGCAAAACTCAACTCTTTTTCACTCTACCATATTCCTATTTAGTATTATTCTTTCCAGCAACACAAGTTCATTCAGAGAAGCACATCTGCAGATGTGCTCTAAATAAAAATGGAGACACTCCTGTTGGAATCTCAAGTGGCTCAAATGAGTCACATCCATGAATGCTTGTTCACAATGAATCTCCAACATTCGGAAAATAATCATGACAATGAAGCAGGAGACAAAGGAGAAGAGGGTATAATTCGAGTCATTGTTATTCAGATATGAGACCAATGCAAGAACCACAAATTCTTCCATAGTTGGGTAGGAGCTGCTCAAAAGTGCGGGTTGGTAGTTCAAGAGGTGGTGCCATCTTGAGGGCTTCTGCGCACTCTAGGAGGCATGGACTCTAGGTTCTCAATAGTGTTTTAAATGCTGTTCATTTCAGAAGACATATGCCAAGGATTTCCGGGACTCATGAGGATGTTGCATTTTTACAAGTTGGATTGAAGCATTATCTTCATTTTCGTTTCATCTGTCCACCCAGAGTCTGCTTTGGGAGTCTGGTGTCAGGCACTCTAATGATATTGGTTGTCTAACAACTGATTCAGTTTTATTTAAATGTGCTGTATAAATAAAAGTGACTTGACTCATGCCTCATGGGGATGTTCGCACAATAGAGGATACTGAAGTTGGTTTACTTAATTGTCCTGTGAATTGCAAGAATGCTGCAGAACATCATTGTTAAAATCTTTACAGTGCCTTTTGTTAGTAGTCCCAAGTCTGAATCATAATAGGAGGGTTGAGATAACTGCTGTCTGGCAGATCATGTTTCTTGCTGGACCATGACTTTCAAATATCCATTTCCTCTATTGAACAAAAGGTGTGATGGTGCGTAAAAGACAAAGCCGAATTTCATCCACTTTAACTGAGGGTTGAGTCCAAAGAAATGGGAGACAGTCTACATTTTCCAGTCTTGCCAGGATTCTCTATAGTCAGACAGAAATAGTAAAGGAACTTGTTGGTAGGTAACCCAACATCTTGCCAATATTCAGAACACAGCTCATCCACTCAGCTTCATCAGTAAATGATGGCGTGAATTTACATGTAATACATGTAATAATAGATGTTAAAGTGAAGTGTGCTAAATACATTTTTATTGAGATTACTATTCACTTAATAAGCAATCATGATCGTAACTAGAGAGATTGGTTTACTGTGATACACTAATAGGTTTCAAATATGAGACATCTTAATTTTTTCTTTGTGACACATGCTTGTAATTATTGTTTATTCCTTCAAGACGGCAGCTTGTTCTCAAGGAGTCAGGCAACTAGAATCTCAAAGGTAAACAAAAATGGTGAAGAAACTCAGAGGGTGAGGCAGCATCTATGGAGCGAAGATTGATTAGTAGGACTGGATGTCGCAATCCCTAAGATTTCACTACAATTGACATTCTTGGGTATGACCACCAGGTGAATTTTGCTAACAATCAGACACATCTTTAGTTATGTACCTCAACGTCACTGGGTGTTTTGGCCTTTCATCACAAGACACTCAGTCGAGGCAGGCCCACCACAGGTTGATCAGACCTGGGTGTGTGTCTTATTGCTAGCCTCTAGATGGTCACGTGGCAGCCCAGGCAGCATCTTTCCTCTTCAGAAACAACCAGTGACTGCTCCGTTCGGCGGCATTGGCAAGTTCTTTCATTGCCCTCCTTTGTGCCTGCCCTTTGACTCCTACTTCCCTCAGGAGCCTTGCGGTGGAAACTGGCTACAAAGCCCCTGCACCCCACCTCCACTGGACACAACCTTACCCTCCAACCTCTCTCCTCTGCCTCTGCTCCAAGGTTTGAATATCAAAGCTTTTTCCTTTCATAAGCCTCGTCCACAGCCTCCTCCCATGGGACCTTCAGCTCAATGATGAAAACACGCCGACAGGAGTTGGACCAGAGAACGCGGTCTGGTCGCAGGTTGGTAACTGCGATTTCAACTGGGAACAAAAGCCTCTGGCCTAGGTCAACACACATTTCCCAGTCCCTGGTTGCGTTCAGTGGGCATGAGTTGAGAGGCGAGGGGTTAGTCCTCCGTTTCTCTCCTTCCCGGATGAAGGATGGTATTTGCGGGAATGTTATCTGGGCATTGATAGGCATGGCGTTGGTGGTAACTCTCTTGCACTCGAGTTCAGCTGCCAAACACCTCAACACCTGGTTGTGGTAGGCAACGTTTCGGGTCGAAACCCTTCTTCAGTGTTTGATTTAGAATCTCAAACACTGGTCAACCGGTGGTTTCATCCCCAAAGAAACATAAGGGAATCAGTTCAGGTTGTGTTACTACATGATCACTTTAACTGATACCAGATTTTACTGGGCGATTTTTTAAAAACTTAATAGAAATCGCCAAATCACAATGAGGACAATATAGAAAATATAGACAGGTTATGCTAAATATTCTAATAGACCTTTAAAATTCCTTCAATGATCGATGTGTATTCGACAACTTAGTACAGAAGATATGACAAAGATATAGCTAGTTTTTTTGTTTTTTTTTATAAAGTTAAATTTTATTAGAGGCATGTACATATCCTAGTCCGAACCACTACAAACTTTGTTAAACAGTTACATATTAAATATCCAGGATTCCAGGGACTCTGCTACCAATGTAGCTGGGGTCTTCATTTATCGGTGACATATTAACATTGAAAAAAAAATTTTTTTTTTTTTTTTAAATAGATAGAAAAAATAAAAAAGAAAAGAAAATTAGAAAAATAGAATAAACTATCCATAATACAACTTAGGAGATAGGTCTGCAGGTAAGAAAACATAACTATTCATCTAGTCCTGGGTTCAAGCTTCCGTCAGGTATCAGCGCCGGTCCATTCTACCCCTTCAAATAATCTATGAACGGAGACCATATTCTAATAAATAATTCTGGTTTGTCAATTAAGACAAATCTATTTTTTTCCAGATTTAAGGTCTCCGACATCGCCATAATCCACATTTTAATTGTGGGGGATGCAGGGTTTTTCCCAAAATTTTAATATTAATTTTTTCCCAGTTATACTATAATCAAGGAAATTTCTTTGGTTTATTGTAAGTTTTAGGTATTGTTCAGATTTGCCCAATATTATTAATTTAGGATCAGGCTCCAGTTGAGTATTAACCACTACGGAAATAATTTTAAAAATATCCACCCAAAATGATTTAATTTTTATGCAATTTACAAAGATATGGGTTAAGTTAGCCTCGAAATATTGACATTTATCGCAGATAGGAGAAATATTAGGAAAAATTCTATTTAATATTGTTTTAGAATAATGCAATCTATGTAATATTTTAAATTGTATTAAAGAATGTCTGGCTTTTAACGAACATGTCTACTATGTTGTAGACTTTCATCCCATTTATCTTTCGTTATGGGTTGAACTAATTCATTTTTCCATGCTTGTCTATGTAATTCCATCGATTGATTCTCACTATCTAAAATAATATTATAAATGTAAGATATTAATTTGACTGTGTTGGGATGTTTATTCAAAAATTCATCTAGAATCTCTGGCTAATTCTATATTCTTGTGTATGTGATTTAACATAATCTTTCAGTTGTAAATATCTAAAAAAATTTGAATGTAATCCATAATTCTGTTGTACCTCCTGAAACGAGAGGAACACACCTTTTCTATAAAGATGTCCCATCTTTTTAATTCCATAATTTTTCCATTGTGCAAAACCTTTATCCAATACTGAAGGCTTAAATGAAGGGTTATTTGCAATAGGGAGCGAAAGTGATAAATTATCCAATTTTAATGTATTTTTTATTTGTTTCCAAATTCGAATACCACTATGTATTATTGGGTTTTCACTAGATTTTTTTTACTCAATTTTGTAGGAGTTAGCAAAATCGGGCCAATTTCAAATGGCAGACAATCCTCCTTTTCCATCTTTAACCAGTCTGATTGTTGATCCATAACTTCCAACCAGAAATTTAAATTTTTGACATCGACTGTCCAGAAATAAAATAAGAAATTTGGTAAGACTAATCCTCCATTCATCTTGGATTTACATAAGTGTTTTTTACTTATTCTGTGATTCTTATAATCCCAAATAAAACTTGTTACAATAGAGAAATTTTTAGGGATATATAGCTAGTTTTGATTACAGACTGACGCTGGGTGCAAACAAAATCATGAGGATGTAGTAATATTTCACGTTACAAACTGGTCACAGTAAAGTTTGTAGTTGAAAAGATACTTAGTTCATCCATCAGTTTACCTCTGCCACCCTTTGCATTATTTGTAAAACAAATGAAAGAATCCATATTACTAATTCATTGGATGTCACATCTCACAAATATTTTTCGACCTTGGCCTTCCCAAATAAGGCCAGGATTTATAATCTATCAATGGATGTCCTTGAAAAGCTGATGGCAAGCCATCTTTGCCAACTCCTACAATTTTGGCACAGGTGTGTACACGATAAGAGAACGTGAGGTAAGATAAGAGAACTCGAGGTAAAGGAGGTAGTGATCATAATATGATTCGTTTTAATCTGCAATTTGACAAGGAGAACGTTAAATCAAACGTGTCAGTGATGCAGTTGAACAAAGGGGCCTATGAAGGCATGAGAGGGGAGCTGGCAAAGGTAGACTGGAAAGGGATCCTAGCAGGAATGATGGTGGAACAGTAATGGCAGGAATTTCAGGGCATAATCCAGAAGACGCAGGATCATTTCATTCCAAAAAGGAAGAAAGATTCAAAGAGTAGGAGGCAACCGTGGCTGACAAGAGAAGTTATGGATAGAATAAAACTAAAAGAAAAGATGTATAACACAGCAAAGAGTAGCCAGAAGCCAGAGAATTGGGAAACTTTCATAGGACAACAGAAGGAAACAAAACGGGCAATACAGGCCGAAAAGATGAAGTACGAGGGGAAGCTGGCCAGGAATATAAAGAAGGACAGTAAAAGCTTCTTTAGATATGTTATGGGAAAAAGAGTAGCAAAGTCAAATGTGGGTCCCTTGAAGGCAGACATGGGTGAAATTATTATGGGCAACAACGAAATGGCAGAAGAGTTGAATAGGTACTTTGATCTGTCTTCACTAAGGAAGACACAAACACTCTCCCAGATGTACTAGAGGACAGATCTAAGGGGGTAGACAAACTGAAAGACATTTTCAATAGGCGGGAAAAAGTATTGGGTAAGCTTAATGGGACTGAAGGATGATAAATCCCTTGGGCCTGATGGTCTGCATCCCAGCGCCCTCAGGTAGGTGACTCTAGAAATAGTGGACGCATTGGTGATCATTTTCCAATGTTCAATAGATTCAGGATCAGTTCCTGTGGATTGGAGGATAGCTAATGTTATCCACTTTTCAAAAAAAGGAGCGAGAGAGAAAACGGGGAATTACAGACCAGTTAGCCTGACTTCGGTGGTGGGAAAGATGCTGGAGTCAATTATTAAAGAGGTAATAATGGAGCATTTGGATAGCAGTAGAAGGATTAGTCCAAGTCAACATGGATTTATAAAAGGGAAATCATGCTCGACTAATCTTCTGGAATTTTTTAAGGATGTGACGAGTAAAATGGATGAAGGGGTGCCAGTGGACGTAGTATATCTAGACTTTCAGAAAGCCTTTGATAAGGTCCCGCATGGGACACTGGTGACTAGAATTAGAGCACATGGTATTGGGGGTAGGGTGTTGACATATATAGAAAATTGGTTGACAGACCGGAAGCAAAGAGTAAGAGTGAACGGGTCCTTTTCAGAATAGCAGGCAGTGGCAAGTGGAGTGCAAGGCTCGGTGTTGGGGCCGCAACTGTTTACCATATATATTAATAATTTGGAAGAGGGAATTAGGAGCAACATTAGCAAGTTTGCAGATGACACAAAGCTGGGTGGCAGTGTGAACTGTGAAGAGGATGCTAGGAGGTTGCAGGGTGACCTGAACAGGTTGAGTGAGTGGGCAGATGCGTGGCAGATGCAGTATAATATAGATAAATGTGAGGTTACCCACTTTGGTGGCAAAAACAAGGGGGCAGATTATTATCTCAATGGGGTTAGGTTAGGTAAGGGGGAGGTACAGTGAGACCTGGGTGTCCTTGTACACCGTTCACTGAAAGATTGGCGTGCAGGTACAGCAGGTAGTGAAGAAAGCTCATGGAACGTTGGCCTTCATAACAAGAGGATTTCAGTATAGAAGTAAAGTGGTTCTTCTGCAGTTGTATAGGGCTCTGGTGTGACCACATCTGGAGTATTGTGTACAGTTTTGGGTCTCCTAATTTGAGGAAGGACATCCTTGTGATTGAGTTAGTGCAGCGTAGGTTCATGAGATTGATCCCTGGGATGGTGGGACTGTCATATGAGGAAAGATTGAAAAGACTGGGCTTGTATTCACTGGAGTTTAGAAGGATGAGGGGATCTTATAGAAACATATAAAATTATAAAAGGACTGGACAAGCTAGATGCAGGAAAAATGTTCCCAATGTTGGGCGAGTCCAGAACCAGGGGGCCACAGTCTTAGAATAAAGGGGAGGTCATTCAAGACTGAGGTGAGAAATGGAATTCCCTGCCACAGAGGGCAGTGGAGGCCAAATCACTGGATGGATTTAAAAGAGAGTTAGATAGAGCTCTAGGGGCTAGTGGAGTCAAGGGATATGGGGAGAAGGCAGGCACGGGTTATTGATAGGGGACGATCAGCCATGATCACAATGAATGGCGGTGCTGGCTCAAAGGGCCGAATGGCCTCCTCCTGCACCTATTTTTCATCTATGTTTCTATGATGGTTCCATGTGTCAGAAGTGTGTGCAACTTGGACAAGGGGATATTTTAATCAAGTTTAACTTGGATCTTCTCGAGTCATGGGGGTTACAGATTAGAGGGGTACAGTTGACAAAGGTGGGTTACTGTAGTGCATCCTTTCTATCATGCTCAATTGTGTGGATGGTACAAGATTTGAATATTTCAGGTGAATAGGATGCTAATTGGGTTGTTTTATTTTAGATGGTGTTCTACAGCTACATACATGAAAACATACATGTCCAAATGAAAAGTAGCCCATCTTATTCTTGACACAAGGAATTGCAGATACTGGATTGCAAATGAAGCAGCAGTTTGCAATAACCAACCTGATCTCCCAGTGGCTCAGCACTTCAACTCCCCCTCCCATTCCGAATCAGACCTTTCTGTCCTGGGCCTCCTCCGTGGCTAGATTGAGGCCCACCGTAAATTGGAGGAGCAGCACCTCATATTTCGCTTGGGCAGTTTACACCCCAGCAGTATGAACATTGACTTCTCCAATTTCAGGCAGTCCCTGATTTCTCATCCCCTTCTCAGCTCTCCCTCAACCCATTATCTCCGCCTCTTCCTTTCTTCTTCCCGCCAATCCCCCCCCCCCCCCCCACATTAGTCTGAAGAAGGGTCTTGACCCGAAACATCACCTATTTCCTTCGCTCCATAGATGCAGCCTCACCTGCTGAGTTTCTCCAACATTTTTGTCTACCCATTCACACAAGTCCTATTATCCCACTTTCCTCACCCACACCCTACACATTAGGGGCAATTTTACAGAGACAAGTTAACCTACAAAGCCAATGAGTCTTTGGAATGTGGGAGGAAACCCACACTCTTGCAGGGAGAATGTGCAAATTCAACACAGACAGTGCCCGAGGACAGGATCGAACACAGATCTCTGGCGCGTGAGCCAGCATGCCCACCAGCTGTGCCACTATATTTTGTTTTCCAACACACAAAAAATTATATGTTGATACCTTTGGTTACTAAAAAAAATGATCAATTTTCAGTCTTAAATCTCTGTGACACTATGTCCCCCTTTACAGCTACTGTATGTTTTAATTCAGTTCAAGCTTGTGGGGCAGTACATTAGCCATAAAGTTGCTGCCTAAAACTGCCAGAGACCCGGAATTGATTCTGAATATGGGTGCTATCTGTATGGAGTTTGCTCCTTTTCCCTTTGATCACATGGGTTTTCTCCAGGTGCTTGTTTCCTTCCACTTTGCAAAGGTGTGCAGGGACCTATTACAGACCCAACCCAAAACATAATATTTTCCTTTTGTCCAGAGATTCTGTCTGACCTGTTGAGTGACTCCAGCTTTTTATGTTTGTCTTCAGTTTAAACCAGAATCTGAAGTTCCTTCCTACACACACACGATACGATAGAACTTTACTAATCCCAGGAGGGAAAGAGTGTGTGTGTGTGTGTGTGTGTGTGTGTGTGTGTGTGTGCGTGTGACACATATATAGTTATATATTCATATAACTGGCTACAAAGCCCCTGCACCCAACCTTTATCCCCCAACAACACTTTTTTCCTTAAGTCCAAGTCAAGAGAGTTTTATTGTCATGTGTCCCAGACAGGACAATGAAATTCTTGCTTGCTACAACACAACATAACATGTAAACATAATACAGAACCCGAGATAAACGTTCAGTGTGTCTATATACCATAGACCATAAACAGATAAAGTGCAATAGGCTTTTATTTTTCAGCATTTCGAGTTTGGTGGTGGAGGGTTCACTCCAGTTTAAATTCCATTTGGAATATTTTTGGAAGACCAGGAAACCAAGAAGCAAGAGTTACTCCAGGGAGTGATTCCGCGTTGGTTTTCAGTGGTCGCAGCTAGAAGGCGACCGGACAGCAATGGCGGGCAGATCTACCACAATGCAAAGGGAGGGAGAAAGTGCCCGGCGCCGACCAGTTGCTGTGGCAGTGCGCATGTGCAGGCCAGCCGATGATGTGCTGGCCGTGGTTGTGCGCATGTGCAGGCCATGGCAGTGCGCATGTGCTAGGCAGCCGGCCGTGCCGGCGGATGAGGAGCGGGCGGAGAGCGGAGAACCAGCGGTCCTGACACGGAGAGTGACAGGGAGAGAGAGAGAGATAGAGAGGGGTCCCGCTCAGAGTTGAACGATAGGTGTTCCGGGTGCTTACCAAGCTGGGCAAAGGATATGCAACAAAATATTAAACATGACTACTTTCATTTACATGACATTGCTGTGATTTCTACATGATGAAATGGCCTTTATTAAAATCTGACAACATGCACTTCAACCACATGTGATTTTGTCTATTACAAATCGCAAATTGTGGAGTACATGGGTGGATAAATAAATGACGGTCTCTGTCCAAAACATTATGGAGGGCACTGTATGTAATACCATCTTGGGAACAACTGTCATCTTTATGTTCAGTACGTGTCCAGTCACCAATGAATTTTTCAATCAATTCCCACAGACTTCAGTTTTACTAGCAACCCTCGAGTCAAGTTTTGGCCAAATCCCAAGTCACATCATGCTTAATCACTCATCTTCCTTAAAATCAGCTACGTTTTAGTGCATACCCAGACATTAAGTCGCTCGTCAATTCCACCTAGCACAATGGGGATTAAAGTGTTCAAACCCAAAAATAATCCCAACCGAATTGGTTAAAAAATTACTGGACTTTGCTACATTGCTGGATTGTTTTTGGAGCACTTGAGACAAGAAAACATGCTTCCATGATGACAAACATAAATTGAGTGCTGTTTCAATTATCACACAATTACAACTGTATCCACACCACTTTCTCAACTTGGTTGCTTACGCAATGTTTACTCAGTACTCCTAGTTTTCAAGAAAGGTTATGCCTTGACTGTCATTTTTGAGAGGTAGTAGCCCTGACAGTATTGGCAGCAGATTGAATGGAACCAATGATACACAACCAACAACCATTCTGAAGAAGTATCTCGACCCAAAACGTCACCCATTCCTTCTCTCCAGAGATGCTGACTGTCCCGCTGAGTTACTCCAGCATTTTGTGTCTACCATTCTCATTGCCATTCAGACCTCTCGGTCAGAAGAAGGGTCTCAACCCTAAACATCACCCATTCCTTCTACCCAAAGATGCTGCCTGTCCCGCTGAGTTGCTCCAGCATTTTATGTCTACCCTGGGCACGTAAACGAACTTAAGTGAAATACAGGATACAGCCTCTACCAGAACTCCTGTCAGTGGCCGCACAAGAAAACCAAGTACTTATTTACCAACCCATACGAGTTATGATTAAATAAGTTATAGCTGAAAAAATGTCACAAACACCTATCACTTTATAGGCAGTAAGCTGACAAGAATGATTTTTATTTACCTACTTGTATATACAGGACATATCCTGGTAAATGTGCATATTGCGACACAGATGCTAACATTTCAATTATATTCCAACTACTTACGAGAAAGAGCTACTTTTGGAATCCAGATCTTAACATTATAACCATATGTTAGCAAGTTTTTACATGTGGAATGAACTGAATTGCTTGGCATCTCTGATGATATGGATCTTCGATAGCAAAGACGGATAATTTACTCAGGACCTTTGGAATACGACCGACTCGAACAGATTAGACTTTTATTTTCTATGCAGCTGCCAGTTTCCATCAATTGATTAACTGCTCCCCACCTCAAAGATCTGACGATAGGGTCTGCAGTCTTGTCCTGATCTATCTACTGCAGAATTTTTCATTGCTTTAGCATGCTGCAGTTCTGCTTTGTAGCTTCGCCATATTGGCATCTCATTTAGATGCACATCTAATGTTGCTCTGACACACTCCTCAACACATGTTGAAATCTCCCAGGAAGATGTAAGGTCACCTGAAATATTTGACCTGAGTGGTGAGAAAGTGAAGGAAATACTGGGTCATAAAATTGTTGACTGAGGTGCAATACAACTCTGGTGATACAGATGGTCCACAATGCCCCAGCTCCAATGTGCAGTAGGATAATCACATTGCACAATTTCAAGAAATCCCAAACCAAAGTGAATTTTTGGTATCCTTTGCATCCATCATAACAGCCAGATATGTAATCAAATCAAGATCACAAACAAAAGACACTGCCCCTGATAGTGTAACCCCCTACAAAGCAAAACAGCAGTGCCACTGCTCAATGAATGTTCTCAAATCTCCAAAGTTTACAAATTCAAACACAAGAGTGTTGCCTAGTGTGCTGCAACTAGTGGCAGTTCCACAACATACAGTACTGAGTTTTCTCAGGAAGATGCGATATGGTGTCCACAGGGACACAAGTCACAAGCAGATGCATCTGTGACAGATAAGATTGGCGAGGACAAGGTCAAATAGGTTAAACAACTTAGTGGGGGAGCAACAAGCAATATTGATGCTTTATGCAGACACACGTGGGCTCAATAATGACCCCAGGTTTTCATCCTTAAAATGAAGCTTAGCTTTAATACAATCCAATAGCTTCCCGAGTTCATTTTACTGCAGCTACATTTTAATGCAGATTTGAATTGAAATTGGAGGCCTGGTTAAAGTTAAGGGCCATTCCTAAAACACATTAAAGCACCAAAGCTAGCAGCAATCCCTATGTTAATTTTACAAATGCTAACTGAAATTAGTAAAATTGGATATACCACAGATAACACGAGTAGATGGTGCCCTGAAGTGACTAATATCTGCTTGGAGAGCTGCAAAAATGTTTTCTCCATTATATCAACTTCACCAAGAGACTAGCCACTTTGGACTTAATTGATGATCGAGGTGCAAAGATAAAACAGCAATTGCAGACTTCATGACATGTATTGATGTTCCTCAGCCTACATGCTGATAATTCTAACACTCACAGTTAATCTAGGAACTAGACCACCACCATAAAAGCAAATAGTCTATATTCAGATGTTCAAAAATAGACTGTATGAGGGTTGGGATGGAGAAGAGTAAAAACATAAATCTCTCAAGTGGATGCAGAAACTAACATCACCATGGTACAATCCAAGAGATTCATATACTTCTAGAACCTGATACGGTTTAATAAGTTTGCATATCTTTGCTAATATTCAATGTTATGACAGATACCATTCACTGGTTTGCTCTACAAGTTATGGCAATGTTTTTACCACAATGAATTTTATCAGAACAAATTAAGAACTAAGTTTATGCTATCAAAAAAAAAGCAAATTTGCAAAAATATTATTGGACTAAGCAAATAAAAATCCCTCAATTGAAATAATTTCCAATAAATATCCTTAGACTACAAAAAAAATAAAATGACAGCGTATTTTAGTCACTGTCTCCTACAAATTGACAATCGGACGAATACGAAAATATCTCTTCGCTGCGTTGAGTTTACAATGTATTACATCTGGAGCAAGCTGGAATGTATTACATCTGGAGCAAGCTGCAAAAGGTGATGGAGGCAATACAATTTTAAGGGCCTGTCCCACTTGGGCGACCTAATCCGCGCGTTCTGGTGAGTTTGCCTTCGACTCATACTCGCAGCATGGTTGACACGAGGTCGTAGGAGGTCTTCGTAACTCTACTTCATGCTCGAGAGTGGTCTCCGCGTACTCGAGGCCTCAGCTAGGTCGCGGCGTTTTTTCAATATGTTAAAAAATGCCCGCAAGTTAAAAAAGGTTGCCATGGGAAAAAAAACTATACTTTTTTTACGCGTATGTTTAGTCATAGTAGGTCGGCATGTTAGTCGTAGGTAGTCGAGGATAGTCAAAGGTAGTCTTCATCATAGTCGAAGGGAGGTCGAAGGAGGTCGTCTTCACTCTCCACTATTCGGTATCCAATTTTCCCGAAGTTAGTCGTAGCTAGTCGAAGCTGGTCTTCAACATAGTCGAAGGAGGTTTCAACATGTCATTTTTTCAAACTCTTCTAAACTCGCCGAAGTGGGACAGCCCCTTAAACGTTTAAATGGAGTTTGAATAATATTAGAGGGATAAGGTCCTAATGTGTTAAATGAGATGCATCTATGTAAAAATCATGGTCAGCATGGACAAATTGGGCTGAAAGGGTCCATTTTCCTGCTGTACGATTCCATGAAAGAATTGGGCTCAGTTGTAAAAAGCCTGTGACAACAAATCCATCTCTCAGTTGCATGTTTATACCAAACAGTACTGTTTGGGAATAATGACACAAGTACCTCTTGGAGAAAAGCAGTAAATCTATGAAGAGCACCAAACTGGCTTTCTGGAAGCTAAAAATAGGCTGACTGCATACAACCCACCCTATGGAGCACATGGACACCACAGGAGGAAACAGGAAGCAAAGCTTCATAGGTGAACCTAACGAATGAATGGTTGACTAAATGTTAATTGCAAATTACTCAATTAATTAAGAACTCCGATGAAGTGCAACAGCAAATTTCAACAGTTCAATAACAGCACAACTTCCAACCGAGTAATTGTACTACCTAAACATTTTTACCAGTGTTATTTTTGCAATGTATGTAGCATGTTGATTCTCCTGGTGGCACCATGACATAGTTGAGAAATTAATAAATCAAAATGGGTGAAAGAATGCATTCCTTTAGTTATGTCATTTTTGACCAGTGCCAGGAAAAAATACCAGTCTTTTATCTAACATTCTACTAGCTACCAAATTATAAACAACCAATTATGCTGAATATTATAACAAAGTTTAAACCAAGTACTTAAACGTTAGCCTACATATTAATAGATCCGATAAATGGGTTATCATATCTGTCTGCGTCATTTTATTTTCTGGCTTAATCCGAATAATTTTGCTTTTAATATAATGATCTAGGGGCAATGTTGGTTGAAAAGGCCATCTTTTTACACTGCGAATCCCAGAGTGTATCATTTTAGAGGAAACTAAAATGGAACTGAAAAGTAAACTATATCAGGTAGAAATAACTATTTTCTGATAACTAAGTGCAACCTTACTTCAGCCAAACAAACGGTGTTTTAAAGCAGCTGAAGAAAAATAACCATATAAATTTCCCAGCGATTACTACATTTAAAACATTAATTTTGTGGTTTAAAAAAACAAATTTAACCACATAGTGGAAGTAGCTCAAGCATAACACGATTACCCCGAGTTCTGCACTCATACTAACATTTCAAAGTAATTCAATGTTTATAACACTTTGAAATTATTTGAGGAGTGCATAGGCATCATTTAAGCACAATGATCTTAATTTATAATTCATAAGAGTAAAAGGAAAAGCAGGATGGATGACAATGAAAAGTTGAGGTAAACAAGACGTTGTACACATCGGCAAACTATAATTTTGCAATTATTGCAAACATAAAATTTGCTTCCACATATAATTTCATGAGACCAGTAAAATGAGAGCCACCTAACCCCAATCCACACCTTATATTTCTATGCACAAGAAGAGGCTGCCTGGAGCTGCCAGTTTACCAAAAAACATCCTCCAAAGCAGAAAGGCAATATGAAGGAAATCTACATTATTCATTACAAATAGCATTACACAAGAGTGCGGTGTGATGGCTTACCCTGCATGCAGGTGGTTGTGTTTTGTTGCTGACTCTGTTGCTGCTGTGCCGAGCTGCTGGAGTTGGTGCTGTAGCTGGGAGTCGCCATTGTACAGATAATATTCCAAAGGGGGCTGCAATGCAGCAACTCGGTCACTCGCTTCCTTCTTTTATATATATATATTTATATATATTTATATATATGTATATGTGTGTGTGAAAAACACACAACACACACACATACACTTACACTCAGTCCCCTAATGACTTAACAGGACCCAAATCCCACCGTCGCCGTCAAGACAAACGGTTAAAATCCTCTTGCAGATTTCTTTCGAGCACCATATCACAACCCCACACATACACAATTTAAAAAGAAAACTTCGCTGTATAATTAAAAGAAAACCCTTCCAAAAAATCAAAAAAAAATTATGGTACACAAATTTATATATTTAAACCAAGGTTAAAAATTATTGACGCGGCGCAACAGTTCCAGCGGGGATGTCCGAATAGTTCCTAACCGAATTAATTCTTCTCTTGGGGGAAAAAAAAAACAATATTTAAACTAGGAGCTGCCCGAGTGGCTGGAGGCGCCGCCACCGCAGCCGGACAAAGAAGCCATGGACACCCGCTGCCCCCCCTCCACGGCAAGAGACAGCCCCTCTGTGTGTGAGAGCTTTCAACAACAAAACTGAGATCTGTGTGCGGCCCCAGGAAGATGTAATCAGAGAAAAAATCGGGAAAATCCCATGAAGAATGCTTCTCTCCCAGCGTCAGTCACATCTGTGAGTGAGGGAACAAGATGGGAAAGGGAGAGGGAGGAGGGGGGGAGGCGAGGACGGCGCCGCGCAGCCGCGCAGCCGCACCGCCGCGGCGCGGGGCACTGTGGGGTGTGTGGTCCCGCCCGCTGACAGGCACCGCCCGCTGTCCCGGCGGAACCTCCCGCCCGCAAACTACAGCTCCCAGGATGCACGGCGGCCAGGGGCGAGTGACGCCGGGGTGCCGCCCCTCGTGATGCGCAGAGTGTGACGCAGGCAGGAGGCACAAGGCCGGCAGCTGAGCTGGGTCAAAGTTGAGAGTTGTGTGCACAGCCTGCAGGCTGCTGCACAACCTATGAATATATTCTTTAACCAAAACCTCAGGCCCGTCTTAATTTAGCACTCCTCCTGGATTCTGGCTTTCATTAAACCTATAATTTCCATAGGCCTGAATGGTCATCCAGAGTTTTGCTTTCAAGATGCATTTAATTTTTATTTTACTTATGATTTTGATGCAAATGTGTTATTTATTTCTATGTTACTTATTTGCATATATTGAAAATAAATCTATTTATGTTACAACAAAATACATCTTTATAACTCGTGAGTATGGAGGAACTGCAGATGCTGGTTTAAATGGAAAATAGAAACATAAAGCTGGAGTAACTCTGCAGATCAGGCAGCATCTCTGGAGAAAAGGAATAGGTGACATTTCGGGTCGAGACCCTACTTTCAGTCTAAAGAAGGGTCTTGACACGAAACATCACTTATTCCTTTTCTCCAGAGATGTTGCCTGACCCGCTGAGATACTCCAGGTTTTTGTGTCTCTCTTTGGTTGATAACTCATGATTCCACTAGTCTGAAGAAGGGTCTCGACCCGAAACGTCGCCTATCTCCTTCGCCTCTTAGATGCTGCTGCACCCGCAGAGTTTCTCCAGCTTTTTGTGTAACCCTCGATTCTCCAGCATCTGCAGTTTCTTCGTTAACACATTCCACTAATCTGGTTGGGCACTTACAAAGCTTGAATCAACAAACATTTAAATAAGGAGGCAGAGTAAGCAACTTTCCTCTTCATCATGTATTAAGGTAATTGCAGATATGGTTGGAACCTCAACTGTCTGCCTATCTCCCTGCAGTGACCTCTCATCCCCTTGTTTAGCAAGGACAAATCTGCCTCCAAAACTCACAACCCTTTGCAACAAAAATTACACCATTTCACATTCTTAAAATAGGTAATCTCTTAACTTAAAACAGCCACCCCCAGTTCTGTATTCTGCCAAAACAGAAAACACCCTCTCCACGTCCATCCTATCAACATCTGTTATGTTTCAATCAAGTAATCTCTCATTCTTCAAAACTCAGGCAGATCCAAGCCTCGTCCATCCAATCTTTCCTGATATGCATCCTCACCCAGTAGGGAATGGGTAGAGGAGTTAAAATGGTTGGCAACCAGGAGACCCAGTAGGCCTTGGTGAACCGAGCACAAGTGTTTAGCAAATCTGTTGCCGAGCCTGCACTTGTTCTTACTTACGTTCAGGAAGTCATAACAGGAACACCGGATGCACTAGATGATGTGTGTAGGAAGGAACTGAAACGTCACCCATTCGTTCTCTTCAGAGATGCTGCCTGTCCCGCTGAGTTACTCCCGCTGTTTTGTGTCTTTTTTTTACATTAACTTCCTTCCTTTAATAAAGAAACTAATAATGTACACAGTAATCCAGATGCAATCTCATTCATATCCTATTTAAAAATCTGAAATGTTTCCTTGTTTTATAAAGATAATTTTCAAAACTAATTGATGGTATTCAAAGATATCGTGGAAGGTAGAGTATTCATATATAGTTAAATGGGAAATATGGATCATGTGAATTTCACAATGATTTCATGTGGCTGATTGTGGTGACATATTTGATGGAAATCTTAATTTTTGTTTTAAATCACTCAGTAGGTCGCAATTTGTGGAAAGAAAAAGAAAGTTAACAGAATATCCTTCATCTGAAAACGTTAACACTTTTTCTCTTTCCACAAATGCTTCCTGACTTGCTGAGTGGTTTTGCCATTTTATGATACATAGCTGACTGTGCGTGTGATGTCATGTTCCCATGTTCAACCTCCCCTCCGGAAGCTTCTCCAATCAGAGTCTGAGGTGCACAATCTGTAGGTACATCCCCCCAGTACCTCCCACATCATACATCGCATAGCCAGACATGTGCATGGTAATGAGCAGTTTCTTGACCAGGGGTGTGTTGTAATATTCATTTATTTTATTAAGCATGCTCAGTTGTTCATGACCTACCCTGGTTTTACTCACCTCCAAGTGAACTCTCTCAGTTCTCCTAAATCAGCACTAAAGCTAAGCTATAGTGACAAGGGTCCCATCTATCACTCCCTCCTACTGATAGGGATCTATCTACATCACTCCCTTTTACTGCTACACAATGCTATCACTTCTTACTCAAGGATGGGTCTGGTAACTTTTATACACAACTGTGTCAAAACCCTCTCCCTGGCCCCTTTCAGTTTGAATCCTCTTTAAAGCCCCTTACAATATTGGGGTTTAATCACTTTATCCCTCACAATCCTCCCTTTTTCTGTTGCTACGCATTTATTGATTAAACCTCCATTTCAAGCTCCTTCAATTCGAATTGACGTAACATTGTCCTAATCTCCTTTTCCTGTAGATCATGGACCTTCCCTGGCCGCATTATCATTATTTTCTGTATTACCCCTTTGTCTCCCATAGGCACGACTACAGCCTGCATCTGACTTATACTCCTTGTAATAAGTTCCCTAAAACAAGGGATGCAACAGGGGATAAAGATCAGTCCAGTCACTGCACATAGAAACATGAGTCCCACCTTTCTCCACCATGTTCCTCCGAGGATGGAATCCCACCATCGGGTTCCCATAATCGAATTCCACTTCTGTATTGGAACATGTGCCAACTTACGGATTCCTTCTGATATGTCCATCACTGCCTGTCCATTGTCATCGACGTTTAAACAGCAATTAGAGAGGTTGAATTTCCCACATACCCCTCCTTCTTCTGCCAGGAGGTAATCTAGGGCCAACCAGTTCTGGTATATTGCTGCTCTCATCTGTGTCTGCTGCTTTGCCAGCATCTCCAGTGCCCCAGCAGTTTGGTTGGTAATTACCTCCAGTACTGCCTGTAGTCTTATGATCCGGTTTAACATGTATACCGGGGTTCGGTAGCCCCAGGATCCATCCTGTGCCCAAGTGGCTGGTCCATAGTATGAGATGATTCTTGCGGGTGGCCATTCATCATCTTCCCATTCTCCAATGTCTATTTTCCTCTTCTTCCGATATAGGTCGTCAAATACAGGTGTTCCTAGCGACCGCCCTTCTTCGGTGTTTAACAGGAAAAATCCCGGTTGTACCAGTCCAATAAAGCAAGTCCCGCTCCAATTTGTCGGTAACACCGAGTATGCCTTGTGTCCGCATATCCATAACAGTCCTTCAGGGGCCGGTCCACTAGAAGTAACCTTGTTCCATATGTCTCGCATCATCGGGATTCCTTGATAAGGGTTGTTCCCGTTGCAGTTCCATAGTCCAGTCGATTCCATTCCATCGGTCTTCATCCAGATAGTGCAGTTTCTCCCGTCTTTCTTAGTTGGATACCATTTAGGCTCCTCTGGCCACCACACTCGGGACTTATTTGGCCACTGGGTGACGATGCGCTGGCAGGGGCTGCTGCCTACTAGGACGGCATCCCTTGCCCAGGGCCTAGTGATACACTTAGTCCCAACCGGAGCGTCTGTCAGGACGCATGCCTGGGAATCTCGGTCTTGTCCAACTGTCAGGTTCCACTCCATCAGGTCCCATACTTCAACAATGGATCCTCTCCACGGCCAACGTGAGCTCATCAGTGGTCCGCCACAGACCCAACAGTTAGTCACATTCAGGATTCCAGCTATCCGGAGGGCCAAGTCCACAAACAGGTTTTTTCCTCCTTCAGGGATCTCAAACTGCTTCTTTATTTCTTCGTACAGTGTCTGGTGCAATTGAGGCTGAGTAGGTGGGGGAGGGGTAGGCTTGGCGACTACTACTTCCGTTAACTTTGTTATTACTTCCTCCTTTATTTTATCTAATGTCCATCTTAAGGCCTGGAAAGGGAGACCTAACTGCCCAGTCCTAGTCATACAAACCCATCTCTCCCCCTTTGGGCAGGTAATGTACCCAAACCTCCCTACATATCCCCTATTCCCTACCATATAATACTTCTTTCCCCCATCTTCACAAATAGTTCTAGTCCTCAGGTTATAGCAAGCATCGTTCACATGGGAATGATAGGTAAATGATCTGGTTGTCCGCCCTCCGTATCTAATAGGATGATAACATTTATCACAGTTATTAACTCTTTTTACCATAATTACATGCAGAGCAAACAATACCACAAATGTTCCTTTCATACTGTTAGTTATACATTTATTTTTTTCTAAAAGTTAATGTTAGGGGCTTATTTCCTGGCTTCACCATCCACTGTTCCTCTTTATCAGGAGCGGGTGGATCAACAAGTCCTTTAACCCGGATTGCGTGGATCCACCCTTTTTCTTTTGTTCGTACTGCTGTCTCGGTTGACAGTAATAATAGGTATGGGCCGGTCCACCTGGGCTGGAGTTTCTCCTCCTTCCAATTCTTGACCAGTACCCAGTCGCCGGCCTTTACAGCATGTATTGGAAAGTCGAGTGGTGGGCTTTGAGCCAATAGTCCTTTAGCTTTTAATTCTGTAAGGGAACGAGATACTGCCAGTAAATAGTTCCTTAAGAATACATCACTACCCTCTATGGTGGGTATTCCTTCTATCTTTCCCAAATAAGGTAACCCAAACAACATTTCTTAGGGGGACACTGCTAACTTTGCATGGGGTCTCCGTTGCTTTTCTCAAAGCCTTTCTGTTTCCCTACTGCTCCAAACATGTGCCAGACTCCATGTACATATGCTGCTCTTAAAGCCTTAATTTCTGCCAACTGAGCTAAGCAAGATTGCAGGCAAGCTTCCAATTTGATTACCTTAAAGTCTAATTCATCCTGATGCATCACTTCAAACCCTGCATACTTGCTATTATGATCCCTTTAACAAGAAACATCCACAAGCAAAACCTTTTTGTCCCCCTTCATTCAAAGGCTCTGACTGTAAAACATTTCTCAGACTTGTGTGTCCTTCTTCCTTCATTATTTTTCTTAATGGCATCACAATTTCAACATACTTCCCAATCTAGTCTGAACTATATCCTGCCATTCCCAATATCATCATCATCTGTTCTACTGTCTGAGGTTTGGGAACTTCAATTATCGTTTCAATTTGATCCTGCGCTATAGCTTTTACTTCTTTAGGTATTACTCGTCCAAAATATTCTACCTGCTGCTGACAAAACAACAACTTCTACCTTGATAAATTATGACCTCCTATGCCATCTTTTCCAAGATAATTACAATGTCTCTCACATTGCTTCTCACTTGTGGAACAAACCAACAAATCATCCACATACTATATCAACACCTTCCAAATCTGCCTATAACATCTGATTGAAATTATGGGGCTAGTATTTAAAACCCTGCCGCATCTTAGCCTTGGTGTATTTAATACCTCTTCTTAATGTTCTTAACATAGCTATGTTCACCATTATCTTAATATTATTATTATTATTTCCTGATTACCATACCTGTTCACATCCCCAACACACCTTATCCATTACCTGTCTCCTTACTAGCCTTCCTTGACCTCTTCCTTGAGATCCCTCCCTCCCTTGGGGACCCCAGTCCTGTCTGGGCTTATATCCAGATTTATTTCACTCCTGATAGGGCATTTGAGGAAACACTCTCTCAAATACATTTATTATTGGCATGGAATCTCTGCCCCTGTTTGGCTCTGTCATAGGACTCACTGTGTGTCGGTGATCCCTTATTTCAGACTTTTCAACCAGGTCTGGTTGTTACTGACTCTTCAACATTGTCTTCCTGCACCTGGTCTGCAAGTCTTTTTCCTATCTTTGCGATATTTCTCAACCTCATTGACCAAATGATCACTGAATCAGGGGTGGGAAATAGATTACAATCCCACCACCTTCTCCAATCTAGACTTGACTTTAGGAGGAATGACATCCACCACAGTGGTTCAAAATATTGTTCATTAACTGGTTGCCTTCTATTTTTGTTCAGTTTCCAGTCTCCACCTTTTCAGCTTGTTCTCCAGATAGGCTGCTGGATTTTTGTCTGAGGGCCTGCCATAACCCTGCCTGACTGTGTCAAACAGCATGCCATTGTTTATCGCATTGTTCACATCATTTTTATACCAGCCATCTTCAGGAGTTCTGTCAGTTTAGTGGTTTCTATCATTTTCACCAACAGTGCCTTCAATTGGCTATCTCCCATAGCCAATAATCGTCCTCCAAAGCCATAATCCATTTCCTGCCCCATCAGGAATATTGGGTAAGGTATTTCTTAGCCCTCTCAGTTTATAGGTGTCCCAAAGGATAATCTGTGTCTGGCCTGCTCTTATCTTTTTAAAGCAGTCTCATCAATTTATCCCTCTGCTTCCCACTTTAATCCTTTCTGATCTGCCTTCTTTCTCATTCTAAACTCAATTTCTTACTTCTCAAATATTTTATCCACCTTTGCAAATTTTTTCACCTTCCTTTTAAAATCTTCCACTGACTTCTCGATTGTCATATTTTACCAGTTTCTTTCTGATATCTGGCCATGACTTGGTTACGAAATTAACCGTTAGTAACTGCAGACCTGCATCTGCTGCTACCCCCGGAGCCTGCAGCCCCTTTTCCCAGATCTTTATTCCTGCTTGTCTGACCATCTGTCTTTCTTCTGAAGTAAATAAACTTCCCATTATTGACATCATTGTCTGCCAACTCCCTTTTTTTTCCCCCTGGGCCCCATTAATTTATTACCCTTCTCCAACCAGAATGTTTATCTAAACAAACCATAAAAGCTGCTTGTTGTTCAGCAATTAACTTATTTCTAATTTTGTTCAAACCATTTTCCCTACAATTCCCAAATTCCAAATCCCTAGTTTAAATACATATGACTAACAATTTTCCAAATTAACTTTACTGAAAAGAAATCAACAAAGCCAAGCAACCTACATTTTCCAACTTTCCCCTTTTAAGTTGCGATGCTACAAAGCGTTGTCCGTTACCTTACAGCTATTTGTAACCTCCCCATTGCTTACAATTTCTTAAAGGAACACACACACCTACCCTTACAGCATGTGGCCTACAGCAAACAAACCTATCACATATAAACTTCCTCATTCATACAAAACCGGTTTTTACACACAAATCACATTAGTTCCATTCTTACTTCAATGCAATTGTACAATTTCCTACACAGATTAAAGTTAAAAAATTAACATATTTTGCACTAACTCCTCATGTACCTGACCAATCTTTATATGAGCTTCTTCTATAGATTGTGTGAAACAACTCAATATTTCTTTCATGTGCTGCTCCTTCCTTTTTTAACTTTTCGTACTCAAAACATTTGGCACTTTTATTTTCCTTAGATTTTTGCAATGTCCGAGTGATACTCTGAATATTCTGTACAGCCCAGTGCCACCAGACTGAAAGTCCCCCTTATTGATTCCTTTGGTTAATCAAAATAACAGAACTTAATCGTAGTCTCCTTATCTTTTACCCCCCGGGGCTTCCTTCTCCCCAAGATTGCCACATTCGCCCCAATGGACTATCAGGCGGAATGTGCGGCTCTTCACCAGTGTGAGCCTTGTCCTGTTTCCCCCCGGACTCTTACTTTTCCCGTTCCGTTTATCTTTATCTTATCGGACTATTCCCGTCCCACAGACCCCCGGTCGCCCAGGCAATACTTAATAGTCAGTTTTCTTACCTGGGTCTTGTGCACAAGAATTGCTCGACCGTCCCTTGTTTATTTATCTGACATTCCCTCTTGCTTCCTGAGTTTTTTGTCCGAATATCACTCACTCAAACCGCTGATAGCAAGCAAGGAGACCAGAGACTGCTGAAATCAGCAGGGTGCACCTTCCCTTCCTTCTTTGCCTCCACCGAGCAGCCGGAGTGGCGATCCCGGACAAGCCCCCAGTTTGTGAGATATGCGATATGTGAAGAGTGGGGAGGGGTAGGGGGAAGGAGTGGGGGGTGGGGGAGTGGGAAGGGGGGTTGGGGGAGAGAGGGATGGGGGTGGGCGGAGGAGTGGGAGGAGAGGGTTAGGAGAGGGAGATGGAGAGGGGTGACGAGAGGGAGATGGGGCGAGTGGTGGGGGAGGAGAGAGGGATGGTGAAGGGAAAAAGGGGGTGGGGGAGAGAGGGGAGGGAGGGGGAAGGGAGGGGGAGAGAGAGGGGCGGGGGAAGGAGAGGGGTGGGGAGAGAGAGTGGTGGGGAGGGAGAGTGTGAGATATGCAATGTGCTCACAATCACTACTCCAAGACTAAATCGTGGAAGCAAGAGATCCTTTATTTGCGAGTCTGCAGAGTCGGGTGCCTCCCCAAGTTGAGACACACCGAAGTCAGAAGGGTAAACCCCCTTTATACACACAATTCTACATTCAACCTCCCCTCCGGACCCTTCTCCAATCAGAGTTTGAGGTGCACAATCTGTAGGTACATCCCCCAGTACCTCCCACATCATACATTGCATGTCCAGACATGTGCATGGCAATGAGCAGTTTCTTGACCAGGGGTGTGTTGTAATATTCATTTATTTTATTAAGCATGCTCAGTTGTTCATGACCTACCCTAGTTTTACTCACCTCCAAGTGAACTCTCTCAGTTCTCCTATATCAGCACTAAAGCTAAGCTATAGTGACAAGGGTCCCATCTATCACTCCCTTCTACTGATAGGGATCTATGTACATCACTCCCTTTTACCGCTACACAATGCTATCACTTCTTACTCAAGGATGGGTCTGGTAACTTTTATACACAGCTGTGTCAGAACCCTCTCCCTGGCCCCTATCAGTTTGAATCCTCTTTAAAGCCCCTTACAATAGTGGGGTTCAATCACTTTATCCCTCACAAGAGGGTGGGGGAAGGGGGAGAGGTGGAAGAGTGGGGAAGGAGGGGAGAGGGGGAGAGGGTAGGGGTAGTGGTGGAAGAGGGACAGAGGGGTAGGGGAAGGGGCGGGGGAGAGAGGGAAGGGGGGTGGTGGAGAGAGGGATGGGGTGGGAGGAGGTGTGGGGGAGAGGGGTGAGGAGAGGATGGAGAGGGGGGAGGAGAGGGGGTGGGGGAGGGGAGAGAGAGGGGAGGAGGGCGGGGAGGGGGCGAGAGGTATGGGGGAAGGGGAGGGAGGGGAGGAGGGAGGTGGGGTAGGGGAGAGAGGGGGAAGAGTGTGGAGGGAGGGGGAAGAGTGGGGAGGGGGAAGGGGTGGGGGAGAGAGGGAAGGGGGTGGGGTAGAGGTAAGGGGGTGGGGAGAGAGGGATGGGGGTGGGAGGAGTAGGGGGAGGCGAAGGGTGAGGAGAGGGAGATGGAGAGGGGGAGGAGAGAGGGGTGGGGGAGGCGAGAGGGATGGGGAAGGGGGAGAGAGGTGTGGTGGAGTGGGGAGGGAGGGGAGGAGGGAGATGGGGAGGGCGGGGGAAGAGTGTGGACGGATGGAGGAGAGGGGTGGGGGAGAGATGGGAAAGAGTGGGGTGGTAGAGAGGGAGTGGGAGGGGTTGGGGCAGTCCATCTATTCCCCACTCCCTATCACCCCCAATGCTCTTTCTCTATTCCCACACACGTGATCACGTGCTTCAACACAGGCGGCGGGGGGGGGGGGGGGGGGGCTGGGGCTGGAGCAAAGGCAGATGTAAATGAGATCCATTCCGATTGGACATCCGTGAGCATTGTGATTGTGACATCACACAATGGAACGTTCACCGGCATTCTATGGGTGAGAGCAGTTTGATTTTTTTTAACATTTTGAAATATTGGGGGGGGGGGGGGGGGGGGGGGGGGGGGGAGGATTTTATTAAAAATTGTGTACGTAAAAATGTCTAAATGTAATGAGGAGTGCATTTTTGAATGTAAAAGTGTAATGTCTAGCAAAATGGAAAAAATTGCGGCGTTTGAGCTTCTGGTTTTGGCAGACCATGGAATCAAAGGCCAAAGATCTTATCTGAAAAAAAATGGTATGTGATATTTTACAAAGCTTTTAAAACATTATTTTGTGTAACGCAACATTGACAAATTGGTATTTTGTGAAATGGAGAGGTAGAAACTCTATCTGTCCAGAGTTTGTTAATATTTTTTTCAATTTGAATAGCCTTTCCAACATTGGGAAGAAGGGAGCCATGAAAAATTTACAACACAGGAGACTATTCAACACATCAGATGTCCAGGCTTGAAAGCCTCCAAGTGATTATTCTTCATGTACCCATCCAACTACAGTTTACATCTGCTTTCATCACTCTCATAATTGATTTCGGACCATCACAACCCTCAAGGTAAAACAGATTTTCTTTCTCTAACCCTTTTACCAATTTTTGTAAAGCTATAAGCACTGGTTTTTAATCCCTCTTCTATACAAAATGGGTCTTTCCCATTGTTTTGATCTAGCCTCAAATGATTATATGCACCAGCAGTAATTAACTGTACCTCTCTTCTAAAGAAAACTAGCTTATCCAGTCTTTCTGCATTGCTAAAATGCTAACTTCCTACCAACATCCTTCTAAATCTATTCTGCACCCTCATATCCCTCCTGCCTGGCGCTGAACAGAACTCTGCATAATAATCAATATATGGTCGAATGCAGAAACACAGTGACTACAGATTCTGCATTCTGAAGCAGAAGATAAACAAACTGCTGGAGGAACTCAATAAGTCAGGCAGCATCTGGGGAGGTAAAGGGATAGTCAGTGTTTTGAGTTGAGACCCTCCATCAACCCTGACTGTGTATTGAACTAGAATACAGACTGCTGGAAGAACTGAGCAAGTCAGGTAGCATCGGTGGAGGGAAATAGAGTCAAAGGCCTGTATTGTACTAATTGCAAAGGTAGACTTTCCTTAAACTCACCTTAAACCTGCCGCTCGTTCTAACTAAACCCAATGCTCGGTTTAAGAAAAATTTGGTATTCTGGTAGTGAGGTTTAGTTAGACTAAAGTCTAATGCGAGTCTAACTTTAGACTTTGGTTTTAGCTGAGTCTAAAGTTAGACTGCGTTTTAGTTGCCATGGTGACGATATTTGCTTGTATTGCACATGTGCAATGCAATAGCAGAAGCACGAGCAGACGACACCTTCAACATGGCTGACAAAAAGAAACAACGGAAAGGAAACTGGAACGCCAGCGAGGAAGAATTTCTCCAGACATTACTAGCCGATAAAATTACAATTATCGAGAAAGAAAGGTGCTATGACAAATTTATTTTGTTTTGGACAACTACATTTTCTCATGTAAAACCATTAATTCAGGAATCTTTGAAAGGATTTCATTCAATATTTCTCAGAAATAAAATGATTTTAACATTTACATTTACCTGTATATTCACAGAATATCTGTCCTTCCGATTGACAAACATCTGAGCGAGGTCCCCACCTGGACTTCTGATTGGGACATGTGTGCAATCAATTGCCCCTATCACACCAGGAAAGCGGCGATACTGGTAGAAAGCATTTTGTGTGTCGTGAACTTGCTGGGGAGTTGATAGGAAGGAGATAGAGGTTCTTCTCGATTGGGCTATGTGGGATGACACCTCCTGGACTATACGTGACATAGGTGGCTGTGATAAACCTGCATCATCACCATGCATTAGTTGGGAAGTTCCTACATAGACAATGAAAGAATTCCTCTTTAAACATTTTCCTATCTCTTCCTCTGTTTAACTGACATTTAAAGTATTTTTTTCTGAGAACATTTTGATTACCATATATCACTATAAAAGAAAAAAAGGAAAAAAGACACACCGCACAATAGAATTCAACATGATCGGCCATTTTTCTCTCCGTAGTGAACTTAAACCTTCCTTAAACCTGCCCCCTGCTGAGTCTAAATTTTGCGACAAGTTAGACTCTAGTCTAACGTCAGTCTAAGCTTTAGTGATTAGTAGAAAGACAACTTAGACTTTAGTCTAAATATCTGGGAATTAAACCCGCCGTCGAGTCTAAATTTTTATCTTAACTTTGCGGGTAATTGTTATTGATTTATGGACAGTTCTCGGGAATGGAACCCTAACAACCTGGGGACTGCCTGTATTGTCAAGATAATTGTGGAAGTCTATAAGGTTTGTGGCTCACCTGTCTTCTGATATGGGGACATAGAAATCCATAAAAAGAAGGGATGGTTCAGACATAGATCACATGAAGATGAGAACAAGATAGAAATTATCAACAAAAATGAAATTAACATTTTATAAAAGTGCTAGAAGCAGCAACAAAGCATTTGTTGACATACTGGAGAAAAACTTGAGGGAGAATGCCTGAGACAGGATTGAAACGAAGATCGCTCCTCCAATTACTCCTGGTATAGTTCTCTATAAACTGTTTGCAGTTACTGCTTACACAACTGACTTTGATATTGCCTCTGTATAAGAAAGAACTGCAGATGCTGGTAAAATCGAAGGTAGACAAAAAATGCTAGAGAAACTCAGCGGGTGAGGCAGCATCTATGGAGAGAAGGAATAGGCGACGTTTCAGGTCGAGACCCTTCTTCAGAATGATGTCAGACTGATTTGTCAGACTGAATCCGTTGATATTGCCTCTTGCTGGACAAGATTCCTACTCACTTCTGTTTCTTTTGATGGAATTAAATCTGAAATAGAGAGCTTATATTGATGACAAAAAGGTTTATCACTTCCATTTTGCACTTGTAACAGCATGTTCCTGAGAATGTTCATCAACTTGATAACAATCTGTTCAAATATATTGCAATGTGGAATTTATTAACAGAAAGATAAAGTAAAACCTACCATCCCTGACAATCACTTTAATTAGTGATTAGTAAAAGCACTAATTAAATTGTATTCAATAATAATTTTTAAAGATTTGTAAGCATCTTCATCAAATGCATTTCAAAATCAATTATTATTTTTGTAGATTTAGATTACTTTTAGCAGCAAATATGAAACTGAATTTTAGTTCGGAGACAAATCAATGACATGATTTTGCCTGTTGTCTGGTTGTGTGACAAACCTGAGTAATCAGCGTAAAGTTGAAGTACCGATCTTTGCATTATAGTAAACAAAGAAGACATATAGCATATAAACATTGAGTGATCTTCAACTATTTGATTTCCTGAATTCCAAAGATTCTCAGGGTTTGGATCCATATTCTTCTTTTTATTGTTGCCACAATGGTATTGCCACGGAATTATCTTCTCTCATTAGATTGTAAACCCGAGGGATTCTCCACCCTGGAGGTCTGCGTGTGCTAGAGCACTAGTGGTACTTGAAGAGAAGGTGGCTCAATTTTTTAAACATCTTGGAATTAAGGGGTAAAGTAAACTGCTACAGAAGAATGATTGAGTCCTTGGGAGATCAGACGTGATCATATTCAATGGTGGGGCAGGCTTGAGGGGACCAGAAGCCCTGCTCCTCTCCTATTTGTGAATTAATACTTTATTATGAATGAATAATTTATTGTCACATGCGACAAATCACTGTGAAATTCAATGAAAGCAGAAAGTTCCTCCAACCAAATATCGAATGAACATGGGGCCATAGAGTCATAGAGTGATACAGTGTGGTAAAACAGACCCATAGGCCCAACTTGCCCACACCGGCCAACATGTCCCAGCTACACTGGTCCCATCTACCAGCAATTGATCCAAATCCCTCCAAACCTGTCCTATCCATGTACCTGTGTAACTGCTTCTTAAATGTTGGGATAGCCCCTGCCTCAATGACCTCCTCTGGCAGCATGTTCCATACACCCAACACCCTTTGTGTGACCATAGCCAATATCTTCAGTTGCTCTCCCAAACTATATTGCCCAATCCTAACATGTTATCTTCTTGCTATCTGTCCAGTGTTGAATCAGATTCTTAGCAACCTTATTGTCCAATTTGACCACACAATGATCTTCAGAACACATATGTGCACCATCATTCAGATCACTAATTACTATTTTCAATTATGTCACCCATTCACTCATCATTTGCATTATCACTCATCCATGCCCTTTTTACATATAGAATAAACTATTCTAACATTGATAGGCCATTATGTTCTACTCTTCCTAAACATGAAATCATCTACAATCATGTTAGCCAGCTCTTAACCTGCATCATGTCCTTTTAACATATATTCCTGAGCTTGTTGCTCTATCATGGCTTTGGTTAAGTAGAAATTTGCTTCCAAATTCTTTGCCATTGTTTTTTTTTTTCCAAGTTCCTCCACAGACTCATTCTCCATTGCCTTTGTAGTCATCTTGAGCATTATTATCCATTCTGCATGGGTGGTCTGCCGTGAAAGGGTGAGGGGAAGAACAATGGAGGAGCCGGTGTGGGGGGACCGCTGTGTGGGAAGGGGAGGAACAATGGACGATGGGGACACGGCGCGGGGGCACCACCGTGAGGGGGCGGGAGAACAATGGGGGAACTGAACAAAGGAGTAGCCGTCGTCATTTGTAATTTTGTCCACGCCATAGGGGGCTGCTATTTGCATACCTTGGGTATGCAAGCAAATAATTTCAATGTGTCTTGTCACATGTGACTATTGTCATTAGATAATTCCATTCCATTCCATTAGTATTCCATTACATTCCATGCTTTTCTTGCACATCAATCAATTGGTGTGTAGGAAGGAACTGCAGATGCTGGTTTAAACCAAAGATAGACACAAAATGCTGGAGTAAGTCAGTGGAGAGAAGGAATGGGTGACGATTCGGGTCGAGACCCTAATTGGTGTGGTTGGTTAGTAGTTATGGTACTGTTCCATTAACATCAGTAAATGTGAGTTGAACACTTACCGTGCAATTGTTAATAATTTAATAATTTAAATAATATATGATAATCACCAAAGTCAAAGTCAATTTTATTCGTCACATGCACCCGAATGTGCAGTGAAATGAATTTGCCAGCAGCGATACATTTAAAAAGAACACACAATACACAATAAGATTCAAAACAAACATCCACCACAGCATTCTTCACTGTGGTGGGAGGCAACAAAGTTCAGCCAGTCCTCCTCCCTTGTTCACCCGTGGTCGGGGCCATGAACCCTCCATAGTCGCCGCTACCGATGTACAGGCCCTCTCGTCGGGATGATCCAAAGGCCGCGAGTGAGGTGACATGCAAACCAGAGAAAAAAAAACAAAGAAATAAGAATAAACTAATAGATAAACCCAGCGAGGTCATAACAGTGTGAAAGTGAAAAGAGAAAACAACAAAGTCCAAAGTGGTAGGAAACTAAAAGTTCAAATTGTCCAATAACGAATGAGAAGCTGTGCTGGAAACTGGAAAACTGGAGGTTGTAGTGACACCATCCAACCTGAGGAGGCGCTGTTGACAGGTGTCAGACTGCAGAGACGGCATCCGGCTGCAAGGTGGCGCTGTTGACGGCGGTCAGAGCAGATCGAGTGTCGCTTCCGGCCTTCCGTGGTGGCCATTTTGGCAGCGAAGGTGGCCTTTACTGGCGGCAACCAAGGCGATTCCCGGATGCGTGCGGGGTGGCCGGCATCGATGTGCCTTGCCCCACCCTGCAGGTAGGCACTCCACCCACCGTCGCTGTAGTCGTTGGAGACCGACTGCGCTGTCGCGCCCCCGGCTGAGACTGGAGGCTGCTGGAGAATCTATTGCGGGACCACCGATGCACGACTGGCCGAGGCTCCACCCCGCTGTTGGGCCAACCACAGCCCGACCGGATGGTCAGCCAGCAGCCGGGATCGTTGAAATCCGTGCCGGCGAGGAGCAAAAGGATGTCTTCATGCAGTCGCCCCAGGTAGGCTCGCTCGATCGGGAGGCTAGGCCTTGAGCGCGTTGAGGCGGTTGTCGGCAGCATACATTAAAATAGGGTTGGCGGCAGCGTTGTTCAGCAGGGCTGGGCTGTTGCAGACATCGTCACCACTTTAGAGGCGGGTGGTCGGCTGCGCGTGACGGGAGAAATCCAAAATCCCAATTTGGATCGTCGCAGATCACCAATGTAACGAGTCCAAACTTTGTGATCAAACGGTTACTTTATTTGGTGAGATAAGTTTGACATACATGTAACTTTTTTCTGTTCTGTCAGCGTGAGGCTGCTGAGGGCTCGAGTGAGTGGATCAGAAATCGGCCCCATGGTGAATAAATGGTTTGGATTACAGTATTCGAATCAGTGCTTTACTGACCTAGACTGGGGGGGAGGGGGGGGGGGGGGGGGGGGGGGGGGGGGGGTAAAATAACCGGAATCAACATTTGGGGGCTCGTCCGGGATCTCAACGGATTACCATCACGAGTTTGTGATGGAGGAGCTGAATTGTCTCGGATCGCAGTAGAAGGAATTGGGTCCCGATGTAAGTAGTTTTACTACATCGGGTTTCCCCATTCCGAATCTGGTTATTCGCTGACTTGTGAGTGTAATCGCGATGAGATTAAGGTCAGTCTGGTGAATACTGGTAGTAGGGTAATTGGCCAGTTACATAGGGTCACTGAGGATTGGGATTTGGCCAGTAAGAAAGGGTTACTGAGGATTGGTATATGGTGAGCAGCTGCTGAGGGTCAGTACCATAGAGTTGGTTATTGAGGGTCGGTATTGGCAACTTAGACAATACCTAAGTGGGTCAGTACTGAGGGTCGGGGCTGAGGTATAGATTGGCTATTTACGTTAAAAATCAGCGCTTCACAGGTCGGTACTGAGGAGTCAGAACTAAGGTAGAATTGGCCTCTTACTGTAAAAATTAGTGCTGAGGAAGAACATAATAACGTTGGTAAGATGTATCTGTGATATTCCAGGACTGTGCAATCCAAATGTTTCTGCTCCAAATTCCGCTAAATTTAAAGTGTTCATATTGAATGCTTTTGCTTAGCTTTGTCTGATTTGCTCTTGTATTATAGTTGCTTATGCTTTCGCTTAAGTTTGTGTAATTTTGCTCTTGTATTATAATTGCTTGCTCCCTTAAGGATGTAATATCGCTTTAATACGCTGTGTGAATTGTGTGTGTGGGCCCCGTCTATCTTGTTGTGTGGAGATAATTGTGTGTGGAAATACTTGTTGTGTGTAGATCGATCTTGTGTGTAGATCTTTGGCTGAAATGGCTGAATTGGCTGAATCTAGATACTACAACTGATCCCAAGTCCTTTGCAAATGTTGTGTGCTAAGTATCCTGACGAAGTAAAACAATTCAAACAGTTATCAGGAACTTTGAATGAGAAATTAGGGAGTGAATTGTGGCCCGAGGGAGGGGTTGGAACCCTGGAGGGTATGAAATGAATTCCGGAGATAATTTGGAGGTATAGTAGAAGTATCGCAGCCATGGAGCTTATTGGTCTCTGGAGCAGAATTATCAAGAACAGAAAGAAGCCGCAAAGTTGGCGAGTTGGCAAGAAATTGCTCTGAAGTTGGGAATAGAGCTTACGGAGGGAGGAATGACCAAACCTGCTGACATACTAAGGAGAGAATGTTCTCATAGTAAATGCCAGAAACAGGGGTCTGGATGGACCCTGGGTGGGTTAGAATTAGATACGTAAAAAGGATTACGTGATCCAATGGTTGGCTTTAGCTTAGAAGAGGGAGATGACGAGGATTTAGAGGATTGGGAAAGTAGAACCCGTATCAGTACCCACATACAACTACAACCCCCAACATATGCAAATATTGATCCACAGTACCACCTGCATCCCCTACACCAGCACCAATTCTGAGTCCCCTAACCCCAACGGCCCCAGCATTGGTGGACTCCCTGGCCACGTTCCACACCAGGAGGAAGACTAAAAAGAGTCAACCCATACCACGAGTCCAGGACACCCTTTAAACCAAAGAGATGATCAAATTCCCGAAGCAGGGTTTTGGTGACCAGTTCAGGCAGAGGCTGACCCACCACCCGAGGGCAAAGTTCAGGCAGAGGCTGACCCACCAGCTGAGGGCGAAGTCCGGCCAGAGGGGGAGCCACCAACTGAGGTGCAGATGCAACCTGAGGGGGAAGAAGAAATGGTGAAAGAGGAGAATCCTAAGGAGGAGAACCTGAAAGATGAAAACCATAACCAGGAGGAGAGCATGAAAGAGGAGGGATTGGAGTCCACATCATTGGGACACAGCAACAAAAAACAGTCTGCTGATGTTCAGGCATCGAGCCCTGTTATAATGGGCAAGTAGCGAATTATTGTTGGTTACAAGTGCACCTCGAGCCCCGACACCTCGAGCTATATCGAATCATCTTCGCAAACACGTTGCATTTGGCGAGTCGCTATATATTGTTTGCACTGGTGAAGGGAGTTTGCGTTCCAACAAAAGGAGTCCAGCGCTTCTGCACTGTTCCGCCGCGAAAGCAAGCATTACTGCCCGTATTATTTGTTCGCCACTGCTTTCCGGCAGAGCCATATTCAGAGAGCTCATGCCGACCCCACCTTCTTAAAATGTCCCATCATCAAAAGCATAGATGCTCTCATTAATCAGTTTCAAAATGAAAAGACCAAAAATCAGGACAGCAACATGGATTCTTACAATAAAATTCAGGAACTTACTGAAACTGTTCTGAAGAGAGCTGGAGAAATTGAAGCCCTTCGACATGAACTTGCAAATTAGAGAAATTGCTTTGAAAAAGAAATACAGAACCTGGTTGAGAAACAGAGACGGCTGGGTGAGTTAGAGGTGAAAACCAAGCATTTGAAAGCTGACCTTGAAGATGCTGAAATTGCAAACGGTACTTTCCAAGGAAAGCTAAAGGAAGCTGATGCTGCAAATGATACGCTTCAAGAACAGGCAAATGAAAAGGTCAATGAGCTTGGCTGCAGAGAAGCAGAATAGTCTTAAACGAGATAAAACCATTCAAGGACTGACTTTGGCTCTGAAGACTAAGGATAAAGAGATCACAGAGCTTCACCAAGAAATTGAAGAGTGAGATAATGAACTGGTTAAAGCAAGAGGCTCAATACATAAAGCACAGCTTCAGAAATTTCAGGGAGCAGAAGAATATCAAAGCCTCATGACTGAGAAAAAGACTGAGTTCGCAGAGCTTCGTGCCAATTGCAATGGAAAATAAATGGTCCAGAAGTTGCAAAGAGCATCGAGCCGTCAAGAGCAGGAGCTGAAAGATCTGACTGGAAGAAGGAGGTGGAAGAACTACAGCTACTGAAAAGAAAGAGTGACATGACCATTAATGATATTCAAAACCACATTCAGAAACTGTGTGCCGAGTTGGTGGAGAAGGAGCATGCAATGGAGCACCGCGAACGGAAAACACATAGAAGCTGCAAAGCCAGGAACTGGTTATTCAGCAGTTAACAGACAGCTTAAACAATAAAGATAGATTACTTCAGGAATACACAAAGCTGCTATAAGCAGTTCCACACGCAGGAGATCAGAGTCCTAGTGGAAAAGATGCTGTGATTGCTAAACTGCGTGATTGTCTGAGGGAGAAAGATAAGGGTCTTGAGCAAGTCATTGATCAAAAACATGCATCTATTGATGAAAAGGAAAATTAGATTCAACAGCTACATCTAGTTTTGAGAGAAAAATAATACACTTTTGATGGACTGAAGAGTCTGCTTGCCAGTCATGAAGAAACAATTAATGGTCTGGATGATATAATTAAAGAAAAAGACATAGCTGCAACATTTTGCAAATACGTGCAAATGTTTGCAAAGATTGAAAAAAGGGCTGGAAGGCAGTCAACTGCAGGCACCGCGTGGAAAGGATGTTGTTATTTTACAGCTGCAGCAGTAACTTAAAGCTGACAGTTTAGAGGAGATGACAGACCCTGTCCTAATCCTGTATGTAGATGGGAGTGCATCAATTGGACTCCTAGGGGAATGACTTTCGGGATATGTAATTATAGATCAGGATGACAAGAGTGTAGAAGCACCGGCCTTCAAAACACCATTCTCTGCCCAACAAGCAGAGCTGTTTGCCCTGATTAGAGTCTGCATCTTAGACTTAAGAGTCAATGTTTACACTGTCTAGATATGCTTTTGGAATGGTCCCTGACTTCAGCCAGTTGTGGAAAAATAGGGGATTCTTGACTGCAGCGGGAACACAGGTATCCCACCAGAGATTGGTATCAGACCTGTTACAAGCCTTAATTTTGCCAAAACAAATTTCCGTTATAAAATGTACTGCCCATAGTATGGGCCAAACCTCGGTAGATATAGGTGATCGCTGTGCTGACCAAGAAGCCAAAGAAATGTCCAGGGGGCGCAGGGTGGTTGTTCCTAAAATGATGAGGCAGTCTAAAAGTATAGATAAAGGCAAGTCTCCATCAGAAAAAACACTGCCAACTATCCACACACGTTCACCACATGACGACGGAAATAACTAACTACATTTTTTCACTAACAAGGGCATTGAGAGACTTACATTCCAGGGTACGAGCAGGGTACTACCACCTCTAACCTCTCAGTCTACAATTGAACCTGGTGATTATATAATGGTCAGAAATTGGATAAGAAAGGGACTGGATGCTCGGTGGGAAGCAGCTTATCAGGTCTTTGTCACAACCCCAACTGCTGCCAAGGTGGAAGGAAGAAATGCGTGGATTCTCCTTCACCATTGTAAGATTGTCAGTATTGCGCCTAAAACCTAAACTGCTGACCTCTTCTTTTCTTTGAGATATCTTTTCCCAGTACAGATAAATTGAGTGTCATCTACCTTGGGATATTGGTAGCCATTGGATTCGTGAAAATAACATATGCTGACATGAGGACCACCAGGGAATCCAGCGCCCATGTGAAGGAGACGCACTGCA
Source organism: Okamejei kenojei (assembly GCA_035221665.1). Taxonomy (NCBI): domain Eukaryota; kingdom Metazoa; phylum Chordata; class Chondrichthyes; order Rajiformes; family Rajidae; genus Okamejei; species Okamejei kenojei. The sequence continues at coordinate 11,489,918 of CM069153.1, forward strand.
ATATGATGACGGCAGCGAGGGAGAATTCGGGAAGTGGAGACATACTCGACTGGTCGGATGCCTTGGACACAACCTCAACAATCATCATTGTTGATCTTAATTATGAACTGCTGAATTATGGACTGTTGTCATGACACCATACCACAGCCTTTATGCACATTACAAAAAAGAGCAATATGAATTATCAATAAAGTTGGACATCTTGCAAATACCAATTTATTGTTCTTAAAGTCACATACACTGAAGTTCACCGATCTGGTTAAATTTAAGACTGCACAAATCATGTACAAAGCAAGAAATAATTTACTTCCAGGAAATATACAAAAGCTGTTTATGGAAAGACGTATATGTTTATAGAGATGTATTTCCATCATTTTCCTCTTGCTCAGCAACATAAAACAACTTATATTATTTCAACAGTCAAACCCATGTTAACACTTAAAGATAATAAATAGTTAACAAGTGTTCTGCGATGATTTGTTATATTTTGTTGCACAGAAATAATAGCACTAAAAATAACATTGGAGGTATTGGAGGATTTATTTTTCCCCAGTTCCCGTTGCTTAGCTGTTTTCCCTTTTAGTTTTTTTCTTGGTCAACACATTTTTCTAAATAAAAAGCAGGAAAGCAATTTTCTGGCAACTCTCATTGACAAGCACAAGTAGGCCAGCATAGTGTGATTCAGCTTCCCACTTTTATGGCCCTTCTCAAGAAAAGTGACTCATTCCAATTCAACATTCTCGCTTAGTGATTTCTGGCTGTGAACAATTGAGTTCCTCATCCTGTTACCATACCTGTTCAATCATGGACACATTTTTAACTGAATAGAAAATGTATCAATGGGATATTATCAGAAGACAACATTAATTATTTTACTGCCTTCGAATGAAATATATGTTTTTAGGGGAAAATCTTGACAATGCAGTCATAAAATCAAATAAATGTACAGCACAGTTTGGCATTTAGCTCATTGTGTTCCTGCTGGAGTACTACAGGTAGAATTGGGGAAATTAGATGATTGAACTCTAGGTTTACTTGCATTATTTAAAATATCAAAGATTGTCATTAAGTCTGTTTGAGAATGATAACCATATGATAACCATACCTTGATTGGTCATTTCCTGTTAGTCCTGCATTTCTTGTTTGCTGTTCTTGTACACACCTGCAAATGGAAATACTGAGATTGCAATGATATTTTAATAACCATTTTAAGATATCACTTAACAAGTGTTCTCCAGGTACTTCAGATCTTGAATATGCCCTCTGAGTAATATCATTAGCGAAAGCAAAATAGATCCAAGTGAAATGCAAATACTGTTTTCAAAAATAGTAATTCTTGATAAGTTTGAAAATCATGGAAAATTAATGATGCAGAAGGAGGACTTTCAGCCCATCGTGTCCAAGCTGGTTGAAAACTCTGCCACCAGCAGTGTTTTATCTTTGGCTCTGCAGGTCATGTCTCTTCATGTGGTAATTCGAGTGCTTACTTTGTGTGAGTAGAGTTTTTAAGCACTAAGTTCCAGACCTCCACTACACCTAGGATGCGATTTTCTCCCCATTTCTCCCTTCACATCTATCGACCAATAAATCCGTTTCTGGTTTTAACCTCTCTCCTAAAGGTTAAAGACCCTTGCTTTTTCCTCTTGTCTGAGACCTTTATACACTAGTTATTCTCCTCTAGTTCAATGGAAAACAACACCAGTGCATCCACCCTTACGTCTTTGCCAAGTTTATATTACTTTGAACTTCATATTTCCCCTCTGTATCTTCTCAAGTTCAATCATGTTTTTCTCAAACATGGTGACCAGCTCTGTACTCAAGTTGATTTGTAAGCAGTGTTGTTTATTGTTATGCCATAACTTGCTCTGATATCTTTCCTGCCTCAAGGCACAGATACACAAATCAACCATTTGCTCCCTACTACCCAGCCAACTTCGGAATCAATTTACCATTTTCTCATGGATTCCACAAGCTTTCACTCTTTTAACTAGATTACCACATGAGACATTGTCATAAGCCTTGCTAAAATCTGCATAGATCACATCAAAGGCATTGCCTTCACTGACTTTTTCAATTACTATCTGAAAAAAATGCAGCTTTCTCTGATTTGACTTTGCCTAACAAATCCATGCTGACTTCTGTTAATTGGTGCCTTTCTAAAGGAGTTTATACTTTAGTTCAGAATATATTCTAGTTGAATCTAATACTGTAATTACCCCTAAAGCCATCTTGTCTATAATTACACAGTTCAACTTTTGCTCCCTTCTTAAACATTAACGGTCCTCGAATTCTCTGGCACCATTCCTTCAGCCAGATTGGTGTGAAACATGTTTGTCAAAAGCTCTACAAATTTTCCTATTGGTTTTTTTAACAGCCTGGTTTTTAATTGATTTTCAAAAATGTTAAAGCATTAGATTTTCCTCTTTTGCCATGTTTATTCCATTATCATCCTATATTTCACTCGTTAATAAATTAATAGACATATATCCAAGCCTACCCAGGATTTGCAGGAACAGCTGCAAAGTATTTGTTAAGAGCCTTACTTATATCCTTTGCCAAGAACACCAGCTAATCTGTGGACAAGAACAGTGGGTCCTGGGCCCTGCTGAGGTGCAACTTGTTTGGCCTGCAGAGTCATAGAGAAATAGAGCCTGGAAATAGGTCCTTTGGCCTACCTTGTCCAGGCCAACAAAGTTGGCACAAAAAGCTGGAGTAACTCAGCAGGACAGGCAGCATCTCTGAAGAGAAGAAATGGGTGATGTTTTGGGTTGAGACCCTTTTTCGGATCAAGTGGGCATGCTGGGCTAGTCCCATTGGCTTGCATTTGGCCCATTAGTCCTTCTATGTCAGACTTCTATAATCAGAATAAAAAAGTACAAGCCTATTTAACCTCTTCCTATAAGCCCTCAAAACTAAGGAACATGCTGGTGAATTTCTTCTTCTTCACCCTTTCCATCTTCCTCTTTGTTGTATAGATGAACCATCAACAGCACCATGTATTCAAGAGAGAGTTAGATATAGCTCTTAGGGCTAACGGAATCAAAGGATATGGGGAGATATCAGGAACAGGGTGTACACAAAAAGCTGGAGAAACTCAGCGGGTGCAGCAGCATCTAAGGAGCGAAGGAGATAGGCGACGTTTCGGGTCGAGACCCTTCTTCAGACTGGTCAGGGAGGTCAGGAACAGGGTACTGATTCTGGATGATCAGCCAGCTCAACCTTTCAATGTGATATCTTTACATTTATAGGAACAAACAAAGTAGCAAAAAAAATGTTGGAAATCTGAAATATAAATAGCACACCAACCAACACAGGAGCAATATAGCAAACAATTTGGTGAAGTATGCAGGTACATTGGCTGGCCTGCTGAAGTAAGTTAAACATTTGTTAAGTGTCTTCTAACTTTGAAATCTTTCAAACACATTCTTGCTCTAATGACATGCCAATGTTCAGATGTTACTGGTTTTTGTGTTTGGCTCTTTTTCCATGATTTCAGTTTGAGGTCAGAAGGTCACCACCACTATTATTGTGATCTGCCTATCATAAAATACAAGAGTGCGCTGATCCATGGATAGACCTTCATTGTAAACTGAGCACCTTTTGAAGGAACAGGAGAGGGGAATAGGTCAAACATCAATCTCATCTCATAATAGTGTGCCTTATGGTAGCAAAGTGCGAGGGGGACCTGGCGATTATCACCAAAAATCCTTGACTATGGACCACTGAGCTGCACAACTGAAAAATATTATACAGCTGTTGAATACTGTCTTGGGGAAGAGGTAAAGGGCTTGGGGTGGAAACTTTCATGTCACAAAGCCTGTAACATATGAGAGATCAATTTGCTGTTAAAGCCTTTTCACTTGACAAAATAATTTAATGATTTTTGCTTTTCAGAAATTGATTACAGGAAACAGAAACTCTTGACTCTTTAATGTGGACTCCCATGCATCTAAGCTAAGAGTTTATTTGCAACCAATGTACTTGAAGTCTGTCTATCTCTTTACTTTTTTTCTTGCATCTCTTTGAGTTGCCCAGTTCTATATTTAAGATGTTTAAGCTCTTGTGTACAACCGTTGCTGTGGTGCACATTGGTCTCAACTTGTGATGGTCATGCTGCTGGCAAGCCACATGTGTAACCAGCATTTTAAAAAAGATCTTGGCAGACATTTGCCAGAGTTACTTCAACCATTAAAGGAGACACACAGCCCATGTCCAATCTAAATCAAATACCTTTCCCTGTTCATTGCACCTCTCAACCATGAAGAAAGCAACTAATTTGTACAGTAGCACTTTAAAATTTGAGGGAAGAATTCACGCAATATGCTACTTTAGCCAGTTGCTTTGACATTTTTCTCGAGACTATGTGAGACCAACCAACTAACATTGAGATTCAGTGAAGCTGTGTGTTCTGGGGAGAATGGCTAATCTTCGCCTGTCACAAAGACTCCTCATTACCTAATTCAGTGGAGGCTGGAGGAATGCCTTCCATTTAAATTGATCGAGTAGCTGTACCAACAGAGCAGAGGCTTTGGGCCTGTGGTCTGCATCCCAGGGTCCTCAGGGAGGTGGCTCTTGAAATAGTGGACGCATTGGTGATCATTTTCCAATGTTCAATAGATTCAGGATCAGTTACTGTGGATTGGAGGAAAGCTAATGTTATCCCACTTTTCAAGAAAGGAACAAGAGAGAAAACGGGGAATTACAGACCTGTGGTGGGAAAGATGCTGGAGTTAATTGTTACCGAAGTAATAATGGGGCATTTGGATAGTCGTAAATTAATTAATCCGTCAAAATGGATTTATGGAAGGGAAATCATGCTTGACTAATCTTCTGGAATTTGTTGAGGATGTGACAAGTAAAAGGGGTGCCAGTGGATGTAGTGTATTTAGACCTTCCGAAAGCCTTTGATAAGGTCCCGTACGGGAGACTGGTGACTAAAATTAGAGCACATGGTATTGGGGGTAGGTAGTTGACATGGATAGAAAATTGGTTGGCAGACAGGAAGCAAAGAGTAGGAGTGAACGGGTCATTTTCAGAATGGCAGGCAGTGGCGAGTGGAGTGCTGCAAAGCTCGGTGTAGGGGCTGCAACTGTTTACCATATATATTAATGATTTGGAAGAGGGAATTAGGAGCAACACTAGCTAGTTTGCGGATGACACAAAGCTGGGTGGCAGTGTGAACTGTGAAGAGGATGTTTGGAGGTTGCAGGGTGACCTGGACAGGTTGAGTGAGTGGGCAGATGCGTGGCAGATGCAGTATAATAAAGATAAATGTGAGGTTATCCACTTTGGCGGCAAAAACAAGGGGGCAGATTATTATCTCAATGGGGTTGAGATAACCCCACCCCCACGCTCCCCCACCCCCTGGATAGCAGAACACCAGCCTACAATCCACCATGTCATTCTCAGACATTTCTGACACCTTCAACGTGATCCCACCACCAATCACATGTTCCCTTCCCCATCTCTTTCCACTTTCTGTGGCGACTCCCTCCACCAATTCTTGGTTCACTCATCCCTTCCCATCCAATCCGCCTCCTTCCCAGATACTTTCTCTTGCAACAGCAGGAGATGCCCCTACACCTCCTCTCATGGACCCCAACAGCCCTTTTAGGTAAGGCAGAGGTTCATGTGCATCTCCTCAAGCCTCATCGACTGTATTTGGTGCTCCCTATGTTGCCACCTTTATATCGGCGAGAGTACAGACTAAGTGACTGTTTTGCTGAAGACTTGCAGCCGGTGTGCCAAGGCCTGCTGGATCTCTTGCCAAACATTTTAACTCCTCTTCACTTTCCCACACCGATCTTGCCCCCTTGGCTTCTTTCATTGGCCAGATTGAGGTCACATGCAACCTGGAGGAACAGTATCTCATTGCTTGTGTAGCTATGGACATTGGGTAGTTACGGACACATGATATGGACATTGAATTCTCCATTTACCAATAATGCCTCCCTCCACACCATTTCTTCCAGCATCTCCCAACCACCATCACCCCTGTCAGCCTACTCCTTTCTCGTCTTCCGTACACTCATTTTCTATCCCCGTCCCCCATCTGCCTTTATGTACCTTTTCTCCTGCTTCATTGCTGTCAACCTACTGTATATCCCTCCCTCTGGCTATCACTCCTCCTCTTCTCTGTTTACCTGACTCGTTTTTCTGTCTCTTTTTCACCTCTAGCATTTGCCACTTACCATCTGCCCATCAAATCAGTATCCACCTATCACGATCACTTGCCAGGCTTTTCTCCCCAGCCCTGCCTCTCTTTGCAAGCTTTCCCTTCACTATTCCTATCAGTCTGAAGAATGACCCCAACCCAAGATGTCATCCCTCCATTCCCTCTACAGATGCTACCCGACTTGCTGATTTCTCCAGCACTTTCAGCTTTGCTCCATTCTCTTCCTCTCTGGAGTACATGAACAGGGCATACACGAGTAAAATGACAAGGATCTTCCACAAACGAACACCTGGATAGTCAGATGTTAGTATCCCCTGCAACTTTAAGATGCACATTATCAGTGTGGGCAGAGTTCACTCTCTGATTGTGACCGGGTCAAAATCCTGCAACCATCCTGCCAATGGCATTACAAAAATTCTCAAAACACTTGCTTATACAGAGCTCTGTATTACATGCACAGGAAGTTCTGCTAAAATGCCACAAAAAATAATACATTTGTACAAAACAGATGTAATGTAAAACCTGAATCTAAAACCTAGTCTGAAGAAGGGTCTCAACCCGAAACACCACCCATTCCTTCTATCCAGAGATGCTGACTGTCCCGTTGAGTTACTCCAGCATTTTGTATCTTAATCCGACTCCACAATTCGTCACTGTATCACACAATTTACTGCACATCTTGTGTGGGCATTGAGCCTGGGCTCTGGGTCCAGTAGTGGGAGTGACAATGGACAAGGTGCTGTTTGTCCGGCTTCAGAATTGGGGCTGAAGGTGAGTTGAATGAGTACTATCATTTTGGCCCAGGGCACCAGGCCTCTTGGCCCAGGAATGGAGCTGAAGGTGAGTTGGCTGCTCGGCCTTCAAGGTGTATTTATGGCAGGATATATAGTGACCACTCTCTTTTTTTTTTGTGCTTCAACATTGGAAAAATAACTAAAAATATAAGAATGTGGACATTATTGCTGAGATTGCACAATTGAAAGTGTAAACCACCTTTACCTGCTCTTTATTCTTGAGTGAGATCCGTAAAGCCCAATCAGCCCCAATTTTTTTGTCACGATGGACTGGTTTCAACATGTATTAATGAATCAGTCGATTTGCTGATCACTTAATCAAATAAGCAGCACCAGATTAATACTTAGGCACTCCGCCTCCTTCTGAAACTAACTCAGGTACAAGTGGAAACTCAAAATACAAACTCATTGTGTGAACTCAGCTTGGGAGAGCGAAACAAATATAAATGTAAGTGGAGGCATAGAGCTTATATAATTTTTATCTTAGTACATGCAAGGTTCTGGAGGAAGAATATGTCACTTGTGGAAGGTAAACCTCTTTGTAGACATTTGAATAAGTTTCCCTTTTGAATTGTTCCAGTTTGAACCGTGTAATTGGTTTCATATTGGATCTCTCATGGTCATTCCAGGAATCCAGCTGAAGTGCATATTGTGTGTTGTGATCATCCCCTAGTGGGCAACATGATATTGCAGGAAATATACGAAAGAACAGAAATATCCAACTGAAAAAGAATAGCTTAGATATGAAAATTCTGTGACTATATCCTTTAGACTTTAGACTACAAGGGCGACACAGTGGCACAGATGCAGTGTTGCTGCCTTACAGTGCCATAGACCCGGGTTCGATCCTGACTATGGGTGCTGTCTGTATGGAGTTTGTGACCGCATGGGTTTTCTCTGGTTGTTCTGCTTTCATCCCATCCTCCAAAGACGTACAGGTTTGTAGGTTAATTGACTTTGGTAAAGAAAATTGTAAAATTGTCCCTAGTTGGTTTCTCCATCCATCGCATGGACTGTACACTGGCATCTGGGAAAGGGAGAGGAGGGGGCGTCTGCCTCGTGGTCAACTCTGCTTGGTGCTCAGACGTGGCAGTCCTGTCCAACTCCTGCTCTCCACACCTGGAAGACCTGGTGGTGAAGTGCCATCCCTTCTACCTCCCAAGGGAATTCACCTCCATCATCCTGACCGTGGTCTACAACCCTCCCCAGGCAGATGTCCGTCTGGCACTGGGGGAGCTCACGCTGTGGTCAATAAGCACCAGACGGCTTACCCCGAGGCTTTTACCACCGTAGCCGGGCATTTTAACAAAGCCAACCTTAAGAAATCGCTCCCTAACTTCCACCAACATGTCTCCTGCAGCAGCAGAGGACCAAACACCCTCGACCACTGCTACACCACCATTAAGAATGCCTATCGCTCTATCCCTCGCCCTCACTTTGGAAAATCCGACCATACCGCGGAGCTGCTTCTTCCTGCCTACAGGCAGCAATTGAAGAGCGCACCCCCGGAGGTGAGGACTGTTCAGAGCTAGTCGGGGGGGGGGGGGGGGGGGGGAGGCTGAGGAACAACTCCAGGACTGTTGGGAGTCTGTAGACGGTGCAATGTTCAGGGACTCAGCAATGGACCTGAACGAATTCCCAACAGTCGTTACAGATTTCATAAAGAAATGTGTGCAGAACTGCATCCCAACAAAAACCTTCCGAGTGTTTCCCAATTAGAAGCCTTGGATGAACTATGAGATCCGCACTCTTCTGAAGACCAGACACCGGGCATTCATGTCCGAAGATACAGAGGTCTACAAGAAGTCCAGATACGACCTTGGTAAGGCCATCAAAAAGGCCAAAAGGGACATTTGCTCCAAGTTAGAGGATGAGATGGATGTTCGGCAACTGTGGCGGGGCTTGAATGCCATCACTTCCTACAAGGCAAAATCAGGAGGTAGCTCAAATGTCAGCGAAGCATCACTCCCTGACGAGCTCAATGCGTTCTACGCACGCTTTGATAGGGAGAATACTGATGTGCTTTCCCAAGCCCCCATTCGCCGTGATGGTATTTTGTTCACAGTCACAGAGGTCGACGTCAGAAATCCTTCAGAGGGGTGAACCCTCAGAAAGCACGTGGACCTGATGGTATACCCGGTCGTGTTCTGAAAACCTGTGCGGACCAACTGGCTGGAGTTTTTATGGACATTTTCAACCTCTCACTTCTGAGGTCTGAGGTTCCCACCTGCTTTAAAAGGGCAACAATAATACCAGTGCCCAAGAAGAGCACGGTGATGTGCTTCAATGACTATCGACCAGTGGCACGAACGGCTGTGGTGATGAAGTGCTTTGAGAGGCTTCACGGCGCAAATCAACTCATACCTCGACAAAAACCTGGACCCACTGCAGTTCGCTTAACGCCACAACATATCAACGGTGGATGCAATCTCACTGGCCCCTCACGCCGCTCTGGACCACTTGGACAACAAAAACTCATATGTCAGGCTGTTATTCATCGATTACAGCTCAGCATTTAATACAATCATCCCCTCCAAGCTGGTTACCAAGAATTATCTGGTTACCAAGTGATGGTTACCAAGAGTTATCAGAACTGGGTCTCTGTAATTGGATCCTCGACTTCCTCATTCACAGACCACAGTCTGTTTGCATTGGTCGAAATGTGTCAGCCTCTATAACAATCAGTACAGGAGCACCTCAGGGTTGTGTGCTCAGCCCCCTGCTGTACTCACTCTATATTCATGACTGCGTAGCCAGTCATAGGGCAAACTCCATCATCAAGTTCGCTGACGACACCACTGTTGTGGGAGGTTTCACTGATGGAGACGAGTCAGATTATAGAAGTGAGGTCGACCGATTGACCAAATGGTGCCAGCACCATAACTGGCTCTCAACACCAGCAAACCAAGGAACAGATTGTGGACTTTCGAAGGGGTAGGATGGGGACCCACAGTCCCATTTATATCAGCGCGTCGATGGTGGAAAGGGTCAAGAGCTTCAAATTCCTGGGCGAGCATATTTCCGAAGATCTCTCCTGGTCCCATAACACTGATGCAATCATAAAGAAAGCACATCAGCGCCTCTACTTCCTGAGAAGATTACGGAGAGTCGGTATGTCAAGGAGGACTCTCTCAAACTTCTACAGGTGCACAGTAGAGAGCATGCAGACCAGTTGCATCGTGGCTTGGTTCGGCAACTTGTGCACCCAGGAGCAGAAAAGACGGCAAAAAGTTGTAAACACTGCCCAGTCCATCGGCTCTGACCTCCCTACCATCTAGGGGATCTACTACACTCGCTGCCTCAAAAAGGCTGGCAGCATCATCAAGGACCCACACCATCCTGGCCACACACTCATCTCCCCGCTGCCTTCAGGTAGAAGGTACAGGAGCCTGAAATCTGCAACAACCAGGTTCAGGAGTATCTACTTCCCCACAGAAATCAGACTATTAAACTCAACATACAAAATCTGAACTTTAATTAGCCTAACTGCACTTTATATGCTTATTTATGTGTGTGTATATATTCAATGGTATATGGATACACTGATCTGTTCTGTATTATTTATGCCTGCAATAATTCTGTTGTGCTGAAAGCAAAGCAAGAATGTCATTGTCCTATCTGGGACACATGACAATAAACTCTCTTGAATCTTGAATCTTGAATCTAGTTGTAGAATAATGCTAGTGATCGTTGATCGGCATAGACTGGGTGGGCCGAAGGATCTGTTTCTGCACAGCATCTCTAAAGTGCAATATTTATTTAGTGTGTATTAAGAATAATGTATGATGGTGTACCTAAAATGGTATTAAAAAGCATTTTTATTAATATGCTGTGAACAACAACTGAAAGCATAACAGGAAGTCACGGAAATACTTAATGCTCATTATCACTTCAAAAGTGAAGGAGGTAAGATTAATAATTTAGGTCAATAATTATATATCCTTCGTAACAAACATATCTTACAAAGTATGGGCAGGTGCTAATAACGCCAGAGTGTTGATCTGCCCATCCATGCCATGATCATGGAGAATTTGTGGATATGACTAATGAATGAATAAGTTTATTGGCCAAGTATTCACATACAAAGAATTTGCCTTGGTGCTCCACCTCGCAAGTGACAACATGACATATAGTGACAGTTAAGAATGATACATAAAACATTAAACATTAATAATAAAACATTATTGATTAAACATGTGGATTAAATACAATTAAATAAAAGACTACTGCTGTCAGAGGCCTACAGGAGGGCAGGAATCATAGCTGCTTGGTAGACCAAGTGTTTTTTGTGGTTACTGACATCTTGGTTTGGTTTAGTTTAGAGATGCAGCGCAGAAACAGGTCCTTCGCCCACCGAGTCCGTGTCAACCAGCGATCCCCGCATGCATACACTCAAGGACAATTTACAATGGAATCAAGCCAATTAACCTACAAACCTGTACAGGAGGAAACTGGAGCACCCGGGGAAAACCCATGCAGGTCATGGGAGAACGTACAAATTCCGTACTGACAAGCAACTGTAGTCAGGATCAAACCCTGGTCTCTGGCGCTGTAAGGCAGCAATTCTACTGCTGCACCAGCATGCCGCCCTATTTCATCTTCTAATAGCATTTTTTCTCATTGGCAGAAAAATTATACTTGCACATGAAGTGTGATGGTGAGTTTCATTCTTCAGTATTGATTATGGGAAATAGTTCATCATTTCCAGGGGCTTATCCTACTAGTGGGTTGGCAAAGGACCTTTGTTTTGTTGATATCTCGCATGCTTCAGTGAACAAGTCAGTTTGGCTTGGGGTTTGGCCTCCAAGTTTACACAAATGTAGGCCCCATCTGCACACTCTGTCCTCATAGCAGATGTTCAGTTGACATTGGAGCTGGAGTGAAGGCATTGTAGAGTCATAAAGTCATCGAGTTGTACAGCACAAAAATGGGCCCTACAGTCCACCACATCTGAGTGACCTCTTTGCCTGTCTACACCAATCTCATTTGCCTGCATTACTTTTGTATCCTTCTAAAGCATAATAATTATATCTGATTCCACCCACCTTCTCTGGCAACAGGTTCCAGATATTAAAAAGTATTATATACTTTTTTAAACGATAAAAAAGTATATCTCTCAGATCTTTTGAAACTCCTTCCTTTCACCTTAAACTACTGTATGGCCTCATGTTTTTGTTAGCCTTACCATGGGAAGAAAAAATTGACTGCTTCCTCATAATCTTACATACTTCTTTCACGTCACCCCTCAATCTCGAGGGAAAACAAGTCCAACCTTTGCAATCTCTCCCTATCCAATCTAGGCAACATCCTGCTGAATCTCTTCTGCATTCTCTCCAGTACAATCACATCCTTCTGTGGAGGCCAGAACTGTACATAATATTCAAAGCACACCTTGACTAATGTTTTGTAACTTGCAACATAACATCCCAACTCTTATATTTTCTGTCCCAATCTAACTATGGACTTGGACCCAAACATCTCTCTATCATGACAATGATATTTATTGCATGAAATGAATTGCAGCAGCTTTTGTTGGTGTGACATCATTAAAAGACAAGTTAAGCTTGTATCTTGCCACTGTGTTCATTAAGGTAAAGGATATTGCTCCTGAGGAGCGGAACTGTTATCTGTTCCACTCACTGTCGGCATACAAAAAGATTAGATGTTAAAGGTAGACAAAAATGCTGGAGAAACTCAGCGTGTGAGGCAGCATCTATGGAGCGAAGGAAATAGGCAACGTTTTGGGTCAAAACCCAAAGGGTTTCGATCCGAAACGTTGCCTATTTCCTTCGCTCCATAGATGCTGCCTCACCCGCTGAGTTTCTCCAGCATTTTTGTCTACCTTCGATTTTCCAGCATCTGCAGTTCCTTCTTAAACAGATTAGATGTTATGTTGAGCTGTGCTTGCTCTTCCCAAATCTGACTGTTGCCATTCAGCTGTCTAAATGGCAACAGTTCCATTGGATCTACAGGATCTACTGGATCCAATGTTACTGCTATCATTTAAACCCAATGATCACTTGGATCATTGGCATTGCTTGGAAAATAGAATGTACATGCACAAGAAGGACGGATTGCACCTAAATTGGCAGGAAACCAATATCCTTGAAGGAGGTTTCTCATGCTTCTTGAGAGTGTTTAAACTAATTTGTGGGTGGGAGGTGGGGATGGTAGCAAGCATATGAGCAGTGCAGCAGGTCAGAGCAAACTGGAGAGGCAGACTAGGCAGCATGTGAGGTCAGGTAGGCTGAAATGGAGATCACTTAGAGCATAGATCAGTGCTTGGAATCGTTTCTGTATGCCGATGACTTATGCATCGCAATGCAATCCTCAACTATTGCCAGATTAAGACTGTACTAGAGGCTGCTCTGCAGAATATGACAACATACTACAACAGAACTCCCTGCACCCAAAACCAACAAAAACGCAAAGAGCAGCTTTCCACCTCCGGAACCGGGATGCAAAACGTCAACTGCAGGTGTGATGGAATGATGTTCTGTTGGAACACTGCAAAGCCCCAAAGTACCTAAGTGTGGTCCTCGATCGAACGTTATCATATCGCCAACCTGTTGAGAAAACCAAGGCAAAGGTCAACACCCAGAACAATGTCTTTGAAAAATTGGCAAACAGCACATTTGGAAGTGACCTAATAACAATCCACACTGCAACCCTGGCGCTCTGTTTCTCATTGGCAGAATATGCAGGCCCCATCTAAACATGCACGCAAGGTGGACTCTGCATTGAACACTGTCTGCAGGGAATTACCACGAGATTCCTGAAGGCGACGAAGGTTGGACAAGCTGGCAGGCATCGACGAACCATCTCGAAGACGTGATCGGGCAGCTGCAGTGGAACGCTTCAATGCGACACAGACCCCCGCCACCCCTTGCACAATCACCAACATGCCAAGAAACGCTTGAAGAGTCGGAACAGCTTCATGGAACTAGAGCCAACCGTGCCAAGCACCAGAACCAAACAACAGATGGCACTAGGACACCACCTGCCTTATACTACCTGGAAAGCCCTAAAGTGCCTCTGCATTGGACGTTGCGGACTCAACCTGAGGAAGTGGGTCTTCTCGGACTCTGACAAGTGCAACTGTGGAGAGATACAAACAATGGGCCATCTACTGACTTGCGGCGGAGAGGTATTGCCAGCGGATGATCTCCGCAGAGGCACAGATGTGGCACTGGCTGTGGCAAAGCGATGGCAGAACGTCGTCTGAAACACAAGAGAGCGAGAATGCTCGGAATTATTATATGAGACCAATCATGGAAACATGCTTGTGGGAAGGGTAGGACTGATGGTTTAATATTTCAGAGTATAGGCATCTAATGTTTTACGCGTGTTTGAATGATGCATTTTTGAAAATAACACACGTTTAATTAATACCAAAACCTAATTTCTGTGCTGCATTTTTGAAATGTGCCTGTTTAAATGCATATGTTTCATTTACATGTTTTTGAATTATGTGCAGCTTTTCAGGAATGTAACTCCCGTGTAAAATGCAAGGTGCCTGAATAGAAATTTCAGAGGAAACAGAGGGGAATGTAAAAAAGGGGTAATCAGACAATTTATTAGAAACCACAATAATAGCACCCTTTCGCCAGATACACGGGTTTGATCCTGAATACGGGTGCTGTCTGTACAGAGTTTGCACATTCTCCCTGTGACCACGTGGGTTATTTTCTGTGTGCTCCGGTTTCCTCCCATACTTCAAAGACATACAGGTTGGTAGGTTAATTGACTTTGGTAAAGGTGTAAGATAGTGCTGGTGTACAGGGTGATTGCTAGTCGGTGCGGAGCTGGTGCGGACCTGGTGGGCTGAAAGGCCTGTTTCCAAGCTGCATCTCTAAAGCCCAAAAGTCCAAAGATCGCCTAATGAAGACATATAGGCAGAATTTAAGTATAAGATAGGGGTGATCACATTGCAGTCATTAGAAGAACAACCGCTTAAGAAAATTATAGGAGGTTGTAAGACCAATAGCAGGGGTGGGGGGTTTTAACTTTCCCATATTGGTCTGGATCATCTTAGTAGGGGCAGAATTTGTTAAGTGCATCTAAGAATGTTTATGAGACAATATATGGGCAGTCCTACGGGAGGCAGAGCAGTACTCAACCTTATTGCCTCATAGCCTCTGAACTATAGGGCGCTCTTTTAGAAAGGAAGTGAGGACAAACTTCTTTAGTCAGAGGGTAATTAATCTATGGGCCTCATTGCCACAGAGGGCTATGGAGGCCAAGTCAGTGGATATTTTTAAGGCAGAGATAGACAAATTCTTGATGAGAACAGGTGTCAAGGGTTATGGGGAGAAGGCAGGAAAATGGGATTAGGAGGCAGACATCAGCCATGATTGAATGGCGGAGCAGACTCAATGGGCCGAATGGCCTAATTCTACTCCGATAACCTGTGAACTTGTGAACCTTATCGTAAGAAATGAAATGGTAGTATGGGAAAAGTTTGGGAACAGCGACCTTAAGTCTATAAGTTTCAAGATAGTTATGGCAAGGGATAATGGTGTCTTCAAGTTAAGGTCTTGAATTGGGGAAAGGCCAATTTGAATAACTTAAGAGAGGACCTGCAAAGTAGATTGGAAGCAGATGCTCGTGGGTAAAATGAGATCCAACAGATGGGAATCTTTAAGGGGGTCAATAAGAGTTCAGGGCTAGCATGTTCCAGTAAGGGTGAAAGGCAAAGATTAATGAACCTTTGATGACAAAAGATATTGAAGGTTTGAACTGAAATCAAGTGAGTTTTTTCAGGGATATGTAGGAGAGAAATTAAGATAAGGAGGGCAGAAAGGGACTGTGAAACATCCATGGTTAGTAAAATCAAAGGGAATCCAAGGACATTCAATATCAGGAGCAAGAGGGTAGTAAGATTGGCAGAGGATGGGATCTCATACAGGACAGAGGCACGTGAGAGGTTAGAAGTTGGTATGGAGGGTGGTGAGGAACGGTGGACAGAATAGGCAGGTGAAAGGCGGAGAGCGAGGGTTGGTTTAAACTGCACGTATTTTAATGCAAGGGGCCTGATGGGTAAGGCGGATGAGCTTAAGGGATGGATAGGTTACTATCCATGACTGAAGCCTGGTTAAGGGAGGGGCAGGACTGGTAGCTCAATTTTCCAGGGTACAGGAGCTTCAGCAGAGACAGGGGTGAGAGGAAAAGAGGAGGGGGGGGGGGTTGCATTGTTGGTTAAAGAGGATGTTATGGCAGTGGTCAGAGGTGACATTACACCTGGTTCATAGAAACATAGAAACATAGAAAATTGGTGCAGGAGTAGGCCATTCGGCCCTTCGAGCCTGCGCAGCCATTCAATATGATCATGGCTGACCATTCAACTCAGTATCCTGTACCTGCCTTCTCTCCATACCCCCTGATTCCTTTAGCCACAAGGGCCACATGTAACTCCCTCTTAAATATAGCCAATGAACTGGCCTCAACTACCTTCTGTGGCAGATAATTCCAGAGACTCACCACTCTCTATGTGAAAAATGTTTTCCTCATCTCGGTCCTAAAGGAATTCCCCCTTATCCTTAAACTGTGACCCCTTGTTCTGGACCTCCCCAACATTGGGAACAATCTTCCTGCATCTAGCCTGTCCAACCCCTTAAGAATTTTGTAAGTTTCTATAAGATCCCCCTTCAATCTTCTAAATTCTAGTGAGTACAAGCCAAGTCTATCCAGTCTTTCCTCATAAGAAAGTCCTGACATCCCAGGAATCAGTCTGGTGAACCTTCTCTGTACCCCCTCTATGGCAAGAATGTCTTTCCTCAGATTTGGAGACCAAAACTGTGCGCAATACTCCAGGTGTGGTCTCACCAAAACCCTGTACAACTGCAGTAGAACCTCCCTGCTCCTCCTATACTCAAATCCCTTTGCTATGAATGCTAACATACCATTCACGTTCTTCACTGCCTGCTGCACCTGCATGCCTACTTTCAATGACTGGTGTACCATGACACCCAGGTCTCGTTGCATCTCCCCTTTTCCTAATCGGCCACCCTCCTGTTTTGTTTTTTTTTGTAAAATATTTTTATTAGAAGTAAATACATATTAAGAAGGAATAACATAAAATCAAAAAAGAAGAAACATATTATTCGTCACATACATTCTTAATATTTTTAAAGTTTACAGTCGTTCTTATTTATACTTCTATACTTTTTATTATTTTATAACAGAAAGAAAATAGTAAAGAGAAATAATAAAAATAAATAAAATAGTAGAAAATCGATAAAATGAGTGGAGTATAAAGCAAGATATTCTTCATTGGAGATATATGCGTGGTCTATTGTATATAGTTCTTCATCTATTCCTTCATTCAGGCTTCAGTCAGGCCCTCGAACCGGGCCTCCTTGACCTTTTAAGTATTCAATAAATGGAGACCATATTCCTCTGAATTGATCTAGCTTGTCCAAAAGGACAAGTCTTAGTCTTTCCAGATGAAGTGTCTCCGACATTTCTGTAATCCACATTTTGATTGTGGGGGATGTAGGACCTTTCCAAAATCTTAGTATTAGTTTTTTACCAATTATTAAACTATAACCAATAAAAATTATTTGCTGTGTTGTTAGTAGATGATCCGTTTCTATTATTGCTAATATGATTAATTTTGAGTCTGGAGTCAGATTTGCATTAACTACTTTCGAAATTATGTTAAAAATTTCTATCCAAAAATTAGTAATTTTTATACATTTTGTGAATGAATGCGTTAGATTAGCTTCTAAATGCTGACATTTATCACATATAGCAGAAACATTTGAAAAAATTCTGTTTGATTTGGATTTCGAAAAATGTAATCTATGTAAAACTTTAAATTGTATCACCCTCCTGTTTTTGCCACCAAAGTGGATAACCTCACATTTATCCACATTATACTGCATCTGCCATGCATTTGCCCACTCACCCAGTCTATCCAAGTCACCTTGCAGCCTCCTAGCATCCTCCTCACACCTAACACTGCCACCCAGCTTCGTGTCATCCGCAAACTTGGAGATGTTCAATTCCCTCGTCCAAATCTTATTTGATCTGCAGCTGTCTGCAATCTCCCAACATATTTGTTCTTTTAATTCCTGTTGACTATTCGGGGGTCTGTAGTACATCCCCAACAAGGTGATCATCCCTTTCTTGTTCCTCAGCTCCACCCATACAGCCTCACTGGATGGTGAGGCCCAGGAGCCGTTGGTGAGGGAGGAGCAACGTCTGAGAAGTGAGTGTAAAAACCCAGCGCGGGGCTTTGTTTTTTCAGAGGCCCAGGAGCCGTTGGTGAGGGAGGAGCGACCAAAATCTGTAACGTTCTAAATCTGTAACGTTCCATTCAGTTAGGTGGGCTTGAGGAAGCCGCTGATTGGTGGAAGTGGACGAGAGTAAGCAGCTGATTGGCAGTCAGATCCCTGCTGATTTCTTCCGGCAGTTTGTATTGTATTGTATTGTATTTTGTATTGTATCCAGGGTAGTTTACTGTTCTGGATGTCAGATGTGGGAGGTCATGGAGTTGGATAGCCCTCCAGATGTCCACATCTGCGCCAGGTGTGTCGAGATGGGGCTCCTAAGGGACTGTATTGGGAACCTGGAACAGCAGCTCGATTACCTCCGGAGGCAGACAAGTGGGTCACGGTTAGGAGGGGCAAGGGGCAGAGGCAGGGACTAGAGAGTACCCCGGTGGCTGTGCACCTTGACAATAAGTACTCATGCTTGAGGACAGCCTACCTGGGGGTAGCAACAGCGACTGGGCCTCCGGTACAGAGATCGGCCCTGTTGCTCAGAAGGGTAAGGAAAAGAAGAGGAGGGCAATAGTAATAGGGGACTCTATAGTTAGTTGGTCAGATTAGCGATTCTGTGGACACAGTCCGGAGACCCGGATGGTAGTTTGCCACCCTGGTGCCAGGGTCTGGGATGTGTCTGAATGTGTCCAAGATACCCTGAAAAGGGAGGGAGAGGAGCCTGAGGTCGTGGAGCATATTGGTACCAATGACATAGGTAGAAAAAGAGAAGAGAGAATTTAGGGAGTTAGGAAGAGAGTTAAGGAAAAGGACCGCAAAGGTAACAATCTCAGGATTACTGCCTGTGCCACGCGACAGTGAGAGTAGGAATGGAGCGAGGTGGAGGATATATGTGTGGCTGAAGGACTGGTGCAGAGGGCAGGGATTCAAGTTTCTGAATCATTGGAACCTCTTTTGGGGAAGGAGTGACCTGTATAAAAAGGACGGGTTGCACTTGAACCCGAGGGGGACCAGTATCCTGGCGGGGAAATTTGCAAAGGCTGAGACAGTGTCTGAGGCAGGAGGCAGAGAAGGGAATAATAATAATAATAATGCATTTTATTTGCTGGCGCCTTTCTGGACACCCGAGGACACCTTGCAGGACATAAAATCACAATACATTATCAATATTAAAATCAAGTTGATTAAAAACAAAAAACAAAAAAAACAAAAAATACACAATACATTTTAAGTCATTAAAATCAGGGTGAACATGGTGGAAGTTATGTTGGGTATGCTAATCTAAACAGGTGTGTTTTGAGTTGTGATTTGAATTGATTGATAGTGTCCAGGTGACGGATGGGAGGTGGGAGAGTGTTCCAGAGACGTGGGGCAGATAAGCTGAACGCTCTGGCACCCATGGTGCTGAGTCTAAATGTGGGGACAGTTAAACTTGCAGCTGAGGAGGAAGGAAGTGACCGGGAAGGAGTGTGTGGTAGTAGCAGGTCAGAGAGATATTGTGGGAGCAAGGTGGTGTAGGGCTTTGAAGGTCAGCAGTAAAATCTTCTAGTTAATCCAGTAGGGAGCCAGTGGTGCTGAGTGAGGATGGGTGTGATGTGGTTCGATGATCTGGTGCGGGTGATGATCCGGGCTGCAGAGCTCTGAATGCATTGGAGGCGATGACGAAGTTTATTGGAGGTGCAAGTGTGGAGGGCGTTGCAGTAATCGATGCGGGATGTGACCAGAGCGTGGATGAGGACTTTTGTATTGTCTTTGGAGAGGGAGGGGCGGAGTCTGGAGATGTTGCGGAGATGAAAGTATGCAGAGTGTGTGATATTGCTGATGTGGGGGCCAAAGGAAAGTGTATTGTCCAGAATGACGCCGAGACTTTTGACATGGGAGGAGGTGGGTATGGGTGAGCCATCAATTGAAATGGTGAATGGGTGGGTTTTGGAGAGTGTGGACTTCGAGCCAATTAGCATGATTTTTGTTTTATTTCCATTGAGTTTTAGAAGGTTGAGTGACATCCAGTTGCTGATAGCTTGAAGACAGATGGTGAGGGCAGTTGGGGGAAGGGAGGTGTTTGGTTTTGTGGAGAGGCAAAGTTGTGTATCATCGGCGTAGCAGTGAAAATTGATTCCAAAATGACGGAGAATATTGCCAAGAGGTTGAATATAGATGATAAAAAGCAGTGGCCCCAGCACCGATCCCTGAGGAACACCATGGGTGACTGTGACAGTTGTGGATGTGACTTTATTTCCCTGGATGAACTGTTTTTTGGCGTGTAGATAGGACCTGAACCAAAGTAGTGCATTGTTGTTGATGCTGGGGGCAGATAAACGTTCCGGAAGAATTGGGTGGGAGATGGTGTCAAAGGCTGCTGTGAGGTCGAGGAGGATCAGGATGGATAAGTGGCCGGTGTCAGCTGCGAGAAGGAGATCATTTGTAATTTTTACCAAGGCTGTTTCAGTGCTGTGATTGTGGCGAAAACCAGACTGAAATGGTTCATAGATGTTATTGTTTTGAAGGTGGACTTGAAGTTGTGTTGCTACTGTCCTTTCCAGAAGTTTAGTGATGAATGGGAGGTTGGAGATGGGGCGGTAATTATTTGGATTGTTTGTATCAGAACCTGTTTTTTTTAGAATCGGGGTGACAGAAGCTGTTTTGAGAGATGTAGGGACAGTAGCAGTTAATAGGGAGGAGTTAATTATGGACGTTATGATGGGCGAGATAGAGGGCAGACAGGATTTAACCAGGACAGTAGGGATGGGATCAAGCAAGCAGGAGGAGTTCTTGGACTTGGTGATGAGTTTAGTTATTTCTTCGACTGTTGGAAGCTGGAAAGTAGATAGGGTGGAGAGTGGGGGGTCCAGTGTGGAAGTCCAGGGTGGGCTGTTGTGAGCAGAAGCTGAGAAAGAGTTCTAGGGAAGCAATCAGACGCAACATGAAGGGGGGAAAGAAGAAACAAATAATAAACAGAGAATAAGAGGTGGTGAGTTTCTTAAATGTGTGAGCAGAGAGAAAGAGGGGTATAAAATGAGGGTAGAAGCAATAGGTAGCAAGGTGAAAAGTAAAAGTGGCAGGCAGTCAAATCAAGGGCAAAAATCAAAAATGACCACTTTTCAAAATAATTGTATAAGGGGTAAGAGCATTGTAATAACAAGCCTGAAGGCTTCATGTCTCAATGCAAGGAGCATCCGTAATAAGGTGGATGAGTTGAATGTGCAAATAGCTATTAATGATTATGATATAGTTGGGATCACGGAGACATGGCTCCATGGTGACCAAGGCTGAGAGGCGAACATCCAGGGATATTCAATATTCAGGAGGGACAGAGAGAAAGGAAAAGGAGGTGGGGTACCACTGCAGGTTAGAGAGGAGATTAACGCAATAGAAAGGAAGGACATTAGCTTGGAGGATGTGGAATTGATATGGGTAGAGCTGCAAAACACTAAGGGGCAGAAAACACTAGTGGGTGTTGTGTACAGGCCACCCAACATTAGTAGTGGAGTTGGGGATGGCATCAAACAGGAAATTAGAAATGCATGCAACAAAGGTAAAACAGTTATAATAGGTCACCAATCTACATATTGATTGGGTGAATCAAATTGGCAGGGGTGCTGAGGAAGAGGATTTCTTGGATTGTATGTGGGATAGTTTTCTAAACCAACATATAGAGGAACCAACGAGAGAGCAGGCTATTCTAGACTGGGTATTGAGTAATGAGGAAAGGTTAGTTAGCAGTCGTGTTGTGCGTGGCCCCTTGGGCACGAGTGACCATAATATGGTTGAGTTCTTCATTAGGATGGAGAGTGACATAATTAAGTCAGAAACAAGGGTTCTGAACTTAAAGAAAGGTAAGTTTGAGCGTATGAGACGTGAATTGGCCAAGATAGACTGGCAAGTGATTCTTAAAGGGTTGACGGTGGATATGCAATGGAAAGCATTTAAAGTCTGCATGAATGAACTACAACAATAGTTCTTCCCAATTTGGCAAAGAATAAATCAGGAAAGGTATTGCATCCGTGGATACCAAGGGAAATTAGGGATAGTACCAAAACAAAAAATGAAGCGTACACATAAGCCAGAGGACTGAGAGAAATTCACAGTCGAGCAGAGGAAGGACAAAGGGCTTAATTAGGAAAGGGAAAATAGATTATGAAAGAAAACTGGCAGGGAACATAAAAACTGACTGCAAAAGTCTTTATAGATATGTGAAGAGAAAAAGATTAGTTAAAACAAATGTAGGTCCCTTGCAGTCAGAAACAGGTGAGTTGATCATGGGGAACAAGGACATGGCAGACCAATTGAATAACTACTTTGGTTCTGTCTTCACTAAGGAAGACATAAATAATCTGCCGGAAATAGCAGGGGATCGCGGGTCAAATGAGATGGAGGAACTGAGTGAAATCCAGGTTAGTCGGGAAGTGGTGTTAGGTAAATTGAATGGATTAAAGGCTGATAAATCCCCAGGGACAGATAGGCTGCATCCCAGAGTACTTAAAGAAGTAGCCCTTAAGGAATAGTGGATGCCTTGGTGATATTTTTTCAAAACTCTTTAGATTCCGGAGTAGTTCCTGAGGATTGGAGGGTAGCTAATGTAAACCCACTTTTTAAAAAGGGAGGGAGAGTGAAAACGGGGAATTACAGACCAGTTAGTCTAACATCGGTAATGGAGAAACTGCTAGAGTCAGTTATTAAAGATGGGATAGCAGCACATTTGGAAAGTGGTGAAATCATTGGACAAAGTCAGCATGGATTTACAAAAGGTAAATCATGTCTGACGAATTTTATAGAATTTTTTGAGGATGTAACTAGTAACATGGATAAGGGAGAACCAGTGGATGTGGTGTATCTGGACTTCCAGAAGGCTTTCGACAAGGTCCCACATAAGTGATTAATATACAAACTTAAAGCATATGGCATTGGGGGTTCAGTATTGATGTGGATAGAGAACTGGCTGGCAAACAGGAAGCAAAGAGTAGGAGTAAACGGGTCCTTTTCACAATGGCAGGCAGTGACTAGTGGGGTACCGCAAGGCTCAGTGCTGGGACCCCAGCTATTTACAATATATATGAATGATCTGGATGAGGGAATTGAAGGCAATATCTCCAAGTTTGCGGATGACACTAAGCTGCAGGGCAGTGTTAGCTGTGAGGAGGATGCTAGGAGACTGCAAGGTGACTTGGATAGGCTGGGTGAGTGGGCAAATGTTTGGCAGATGCAGTATAATGTGGATAAATGTGAGGTTATCCACTGGTGGCAAGAACAGGAAAGCAGACTATTATCTAAATGGTGGCCAGTTAGGAAAAGGGGAGATGCAGCGAAACCTGGGTGTCATGGTACACCAGTCATTGAAAGTAGGCATGCAGGTGCAGCAGGCAGTGAAGAACGCGAATGGTATGTTAGCTTTCATAGCAAAAGGATTTGAGTATAGGAGCAGGGAGGTTCTACTTCAGTTGTACAGGGTCTGGTGAGACCACACCTGGAGCATTGCGTACAGTTTTGGTCTCCAAATCTGAGGAAGGACATTATTGCCATAGAGGGAGTGCAGAGAAGGTCCACCAGACTGATTCCTGGGATGTCAGGGCTTGTCTTATGAAGAAAGACTGGATAGACTCGGTTTATACTCTCTAGAATTTAGGAGATTGGGAGGGGATCTTATAGAAACTTACAAAATTCTTAAGGGGATGGACAGGCTACATGCAGGAAGATTGTTCCCGATGTTGGGGAAGTCCAGGACAAGGGGTCGCAGCTTAAGGATAAGGGGGAAATCCTTTAAGACCGAGATGAGAAAAACTTTTTTCACGCAGAGAGTGGTGAGTCTGTGGAACTCTCTGCCACAGAGGGTTGTTGAGGCCAGTTAATTGGCTATATTTAAGAGGGAGTTAGATGTGGCCCTTGTGGCTAAGGGGATCAGAGGGTATGGAGAGAAGGCAGGTACGGGATACTGAGTTGGATGATCAGCCATGATCATATTGAATGGCGGTGCAGGCTCGAAGGGCCGAATAGCCTACTCCTGCACCTAATTTCTATGTTTTTATGTTTCTATGTTTCGATGAGAGTTTTCTTAAGTAGTATGTGGAGGTCCCCACACGTGAGAGGGCAACACTGGAAATTGGGAAGGGCAAGTTAATGAAAAGTTTGTGGAGGAGCCTTTTGGGACCAGCAGTGACCACAATTTGATTAGGTTTAAGATAGTTATGGATGGGGCAGAGTTGGCCGCCGTGTTAAAATGCTCAACTGGGTAAGGCCGACTTTGAGGGAATGAGAGAAGGTATCGCTCAAGTTGACTGGAGCAGGTTATTTGAGAGGAAAGGAACATCGGAATGTTTTTAAATGTGTGCTGACAAAAGCTCAGGATACATACATCCCCGTTAGAGTGAAGGGCAAAGCAGGAAAACATAAGGAAACTTGGCTGACGAGGGAAATTGAGATGTTAGTCAAAAACAAGAAGGATGCATGGGACAGGTAAAGGCAGCTGGGATCAAGTGCATCCCTGGAGGAGTTTAGGGAACTATGGAGCAAACTGAAAAAGGAGATCAGAAGGGCAAAAATGGGCCAGGAGATAGCTCTGGTGGATAGTTAAGGACAATCCCAAAAGATTTTATAAATGCATAAGGGGGAAAAGGGTAACTGGAGATAGTGGGTTACACAATGCATCCCAGGGCACTCAAGGAGGTGGCTCTAGAAATCATGGACGCATTGGGGATCATTTTCCAATGTTCAATGCAGGGGCGGAAATCCCGGGGGGGCCAGGGTGACACACGTCCCCCCTCTGCTTTGAGAGGTGGGGGATGACCCCACCCCCCCCAGTTTTTGTAATCCGGATTTTAAAACCCGGTGAAATATCCGCTTTCTGCGAGACAGTGGGGGTGGGACTGCTGATCGAGGGCACCGATTGGACGAGAGAGACGTCGGTCAGCACGCAATGGGGGCGGGATATGATGATTCAGCGCAATCATTGGAGGAGGGAAGAGTATGAGGGGGTGGGGCTGAGGATAGAGTGCGGTGATTGGAGAAGGGTGACGTGCCAAAACACTCTTGGCACAGACCTGCGCCTCATCCGCAGCCAGGATCGATCCTGGCTCTCCGGCGCTGTCCCATCCCCACCTGAGTGCTCCCCCCTATGGGTGGCATGAGACGTCGGGAGTCAGATGGGAGCTGTGCCCCCAGGCCCACAGCCAGCGCAGAGAAGCAGCGCTAAACCCAGCTCAACTCTGCCTGTGCCGCCAGGTTAACCTACAGCCCTGCCTGGACTTGTGGGAAATATGGCCCAGGTTTACAGCCACCACAGAGAAGCAGCGCTGGTGTCCCATCAGTCCAGGCAGGGCTGTAGGTTAACCCGGCGAGACAGGCAGAGTTGAGCTGCATTTAGCGCTGGATTGAGCCTCCGAAGCCTCGCGCGTGAGGGTGCGAATGCGCCCACGGCCGCCAAGAAATTGTGTCCCCCCCGGTCCCCTCCATATTTTGATAGCGATTTCCGTGCCTGGTTCAATGGATTCAGGATCAGTTCCTGTGGATTGGAGGGTAGCTAATGTTATCTCACCTTTTAAGAAAGGAGCGAGAGAGAAAACGGGGAATTATAGACCAGTTAGCCTGACATCGGTGATGGGGAAGATGCTAGAGTCAATTATTAAATGAGCAATAACGGTGCATTTGGATAGCAGTAAAAGGATTGGTCCAAGGCAGCATATATTTATGAAGACCTGCTTGACTAATCTTCTGTAATTTTTTGTGGCTGTCTCAAGTAAAATGGATGAAGGAGATCCAGTGGATGTTTCTGGACTTTCTTTCTGGACATTCAGAAAGCCTTTGATAAGATCCCACACAGGAGATTAGTGGGCAAAATTAGAGCACATGGTATTGGGGGTTAGTGTGTTGACATGGATAGAGAATTGGTTGGCAGATAGGAAACAAAGAGTAGGAATGAACGGGTCCCTGTCAGAATGGCAGGCAGTGGCGAGTGGAGTGTCGCAAGGCTCGGTCGGTGCTGGGGCTGCAACTATTTACAATATATATTAATGATTTAGATGATGGAATTAAAAATATCACTAGCAAATTCACAGATGACAGATGTGGCAGTGTGAACTGCGAAGAGGATGCTAGGAGGTTGCAGGGTGACTTGGACAGGTTGAGTGAGTGGGCAGATGCATGGCAGATGCAGTATAATGTAGATAAATGTGAGGTTATCCACTTTGGCGGCAAGAACAAGGAGGCAGATTATTATCTCAATGGTGTCAGATTAGGAAAAAGGGAAGTGCAACGAGACCTGGGTGTCTGTAGATTGGTTACTTTACTTATTAACCAGGCACGTGCCATCAGGGTAGGCAAGGTAGGCAGTGCCTACCCTGACTAAAATTATAAAATGGTAATCTAAATGACTAAAAGTAAGATCTTGACCACTTCCTGTTTTCTATTTCATGATTTTTGAAAAAATGCTGCCACTTACGGCTGTGATTTTTGGCCATCTTACTCAGAGTCCCCCTCTGCTGTGCAGGACAAGAGGATTTTTCCCATTGATGAAAAATAGAGTTATTAATGTTTAAAAAAAAGTTGACATTCTCTCTGCTGCCCCTGCTGGTGGGAGGGGGAGGGACTATAAAACCCGGAAGTGTTGTGCCTCATTCAGTCACTGCAAGATGGAGGAAGTGAGAGGGTCACGTCTCTCTGAGCTGTAACTAACACTGAACACATGTCTACTCAACTGTGAGTTCCCTTAATGTGGATTGAAAATGAAAATGTGGTTGCTTTGAAATGCTGCATTGCAAATGGTTGTTGGTGGTGGTAACTGCTTTGATATGCTGCACTGCAAATGGTTGTTGGTGGTGGTAACTGCTTTGAAATGCTGCACAGCAAATGGTCATTAGTGGTGGTAACTGCTTTAAAATGCTGCACTGCAAATGGTTATTGGTGGTGGTAACTGCTTTGAAATGCTGCACTGTAAATGGTCATTGGTGGTGGTAACTACTTTGAAATGCTGCACTGCAAATGGTTGTTGGTGGTGGTAACTGCACAACTTCCTGTTTGCACTGTATATTGATTTGAGATAAAATGCTACCACTTACGGCTGTGATTTTTGGCCATCTTACTCAGTCCCCCTCCGCTCATCAGGTGCAGAGGATTCTTCCCATCAATTAAAAATAAAAGTGTTATTAGTGTTTTAAAAAATGTTGAGAATCTCTCTCCTGTCAATCATGCCATGAAAGCCACGCCCCTTCTGGTGGGAGGGGGGAGGGATTATAAAACCCAGAAGTGTGGCTGTGGCTCAGTCTTTGCAAGATGGGGGTTGGAGAGGTCATGACTCTGTCTGAGCTGTGAATCGACTGAAGACACTGAATGTCTACTGAACTGTGAGTGTGGTGATTATGTCATGTTTTTTGTGGTTTTATGCTGGTTTTATGGTGGTTTCACCCTGCTTGGAATTGCATAGAATCAAATACACAGGACTAGATGTTAAGAAGTCCCTTGTGCCAGTAGGTGGGGAGCATTTCACGACATTCATTGATTGCTGAGAGTGGTCGACGCTCAACATCGGGGGGGGGGGGGGGGGGGGGGGGGGGGGGGGGGGGGGGGGGGGCGGGGAGGGGGGGGGGGGGGGGGGTACGTATATATATATCTTGGCCTGGGTAACCTTCAGGACAGTTGGGCACAGGACACATCATCAGTAGTGTACCCTTGCATCACTGGGTGTTTCGGCCTTTTAACACTATACACCCTCCACAAGGGCGGCCCGCTGCAGGATGATCAGCCCTCAGCGCGTGTCCCGTGTCAAACTGCCTCAAAGATTCACCATGACGTATTTGGGGCCCAGCATGGGTCTTTCCGCTTGAGCCAAATCCAATGGCTGCTTCTTTCAGCCGCGTCTGAGAGTGATCTTATGGTCTTCCGCAGAGCCTGACCGTGGATTCCAAGCTCCTTCAGCAGTCTGATGGTAGATGACGCAACAAATCCTCTGCATCCCACTTCAACTGGATAAACGTTGATGTTCCAGCCACGCTGCGTTGCCTCTGCTGCAAGCTCTGTGTAGCGCAGCTTCTTACGCTCATAGACCTCCACAACAGAGTTCTCCCATGGAACTGTGAGCTCTATGATGTAAGCAGTCTTCTGTGACAGGGACCAGAACACCAAATCTGGCCTGAGGTTGGTTGGAGCAATTTCAGGTGGAAAGATTAGTTGTCGGCCGATGTCCGCCAGCACCCTCCAGTCACGGGCCCTGCATAGGTTTCCTTCTTCTTCTTCTGATCTAGTGGAAGGATGTTTAGGTGTTTTCTGTCCTTCTCGGACAAAGGTTGTCGCCCTTAAGTGGGAGGGGTTGCTTGCTCTCGGAGGCAAGGAGTTGGTCGCACACCGCCTGTTCTCAAGGGCTGTTGCCAGACTTTTTAATACCTGATTATGCCGCCACGTGTATCTCCCTTGCGTGAGGCTAGTCTTGCAGCCTACCATGATGTGTTTGAGGGTCGCTGGAGTTGGGCAGAGGGCACAGGTTGGATCCTCGCCGTACCACTGATTGAGGTTCTTTGGTGATGGAAGGACGTCGTATGTCGCTCTGATGATGAAGCTGATCTTGCTTGATTCCATTTCCCATAGTTCTTTCCAGCTGATCTTCCTCCGCTCCACACCTTCCCACTGCATCCATTGCCCCTGTTTAGCAAGAGAGACCGCCTTTGCACTTCTTGCGGCCTCCTCCTGTCGCCGCACCTCCTCAACCACCAATGTCCTCCGCTCTGATGTTGTGGCCTTTCGCCAAGTTGGTTTACTTGTCGTAAGGCCAAAGCCTCCTCTTCCCTGCTGCACTTGCCCCACGACGTCTTTGTGCCTCAGGGCTGATGAAGCTTGCTGTACTGCATCAGATGGTGTCCACTTCCGGCCGTTACTAGGGGTGGCGCAACAGCACTGATGGTCTTGTCTCTAGAGTCCCTCAGTGTCATCTGGAGTCTTACTTTGGAACACTTGTATTCCTCTGTTAGATTAGTAAGAGGTAGTTCCAGGACCCCTTTGCCATAGAGGCCGATGTTAGTTAGACATCGTGGGACACCGAGCCATTTCTTCACGTATGAAGTTATGGTTCGCTCCATCTTCTCCACAGTTGTTATTGGAGCTTCATAAACGGTCAGTGGCCACATTGTCCGAGGAAGGAGTCCAAACTGTAGGAACCAGAGCTTCAGTTTCCCAGGCAGTAGGATCTGATTGATGTTCTCCAGGCCGTTGACAATTTCTTGCCTTAGTTGTTGTACCTGCTCTTTGTCCTTGAGACTTGCGTTGTACCATCTGCCCAGGCTTTTTACTGGCTGCTCAGACACTGTTGGTATTAGGTCGTCACCGATGCAGAACCTTGTGTCTCTAAGCACCCCCTTAACTATGGAGATGCTTCGAGACTTACTTGGTTTGATTTTCATTCGGGCCCACTTGATGTTCTCCTGCAGCTTTCCAAGTAGCCGCTTGGTGCATGCTGCAGTAGTGGTTATTGTTGTCATATCGTCCATGTATGCCCTGATGGGTGTCAGACGGAGCCCAGCTCTGGTTCGTTCACCGCCCACCACCCATTTTGAGGCCCTGATGATGACTTCCATGGCCATTGTAAAGGCCAAGGGTGAGACTGTGCAGCCTGCCATGATGCCTACTTCCAAGCGCTGCCATGTTGTACTGAATTCAGCTGTTGTGAAGCACAGCTGCAGGTCTTGGAAATAGTTCTTGACCAGTGTGGTGATGAGCTCTGGTACATGGAAAAAGGCAAAAGATTCCCAAAGGAGTTCATGTGGAACTGAACCAAATGCATTGGCCAGATCGAGGAAGATCACATGTAGGTCTCTCTTGTCCTTCTTAGCTGCTTGGATCTGGTGCCAGATCATGCTTGTATGCTCCAAGCAGCCCGAAAAACCTGGAATTCCTGCTTTCTGTACAGATGTATCAATGTACTTGTTTGTTACCAGATGGGTGGATAGCCTTTGTGATACAATGCTAAAAAAGATTTTTCCCTCGACGTTGAGGAGACATATTGGCCGGAATTGGCTGATGTCTGATGCATCCTTTTCTTTAGGTATTAGTACGCCGCCGGCCCTTCGCCACACCTTAGGTATTGTTTGCTTCTTCCACACCACCCTCATGAGCTTCCATAGAAAGCGTAACACATCCGGTGCATTCTTGTAGAGCTTGTATGGTACTCCGTTTGGCCCCGGAGCTGATGCTGCTCTTGCTCGCTGGACAGTGTTCTCTACCTCTTTCCATTTTGGAGGGCTGGTGTCCAGGTTGAATTCAGGTGGTTGAATTGGCGGGATGTCATGTGGGATGACTAACTGCTCATGCCTTTTCGTGTCTTGGTGGGCCTTTTCCAGGTGTTCCTCCAATTCTTGTTTTGATGTTTTCAAAGTTCCACTTTTTTCCTTTGCGAAGAGGTCTTTGATGAACTTGAAAGGGTCTTTGTAGAACCGTGTTCTTGTGTGTTCTTTATTCTTGCGAAGTTTCCTCATGTTCTCTGCTTTTCGCAAGGTTGCCAATCGACTCTTGATGTCCTCTTGGAGTAGCATGAGACCTTCTCTCTCTGCGTCAGTTGCTTTTTTCCATTGCTTTTTCAACTGTCTCCTCTCTCTGATTAGCCTCTCGATCTCCTGCTGCCTCCTGGACTTGATTGGTGTTGGTAACTTCTTTCCACCTCTCCCTTTACTCACCCCAAACCGTTCTTCTCCATAGCTGTAGATTATGTTGCCCATCCTTTCAAGCTTTTCCACTGCTGTGCCCACTTGTTGCTCCAAGATATGTATAAGGTCACTGTTGACCGTCTCCCACTCTTTCTTTTCAACAGCTTTGGGCCACTTCACTCCAGGTTTGTGCCCTTTGATCTTTCCCTCCAATGGAGGTCTTTGTAGTTGTTGCGTGGGCTCCTCCACCAGCATTTCTGTGCTTGTATCACCC
Organism: Okamejei kenojei; assembly: GCA_035221665.1. Taxonomy (NCBI): domain Eukaryota; kingdom Metazoa; phylum Chordata; class Chondrichthyes; order Rajiformes; family Rajidae; genus Okamejei; species Okamejei kenojei. Next base: position 11,521,003 of record CM069153.1, read on the forward strand.
TCTTCAGTGACATGGGTGCTGATGCTCTGCGAACTTTGGTTTGTGTCCCGTCGCTGTGCTTCATTCGACTGATTTGACTGGTTGCTTCGTAAGAAGTACTGGTCAATGCGAGGCCCATGTCTCTGCTCTCTCAAGCACTTTTTCCTCCCTTGGTGGATCTTCAAGCCCATCACTGATGTTCTTTTCTCCCAACCACAGATGCACACCTGAAGTTTGTGTCCCGCAGCTGTTGTGGATGTCTCATGTGCCATGCTCTTGTCCGTGGTCGTTTCCGTCCCTGGGTCTGTAACCGTGTTATCAATCGGTGAGCCATCTTGCGCCCCCGCTCTCGCAGGCTCTAGCGGTATTTCCTTTAATTTACTTTTTGTAGCATTTAGCGGGTGTCTCCAACTAGCTGAAACAGCGTTGGGGACTGCTGTCATGGGGAGCTAGCCCATGACGGCCCCATTGGGGTCTGTTCCCTCCTGTCAGCTGTCTCTCCAAGCTGTCACATGGACTTTCCCATGTTGTCAGCTGTCCTTTCACAGCAGTCACTGGATAAGTCCAGATTTTCAGAATCAAATACACAGGACTAGATGTTAAGAAGTCCCTTGTGCCAGTAGGTGGGGAGCATTTCACGACATTCATTGATTGCTGAGAGTGGTCGACGCTCAACATCGGGGGGGGGGGGGGGGGGGGGGTACGTATATATAAATCTTGGCCTGGGTAACCTTCAGGACAGTTGGGCACAGGACACATCATCAGTAGTGTACCCTTGCATCACTGGGTGTTTCGGCCTTTTAACACTATACACCCTCCACAAGGGCGGCCCGCTGCAGGATGATCAGCCCTCAGCGCGTGTCCCGTGTCAAACTGCCACAAATATTCACCATGACGTATTTGGGGCCAAGCATGGGTCTTTCCGCTTGAGCCAAATCCAACAGCTGCTTCTTTCAGCCGTGTCTGAGAGTGATCTTATGGTCTTCCGCAGAACCTGACCGTGGATTCCAAGCTCCTTCAGCAGTCTGATGGTAGATGACACAACAAATCCTCTGCATCCCACTTCAACTGGATAAACGTTGATGTTCCAGCCACGCTGCGTTGCCTCTGCTGCAAGCTCTGTGTAGCGCAGCTTCTTACGCTCATAGGCCTCCACAACAGAGTTCTCCCATGGAACTGTGAGCTCTATGATGTAAGCAGTCTTCTGTGACAGGGACCAGAACACCAAATCTGGCCTGAGGTTGGTTGGAGCAATTTCAGGTGGAAAGATTAGTTGTCGGCCGATGTCCGCCAGCATCCTCCAGTCACGGGCCCTGCATAGGTTTCCTTCTTCTTCTTCTGATCTAGTGGAAGGATGTTTAGGTGTTTTCTGTCCTTCTCGGACAAAGGTTGTCGCCCTTAAGTGGGAGGGGTTGCTTGCTCTCAGAGGCAAGGAGTTGGTCGCACACAGCCTGTTCTCAAGGGCTGTCGCCAGGCTTTTTAATACCTGATTATGCCGCCACGTGTATCTCCCTTGCGTGAGGCTAGTCTTGCAGCCTACCATGATGTGTTTGAGGGTCGCTGGAGTTGGGCAGAGGGCACAGGTTGGATCCTCGCCGTACCACTGATTGAGGTTCTTTGGTGATGGAAGGACGTCGTATGTCGCTCTGATGATGAAGCTGATCTTGCTTGATTCCATTTCCCATAGTTCTTTCCAGCTGATCTTCCTCCGCTCCACACCTTCCCACTGCATCCATTGCCCCTGTTTGGCAAGAGAGACCGCCTTTGCATATGAATGTGGTGGCCTTGCACCCTGCATGAAATGGTATGAAACTGCATTTGAATTTGGTGGCCTTGCACCCTGCATGAAATGGTATGAAACTGCATTTGAATTTGGTGGCCTTGCACCCTGCCTGAAATGGTAGGAGACTGCATTTGAATGTGGTGGCCTTGCACCCTGCATGAACTGGTATGAAACTGCATTTGGGGCCTACTACTAATGCTTTATTATTATAAACTCCGCCTACTACCACACCATTCATATTATCGCAACCCAACATGTGCTTTTTGGAAGTCTGTGGTTGTTGTCGGGACATCAGGCATTGGGCAGGAGACCCCAGTATCGAAATTAACGAGTCATCCTTAAATACAGGAGAGGTGCCAGAAGACTGGAGGGTGGCAAATTGTGTGCCTCTTTTCAAGAAGGGCAGCAGGGAAAATGCTGGGAACTATAGGCCGGTTAGCTTACATCTGTAGTTGGAAAGTTACTAAAGAGTATTCTGAGGGATAGGTTATATGTACATGGGCAAGGGCTGATTAGGGATAGTCAGCATGGTTTTGTACATGGGAGATAGTGTTTTGCAAATCTGATTGATATTTTTGAAGACGTGACCAAAAAGGCCGATGAGGGCAGAGCTGTAGATGTTGTGTACATGGATTTCAGTAAGGTGTCCGACTTGGTCCCGGATGGTACGTTGCTCTGGAAGATTAGATTGCATGGGATCCAAGGAGAGATAGCAGAATGAAGAGAAAATTGGCTCCATGGAAGGAAGCAGAGGGTGATGGTGGAAGGTTGCTTCTCGGACTGGAGGCCTGTGACGAGTGGTGTGCCTCAGGGTTCGGTGTTGGGCCAGTTGCTGTTTGTCATCTATATCAATGATTTGGATGAGAACATACAGGGAAAGTTTGCTGATGATACAAAAGTGGGTGATTTTGCAGATAGTGAAGATAGTTGTGAAAGATTGCAGCAGGATCTGGATCGATTAGCCAGGTGGGCTGAGGAATGGTTGATGGAATTTTGGGGTGTCGAATAAGCGCAGGACCTACACAGTAAATGGTAGGCCTCTGGGTAGTGTTGTAGAGCAGAGAGATCTGAGAGATTAGTCAGATTATTGAGTATAGAAGTTGGGAGGTCATGTTGCAGTTGTATAAGACGCTGGTGAGACCGTGTTTAGAATATTGTGGCACCATGTTATAGGTATGATATTGTCAAGCTTGAAAGGGTTCAGGGAAGATTTACAAGGATGTTGCCAGGACTAGAGGGTGTGAGTTATAGGGAGAGTTTGAGTAGGCTGGTTCTCTATTCCTTGGAGTGCAAGAGGATGAGGGAGGATCTTATAGCGGTGTATAAAATCATGAGAGGAATAGATCAGGTAGATGCACAGAATCGCTTGCCCAGAGTAGGGGCATTGAGGACCAGAGGACATATGTTCAAGGTGAAGGGGAAAATATTCAATAGGAATCTGAGGGGTAATTTTTTCACATAAAGGGTGATGGGTGTATGGAACAAGCTGCCAGTTGAGGTGGTTGAGGCAGGGACTATTCCAATGTTTAAGAAACAGTTAGACAGGTACATGGATAGGACAGGTTTGGAGGGATATAGACCAAGCGCAGGCAGGTGGGACTAATTTAGTGGGACATATTGGCCGGTGTGGGCAAGTTGGGCCGAAGGGTCTGTTTCCACACTGTATCACTCTTTGAATCTCTAAAACATAGGTCCCAAAGACGTAATCTGCCTATGGACCAAGCAAATGTGGGCAAGGTCCTAAATGAATGTGTCTGATTTGTGCTCACTGAGCAGAAGGATATGGAAGATAGTGAGTTCAGGGAGAAGTACATGGATAATCTGAAGCAGGTCAATATGTAGAAGAGTTAGATGTCATGGGTGCATAAAGGTTAATAAATTCCCAGGGCACCGTAATTATCTACAAAGATGGTCCCAAAAAAAACAAAATGTTTCAAATGGTCAATCGATAGGAAAGGTTTGGAGGGATATCGGCCAAATGGTTACAGATGGAACTAGCACAGATGGGGCATCTTGGATAGCAAGCACGTGGGGCTGAAGGATGTGTTTCCTTAGTGCATGGCTCTATGGATATAACTTGAGATTTATTGAAGGATTTGAGTGACCTTTTGTGTGAGAGAATTAAGATGCAGCTACTTACTGCAAGCAGTAAGGTACATCACTGTTGACTGTAAGAGTGTGAAGGATGACCATACTTGCAGCAGAGTGGTACAGCAGTAGAGTTGATGCTTTATACAGTGCTACAGACCGGTTTGGATCTTGACTACGGTTCCTGTCTGTAGGGAGATAGTCATTTTCCCTGTGATCATGTGGGTTTTTTCCGGGTGCTTCGGTTTCCTCCCATATTCCAAAGAAATGCAGGTGGTAGGTTAATTGGTTTCTGTAAATTGTCCATAGTGTGTAGGATAGAACTAGTGTGCAGTTGATTGCTAGTCAGTGGATACAAGATGGGTCGAAGGACCTGTTTCTGTTCTGTATCACTAAACTAAACTGAACTAAAGTAAGAAATATAGGGATTTGCGGACGCCACAGTTGGTGTACTGGGCATAATTTTGTTCTCATTACCCAAAAAATAGAGAGTTATCCTGCAGGGGCTGCAATAAACCTTTGAAGATTGATTTCCAGGAAGAATGGGTAGAAAGTTTAGAAAGGTGATTTCATGACGATATGTAAAATTCTGAGAAGCTTTATGGAAATAAATGTTGAAAAGGTGTTTGATCCATCCCAAAAGTAAGAACCAGGCAGTCATCGTCTCAGGATAAGAAGTCTGTGATTCTCCAAAGGACTGGCTTTCATGAAATATGCCCACATGACATATTTAGCTGAATATCAATTAACTGCTTTGACTTGGAGAATTGTAGAGCCACAAACACCAGATAAAATCTAATCATGTCTCCTTTGAAAATGGGTTGGGGACATAAATGATTGGAAAGACAGGTAGGGGAAGAACAGAATGGACTATGAACGAGGCAAAGGATAGGCCACTAGTCAGGTGAGTTTGTGAGGGAAAGGGAGATCTTCTATCATTGTAACAAAGTCCTAAAGCATAATATACTTTTCCATGGAATACTTCATATAGGCAAAATAGCACATTATGGATAAACTAAATACGGTCTTTTCTGTGGCCAGATTATGGATCAAAGATCCACTCAATGATCTTTGGTAAGAATTGTAAGGCTGCCAATATAAGTGTGTTCATGCTTGCATAATGCAACAATGTTGGTTTAAAAGACCTTGGTATAATTCAAATGCTACATCACAGAAGATGAGTGGGTGAGAAAAAAAAAGATTTACTTAGCAAATGACATGTTTGACCACATGGCGGGCCACATGAAGTCGTCAGTGAGTGAGGTGGGGGTCAGAGCGCCGTCGGAAAATGAGGAAGGTCGTCGGAGAGCGAGGAGGTCCTTCGGAGAGAGAGGAGGGCCGAGGTAGAGCCGAGGGAGTGCCGTCGGCGGGGAGGGGGGGAACCGGCGAGGAGTTTGGTGGGGGTTGCTGCCACGTATGGCGGCAGACAGCAGATAGGACCGTTTGGTGAACTTTTATAACTTTTTGGCACAAAAATGTGGCGACACGTGTACCGATGGGTGAGAGGAAGTTCTCCAATTTGCGTTTGGCTTCACACTGACAGTGGAGGAGCACCAGCACAGAAAGGTCAGTGTGGGAATGGGAAGTGAATTAAAGTGTTTGGCAACTGGGAGATCAGGTAGGTCCATGCAGACTGAGCGAAGGTGTTTAGCGAAACAATCACCCAGTGTATGTTTGATTCACACCTTGAACAGCAGATACAGTAGATGAGGTTGGAGGAGGTGCAGTGATCCTCTGCTTAACCTGAAATGATTATCGGGGTCCCTGGATGGAGTCAGTTGCAGGGTAAGATACTTGGGCAAGGGTGGGAAGGGATGAGTTAACCAGGGAGCTGCGGAGGGAATGGTGTCTGTGGAAGGTGGAAAGGTGTGGGGATCGGAAGATGTGATTAGTGAAGGAATCCCATTGGAGGTTGCAAAAATATTGGAGAATTATTTGTTGTATGCAACGGCTGATGGGTGAAAGGTAAGAACTAGGGGACTCAGTCCCTGTTGTGACTAGGGTGAGTGGGGAGCAAGGGAGGTTGCAGGGTTCCGAGGAGGCACATGTGAGGGCCTCATCTACGATGGAAGAGGAGAACCCCCGTTCCCTAAAGACTAAGTGGTATGGACCACCTCAACTTGGGCACAGATGCGGTGAAGATGGATCTTTCATATGTCGCTTGGGCAGCTTACTACCCAGTGGTATAACTATGGATTTCTCTACCTTCATGTAACGCTTGCATCCCCCCTCTCTCCGTCCTTCTCCTACCCGTCGTTGTTCTAGTTTCAACGTTGTCTTGTTGTCTCATTGTTTGTAACTCATTTTCACCCAGGCCACAGCTAACAATTATCCCTTTATCATCGTTACTTTTCTGCATATCTTTCATTCATTTGTTCTGTGTCTCTCTACATCACCATCTATATTTCTCGTTGCCCTTTCCCCTGACTGTCTGAAGGAGGCTCTTGACCCGAAATGTCACCTATTCCTTTTCTCCAGAAATGCTGTCTGATCCGTTGAGTTACTCCAGCTTTTTGTGTCTGTCTACTATTTTTTTTACTATCTATGCAAAACAAAGCATTCCACTGTACCTAGTCACATGTGACAATAAAGTTTCATTGAATTGAATTGAATGATTTAACATGATGTTTTGTACAACAGCTAACATGTGTATTTACTATAGTGCCTACATTAGGTGCTTCCTCAAGATGTCTACTGCGCTGGCACATTTTCCTAACATATTCCTCCTATCTCCACCATTAAACTTAATGTAAAAATCCCCTTTTAGATAACAAGACTGAACTGACACTTAGAAAGCCTAATCAGAGCAATGACCCTACCCATGGCATGTTGTTTTGTTTCACGCATGGCTGTGGTGCATAGCACTCGTCTCTGAAATATGCACCAAAATAGTAATAAATTAGATCTCAATGAGATCCAATGACATTCCCAAAGTACCACACAGACAATAGATATAATCCAGTTTCAAGAAACTCTTAAAAAGCACTGATAAGCTTTATCATCCTTTTTCACTCAGTGAAACAATATAACCAAAAAAATCAGCGGAGAGACAGAAATGCACCATTAAAAGCAAGGACTCAAGTGAAGAGATTAAATATATCAATTTTCTGTGAGTGCTGAGTGTCTGGACTTGGTTCAGGCACTGAAAATGCATTAAGGACGCACCACAATGAACAAAATATTTGGGACTAAACTCCCTCGTGCTTAATTAGTGAGCACTGGCCCCAAGTACCGCAGTGCTTCTGGACCACATTACAAAGATTTTTGCTTGTTGAGTTCTTAGAAAACTTCATATGCGAAGCCAGCCGCCAAGGTCCACTGGCACAATTCTAAAGTTATTTATATTGTTTTTTTGTAAGATATTTTTATTAAAAGTAATTACATATTAAGAAGAAATATAAAATCCAATTAAAACAAAAGAAAATCTTAACGTCACATACATTCTTAATATTTTAAAAAAAATTAACAATCAATCCTATTTGTACTTCTATAATTTTCTTTTTTATTTTATAGCAGTAGGAAATAAAAAAGAGAAAAGAAAAGGAAAAAAAAAAAGAGAGAGATAAACTGATTGAGTGGAATATTAAACAAGATATTCTTCAATGGAGATATATTTATGATCTATTGTCTATAATTCTTCATCCATTCATACATTCAGGCCCCCGTCATGGCTTCGAACCGGACCATCTTGACCCTTTAAATATTCAATAAATGGAGACCATATTCCTCTGAACTGGTCCAGCCTGTCCATCAAGGCAAGCCTTAATCGTTCCAAGTGTAACGTCTCCGACATTTCTGTAATCCACATTTTAGTTGTGGGGGAAGTAGGACCTTTCCAAAATCTTAGTATTAATTTTTTACCATTATTAAACTATAACCGATAAAAAATTATTTGTTGTTGTTAATATCTGATTTGTTTCCAGTATTCCCAATATAATTAGTTTTAAGTCTGGAATCAACTTTGCATTAACTACAATTGAGATTATTTTAAAAATTTCTATCCAAAAATTAGTGATTTTTATACATTTTGTGAATTACATTGCGTTAAATTAGCTTCTAATTGTTGACACTTATCACATATTGCGGACACATTTGAGAAAATTCTATTTAATTTGGACTTTGAGAGATGTAATCTATGTATAACTTTAAATTGTATCAAGGAGTGTCTAGCATTTAATGAACAATGATGTATATATTGTAAACTTTCATTCCATACTTCTCTACTAATTACTTGACCTAGTTCATTTTTCCCATGCTTGTCTATATTTATCCGTATTTGGTAAATCATTTTCCAATAAAATATTATAAATATATGATATTAATTTCACTGTATTCGGATGTTTATTTAAACATTCATCTAAAATTTCTGTCTTTCTATTCCTAAAATCCAGTGTATTTGATTTAACATAATCTCTAATTTGTAGATATCGAAAATATTCTTTAAAATGTTAATCCATAATTTTGTTGTAATTCCTGAAATGAGACAAATAAGTTTTCCCTATAAAGATTATTTATTTATTCCATAGTTCTTATTTATTCATAGTTCTTCCATTTTAAGAAACCTTTGTCCATCAATGAAGGTTTAAAAGAAATATTGTTTTTATTGGAAGAGCTAGTGGTACATTCTGTAATTGTAATGTTTTTTTAAATTGTTTCCAAATACGTATTCCACTTTCTATTAATGGGTTTTCTTTATAAATTTTCTTATGTGTTGGAGTATTAGCAAATAAAATCAAACTAATTTCAAAAGGGGTACAGTCCTCTTTTTCCATCTTTAACCAATTTGGTTGTTTATCTAGTTCACCCAACCAAAAATTCATATTTTTTATATTAACTGCCCAATAATAAAACATAAAATTAGGCAGTGCAAAGCCACCATTTATTTTTTGATTTACATAGATGCTTTTTAATTATTCTATGATTCTTATAATCCCAAATAAAATTAGTAACCATGGAGTCCACTTTCTCAAAGAAATTTTTAGAAAGATATATCGGGATCATTTGAAACAAATATAGTAATTGTAGAAGAAAAATCATTTTTATCGCGTTAATCTTACCTAACATTGAAATGGGTAATGTTTTCCAATATTGAATATTCTTAAATAGTTTATTCAATAAGGGTAAAAAATTAGATTTAAATAATGAATTATATCTTTTTGTTACATAAATTCCAAGATATTTAATTTTTTCATTTGCAATCTTAAAAGGGCATTGTTGTAATATATGTAAATTATTTCCCATTATTGGCATAAGTTCACTTTTATTCCAATTAATTCTATATCCTGAAAACGATCCAAATTGAGTTATTAAATCTAACAAGTTAGGTAGACTAATTTCTGGTTTTGTGATATAAAGTAATACATCATCTGCGTACAATGAGATTTTATTTTCAGTTTCTTTAGTTTCATACCCATATATTTCAGGGTTTGATCTCACAGATTTTGCTAATGGTTCTATTGCAAGTGCAAACAGTAGTGGAGATAAAGGGCAACCTTGTCTACAACCTCGGAATAAGTTAAATTTAGTTGTTAACACTTGGTTAATTAATATTCTAGCTGTTGGTCTAGTATATAGTAATTTAACCCAAGTTATAAACTTCTCTCCTAATTGAAAAAATTCCATAACCGAAAATAAGTAAGACCATTCAATCTGATCAAAAGCTTTCTCTGCGTCCAACGAGATAATTGATAAATCCTTAGTGATATTTCTTTTCGAGTATATAAATATTAAATAATCTTCTCAGATTATTTGAAGAGTATCGTTTTGGTATAAATCCGTTTGATCTGAATGAATTAGTTTATTAATCACTTTGTTTAGTCTTTGTGCTAATATTTTTGTTAATATTTTTTGATCAGTATTTAAAAGAGATATAGCTCTATATAAACCATATAACCATATAACCATATAACAATTACAGCACGGAAACAGGCCCTCTCGGCCCTTCCAGTCCGTGCCGACCATTTGTTTTCCCCTAGTCCCATCTACCTGCACTCAGACCATACCCCTCCATTCCCTTCACGTCCATATACCTATCCACTTAAATGTTAAAATCGATCCTGCCTCCACCACTTCTGCTGGAAGCTGATTCCACACAGCCACCACCCTCTGAGTAAAGAAGTTCCCCCTCACGTTACCCCGAAACCTCTGTCACTTAATTCTCATGTCATGCCCTCTTGTTTGAAACTTCCCTACCCTCAATGGAAAAAACGTATCCACGTCAACTCTGTCTATCCCTTTCATCATTTTAAAGACCTCAATCAAGTCCCCCCTTAACCTTCTGCGCTCCAAAGAATAAAGACCTAACTTGTTCAACCTTTCTCTGTAACATAGTTCCTGGCAACATTCTAGTAAATCTCCTCTGTACTCTCTCTCTATTTTGTTGACATCCTTCCTATAATTAGGCGACCAAAATTGTACACCATACTCCAGAATTGGTCTTACCAATGCCTTGTACAATTTTAACATTACTTCCCTACTCCTATATTCAATGCTCTGATTTATAAAGGCCAGCACACCAAAGGCTTTCTTTACCACCCTATCTACATGCGATTCCACCTTCAGGGAACTATGCACAGTTATTCCTAGATCCCTCTGTTCCACAGCATTCCTCAATTCCCTACCATTTACCATGTACGTCCTATTTTGATTTGCACCTCACACTTATCAGCATTAAACTCCATCTGCCATCTTTCAGCCCACTTTTCCAAATGGCCCAAATCTCTGTGTAGACTTTGAAAATCTACTTCATTATCCACAACACCACCTATCTTAGTATCATCTGCATACTTACTTATCCAATTTTCCACCCCATCATCCAGATCATTGATGTACATGACAAACAACAGTGGACCCAACACAGATCCCTGAGGCACCCCACTGGTCACCGGCTTCCAAACCTGACAAACAGCCATCCACCATTACTCTCTGACATCTCCCATTCAGCCACTGTTGAATCCATCTTGCTACTCCGCCATTAACACCCAAAGATTGAACCTTCTTAACCAACCTTCCATGGGGAACCTTGTCAAAGGCCTTACTGAAATCCATATAGACAACATCCACTGCTTTACCCTCATCAATTTCCCTAGTTACCGCTTCAAAGAATTCAAGAAGGTTTGTCAAACATGACCTTCCAGGCACAAATCCATGTTGACTGTTCCTGATCAGACCCTGTTTATCCAGATGCTTATATATATTATCTCTAAGTATCCTTTCCATTAATTTGCCCACCACTGACGTCAAACTAATAGGTCTATAATTGCTAGGTTTATTCTTTGAACCCTCTTTAAACAATGGAACAACATGCGCAGTACGCCAATCCTCCGGCACTATTCCCGTTTCTAATGACATTTGAAATATTTCTGTCATAGCTCCTGCTATTTCTACACTAACTTCCTCAATGTCCTAGGGAATATCCTGTCAGGACCTGGAGACTTATCCACTTTTATATTTTTCAAAAGTGTGAGTACTTCCTCCTCTTTGAATCTCATAGTTTCCATAGCTACTTTACTCTTTCCCCTTAACTCACCGAGTTCAATATCCTTCTCCTTGGTGAATACCGAAGAAAAGAAATTGTTCAATATCTCCCCCATCTCTTTTGGCTCTGCAGATAGCTGTCCATTCTGGTTCTCTAATGGTCCAATTTTATCCCTCGTTATCCTTTTGCTATTAATATAGCTGTAGAAACCCTTTGGGTTTACTTTCACCTTTCTTGCCAAAGCAACCTCATATCTTCTTTTAGCCTTACTAATTTCTTTCTTAAGATTATTTTTACATTCTTTATACTCCTCTAGCACCTCATTTACTCCATGTCTCCTATAATTATTGTAGATATCTCTCTTTTTTCGAAACAAGTGTCCAATTTCCCTTGAAAACCATGGCTCTTTCCAATTTTTACTATTTCCTTTCAAACCTACCAGGGACATAAAGATTCTGTACTCTTACAATTTCCCCTTTAAATGTCCTCCATTTCTCTTTTACATCCTTCCCATGAAACAAAGTGTCCCAATTCACTCCTTTAAAATCCTTACGCATTCCCTCAAAGTTAGCCTTTCTCCAATCAAAAATCTCTACCCTAGGTCCAGTTCTGACTCTCTCCATAATTATATTGAAACTAATGGTATTGTGATCACTGGTCCCGAGGTGCTCACCAACGCATACCTCCGTCACCTGACCTGCCTCATTTCCTAACAGGAGGTCCAGCACTGCCCCTTCTTGGTCGATACCTCTATGTACTGCTGCAAAAAACTATCCTGCACACATTTTACAAACTCCAAACCATCCAGCCCATTTACAGAATGTGTTTCCCAGTCTATTTTTGGAAAATTGAAATCTCCCACAATCACTACCTTGTGCTTACTACTAATATCTGCTATCTCCTTACATATTTGCTCTTCCAATTCACGCTCCCTATTTGGCGGTCTATAATACACCCCTAAAAGTGTTGCTACACCGTTCCCACTTTCATTTCCACCCAAATAGCCTCCCTAGATGAGCCCTCTAATCTATCCTGCCAAAGCACTGCTGTAATATCTTCTCTGACAAGCAATGCAACACCTCCCCCTCTGGTCTCTCCAATTCTATCACACCTGAAGCAACGAAATCCTGGAATATTTAGTTTCCAATCACAGCCCTCCTGCAACCATGTTTCACTGATTGCCACAACATCATATTTCCAGGTGTCAATCCAGGCTCTAAGTTCGTCCACCTTACTTACAATGCTCCTAGCATTAAAATATACGCATTTTAGAAACCCACCATCCCTTATTCTCGGCCTATTATCTTTTTCATTCTTTCTCGCCTACATTTTGGATTCGAGTGCTTCCCTTCTCTGCCTCTTGCCTCACACCCTGACCCCTAGTCCCCTCTACCAGAGTCCCTCCCCTCAGCCTTTCTAGTTTAAAGTCTCCCCAGTAGCCTTTGCAAATCTCCCTGCCAGGATATTGGTCCCCCTCGGGCTCAAGTGCAACCCGTCCTTTGTGTACAGATCATGCCTTCCCCAAAAGAGTCCCAGTGATCAAGAAACTTGAATCCCTGCCCACTGCACCAGTCCCTCAGCCACGCATTTATCCTCCACCTCATTTCATTCCTACTCCCACTGTCACGCGGCACAGGCAGTAATCCTGAAATCGTTACCCTTTTGGTCCTTCTCCTTAACTTTCCCCCCCAACTCCCTAAATTCTCCCTTCAGGACCTCATCACTTTTTCTGCCTATGTCATTGGTACCTATGTGTACCACAACATCAGGCTCCTCCCCTCCCTTATCAGAATCTTTTGTACACGTTCTGACACATGCGAGACCCTGGCACCAGGGAGGCAAACTACCATCCGGGTCTCCCGACTGCGTCTACAGAATCGCCTATCCGACCCCCTAACTATAGAGTCCCCTATTGCAATTGCCCTCCTCTTTTTGCTACCCTTCTGAGCATCAGGGCTGGTCTCTGTGCCGGAGGCCCGGCCGCTGTTGGTGCCCCCAGCTAGGCTGTCCCCTCCAATCGTACTCAAACCCGAGTACCTATTTTCCAGGTGTACGGTCACAGGGGTACTCTCTAGCCCCTGCCTCTGCCCCTTGCCCTTCCTAACCGTGACCCACTTGTCTGCCTCCTGTGGTCTGGGAGTGACTACCTCCCTGTAGCTCCTCTCTATTACCTCCTCACTCTCCCTGAGGAGACGGAGGTCATCGAGCTGCTGCTCCAGGTTCCTAACACAGTCCTTTAGGAGCTCCATCTCAACACACCTGGCGCAGATGTGGACGTCTGGAGGATATCAGATTCCCTGACCTCCCACATCTGACATCCAGAACAGTACACTGCCCTGGTCTTCATTACTGCCCCCCTACACAGGATACAACAGCAACACAATACAAAGTACACAACAAACTGCTGGGATCTGACTGCCAATCAGCTGCTTACCCTGGTCCACTTCCCACCAATCAGCGGCTTCCTCAAAAAAAAAAACCACTTCTCCAAATGGAATGTTATGGATTTGGGTAAAAACAAGCCCCGCGCTGGATTTTGGTCGGGTGTCGCTCCTCCCCCTCCTCCTCTTCCAACGGCTCCTGTGGGCCTCTGAAAGAAAACAAGCCCCGCGCTAGATTTTGAAGCTTACCGGTCGGGTGTCGCTCCTTCCCCTCCTCCTCTTCCAGCGGCTCCTGGGTCATTGAGATTTTTATCTAATTTAGGTATAAGGGTTATAATAGATTCATTTAATGTATCTGGTAATTTCTGTTGTGTATAAATGTGTTCATATAGTGTCTTCAAACGTGGGGCTATCATATCATAAAATATTTTATTAAAATTCTGCTCCAATACCATCTGGTCCTGGAGTTTTACCATTTTTTAATGATCTAATAGTTTCTTCAATTTCTTTAGTAGTTATTTCGACATTTAATAATTCCCTATCTTCTAAATCTAGTCCATTTTAGATTACAATTTTTTAGAAATGTTTCTACTCCTATACGATTTTCTTTTGTTTTTCGCTGAGTATCAATTTTTCTAATATTGCAAAAATCTCTCGTTTATATCTTTAGTTTGTGTTAGTAATTCTCCATTATCTGATTTGATCCTATATATTAATTTTTCTCCTTCCAATTTTCTTAACTGACGAGCCAATAGTTTATGTGGTTTATCACCGAATTCAAATTGTATTTGTTTGGTATATTGGTATAGTTTTACAACTTGATCTGACTGTATTTTATTTAGTTTATATTTCAATGCCAAAATTTTATTATGTTTTGTCGTAGTTGGGTTAATGGCGTTCTCTGTATCTAATTGATTAATCTCTCTTTCCAATGCCTGTTGTAGCTTCCTATTCTCTTTATTATAAAATACTTGACAAGATATCATAATTCCCCGAACATAGGCCTTAAAAGTTTCCCATAAGAGGGATGATGATATTTCTGGTGTATCATTTGTTTCAAAGAAGATCTTGATCTGTTTTGTAATATATTCTTGAGTTATTTTGTCCTTTAAAATTTGTGGATTAAATCTCCATTGATCTTGTTTTTAATTTTTTTTTGTTTTTTTTCCATTTTACCCATTAGTTTCATCTTAATAGTTAATGGTGCGTGATCTGAAATTATAATATTATGATATTTTGAATTATACGTAAGTGGAATAAGTTTTAAATCTACCAGAAAATAATCTATTCTTGAATAAGTTTTATGCACGGCTGAGTAAAATGAGTATTCGCGTCCTGTGGATTTTGCAATTCTCCATACATCTTTAATATTACTGGTGTCTATATATGCATTTATTAACTCACTGGAGTGTGATTTAAGTTTTCGTTGTTTTGATGATCTATCCAAATAAGGGTCAAGTGTGCAATTTAAATCTCCTCCAATTATTAGATTATGTTGTGATAATTCAGGGATTGTATTAAATAATTTTTTTTTAAATCGCGGGCTATCAAAATTTTGGGCCATATATATTAACAAAAATGACTTTTTGTGTATATAATTCTCATATTACAATAATATATCTACCGTCACTATCTGTTATTATCGAAGTATGTTTAAATGCAGTACCTTTAACGAATTAATATTGCTACACCTCTAGATTTGTGTGTAAAAGAAGAGTGATATACTTTATCAATCCATTTGGCTTTTAGTCTATGTTCTGCCTCTTTTTTCAAGTGTGTCTCTTGGATAAACGCAACATCTATTTTAAGTGCTTTTAAATATGCTAATACCTTACCCCTCTTAATTGGTTCATTAATACCTTTAACAATTCCAGCTACAAAACGTTATTCCTCACATTCCCCATATTTGTATGTAGGTCTTGCATCATTTATCTAAAGGGATGTATACCAGAGCAAAAATGGTACAGCTCGACACACCAGACCCAACACCTGAACCCTGAACAGACGAATTTCAAGACTCTTGATTTTCTCTCATATATATATATATCTCCTTTGTATTAATTGATGATTCCACTTAGATATAAAGTAATAATAGTAATAATTAGAAATGGTAGTAAAAAAGGGATAGATTAAGAGATGAGTAAAGTGCTCAAAGAAAGAAAAAACCACATCTAGTATGTGTGTAGTTAGTGTTAGCCATACTAAATGGCTAGCAGTCTAAGGACTTCCGTGTTGAATGTTACATGTAATCCATCTCCATGATTCATTAAATTAATATTACAAAAAAAAAGAGATTATTATTAAAACCGGGGATATTAAACTATGATATATAAAAAGTTCATAGTCAGGTATAATAATAGAATATTGACTGGCCTTGAGGGGATACGACATATATTGCCTGAAGTAGATTCATATTGCCCGAGTCGAAGACGAGGGCAATATGGATCTAGTGAGGGGCAATATATGTCGTATCTCCCGAAAGAGGACAGTCAATATTGTTATTATTACCCATTATCAGACATCTAGAGGAAAATCTGAACATCTCATATGATATGAATGTATCTATACATTTTGCAATATGCATTGCAACATTGTAAATAAGGGTACTAAAAAACCATTGCAACATTGTAAATAAGGGTACTAAAACAATGTAACATTTATGTTTCATTTATGTAATTTATGTCATTCATTTATGTGACAATGTGAAGGTCGAAGTTTTAAAACGGGAACCTTTTCTCGCAACCGGCAGCCATTTTTTTTTTTTGAGAATAAATTTTAAATTTCGCACGCAGCGTCACGTTGCCGTCACGCAGCGTCACGTTCCCGGATGTGAGACCAGGGAATATAAGGTTATATTCCCGCTGTTTAAACAGGTAAACTCCATAGGGGTTGGCTAGAAAGGGGAATATAAGAAAATATTCCCTGTTAGCCCTGCTGGCAGTAAAAAGGAAGGGAATATAATTTTGGTAAAACCATACCTCAGATGGCTGATATGGGTAATAATGGTATATTATGTAGTACTTAATAGAAAATTATAATAATATAAACATATAAAAAAGAGAAAGAAAAAAAAAAAAAAGGTCTAAAGTTAAAATAAGATGTATATTTATATTTACTATTTACTTAATTCTAGGTTAGTCGGTTATAATTAATTATTAAATATCAATCATGATCAACAATCAGTAGTCAACAGTCAACAATCAATAGTCAACAATTATTAGCTCCAATTCTAAAGTTATTTATATTGCTGTTCAGCAACATTTCTCACTGTAGATAACAATAATAATGAAACATCAGTTTGTGTGCATTATAGGATATTAGCTCCTTAGCAGTGGGAGAAATTGCTTTTGGAAAGATTCAGTGGATCATCTAGACTAAGTGGGACCCGTTGGGTCCCAGCTTCACACGGGAGGGCTGGTCCCCCAACGCAATATTCCACCTCTCCACCAATTCCAATATTGCTGGCCAGTGGGGTGGGGGGGGGGGGGGCTTTCTGGAGCGCTAGCATGGTTGCTGTGGGCCAAAGGGACTGGTTTCCAGAGGGCTAGTGTGGACATTGTGGGCCGAATAGATTCTTGTCACTGAGGCCTGGCAGCTCAGTCACTCAGGCCTGGCAGGCTGGCAGCTAAGTAACTCAGGCCTGGCGGGCTGGCAGCTCAGAAACTGCCAGAAATTCTGCCCAAAACAGGTGATAGACTGTGAGAGAGAAGGGGGAGAGGGGGGAGAATAGTAGGATTAAACGAGAACTTACCAGTTTGAAGTTTGATCATTATTTTATGAGGAGTTACGATGAGGGATTACGTGAAGAAGGCCGTCCCCACGCATGCGCGTCAATCTTCAAAGCAGCAGTGTGAAGTCACAGAAAAACGTTATTGAACTAACATAGTAAGATTATAGATGACTAGAACTACCAAATGATTGTTATGTTACGAGGGTAGGGAGCGGAGGGTACGTAATCCCTCATCGTAACTCCTCATTAAATAACGATCAAACTTAAAACGGGTAAATTCTCATTTAATCTTACTATTTTACTTCGGAGTCACGTGAGTGACTATGTGAAGACTTTGAAGGTCTGTGATTTCATGCCGAGGAATGAGTCCACGTGTCACAGCTGCATTAATTGACCAGGACGAGTGAGAAAATTAATGCATTCAATACATGACATGTTTAACAATACTAATGCTTTAATGACAAGAAAGAATATAAACAGTGACCCCTCTCACCCAGCGGGAAACTGTGGAACAGAACTTAAAACAGAATCAGCAAAAATCCCAGATCTGGCGATAGGCTTATTATAAAACCTCTGGTACATCCTCTCATTTGACCATCCCGCTGCCGCCAGAATTTGGTCAAGAGGTACGTCCATATCCCTTGCTGCTGATGTCGATGCAGCCCTGGTGGAATGAGGTTTAAGAATATCAGTGTCCACTCCTGCATACCCAGAACCTGTTTAATCCATCTAGAGATGGTCTGCACCGTAACCTGTTTGTGAGGTTTGGTGTAGCTGACAAAGAAGGAGAGTTCCGAACCTCTCAAGCTTTTGGTGACCTTTATGTATTGGGTTATAGATGATACTACACACACTCGTGGATCTGAGGGGTATGCCATAAAACTCAATTTGAGCCCCTGTACCCCTGGCCTGCTCTGCTTGACGAGGTCCCGAACGTAAAAGGTGATGTTATTGCAGGAAGAACCCATACTGTCCAGTCTGAGTTTTTGTAGCGTCTGGCCCCGTTGTGCTGAGGCCAGGGCCATGAGCATGACTACTTTCAATGTCAGGTGGTGTAGGGACAGAGATGAAACTGGTGCCCACTGACAGAGCAGCGTGAGGACCACGCTGACATCACATATGTGTGTGTACCTAGGTCTAGGTGGAGTGGAGTTAAAGACGCCCTTCATAAATTTGGTTATTAACGGGTGGGACCCTACCGTGTGGTGTGCTGACCCCAGCCGTAAATAATTCGACAAAGCACTCCTGGCACTGTTAAAAGCACTGTAACTAAGTTTGTTATCATGAAAAAGTGACGATAGAAACTCCAAAACATCCGTAATTGAAGCTGTATGATATGAAATGTGAGAGCGGGATCAGTAGATCTCCCATTTTCTTATGTGAGAGATGTACTGTTTCTGTGTGCTCTTCCTGCTGGCCGCAGTGATGACATCAATGGTACGCTCTGAAAGCCCGAGCCCCAGGAACGGTCTCCTCAGAATCTGCAAACCAATTGATTTATACGGCCATGAAGAGGGAGGCTTTCCCCTGTCACTGGGTGTACCAGCAGATTTCTGCTCTTGGGCACTGCCATAAAAGGCTGTGTAATTAAAGCTAGAATCAGAGGGAACCAATGCTGAGTAGGCCAGTCTGGCACTACCAAAATGCCCGTGGCAGAATCTTGCTGAATTTTTGCCACACATCGAGTAATGAGGCAGAATGGGGGGAAAACATACACTAATTTACCACCCCAGTGTAGCGATAATGCATCTACTGCTACTGCCCCTGGGTTTGGCTCCCCTGACACGTAAATTGGTAACTGATGATTAAGCCTGGAAGCAAACAGATCAATGTCCGGTACACCATAACGAAGGACAATATCATTGAACACTTCGTGATTTAACATCCATTCTTTGTTGTCATTGAACTCTCGTGATCTGGTGTCTGCCACCGTGTTATATCTACCTGGTAAATAGATAGCTGAAACCCAGATGTTTCTCACAATACACCAGTGCCAGAGGAGATTGGACAACCTATCACAGGATACAGACTTACTGCCACCCATGTGATTAAAGTACGCTACTGCAGTTGTGTTGTCAATCTGAAGTCGGACACAATGATGCCTGTCGGTACAAAAAGCCTTTAACCCATAGAGTGCTCCCAACAACTCTAAATAGTTAATACCATGTGATTGAATCATGGATGCTTCCTGCAGATCCCATCTGCCACCGCAGCTCGAGACGGTATCGGTAGCACCCCATCCTAGTGCACTGGCATCAGTCTGCAGGATAACTGATGGAGTATTGACTAAATTTGTACTAGAGCAGCACTGAATATTGGCAATCCACCATTGTAACTCAGTCAGAGCCTCAGCTGGTAGCTGCATGGGTCTATCGAAACTACCTCTCTGAAGCTTAAGTGCCTGTTCCTTTGCACGCTGTAAGTTTTGGTAGTGCAAAGGCCCGAACTGAGCAGCTGGTAACGCTGCCACTCATTTTCCAATTACCTGAGCCACATGTCTAATAGAAGGGTGATTATCAACAATGAGTTTCCTGCAGGCTTCAATTAACTCTAATTGCTTACCCCGAGGCTGAGTCACTGACATGTGTACTGAGTTAATGGTGAATCCCAAATAGTCAATTATCGTGGATGGCACCAATTTAGACTTAACTGGATGGATTATGAAACCTATCTTTTCGAAAATTAGTTTTGTAGCTGACACAGATAATTTAGCTAATTCGAAAGTCCTCCCAATGACTAAAATGTCATCCAAATATGCCATGACGATATGATTCTGTGCTCTGACTAACCCCAGGACCGGTTTTAGCAATTTTGTGAATAGTCTGGGAGCTGAAGTTAATCCATTAGGCAATGCTTTAAACTGCCACAACTGATCCATCCAGTTAAACTTCAAAATTCTCCAGTGCCTTTCATGAATGGACACTGAATAGTAAGCATCTTTAAGGTCAATGCTTGCCATATAACATCCCTTGGAAAGCAATTGTTTAGCAGTGACAAAAGTTTCCATTTTGAAATGTTCAAACTGCACAAAGGTGTTAAGCTCTGTCAAATCGAGGATAATTCTACATCCTCCATCCTTCTTTTGCGATAGACAGTCCTGATGGTCCCACTAGCCCAACTGTGCCTCTGTACTCTGGGTCAGCACAGTACTGACCTCGTACGCTCCCGTCATCTGACAGGGAGATATTATGCAGCCCTGACACAGGCGCTGTTGCCTCTGGTTCCATATACTCCCCGGGCTCTGATAGCTCCATCCTTTGGAGCATATCGTGCTGGAGTAACCTCTCCACAAGACTCTCCAGATGGGCCAGCCTGCCGGTAACACTGCCCTTAGAAGGAGGGGACTCTTCCAGCTCCTGGCCCAACTCCTCCAAGTCCAGGGCCCTCACAGACTTTTTTGTGGCTTTTCACCCCCGTGGAGTAGCCAAGGTGTTTTCTGGCAGCACCAAGACTGTAGCCGCTGGCTGCTCTGCCAGTGGTCCTGGAGGTGAATTCAGCGGTCGCACGTTGCCCACAGGCCCGTGGTCTTCCGCAGCTGGTTTGGTCACGGCTCGCCTCTTAGACATATCTCTCACAATCCAAAGCCAAAAATACGTCATAACGAAACACACTCCGGACCAGGAGCAACGGCTGAGTTTTTAGAAACACTTACCTGAGTCTTTTAAACTTACCCGCTGGAAGGAGCGACACACCCAGCCAGCCAGTTGTTGCGCAATGCATCAGACGTAATGACGCGCATGTGTGGGGATGGCCTGTTTTATGTAGGTACTCACGTGACTCCGAAGTAAAATCAATTTTAGACATTTTCATCTTTTTTACAGGTCACAGCACTGAAGGAGGAAAGTCTATCCTTGCGTGAATCTCTGGAGCACTAGTATGGGTGTTGTGGGCTGAAGGCACTAGTTTCCAGAGGGCTAGTACTGACATTGTGCACTGAATGGATTCTTGGATTCTCAGTTCAGTGAGTCATGACTCGTAGGCTGGCAGTTCACTAATTCATGGCTGGTGGGCTGGCAGTTCACTTACTCATGGCTGGTGGGCTGGCACTTCAGTCACTTACAGCTGGTGGGCTGGCAGTTCACTTACTCATGGCTGGTGGGCTGGCAGTCCAGTGACTTATAGGCTCATGAGCTGGCAGTTCACTTACTCATGGCTGGTGGGCTGGCAATCCAGTCACTCACGGCTGGTGTGGTGGTGGCAGTTCCATCAGTCACCCCTCCTCCCTTCAAATTTTAACAAAGAAAATCTGAGAATTAAATCTCAAAAGACATCATTCAATGATCACACTTTTAATTACAAAATTCTCGGTTGATGTTCCATCCTTCTGGAAAACTTTGACATTTTCCTTCATCTTTCCTCGGCTAAGAGCCACATATAGTTGTCCATGCTAAAATACCAGTTTTTCGAGGTAGATCACCACCTTCTGCATTGTTTGTCCTTGCGCTTTATGGATCATCATAGCAAAACTCGATAGAATGGAAAATTGGGTCAGGTGAAAGGGAATGTCTTCACCTTCTGTTAAATTGAGTGCTATCCTAGGAATGAGAACAATGTCATCTTTGAAGGCTCCCATGTTGATTCTTGCAACGATCAGATGATTATGTAGGCTTTTCACAATCATCTTCGTTCCATTGCATAGCTTTGGCGGTTTCAAATTTCTCATTAATATGATTGGAGATCCTTTTTTCAACTACAGTTTGCGTGGTGGTAATCCAGAGATCTCGCGTGCATCGAGGAATTCTGTTGGGAAGTGAGGACCATGAGTTCCATTAGTGACAGCATTGAAAGAAAAGTACTCCTTAATGATTCCAGGGAAGTGCGGATGCATGTAGAATTTTTCCTTCTCATCGTATCATTGTGCGGAACCAAGATACAATTGTTGGAGAATAAATCTGCAGGATTGTCAAATGCGGGATAAATGAAATCAATACAATCCTCCAGTATATTTGCTGATGGAAGCATGTCATGTGGCATTTCAATTTCATCATCTTCATTCTTTAAAATGTCGTCTTCTCCAACTTTCAACAAAATCAGTTTGTGTGTATTATAGGATATTAGCTCCTTAGCAGCGGGAGAAATGTTACCAGGCATTGGGAGAAGTATTAATTGTATTGGGAATTGTTTTTGGAAAGGGGGGGGGGGCTTTCTGGAGCGCTAGCATGGTTGCAGTGGGCCAAAGGGACTGGTTTCTAGAGGGCTAGTGTGGACTTGCACCCTGCTTGAAATGCTATGCTTCTATGCTACTACATCTTGGAGAATTCTGTCCACCGCTTCAAAACTTTCTCTCCTAATCATAGGACATTTATCCCAAACAATGAGTTTCACTTGCCTCATCAAATGTGCCGTCTTAGAGTTCTTCTCAATATTGCAGAATGTATCCTCGGACACCTGGATGGGTATCTTGAATAAGAATGTGCCGTTCTTCCACCAGGCATTAATGTAACTGCTATCCCAGAGGATGCTACAGCAATAGCTCAAAAATCCTCAAAAATAAGATTTTTGGCCATCTTACTCAGAATCCCCCTCCGCTCATCTGGTGCTGAGGATTTTTCCCATCGATGAAAAATAAAAGAGTTATTAGTGTTTTAAAAATGTTGAGATTCTCTCCTGTCAATCATGCCATGAAGGCCATGCCCCTTCTGGTGGGAGGGGGGAAGGGACTATAAAACCCAAAAGTGTGGATGTGGCTCAGTCTCTGCAAGATGGAAGAGGGAGAGGCCACGGCTCATTGTCTTTAGTGGCCTTGCTTGAATGGCTTGAAATGGTATGAAACTGCACTTTAATTTGGAGGCCTTGCACACTGCTTGAAATGGTAAGAAATTGCACTTGAATTTGGTGGCCTTGCACCCTTCTTGAAATGGAATTTCAAGGAATAGCTGTGAGTCAACTGCCAGCCCACTAGCCGTGAGTGAGTAAGATGCCAGCACAACAGGCTTGACTGACTGAGCCGCCAGCCTGAGAATCCATTCAGCCCACAATGTCCATACTAGCCCTCTGGAAACCAGTCCCTTCAGCCCACAACACCCATACTAGTGCTCCAGAAAGCCCCCCCCCCCCCCCCGGCCCCCCCCCCCCCCACACTGGGCACCAATATTGGAATTGGTGGAAAGGTGGAATATTGCGTTGGGAGACCAGCCCTCCCGTGTGATGCTGGGACCCAACAGGTCCCACTTAGTCTAGTAACTAAATAAATCTGAAGCCAGTATTTCACAAAAGTGTAATTGCCCAGAATATGAAAGGTAGTTGGGGAGGTGGGTTGATATGGGCTTGGCCTATAATAGTAAGATTAAATGAGAACCTACCAGTTTGAAGTTTGATGTTTATTTTATGAGGAGTTACGATGAGCGATTACATGAAGAAGAAGGCCATCAGCCCGCATGCGCGTCAATCTTCAAAGCAGCGGTGTGAAATCACAGATAACAGTTGTTGAACTAACATAGTAAGATTAGAGATGACTAGAACTACCAGATGATCTTTCTGATACGAGGGTTGGGAGTGGAGGGCACGTAATCGCTCATCGTAATGCCTCATAAAATAAAGATTAAACTTCAAACTGTTAAGTTCTCATTTCATCTTACTATTTTACTTCGGAGTCACGTGAGTGACTACGTGAAGATTGTAAAGCTCTGTGATTTCATGCCGTGGAAGAACGAGTCCACACAAGCACGGCTGCATCATTTGACCACAGATAAGGGAAACATTCAAGATGCATACAGACATGACATAGATTTAAAACATGCTGATGCTGATAAATGAACAAATAATAATAACAGTAACCCCTCTCATCCGAGGGGAAACTATAAAATAGAATCTAAAATAGACATGGCAAATACCCCTGGTCTGGCAATGGGTTAAAATAAAGTGTTGGAAACCTTGTTCGTTAGACCATCCTGCAGTCGGCAGGATGTGGTCCAGAGGACCATACATAACCCTTGCTGCTGATGTTGTAGCAGGCCTGGTGGAGTGAGATTAGAAAATTAGTATAGAAAACATAGAAACATAGAAATTAGGTGCAGGAGTAGGCCATTCAGCCCTTCGAGCCTGCACCGCCAGTTCAATATGATCATGGCTGATCATCCAACTCAGTATCCGTACCTGCCTTCTCTCCATACCCTCTGATCCCCTTAGCCACAAGGGTCACATCCAACTCAACTCTTAAATATAGCCAATGAACTGGCCTCAACTACCCTCTGTGGCAGAGAGTTCCAGAGACTCACCACTCTCTGTGTGAAGAAAGTCTTTCTCATCTCGGTCTTAAAGGATTTCCCCCTTATCCTTAAGCTGTGACCCCTTGTCCTGGACTTCCCCAACATCGGGAACAATCTTCCTGCATCTAGCCTGTCCAACCCCTTAAGAATTTTGTAAGTTTCTATAAGATCCCCCTCTTAATCTCCTAAATTCCAGAGAGTATAAACCGAGTCTATCCAGTCTTTCTTCATAAGACAGTCCTGACATCCCAGGAATCAGTCTGGTGAACCTTCTCTGCACTCCCTCTATGGCAATAATGTCCTTCCTCAGATTTGGAGACCAAAACTGCACGCAATACTCCAGGTGTGGTCTCACCAAGACCCTGTACAACTGAAGTAGAACCTCCCTGCTCCTGTACTCAAATCCTTTTTGCTATGAAAGCTAACATACCATTCGCTTTTTTCACTGCCTGCTGCACCTGCATGCCTACTTTCAATGACTGGTGTACCATGACACCCAGGTCTCGCTGCATCTCCCCTTTTCCTAATCGGCCACCATTTAAATAATAGTCTGCTTTCCTGTTTTTGCCACCAAGTGGATAACCTCACATTTATCCACATTATACTGCATCTGCCAAACATTTGCCCACTCACCCAGCCTATCCAAGTCACCTTGCAGTCTCCTAGCATCCTCCTCACAGCGAACACTGCCCCCCAGCTTAGTGTCATCCGCAAACTTGGAGATATAGCCTTCAATTCCCTCATCCAGATCATTAATATATATTGTAAATAGCTGGGGTCCCAGCACTGAGCCCTGCGGTACCCCACTAGTTACTGCCTGCCATTGTGAAAAGGACCCGTTTACTCCTACTCTTTGCTTCCTGTTTTGCCAGCCAGTTCTCTATCCACATCAATACTGAACCCCTAATACCGTATGCTTTAAGTTTGTATACTAATCTCTTATGTGGGACCTTGTCGAAAGCCTTCTGGAAGTCCAGATATACCACATCCACTGGTTCTCCCTTATCCACGCTACTAGTTACATCCTCGAAAAATTCCACAAGATTCGTCAGACATGATTTACCTTTTGTAAATCCATGCTGACTTTGTCCAATGATTTCACCACTTTCCAAATGTGCTGCTATCCCATCTTTAATAACTGACTCTAGCAGTTTCCCCACTACCGATGTTAGACTAACTGGTCTGTAATTCCCCGTTTTCTCTCTCCCTCCCTTCTTAAAAAGAGGGGTTACATTTGTATTTTTTGGCTACCCGCCAATCCTCAGAACTACTCCAGAATCTAAAGAGTTTTGAAAGATTATCACTAATGCATCCACTATTTCCTGAGCTACTTCCTTAAGTACTCTGGGATGCAGCCTATCTGGCCCTGGGGATTTATCGGCCTTTAATCTATTCAATTTACCCAACACCACTTCCCGACTGACCTGGATTTCACTCAATTCCTCCTTTGACCCACAGTCCCCTGCTATTTCCGGCAGATTATTTATGTCTTCCTTAGTGAAGACGGAACCAAAGTAGTTATTCAAGTTGGTCCGCCATATCCTTGTTCCCCCCATGATCAACTCACCTGTTTCTGACTGCAAGGACCGCATACATTTGTTTTAACTAACCTCTTTCTCTTCACATATCTATAAAAACTTTTGCAGTCAGTTTTTATGTTCCCTGCCAGTTTTCTTCATAATCTATTTTTCCTTTCCTAATTAAGCCCTTTGTCCTCCTCTGCTGGTCTCTGAATTTCTCCCAGTCCTCTGGTATGCTGCTTTTTCTGGCTACTTTGTACGCATCATCCTTTGCTTTGATACTATCCCTGATTTCCCTTGTTATCCACGGATGCACTACCTTCCCCGATTTATTCTTTTGCCAAACTGGGATGAACAATTTTTGTAGTTCATCCATGCAGTCTTTAAATGTCTTCCATTGTATATCCACCGTCAACCCTTTTAGAATTAATTGCCAGTCAATCTTGGCCAATTCACGTCTCATACCCTCAAAGTTACCTTTCTTTAAGTTCAGAACCATTGTTTCTGAAATTAACAATGTCACTCTCCATCCTAATTGGAGAACTCAACCATATTTATGGTCACTCTTGCCCAAGGGGCACGTACAACAAGACGGCTAATTACCCCTTCCTCATTACTCAAAACCCAGTCTAAAATAGCCTGCTCTCTCGTTGGTTCCTCTACATGTTGATTTAGATAACTATCCCGCATACATTCCAAAAAATCCTCTTCCTCAGCACCCCTGCCAATTTGATTAACCCAATCTATATGTAGATTGAAGTCACCCATTATAACTGTTTTGCCTTTGTCGCACGCATTTCTAATTTCCTCTTTGATACCATCCCCAACTTCTCTGCTACTGTTAGGTGGCCTGTACACAACACCCACCCAGCGTTTTCTGCCCCTTAGTGTTTTGTAGCTCTACCCATACCGATTCCACATCCTCCAAGCTAATGTCCTTCCTTTCCATTGCTTTAATCTCCTCTCTAACCAGCAACGATACTCCACCTCCTTTTCCTTTCTCTCTATCCCTCCTGAATATTGAATATCCCTGGATGTTCAGCTCCCAGCCTACGTCACCCTGGAGCCATGTCTCCGTGATCCCAACTATATCATAATCATTAATATCTATCTGCACATTCAACTCGTCCACCTTATTACGAATACTCCTTGCATTGAGACACAAAGCCTTCAGGCTTGTCTTTTACAACGCATTTACCCCTTTATACAATTTTGCTGAAAAAGTGGCCCTTTTTGATTTTAGCCCTGGTTTTGTCTGCCTGCCACTTTTACCTTTCACCTTGCTACCTAATGCTTCTACCCTCATTTTACACCCTCCTGCCTCTCTGCTCTTGTACCCATCCCCCTGCCACATTAGTATCTACTATATAAGCCAAAACCCCGTATTAACCACCTGGAGATGGTCTGAACTGATACCTTCTCATGAGGTTTTTTGTAACATAACTAACAAACATATCTAATATCAGAGCCTCTAAGGCTCTAGATGACCTTGACGTAATGTGACCACACATAACCAAAGATGCATGGGATATGCCATGAGAATTAGTTTGAGACCTGACACCCCTGGGCTGCCCTGCTTAACTAAATCATAAACATGAAATATTATATGTAGCAGGTGTAACCATCCTGTTGCAAGTTATGTAATGACTGGACCCGTGCGCTGAGGACAGCGCCAGGGGATAGCTACCTTATGAGAGCCGAGCCAAAGATAGGGATATAGCTGGAGCCCCGTGGTGAAGAAGTGTTAACACAATGTCAATATCCCATATTTTCGTGTACTTGGATCTGGGAGAACTTGTGTTAAAGATATCCTTAATAAACTGAACATCAGAGGATGAGACCCGACAGAGCTGGTCCTGCTCGCAGCAGCAAATATGATGAGAAGCACATTGGGCACAGTTAATGGAACTATAACTTAATTTATTGTCAAGGACCCATTAGAAAATGAACTCTAAGACATCCGTGTCTGTGCCGCATTATATGTAACGTAGCATTTAAACAGAATGCGTCCCATCTCCTGAAGAGGCTATGTACTGCTGTTTTGGTGCTATCCCTGCACTCTGCAGTGAGCACATACATGGATTGGTCTGACAACCCGAGTCGCAGGAGCGGTCGTCTCAGATTCTGTAAAGCAATGACTTGATTAATCATGCAGAGGCTGGTTCCCCGAGTCCCAGGCTGAACCAGCAAAGTTTTATGTTTAGAAAGTCCATATAAGGTTCTATTATTATTCCCAACATTTGCGGGAAATCATGGCTGCAAAGGCCAGTCAGACAGTACGAGAACCCTGAAGCGGGATCATGCTGAATTTATTGCAAGATCCGATGGATGAGGCAAAATGGAGAAACCACATAAAAGAACATTCCTCCCCCATGTAGCGAGAATGTATCTCTCACCACTGTGATGCCACATGTTTTTACAACTGGTGAATAAGCCTGGATGCAAACATATCGATATTGGGTGTGCAATCGAGCCATAATATCATAAAATACTTTGTGATCCAACATCCATTCTGTGTTGTCATTGATTTTATGTGATGATACACCAGCGCCAAATGAGGTTGGGTAAATTATGACAGGATACTTTGACTTGATTGCACCCATGTGACTAACATATGTCACCACCACAGTGTATCAACTTGGAACTGAGCATGCAGATTATGCATATTCGCACAATAACCCTTAAAACCATAGTATGCACCTAGTGTCTATAGGTAGTTGATACCAATAACTGAAGAATTAGTGATTCCCATCCGCCTCCGTTACTAGAGATGTCATTTGTAATTGTCCATCTTTGAGCACCAGCATCTGTTTGTAATATAACTGAAGATTTATTGACCAAAACTACTGGAGCAATGCTGAATATAGTTTGTCCAGCATTGTGACTTTGGTAGCTTCAACTGGTAATAGCATAGGTCTGTTAGCAATGACCTATATGGCACTTGAGAGGTTACTACTTTGCATGTTGTAAGTTCTGATAATGCAAAGGCCCAATTGCACAGCTGAAACACAGCTGCTATATTGCCAATTACACTTTATGAATAGAAGACTGCTTGATAACAAGGTTGTTACAGGCTTCTATTGATTCCAATCTGTTGCCCCAGGGCGGAGTCACAGATAAATTAGAGAGAGTCAACAAAATAGAGAGAGTACAGAGGAGATTTACTAGGATGTTGCCAGGGTTCCAGCAACTATGTTACAGAGAAAGGTTGAACAAGTTAGGTCTTTATTCTTTGGAGCGCAGAATGATGAAAGGGATAGACAGAGTTGACGTGGATACGTTTTTCCCATTGAGGGTAGGGAAGATTCAAACAAGAGGGCATGACTTGAGAATTAAGGGACAGAAGTTTAGGGGTAACGTGAGGGGGAACTTCTTTACTCAGAGGGTGGTGGCTGTGTGGAATGAGCTTCCAGCAGAAGTGGTGGGGGCAGGATCGATTTTAACATTTAAAAGTAAAGTGGATAGGTATATGGACGTGAAGGGAATGGAGGGGTATGGTCTGAGTGCAGGTAGATGGGACTAGGGAAAACAAATGGTCGGCACGGACTGGAAGGGCCGAGAGGGCCTGTTTCCGTGCTGTAATTGTTATATGGTTATATGGTTATATGGTTATAAATTAATAGTTAAAGATAAATCCAAATAATCAATAACTCTAGTTGGTATCAACTTAAATTTGATTGGATGGCTGAGGAACCACAATTCCTCACATATAGTTGCAGCTGAAACAGTTGATTTTAGCAAAACACAGCGTTAGAAATATTATCCAGATCAATTTCAAATGTCTCCGGTGATCCCTGTGAATGGGATCTTAATAGTATGCATCTTTGAGATCGATGCATGCCATAAAGATCCTAAGGAAATCAGTAGTTAGACAGTAACGAAGTTCCATGTACTGAAAGCCTATGTTGCACATGGGGGTTAAATCAATTATGAACCCACATCCTCCATCTTTCACAATGAACAGGCCACGCCTGCCATAATTCCATGCCTGCCTTGAACGACAACTTTTGCCAGATTCCCGAGCCTGTCTCGAAAGGTAATCCTGGCCATAATACTGAGCCTGCCTCGAAAGACAACTCTGGCCATAATACTGGCCTGCCTTGAAAGACTGCTCCAGCCATAATTCTGAGTCTGCCTCGAAAGACAACTCTGGTCATATTACTGAGCTTGTCTCGGAAGGCAATCCTGACCGTAATACTAAGCCTGTCTTGAAAGACAACTCTGGCCCCAATTCCAAGCCATACTTGGTACCCTTGTATACTGTGCAATAATAACCCATCACGTGTTATCATTTTAGTATATAACTGATCTGAATCTCATGTTATCATTGTCATTTGTACAAAAACAAGTGCAAATATTACCAACTTGTAAATGGTCCACTTACCCCTTGTTTTGGAAGACCCAGACCCACCTACCTCCATGGTTACCGGTGGTCTTATGCTAAGCCCAAAGGCCCCTGATGTGGGTTCTATTCCCCTCCTTGATTGGGGGATAGTGTATGTGGTAGTGTATGTGGATTCCATATTCCTGAGACCGGCTTGGAACTTGGCCTGAAAGACCTCTGCCCAGCTTTCAAGCTGCCACCAGCTTCAGTGAACTGCTTACTGACGATGAGGCGTGGGGGTGTCGTCGCCGATGCAATGAAGCTTGCTTCCTCATCCAGGTATACCTGTTGGATAAGTCTTACCTGAAGAGAAGATTCGGCGGCTGGTTTCATTTCCTGGATTTCATGCCCCCTCCAATGTTACCCCTGATAGCTCTGTTCACTGCCGGCACTTGTAGCGTGAGGGGAACTCTGGCCCCTTCCGGGTTTTCTGCCTACAGCTGGAACCAATTCTTCCGGCAGTAACCCCTCCACTTGCAAGTATTTCCTCGCACTCCCCTCCACAGAGAGGGAGATTCATAGGCAGCCCTGAAAACAGGTGCTGCCGCAGGCCCCTGAGGATACCTGCACTGACATGGCCCCTCCTTCGGACCTATATCAGGATTTTTGCTCTGGGTCTGACTGAAACTGACCCTGAATGCTCCCCTCCTCAGAGAGGGAGACATTGTGCAGTCCTGAAAAAGGTGCTGCAGCCGTGGGCCCCCGAGAAGACCCGCGCTGATAACTCCCTCCTTTGGAGTATATCATTGTGGAGCTCCTCTCCATCAGGTGCTCCACGTGGGTTTAGGCGTCCGCAGACGCTACCCATTGAAGGAGGGGAACCCTCCTGGCCCGACTCGCCCGAGTCCCAAGGCCTGACCGGCTTCCTCGTGATTTGACCCCGTCTCTGGGGCACCATAGCGGTCTGGGAGCCGCTGATTGCACTGTCAGCGACTCGGGTGGCGAGACCGGCTTATTGCCAGAGCCCAGCCTGTGAATGTGGAGCAGAACAACAGACAGCCAACCATATCATCTCAGGATGCCCGCTCTACCACCCACCAAATGGAGCTCGGGGCCTGGCAGACATTGGCGCAGAGACAACAACCTGGCTGCTCAACATCCGGCTTGAGATCTAACTATTCCTTTGGTTTATGTTTCATTCCCAAGGAGAAGATCTGTGATTCAATTCCCCTTCCCCTGACCAGACACAAACTGGGATGATGTACTTCCTGAGCTATGACGCTCAAAAAGCAGCCACAATTATTCACAATTAGGAAAAGGAGACAATTAAATTGATAGTTACAAATCCCTGTAAGTAGAATACCAGTAATAAAACATACATAATGAAGGATCTTTGGGCTGAAATGTGAATTCTGTTTTCCGTTCTGCAGATGCTGCCTGACATGCTGAGTATTTCCAGCATTTTCTGTTTATTTCAGATTTCCGCTCACACGCAGTTTAAAATAAAATTCATGTATAATGTACATGCCAGCTCCAGATTGCTTTATACAAAGACCGTTTGATGCTACACTGGAAATGGACAGGGTTCAAGCTTCAATCTGGGTGTTTGGTGAATTTCCAGAATGAATTGTCTATGGATGTTTGAAGGAGTTGCAGTTTGACTGGCTGCCATCAGACTGGGTCTTATCTTCATTTACTTCATTCTTCTTCCTCAGATGAATATCCTTGTGAGTGCAGGCATCAGTGATCCTGGACACTAACCTCGAATGGAATCATGGATACCACCAGACTGATCCAAGCATTAGAACACCAATACTGTTTTAACGATCAATTGTATTAAGCTTTACTGTAACTATGGAGGAGAGGTACAAGGAGCTGTAGATGCTGGTTTGCCAATGAAAACTTAAAGTTCCAGAGTAATTCAGCGGGTCAGGCAGCATCTCTGGAGAACATGAATAGGTGACATTTCAGGTCTGAAGAGGGTCCGACCCAAACATCAACAATTGGTGTTCTCCAGAGATGCTGCCTGACCCGCTGACTTAAACGTGCAGTTTGTGTTATTTTTCACTCCAACTGTTCTCCACAAGCCAGGATTTAACAGGGCTGCAGTGACTAGCAAGATCTCATAGATCTTAAAACAAAATGCTGGAGTACTCAGCAGGCCAGGCAGCATTTGGGGAGGGAAATGGACAGACGACATCTTGAGTTGGGAATTCATCTTCAGACAGTCTGGCTTGCTGAGTTCCTCCAGCACTTTGTTTTTTTGCTCAAGCTTCTAGCATCACCAGTCTCTTGTGTTTCTGTGTTCCCGTGGCTCTTAAGTCCTTGTTATTCCTTATTAAAAAAAGTGGGATGAGAATTACTGTGAGGCCAAACCATTTTGTGATTGGCTTGGTGACCCCAAACACTTATTTTTATAATTTTGCATTTTAATGTATGCAAGGATACTCCAAGCACACATAATTCACTGGGATCTCTGGAATAAATAGCATATTGACTTGGCTTGACAAATAAGGCAGTAGTGGTGTGGCGGACAGTACCAGGCACTGTTCCTTTATGCCATTTCCAACCAGCATGAGGTCAGGCAATTATACCAAGAAATTGGATTTCATTCAGTTAGTTTCGTTTAGTTTGGTTTCAAGATACAGCGTGGAAACAGGCGCTTTGGCCCACCCGAGTCCGCACTGAACAGCAATCCCCGCACATTAACATTACCCTACTCGTACAAGGTACAATTTAACATTTACACCAAGCCAATGAACCTACAAACCTGTACGTCTTTGGAATGTGGGAGGAATCTAAAGATCTCTGTGAAAACCCATGTAGGTCCTGGGGAGAATGTACACATTCCGTATAGATTGCGCCTGTAGTCAGGATTGAAACCGGGTCTATGGCGCTAGACGGCAGCAACTCTACCGCTACACCACCATGCTGCCTGGTGCATTAAACATGTGTGTTGCATGAAAAACTCCCATCTCCCACACTGATCAATGGGAAGGGCGTCAGAGCCGGATAGAACATTCCTGAAGGCAGCAACAGACAATTAACCACACAGCAGTCAGCGTGCAGGTTGAAGGGAAAAGTAAGTGTCTGTGAACAGACTTCCTGCACCACAGAAAGTACCCTAAAGCCCGGTGATCACCTCAGGACCACAATGCATGGAAGTGGAGCGGCGACTGCTGGAGGCAACAGACAAACGGCCTGTTTCCACGCTGTATCTCTAAACTAAACTAAACTAAAAAATAAGTTACATTTATTCTGGAAATAGAGATGCATTTACTCATATGAGCTAGGCATGAATTTATCAAGAGACAACTATGCACTTTGAAAGTCAACATCTCTTCGCTTATCCAAAATCAGGATGCTTCTTGAAGGTGATGACTGCTTTTTGCCAGCTGTTATATTTCACAGCTCTGGAGTGAAATGCAGCTGCACCAGAGTCTGAATGAACTATTCACAGACAAGCAAGTAGGTGGGACTTTGACTCACTTTTCTCTTGAGGGTGAACATTCACCTATCTTCTTTGTACCCAGTGCTGTTTGGTAATATTTTGTTCACTGGATTGATCGTAGATATTATGTACATAGTGGTGTATTATACAGCTCTCCACGTATTAACCCTTGAGCTACCAAAGTACCTGTTGGCCTTTAAAGTATTGTCATGCAAGTCCAAACACATTTCTTGGCAACAAATACGAAAGTAATAATATTAGTTATTGAACTAATCAAGGTTTAGCTTAATTTTATTCCTATTGTGTGCATATTTTACAGTAGTTCCTTGGCCTTTTGATTACATATAAAATATTTTAAAAGGATCACACTTATTTATTATGTATGGTACAACAATCACTATTCTTGGGATTCTCTATGCACATTTAGCCCAAATTAAATATGGGTACTGTGTCAGGGTGGCTCAGGTCCAGCTGTTAATGCTGCTACCTCACAATTCCAGGAACTTGGTTTCAATCATGACATCCAGCACTTTTTTTCAGGGTTTGCTGGTATTCTCTCTGATTGATTAAAAGATGCAGCATGGAACTGGCCCTTCAGCTCACTGAGTGCACACCAACCATTGATCAACTGTGTGCACTAGTTCTATGTTGTCCCACTTTTGCATCCACCTCCTACACTCTAGGGGCTATTTTCCCTAAAAGGAAAAAGAGGAAATTAGAAGGGCAAAAAGGGGCCAGGAGATTGGGGTGGAAATCACTATCAAAACATGGGGGGGGCACAATTTCTTGGTGGCCGTGAGCGCACGTGCACACACACACACACACACCAGAGGCTTTGAAGGCTTTAGCCATCGGCTCTGTGGATGGTAACATCGGGAGCTGATCTGGTTGGTGACCGACTCTGAACTCCAGCAACAGCAGCTTCATCCGCCCCGAATTGTAGGGCTTGAATCGGCCCGTTTGCGGGGCCTTTCATCGTCCGGCGCAGCTTAAAATCGGCCGGCGGGGGCTTCAACATCAGGAGCCTCGATCTCCTCGATGCAGCAGTTTGATTTTAAGTCATGCCAGGTGATGAAAGGCCTCACAAATGGGCCGATTCTGCCCTTAGAAAGCGTCTGACACCTGCTTGAATCTGTTGAAACCCATTTAAATCTTTTCCATCCACCAATACGTCCAATTAGTTCAAATGGTAATTGTACCGGCATCAGACAGCTTTAAGAAATTCTCCATGAATACCTTCAGTAATACTTGAAGGTCAAAACACAATTGGTGACACATTGTGTTATTACGATGTTAATAAAGACATTTAACAAGCGCTTAACAGTGACACCCCCTCTGTCTCGTGCAAAGTGGAGATTTTATTTTATTTTTTTCACCAAATTTCAAAATCCGGATTATAAAACATGGGGGGGGATTGTCCCCCACCTCTCAAAACATGGTGGGGTGTTCCCCCCCCCCCCCCCCCCCCCCCCCCATCCCCCCCAGGATTTCCGCCCCATGTCTTGCTGGTAGCATTAAGGACAATCCCACACAATTTTATAAATACATAAGGGGGAAAATGGTAACTAGAAAAAGAGTGGGACTTCTAAGGAACACTGTGTGGAGCCACCGGAGATGAGCAATGTCTTAAATAAGTATTTCTCCTCTGTATTTACTGTGGAGAAAAACAGGAGGACGGAGGAACTTGGGGCAGTCAATGGAAGTGTCTTGAGAGCAGTCAATGTTACTGTCGAAGAGCTGTTGAAGGTACTATCGTGTATGAAGGTAGGAAAATCTCCAGGGCCCGATCAGATATATCCGAGGACATTGTGGGAAAATAGAGAGGAAATTGCAGGAGCCCTGGCTGAAATTTACGAGTCGTCTTTAAATACAGGAGAGATGCCGGAAGACTGGAGGGTTGCAAATGTGGTGCCTCTTTTCAAGAAGGGCTGCAGGGAAAATGCTGTAAACTAAATGCCAATGAGCTTAACACCTGTACTTGGAAAGTTACTAGAGAGTATTCTGAGGAATATGACATTTAGACGGACGGGCTGATTAGGGATAGTCAGCATGGGTTTGTACATGGGAGGTTGTGTCTCACAAATAATTTTTGAAGACGTGACCAAAAAGGTAGATGAGGGCAGAGCTGTAGATGTTATACATATGGACTTCAGCAAAAAATTCGACAAGGTCTCATGGGATCCAAGGAGAGATAGCAGAATGGATAGAAAATTGGCATCTCGGACTGGAGGCCTGTGACTAGTGGTGTGCCTCAAGGTTCAGTGCTGGGCCCAATACTGTTTGTCATCTATATCAATGATTTGGATGAGAACATACATGGCAAGATTAGCAAGTTTGCTGATGGTAGAAAAGTGGGTGGTTTTGCAGATAGTGAAGAAGGTTATGAAAAATGCAGCAGGATCTTGTTCGATTGGCCAGGTGGGCTGAGGAATGGTTGATGAAATTTAATGCAGAGAAATGTGAGGAGTTGCATTTTGGGAAGTCTAACATGGGCAGGACGTACGTAGTGAATGACATGGCTCTGGGGAGTATTGGAGAGCAGAGGGATCTAGGAGTGCAGGTACATATTTCCTTGCAGGTAGCTAGGGTGGTCAAAAAGGCTTTTGGCACATTGACCTTCATCAGTCAGGGTATTCAGTATAGAAGCTGAAAGGTCATGCTGCAGTTGTATAAGACATTGGTGAGGCTGCATTTAGATTATAGTGTTCAGTATGGGCACCATGTTATAGGAAAGATGTGGTCAAGCTGGAAAGGGTACAGAGAGTACAGAGTCATAGAGTGATACAGTGTGGAAACAGGCCCTTCGACCCAACACCCACACCGGCCAACAATGTTCCAGCTACACTAGTCCCACTTGCCTGCGCTTGGTCAATATCCCTCCAAACCTGTCCTATCCATGTACCTGTCTTACTCTTTCTTAAACGATGGGATATTTCCAGCCTCAACTACTTCCTCTGGCAGCTTGTTCCATACACCCACCACCCTTTGTATGAAAAAGTTACCCCTCGGATTCTCATTAAATCTTTTCCCCTTCACCTTGAATCTATGTCCTCTCCCCTACTCTGGGCAAAAATACTCTGTGCATGTACCCAATCTATTCCTCTCATGATTTTGTAATACAGAGGATACAGAGAAGATTTACGAAGATGTTGCCAAGGCTTGAGGGTCTGAGCTATAGGTTGAGGTTGAGTAGGTTGAGTCTCCTTGGAGCGCAGAAGGCTGAGGGGTGATGTTATAAAGGGGTATAAGATCACTAGATCGGGTGGATACACAGTCTCTTGCCCAGAGTAGGTGAATCGCCTTGAAGGGAAAGTGAAGCAATTCACAACTCTTCTGCCGTGCCTTGAAATGCATCAGCGCTCACCTGAACAGGAACACACACGTTAACCTCAGTTTAATGCCTCATCTGTTGGATGGCATAATTCCTTTTATTAGTTATTTAGAATTGTACTCTGCTGTTAATCTCCTAGAATATACGTACTGAAAATTTAAGATGCATAGAATGATACAGTGTACAAACAGGCCCTTTTGCCCAACCCATCCACACCAGCCAAGATATCCCATTTAAGCTAGTCCTGTTTTGCCCCATGTCATTCTAAACCTTTCTTATTCATGTACCTGCCACCACCCTCTGAGTGAAAATCTTCCTCTTCAGATTCCTGTTAAACCTTACCTCTTTCACCTTAAACCTATGAGTTTAATATTCATTCCCCTGCCCTGGGTAAAAGAGTCTGTGCATTCGCCCTATCTATTCCACTCATGATTTTATACACATCTTATAGGATTAGAAGTTTCCTCTTTTTCATGGAACTTTTGACAGGATCCAAAATTGAGTCAGCTTTCTTACAGAAAGGCAATGTTCCTGATTGTTCTCCTGTTGCTTCATTTAGTTAATCCAGTACACTCAGACACACAGTCTGCACAATTCTGCCTGGTTAGGTATACCACTAAATTATTTTTAATATTATTATGCATCCATCACATTCAAAACAGCATCTACAAGTACATCTTGTTGTGCACAGAGTATTAATGACATTCCTTTAATTCACTGAGCTGTCTCCTGTGTGGTTTCAGTGCTGGAGCTAGACATGCTGCCAATATTAACTTCATGCTCACGAGCAGCTGTTTATCGAACATTCTTATCAACACTTCAAGAGACAGTAAACACAGTTTGTCAGCCTTGTATTCATTAGTGTTAGATTTGATCCATTCCAGACACAGGTTTCCAAGAGGGACAGAGCTCTACCGCAAGACTGGCAGAGTTAAAGATGTTTGAAAAAACTGTTCGGAGAGCAGTTGTGGTCTATGTCAATTAGATTTCTTGGATGAACAAATGTAATCTATTTAATTTACCTTGCAACCTCATGTTCTAAATGAATGATCACTTTATAGGCCTCAGAAATGCATTTGGATTTATTTATTTTTCTCGTTGATATTAAATACCTGTCCACGAAGTCAAAGAAGGTTTCAGAGAACGATATTTGTACAATTGTACATCAACACTAATTCATTGAGAGATTGCAGAATTTGCAGATAGACACAAAAAGCTCAGCAGGTCAGACAGCATCTCTGGAGAAAAGGAATAGGTGACATTTCTGGTCTTCATCAGACTGAGGGTCAGGGGAAAGGGACATGAGAGATGTAGACGGCGGTGTAGAGAGATGCAGAACAAATGAATGAGAGATATGCAAAAAAAGTAACGATGATAAAGGAAACAAGCCATTTGCAAAAAAGCACCAATGGTAAACATCGCATTACAGAGACATTGCAGAATTTGCAGCTTGATTTTAGAATAAGTGTTTCTATTGAAGTGTGAATGCTGCTGACCCTGCCTGTGTTGCATGTACATAAACCGGGCATCTAAACATCTTGCAAGTTGATGTTTCATAAAGAAGATACAAACACCAGTCACAACTATAAAGAGATAAAGAGAAGTATCCGGGCTGTACGTATGAATCAAGTGTTACGATCTGGAAACAGGGTACCTAAGATCTGTTTAAAAGCCCTTTCTATACATTCTGTAGAAACTGCAGAAATGATCTTGCTCCAGAACATTGTTGGAACTGCTTTTAGGACTGAGCCTAAAATATTTGTAGGCACATATCCAGCTGAGAAATTTAGGATTGTTTCCCTCTTGCACCTCAAACAGTTATTCTTTAGAATTTACTTTAGACTTTAGAAATATAGCAAGGAAACAGGTCCGTGTAGGAAAGAACTGCAGATGCTGGTTTAAATCGAAGGTAGACAAAATGCTGGAGTAACTCAGCGGGTCGGGCAGCATCTCTGGAGAGAAGGAATGGGTGATGTTTCGGGACCCGATGCCTCATCCATTCCTTCTCTCCATAGATGCTGCCTGACCCGCCGAGTTACTCCAACATTTTTGTGTCTACTTTCGAGGAAACAGGCCCTTCAGCCCACTGGCGAGCGATTACCCCCGTACACTAGCACTATCCTACACACTGGGAACTATTTATAATTTTTATCAAAGTCAATGACCTACAAAGCTGTACACGTGAGAGCAAAACCGGAGCACCTGGAGAAAACCCACATGGTCACAGGGAAAATGTATAAACTCTGTGCAGACAGGACCCGTAGTCAGGATCGAACCTAGTTCTCTGGCTCTGTAAGGCAGCAACTCCACCTCTGTGCCACTGTGTCACTCTGTACACTCAAATAAAAACAGAAAAAGTTCAAAACATTCAACAGGTTAGATAGCATTTGCAGGAAGAACCCCCGCAGATGACGTCTAAGTTGCTGTGTGTCTCCAGTATTTTCTGTTTCTGTTTCAGATTTCCAGCACCTGTGTTTTTGTTTGATTTTCCGGCCCATCTACTTGCCTTGCCTTCCAACCATATCTCTTCCTTGTCTGTACTAATTGCTTCCCCTATCCTGGTTGCTACCCTCTCTCATAATTGTTCCTTCCCTTTCTGATTGCCTTTTTTCTTCCAAGTCACCCCCTTTTAACTGCAGCGCTTCTCTCGCCTCCTGATTGTCCTCACTTTTGCCTGGTATCTCATACACCCTCCCCTCCCCTCCCCCTTGAATCTTCATGTGACCCACTGCCACTGATACAGCAACTTAAAGCCCAACATAAGATGCCAGTGACTTGCTTAAAAACGGGTATACTATTCATTAAATGTTTTGAGTGGAGTGATTATTCCTTGCAGTCACTTTCTAATGACAGGGTCAATTTGTACCAATCTCTCTGCCGTTAACAATATCACATTCAATGTCCCAACTAACAATTTGAAACAATGTCAGCGTTTGCTTCTCCTTTTCCCAGATCAATGCACAGATTCAACCCGAAGCTGAGCTGGTCTTCCAATCTTTGACATCTTACCCATGTGTTCGCCCTTCGCTGTGACTTGGACTGGAAGTTGGTTGTGCTACTCTTCGAAAGATATCACAGTCAATTTTAATTTGACCCAAAACAAATGGCAGGCCATTTGTATGTTGGACAGGAGCCATAACTGGATTCCTCATTCTTTTCTCAGAAGTATTCTTGCCCAATGTAGTATCTTTGCATTTAATCCAAAGAAGATCGGCCAATTTAACAAAGTTCAGGGAATAATTAAAAACCTTCCTCCTTCATCTCAGCATCAATCAAAACATTTACCAACTAAACTGCCAATGAAACTTATTGAGTGATATTTTTTAAATCAAGCCTGCCAGGTGAAGGAGCAGTCACCTCTCATTTATTTGACACAATAGCAATTTGGCGGTCCATTCCAACATTGCTGAGGTGATGGTGAAAGCTTCTGGTTCCCATTAAGATTCTGTTCAATGATTAGCTGATGCAAGGTTCATCACTTTGATTAATATTCCCCACCTGGAACTTTCTTAAAAGCGCACATCCATCAAAGAAAATACTTTGCCATTAGAATTTGCTAGTCTGTTTGAGGAAAGGTAAACAAATCACAAAGGTATGAAGTGAGAAAGTGTCAAAATAACTGAGAAGTAAAAGACAAAAAGGAACATTCAAAAGCAAATTAAAAATACCGGGGGAGTGGACCTCTGCCAAGCAGATGCACGTTTTGACATGAAGTTCAATTTGCATTTACAGTATTTAAAAATAAATAGAGCAAATAATACTTGCAAAGAACGTATCCTTTTTTTAAAAGCAATTCCAGTCCGCTTTGCCAATGTGTTTTTACGATATTTGTGAGTGAAACAAGATTACTCTACGCATGTGAAAGCAAACCAGCTCAAAGCGTTGTATAAAGCCAATCTGTGTGAACATGCCAGTGATTTACTAATGATGCAAATAGCACATTTAACTACCAGCTGTGTCCATAGAAGATTCTGGAAATGTTCCAAAGCAATGGAGTTCTTTTAGAGAAATTATGAATTATCAAACACAACCTGAAATATCAATGTAAGTATTATTATGGAAGTGTCTTGTTTAAACGCGGCAGATTGTCTTCTTTTTAGTTTTTATTGTGAATGGTAAAAACTCCAGGACAGATGAATATAGAGAAAAAGCAGATCGCATCTTCAAACAGGTCCACAAATGAAAGACGATTGCTAAAATTGGGGCACTGTTTTCCCCAATATGTCAGTAATGCTTGTGCCAACTAAGTGCCAAATGGAAAAATAATACTCTAGCATAAAATCCTGTTTTGACCAAAGAGTTATGTGAAGTATCTGAACATTTTTATTCATTTTTATCTCTGTAACATTGACTCTCATTTTTAAACCAACTATTTGCCCAGACCAATTTTTTTTAACAAAGAGATTTAATCAATGTGAAATAATCCCTCACCAAGCTACATATGTCAAAACCACAACTTTGTTTTTCATAAAAAGGCATATGATTTTGTTGTACTAAGAAATCCAGCAGATAATGTCACTTATAAAATTAATGATGTTAATTTTATTGTAAGTACTTCATTGTGCTTGGGTTAGAAAACTTATTTCAATCTCGTAGTACATCTGAGGAATAAGCACACATGATAATAAATAATCAATATTTTAATATTTTCAACATTTTAAAGGTTTGTCAAATGAGTTATTTAAATCCATTCTCATGCTTTAATATGTGAATCAGAATGTAATCGTTTTGAATTCTTTTAAATGCACCTGTGTCCTTTAGAAGGTAACGTACTCAGCCATGTCCAATGTTTCATAGAAACTTCTTTGTTCGAGCCTGCCACCGCCATTCAATATGATCATGGCTCAAATAACCCCCTGATGTAAATGCTTCAATGAGAAATTTAAATTTATAAGCAACAGTGCTCTTCTGATGTATCTCAATGTACATTGACTTGGTGATACATGTCCTTACATCAACAGCATATGTTCATGGACTGGCATCTTTTAGATATTTGGCACTCAATGGCACTTTATCATGCATATATTTCTTTACAATATTATCAACCTCTCTCATCGTATCAGAGAGATTTGAATGCAAAATATGCCCGTTGACATAAATCTGCAGGAAACATTGAGAGGGATTGGAGATAATGGTAATTGTTCTATTGGATCCAACAGCAGTGAACAATGCTCAGGATCTTGGACCAATGCACCAATCTCATGCCGTGAATGGCATCCAATGTGGTGACTGTCAAGTGACCCCTCAAATGTCCTGACAAAACATAGTGTTCAAGGGACCACTAGAGATGGAGAATAACTTCATACAAATTTCATATTCCACAATTATTTTTTATAAAAGTCACATGCCGAGCACTTGCTCACAAGAAACTCCTACTTTAAGGGGCTAGTTTAATACTTTTCTGCTGTTCTGAAGCATAAAATCCAAACCATGATGTCTTTGACTTTTTGAAACAATTAAAAAAAAAAAGCCTTTGACCTTTTGCAACTTCCAATGTCACCACTGTCACTCTGATTGGCCTCAACTTTACTGGGTACCTTCTGATTACACTGCTATTGAAAGTATATGTTCATGGGACAGAATCAGACATGTCCAACCTTTCCTAGATAGTCTGACTATTCATTCCTACATTGAAAGAGGACCAGCTATTGATTATATAAGGTTTCAGTAATACTTTGCCTGTTTACTTAGCTTCACTTTGTTTGTAAGATATTTACTTTCACTTTTTTTTAGAAGATTCAAATTTTAAGAATCCTTGGCATAAGTTAGGACTCTCGTATCATTTGTATATTTAGATGAATGGCACTCTTGCAATCTTCCATTCCCAGTCAGAATAATCTGAGTGACTTTCAATTCTTTCCTTGAATAGATTAGTTTAGTTTAGTTTATTGTCTCGTGCATGCTAACCAGCATCCTTTCCAGAATAGAGGCACAACCCTTCCCCTTCCTCCCTCACTTTCTTTTGTCTGACTGAACAAGTTTGAATTTTGAACATTTACAAATGGAAGGAGAGAGAAAACAAAGTCCAACAGACTGCTGACCTAACATATTTAGAGTTTAGAATCTACAATGTTGGATGTATTAATAGAATACCTGAAAAAAATGAGGATATGACTCTCAGGAACTCCTAAATATTTAATATTCAGCGCAATCTAGAAGGTCATGTAGACAATTGAATTTATGTGAGAGTGATCTCATCAGATCCATTTTCCAATCTGGAAGCACAAGAGACTGCAGATACAGAATTTGGAGAAGGAAAAGGAGAGCTGTTGGAGGAAGTGAGAGGGTCAGGCAGCATCTGCACAGGGAAATGAATAGTCCACGTTTCAAGGAGAGACCCTGCATCCGAGCTGAATGAGCAGATGGGAAGTAACCAGAAATGTAAGATGGGGGTGGGGAGAGCAAGAGTTGGCAAGTGATATGTGGATATGGATGAGGGAGAATTGGCAGATCAAAGTCAGGTGGGAGAGAGGTAACGATAGAGGCTGGGGGTTATACCATCATAGCACCCGGTGGCGCTTCTATGGCAGTCTCACCAGTCTGTCCA
Source organism: Okamejei kenojei (assembly GCA_035221665.1). NCBI lineage: Eukaryota > Metazoa > Chordata > Chondrichthyes > Rajiformes > Rajidae > Okamejei > Okamejei kenojei. The sequence goes on from CM069153.1 coordinate 11,564,822, forward strand.
TTTTGTCTTTTTTTTGTTATTTTTAGTGTGTTTAAAAAGTATGTGTTAATGTTACCTGGTTTGTTTTAATGTGGGGGTTGGGCAGGGAAACTTTTTAAAAATCTCTTACCATGCCGGAGATGAAATTGTTTTCTGGATCGTATCTCCGGTCGCTCTGCGGCCTAACATCGTGGAACTGGCGACCTTGCTCACGGCTGATTTGAGCCCCATTGCAGGCTTGAACTTACCATCGGAGCCGATTCCTTGCCTGGGATCGACGCTCCAACCACGGCCCGCGGACTTTAACATCAAGGAGCTCACAGTCTCGGGTGGAGACCGACATCGGGAGCTCCAAAAGCTGCACAACGTTTGATTAGCCCCGACCCGGGGTAGATCGCCCGGCGCGGGGGAGCTGAGATTTCCCCCCAAATGCAAGAGCTTGATCACTCCAGCGAGGAGGCCCACTGCCGTTTACGGGAGTAAGATCATCCTGTCAACAGAAGGTTAGAGGCCCCCAACCACTGGAGGACAAAGAAGGGAGAGATTGAACTTTTTTCTTCTTCCATCACAGTGAGGAATGCGGAGGATTCACTGTGGTGGATGTTTATGTTAAAATGTATTTTGTGTGTTCTGTTGCTTTTTATTGGTATGACTGTATGGCAAATGAAATTCCTCGTATGTTGCAAAACATACTTGGCTAATAAAGAATGATTATGATTATGATGATGATAGGAAAAGCAGGTGAAAATTGAACTGAATGAGGAGTGGTGGTAGATGGGAAGAATCAGAGAGGGGAAGGGTGAAGCAGTGAATGGGAAAGCAATCCAATGGGAGTGTAATGGGAGGGGGTAAATGAAACAGTGTGACAGAAGTTTGTGGGAAGTGTAAGAAGGTGTGAGAGGGAAGAAGAAGGTGTGAGAGACCAGGATAGATAGAGGGAGAAAGTGACGGGGAGGGGGGGGGTGGAGTTTACCTGAAATTGGAGGATTCAACGTTCATTCCTCTGGGTTGTAGACTGCCCTGGCGGAAAATGTGGTGCTGTTCCACTGGTTTGCATTTGAACTCAATTAGTAGTGGAGAAAACTGACGACAGACAAGTTGGGATGGGAATGGGAAAGGGAATTAAAATGACTGGCTACCAGGAGATTTTGTTTAGTTTAGTTTAGTTTAGAGATACAGTGCAGACACAGGCTCTTCGACCCACCGAATCCATGCCAAGAAGCGATCACCGTAACACTATCCTACACACACGCAGGGGACAATTTATAATTTTATCGAAGCCAATTAACCCACAAACCTGAACATCTTTGGAGTGTGGGAGGAAACTGGAGCACCTGGGGAAAACCTATGTTGTCACATGGAGAACGTACAAACTCTGTACAGACAGCACCTGTAGTCAGGATCCAACCCGGGTCTCTGGCGCTGTAAGGCAGCAACTCTACCGCTGCGCCACCCTGCGCCACCTTGGATTGCCACTGTGGTGCTCAGCAAAGCGGTCACCTTGTCTGTGTTTGGCTTCACCAATGAAGAGGAGGCCATATCGAGACCACTGAGGGGAAGACATGACCTGCGGTAGGAGGGAATATTTTGGGAGGTGGATGTAAGGATGCTTTGAGGGATATAGAGAAGCTAAGTTGGTGAGCAACAGCATGTCAGGTGGGATATTATGTGGAAAAATGTGAAGTTAAAAGAGATTGGTGTGAGATTGGGTTATACTGATATTAAAGAAACCTTAGTAGAAAGAAGGAACCGCAGATGTCGGTTTATACCAAAGATTGTCACAGACTGCTGGAGTAACTTAACGGGTCAGGCACACAAAGGTAATTTTTATAATTTGTTAACAAACCCACTTCCTCATAACTAACTATTTTGTTTTTCTACTTTTCAAAAGAAAAAAATATTAGTGATGGAAAATATTGTGCCTATCATTGGGAAAAAACTGCATTTGCATCTTAGAATTTGTTGTTTACCTTTATGTATTATTTTTGTATTTGTCAAATAAATTGCTCATTTTGATGGCTTAGCTTTACCCTTAGAAAACAATGAATCATTTACACTTATCCTCCAGTTTTGGCAAAAAAAGGCTTTTGCATTATTAACCAAAGCAATTTAGAGAGAAATAACCAAATTCTAAACTTATTGTTTCTTCACGAATTTACTTCAGATCAGTGGTCTTGGAAATACCAAGGCATTTAAGTTATTGGGATACACAGTGCACAGTTCATCCATTAAAAATATCCGCTTAAATGTTCAGAGTAATGTAGCCTGAAATAAATCTGTCACTCCATGATTATAATTCCTTCTCACAGATGCTGCTGTTTAAGAAGCTTACCTAATTCCATGAAGAATTTCTTTGTGTAAACTTTAGTGTGTTCCCATACAGTTTTAGGTTGGGTACTATTTAGGAAAGTGCATTGTTTTCTCCTGTCAGATACAATAACTTCCCACGAATTGATTATTGCAGTACATTTTACGAGGCTAAACATCTAAGAACCCAAACATCTGGGACAATGTTATTTTGGGACCATCCACTGTCGGCCCTTCCCAGTTCAACATACTGAATGGGGAAACATACAGATACATGAAAAACGTGGCTAAATCTTCAGGCCATCTTTTCCTATATGGAGACGCGAGGAAATGAGGATGCCGATTTACGAAAATATACAATATACGTCACGGGGGCATAGCGGTAGAGCTACTGCCTTACAGCGCCGGAGACCTGTGTTTAATCCTGACTGCAAGTGCTGTCTGTATAGAGTGTGTACGTTCTTCCTGTGATCTGCATGGGCAGGGCCGGCCTTAGGGGGTGCGGGGCCCAATTGGGAACAATTTTGGTGAGCCCCAGGTTCCCAGCCAAGGTCTGTCAGCCCATTTATTTAGTATATATTATGAAATTGTACACTAAGGTGCTATGGATTATGTACTGTCTGAATATCTCCTGCTCCCGTTTGACTGTCAGTACCTCCTCTGGCTTCCAACCTTTACCGTAGCAGCTAATTACCATTAAACTGCATTACGTGATTGCACACAATGCCCTTGGAGACAGCGACTGATTGGACGGGAGGAGACCTATTTGTTGATTGGATGAGAATTTTAAGGCAAGCTGGTTAGTGATTAGACACAACCCCCTTAGAGACAGCGATTGATTGGCCGCCAAATAATCAAGCACAAAATAATTGACAAATAGTAAAACAAAAATCGCTGGTCAGTGTGAACTCAGTGGACTATCTGGCTGTATCTCCAAACTAAACAGTGTAACATGCTGGTACATTCATTTAAAATAAAATTCAGTGATTATTTCACATGTTTTCTCACTGTATAAAGCTCAGTATTTGACCAATTTCTGTTTAACACGTTTGGTCTGCCGTGAGCATTTTTCTCTCCTAAAACAGTTCATATTAGCAATACGATCAACGAACCAGACAGCAGTTGGACACAGTCATGCGATTAGCAAGCGATTGATAAGATTTGATGGGGCACCCCGAGCTTTTTTGCACTAGTATTAGGGTTAAGTTATTGAATTTATTCGTTTCTCATTTGTTCTCATACAATCTATGAGTATTGTGTTTACACGCCTGTTATGCTGCTGCAAATAAGAATTTATTTGTTCTGTTGTGGGTACACATGACAATTATACATTCTTGACTCGACTCTTCACTCAGGAGAGGGAGATGAATGTGGACGGACAGGGGGTGAAACAAAAAGATAAAGAGCTGGTTTCAGTCCAACAGCAGTACAAAACTTGAAACAGCTGGTCACAGGTCTAAGAGGCTGAAGTGCTTCAGGCTGCTGTTGGACTGAAACCAGCTCTTTATCTTTTTGTTTCACAGAATCACTTCAAGCCCGGTCTCTGCATTATAAGTGCAACATGAACAGTGATGGAAATGGGTTTTAGGAACTAGGGGTATGCTAAGGTCCCTGAGGCTGCGGTTGGGAAGGGGGGGGGGGGGGGGGGGGGGGGGGGGGGGGGGTGGTTAGTAGACGCTATAAGGCAACTATGAGAAATTTGATTTCTCTGAAATTGTAGATAGACATAAAGCTGGAGTAAGTCAGCAGGACAGGCAGCGCAGCGACTCTGGAGAGAAGACCCTTCCTCAGACTGAACTGAACGCTCGTCGGTGAGAGTACTTGTGATTGTCTGAAGAAGGGTCTCGACCAGAAACTCAACCTTTTCTCCAGAGCCCATGCCCATCCCGCTGAGCCACCTTCAACTTCAGAGCCAAACAAAAAACACAGAACGCTGGAGGAACTCAGCGGCTAAGGCGGCTGCTGAGTTTCTCCAGCATTTTTGTCTACCGAAAAGACGTCAATGATTCCGGGAATGCCGAGGCGACAGGGTGAGAGAGAGGGAGTGAGAGAGCTAGAGAGAGATGAGATGGGGAGCAGGAGAGAGAGAGCACGAGAGAGAGAGAGAGAGGGAGGGAGGGAGGGAGCGAAAGACAGAGAGACACAATGTGGGTCGGTAGGGTGAATGACTAACCTGCACACCAAGAAGAAGCCCCTTCTCGCATTCCGGAGCCCTCAATCACGATGGTGAGTTTTAGGAAATTCTCAATGTGTATCAATGCATCGATCTACATTCCTCAGTAAATGTAATTGTGATTTGAACAAGTATTAATGACGACACGTGAATTTTATTCAAAGGAACATGGCGTCATTAATACTTGTTCAAAACACAATTACATTTACTGAGGAATGTGGATCGATGCATTGATGACACATTGTATAACTATTTGTTAACTTCTGGCTGTTAACAATTGCTAACAGTAATAGTTAACAAATCGTTTGTGTCTGATGGCCGTGCAGCAGTTGTTATCCATGATCTTTAAAAAAAAAAATCCGGATGGCGAATGTTTAAAAAAAAAATCTTTATTTAACAAAGCGAATTCGTATTTCCGTATGAAATACGGAACATTAACGCGGGGTTCCCCTTAGGCGTGGGGCCCAATTGAGAGGAATTGGTCCAATCGGCTAAAGGCCGGCCGTGTGCATGGGTTTTCTCTGTGATCTTCAGCAGTTTCCTCCCACACTCTAAAAACGTACAGGTTTATAGATTAATTGGCTTGGTATAAATGTAAATTGCCCTCTGCGTGTAGGGTAGTGTAAATGTGTGGGGATCGTTGGTTGGTGGGGAGTTGGTGGGCCGAAGAGCCTGTTTCCGCACTGTAACTCTAAACTAAACTGGATTAAACAAAACTAAAAATGCTTGAATAACTCAGCATCTCTGGAGGAGATGGATGGATGACTTTTTGGGTTGGTGACCCTTAATCAGACACATCCCTCATGGTGGAAGGGATGCTCCATGAAGAAACAGCCCATCCATCATCCTAGATCTCCTGCCAGCCCCCTGTCCCCACCTATCCCACTTGCTGTCCCACTCTGCTACCTATTATAACCAAAATCATCTTCATTTCCAGCATGAAAATCAAAAAGTTTATTATCAGAGAAACAATCCACAAAAACGATTTAATACCATAGACTAAACGTCAGCTGCAGAATATTGATAATTAGTACTGGTTTCAAGAGAAATTCATTAAAATCCAGGAAACTGAATAACTGTTATATACTGTTAGATGAGATCACACATTCCCTCACCAACAATGGGCTTAGGAGGCACCATCCTGCTTGGGGTCATTTGTGGCCGGTCCTGATTGATCTTGGGTTTTTTTCACCTCTAGCTCTTCAACCCTCCCCCCACCCCATCCCACCCACTTTCAATCTGAACAGGGTTCTGACCCGAAACGACACCTATTCTTTTTCTACGGAGATGATTTTCTACTGACCCGCTGAATTACTCCAGCACTTTGTGTATTTTTAGGTGGCAATTATGTTAAAACAAGCCAGCTCTCTCCTCTACTCATTCAATCTTAATAGTGTTCATCCAAGCCTTTTGTTACATGTTGTTAGCTGATCTTGGGAAAGTGGGAGATTGGGGAAGCAGATGTGTGTGGAGTTTTGGAGTGTATATGACATTATAGAGTCATACAGTCAGAGAGCGATACAGCGTGGAAACAAACCCTTCTGCCCAACTTGCCCACACCGGCCAACATGTCCCAGCTACACTAGTCTGCGTTTGGTCCATATCCCTCCAAACCTGTCCTTTCATGTACCTGTCTAACTGTTTCTTAAGAAGGGTTTCTGAAGAAGGGTTTCGGCCTGAAATGTTGCTCCATATATGCTGCTGCACCAGCTGAGTTTCTCCAGCATTTTGTGTACCCCCTAACTGTTTCTTAAATATTGGGATAGTCTCTGCCTCAAATACGTCCTCTGGCATGTTCCATACATCCACCACCGACGTTCTCAGAATACATTTTATCCATACCTGGATAAATCCACACAACAAAAGAGGGGTAATACAAAATCTGAAACGAGTGAACTCCTAAATATATACATAAAAAATACAAATATAACAAATGTTTGGAGGATCACTAACCCAGCTGGAAGGGAATACTCGTTCTATTCAAAGGTACACAAAACTTACTCACGTATTGACTATTTTCTAGTGGACACAAAACTAATTCCCTACACAATTAACCCAAAATATCATAACAGCATCATTTCTGATCACTCCTCATTAACTTTTTTTTTAAACTGGAAGGAATGCCTAATAAAAAATCATTTTGGAGGTTTAATCCTCAAAGCCTAAATTACCCACAAGGTGGTATACACTTAAAAAAACAGATGGAACTTTTTTTTCGAGAGAAATGACACCCCAGATATTTCACCTGTTTTACTATGGGAATCTTTTAAAGCATTTAAACCAGAGGATCTATAATTTCATATCAAGCTTTTCAAAATAAAAATAATAAGAATGAACAAATGTAGTTAGAAGAATGAATTAGACAATTGGATCTAGATAATACTAAAGCCAACTATAGATAAACATAATAAAATACCAATACTAACATTTAAATAAAATAAAATAATATCAGCAATAGTTATAAGATTATTTCAAATTACAGAACAGGAAAACTTTGAAGTCGGTGATAAAGCACATAAACGTTTGGCACTTCAGCTGAAAAAACGGGAAAAAGATAATACGATTTTAAATATTAAATCAGATAAAGGGGAATTGTTAACACTACCTAATGATATTAATACAAGATTTGCTCAATTTTATCAAAATTTATACACATCTAAAATGTCAGCAGATAGTAATAAAGTTATAGAGTTCTTGGATAACTGTAATCTCCCAAATCTCAACCCGATTGAACAAGAGTAATTAGGAGCAACAATCTCAATTAAGGAAATAGAAGACACAATAAACTCATTGAAGAATGGAAAAACACCAGGACCAGATGGGTTTAGTAATGAATTTTATAAAAGATTTGATGAGATAATTTCACCACGCTTACATAAAATGTACACATATGCTTTCAAAGAACAAATATTACCAGAAACAGCGGAATCAACGATTACACTTATACCTAAAAAAGATAAAGATTTAGAAGACCCTGGTTCATACAGATCCATTGCACTGTTAAATACAGATAAAAAAATATTAGCAAAAACATTAGCTAGAAGATTAAGTAAATATGTTAGTAAATTAATAAATGCGGATCAAACAGGGTTTATACCCAAGAGATTCTCATGCCATAATCTGAGATGTCCGTTAATATAATGCATTCATATCAAACTGAAGAACAAGACTTATCAATTATCTCATTGGATGCAGAAAAAGCTTTTGATCAAGTGAAATGGAACTACATGGTTAAAGTATTGCAAACATTTCAAATGGGAGAGAATTTTATTTCATGGGTAAAAATATTATATGACAGGCCCACTGCTAGAATATTAACTAATAACATGTTGTCTCAGAAATTTCAACTAACCAGGGGCAATAGACAGGGATGCTCACTATCACCCCTGCTATTTGCTCTTGTAATAGAACCGCTAGCCCTAAGCATTAGAACACATCCGAACATCCATGGTTATAATACAAAATGCTCAAATAACAAATTATCATTGTATGCAGTTGATGTACTACTGTACATCACAAAATCACAAATTAGCATACCAAATATATTAAATCTAATAGAGGAATTTGGATCCTTTTCAGGATATAGAATAAACTGGAATAAAAGTGAAATTATGACGATAAAACCTCAAGATGCAACACATCTGCTAAAATTCCCTTTACAGGAAAATTTAAATACTTGGGAATCGAAATTACCAGAAAATATAAATCTTTATTTAATGCAAACTATATGCCCTTACTTATTAAATAAAACGCCCTGATTAAGTTTTGGAAAACTCTTCCGATGTCTTTAATAGGACGAATAAATGCTATAAAAATGATCTTTTTACCACAAATTTTTTATCTAATCCAACCAATACCAATATACTTACCTAAAAAGTTTTAAAAAAATCTAGATTCTGATATTACAAATTTCATATGGGACTATAAAATCACATAGAATTCAAAGAAGACATTTGTGCAAACCCGAAGAATTTGGTGGATTAACACTCCTTCATTTTTTGTATTATTATTGGGCAGCAAACGTCAAAAATGTGATTCACCTGTTGGACAATTCTGCCCAGTGGGTGGATTGGATAGTAATGGAGAGAGATAGGATTGTGCCTCTTTTAATATAGGAGAGATCCTTCTCTCACCAACAAAATTGAATAATACAATATATAGTAAAAAAAACAATTATTCATAGTACTATTAGAATTTGGAAACAAATAAAATTAACCCTTAAATTACGAAATTTATCACTTCTCACCCCTATAGTTAATAATCCGTCGTTTAAACCTTCTAGTATTGATAAATCATTTACATATTGGGAAAGAATAGGAATTAAAACGTTCGATGACATGTATGAAAATGGAAATGTCTTATCATTTCAACAACTACAACTTAAATGCAACCTGAGAAGTAATCAATATTTTAAATATTTTCAAATTCGTGATTATTTGAAAAAATATACAAAAGAATATCAAAATTTGTCTCCAGACTTATTAGACGAAGCAATTAATATAAAGGCAGACTCAACTAATTTAATATCATACTTGTGTAATATTATCCTAAATATAGAAATACCATCATCTGATAGAATTAGAAGAGATTGGGAACAAGAATTAGCTATAAAAATCTCGAAAGAGAGTTGGGATAAACACTTGCTATATGTGCACAAATGCTCGATTAATGTAAGACATATTTAAATCCAATTTAAAACTTTACATAGACTATATTATTCAAAACTAAAATAAGTAAATGTTTTCCAAATGTCTCCCCAATGTGTGATAAATGTCTATCCCAAGAAGCAACCATAGCGCATTCCTTTGTTTTTTGCATAAAAATTCAAAAATTCTGGAATGAAATCTTTGAAATTTTTACAAAATTATTCAAAATAAAATTGAAACCTAATGCAGAATTGATTATTTTTGGAACAATGGAAGCCAGCTTGGAGCTGACTTCGTTCCAAAAGAGCTTTCTTAATTATGGCTTAATAATGGCAAAAAAACCTATACTTAAATTCTGGAAAAATGCTCCCACACCGACGATAAAAATGTGGATTTCAAATATTTCCGAAACGTTACACCTAGAAGATATGAGATTCCTCCTTGCAGGCTAATCAGACCATTTCCAAAAGATTCGGTCTCCATTTATCGACTTATTACAAGCATAGGGTGCAACACAACTCTGATAATAAATGGTATCAGGACCTGGTGAGGGGTGTGTAAAGATACGAAGGAGGTACATCCCTTTTATCTTAGCATATTTTACTTTCTCATATTTTCAGTCTTCTATTTAAAAAAAAATGTTTTTCTTTCTTTTCCTTTGTTTTTCTTTTTTAGTCTTTCTTGTGTCTTATGCTTCTACGGGTTCTTCCGGATCACTCTCTCACACACTTACTATCCTATCTAACTCTCTGTATTCTTCTTCTTATTCTTCTTCTTCTTAAAGTATAAAATAAGAAGTGGTACAGGAAATGTATTATGTTATTTTTGGCTTATATCATTGTAATGTACATTACTTCTAATAAAGAAAATTTTAAAAAAAAGAATACATTTTCTCCTGCATCCCACCTGATCTGAGTACTGGCTGAAATATGAAGTTGGAAATCATGCCTTCTTTCAAAAGACACTGGCACGGTTAGCTATGTCTGTATTCAAGATTGTGTATGTGAATGTGTGAATGCATGTGAGTGTGGGCATGTCTTTAGCTCCAAGTATGATCCAACCCGATTGTAAACTAAATGCAAAGTCGCCATGCAGGGAAGACAAAATTGCTGGAGAAACTCAGCGGGTGAGGCAGCATCTATGGAGTGCGAAGGAAATAGGCAATGTTTCGGGTCGAAACCCTTCTTCAGACTCAGCCATGCAGGGAAAGTAGGTTTAAAGATGAATCTTTGGGATGTGGTTTTCTTCTGATTTTTAGTGATGAAAGAATGGAACGAGCAAACTATCTCCTTGTAACACCCCGTTTTACAGTAATCAGTATTTCTACATTTACCCTAGAAGATGATGCCTTGAAACTGGAGAGAAATTAGTGTTATTTGGGGTAAACCGGTTCAATGTTGAGAGGGCCTGATAGTCTGCATCCCAGGGTACTCAAGGACGCGGCTCTAGAAATCGTGGCTCATTTTCCAATTTCAAGAAAGGAGCGAGAGAGAAAATGGGGAATTATAGACCAGTTAGCCTAACATCGGTGGTGGGGAAAATGCTGGAGTCAATTATTAAAGAAGTAATAACGGTGCATTTGGATAGCAGTAAAAGGATTGGTCCAAGTCAGCATGGATTTATGAAGGGGAAATCCTGCTTGACTAATCTTTTGTCAAAGAAACAGCAAGGACCAACATCTGGAAAGATGAATGGAACCAGCTCAACACACGAGCCCACGACTGGATGGAGAGGAATCACTCCGACTGAATGCCTCGTCAGCGGGCACGACCTCCCATGGCCAACCTGGAAGACCCTCAACAGATTATGAGTGGGGCAGGGGAGGTGCAAAGCACTTATGAAAGCATGGAACTACCAGGCAGAAGACACATGCAGCTGTGGAGCAGTACAGACAATGTCTCACCTACTGGAGTGTGACGACGCCCCCCAGTGCAGCCCCAGGACCTGGCTGAACCGACCCGACCTGACCAGCTGTGACCTGCACCAGATACTGGCAGAACGACATCTGAGATTTCAACGGACTCGAAGAAGAAGACTAATCTTTTGTAAATTTTTAGGGATGTGACTCCCCATCCAACTAGGAGGATCTTGAGAGCTTGAGAGGATCTGCAGAGAAGAACTGAGAAATTACCCAAATACAGGTGAGCCAAGCTTGTAGCGTCAGCTGTAATGGCTGCCAAAGGTGCCTCAACAAAGTACTGAGTAAAGGGTCTCAATACGTATGTAAATGTGATATTTCAGTTATTTCTTTTTAATTACGTTGCAAGAATTTCTAAACTCCTGTTATCACTTTTTTATTATGAGGTATTGTGTGTAGATTGATGATAAAATAAATTAATGTAATCCCTTTTTGGAATAAGGCTGTAACATAACAAAATGTGGAAAAAGTGGAGGGATCTGAATACTTTCTGAATGCACTTTATGAAGGGGAAATCCTGCTTGACTAATCTTCTGGAATTTTTTGAGGATGTGACAAGTAAAATGGATGAAGGAGAGCCAGTGGATGTAATTTATCTGGACTTTCAGAAAGCCTTTGATAAGGTCCCACAAAGGAGATTAGTGGGCAAAATTAGAGCACATGGTATTTGGGGGTAGGGTATTGACATGGATAGAGAATTGGTTGGCAGACAGGAAACAAAGAGTAGGAATAAACGGGTCCCTGTCAGAATGGCAGGCAGTGGCGAGTGGAGTGGCGCAAGGTTCGGCGCTGGGGCCGCAACTGTTTACAATATATATTAATGATTCAAATGTTGGAAGTAAAAATAAAACCAGCAAATTTGCAGATGATGCAAACCTGGGTGGCAGTGTGAACTGCAAAGAGGTTGCAGGGTGACTTGGACAAGATGAGTGAACGGGCAGATGCATGGCAGATGCAGTATAATATAGATAAATGTGAGGTTATCCACTTTGGTGGCAAGAACAAGGAGGCAGTTTATTATCTCAATGGTGTCAGATTAGGAAAAAGGGAAGTGCAACGAGACCTGGGTGGTCTTGTAGACCAGTCACTGAAAATAATCGTGCAGGTGCAGCAGGCAGTGAAGAACGCTAATGGCATGTTGTCCTTCATAACGAGAGGATTTGAGTATGGGAGTAAAGAGGCCGTTCTGCAGTTGTACAGGGCCCTGGTGAGACCACATCTGGAGTATTGTGTGCAGTTTTGGTCTCCTAATTTGAGGAAGGACAAAACAACGTAGGTTGACGAGATTATGGCGGGACAGTCATATGAGGAAAGATTGGAAAGACTGGGCTTGTATTCACTGGAATTTAGAAGGAAGAGGGGGGACCTTATAGAAACATAGAACATTATAAAAGGACTGGATAAGCTAGATGCAGGGGAAATGTTCCCAACATTGGGGGAGTCCAGAACCAGGGGTCAGTCTAAGAATAAAGGGGAGGCCATTTAAAACTGAGATGAGATAAAACTTTTTCACCCAGAGAGTTGTGAATTTGTGGAATTCTCTGCCACGGAAGGCAGTAAAGGTCAATTCACTGGATGGATTTAAAGAGAGGTAGATAGAGCTCGTGGCTAGTGGAATCGAGGGGTATGGGGAGAAGGCAGGCACGGGTTACTGATTGTGGATGATCAGCCATGATCACAATGAAGGGTTGAATAGCCTCCTCCTGCACCTATTTTCTATGTTTCTATGTTTCTATATAATCCCAAATGGAGGAACTCCTTATCCTCTCCCCTCCAAACTAAAAATCATGGAGTTGGGAAAACCTACCCTAGAAAAGCCTTTTGGTTGATAAACCCTTCAGGCTGGTCTGCACCCTGATTGTTGAGTTAAAGGTTCCCACAACTGGCAGTTTGCAGGGACCACAGCCTTTACTCCTAAGCTATTTCTGTGACCAGTCTGAAGAAAGGTCTCGACCCGAAACATCGCCTATCTCCTTCGCTCCTTAGATGCTGCTGCATCCGCTGAGTTTCTCCAGCCTTTTGTGTACCCTCTGTGAAACAATGGTCTGCCGGTACCTCTAAAACGTTACATGCCATTGTTTCATTTTATGACCACATGACTCATAAAGTTATTAAAGGTGTAACCCACACATTTTCGTCTAGATAAAACACGGCTCCTAGGGATCATGGCAAGTAAATGTCAGCGGAGATTATGTGCTGTATGCGATGACCCGCTACAGAAATCCTCATCGTGGGTGCAGATGCGGCGTAGATGGAGGAATTGGGAGTAGGGGGTAGAGTCTTTACAGGAAGCAGGGTGGGAAGAAATGTTATAGTAAGTAGGGTGGGAAGAAGTGTACAGGAAGCAGGGTGGAGACATGTGTCTTTAGTATGTGTAAGAAGGAACTGCAGATGCTGGTTTACACCGATAGACACAAAATGCTGGAGTAACTCAGCAGCATCTCTGGATAGAACAAATGGGCGACTTTTTGGGTTGAGACCCTTCTTGAGACTGAAGAAGGGTCTCGACCCAAAACATCACCCATTCCTTCTTTCCAGAGATGCTGCCTGTCCCGCTGAGTTACTCCAACATTTTGTGTCTATCTATATCTTCAATATACCTTGTTCCTCCTTGTTCCTCCGTAACCAATGATGATAGAGTCCTGTGCTGTGTGGACAAAGGCCACTGAGCCATGGGCTCATCTCGTTGCAGAGATGGGAGTCTGTGGGACCTGTAAGTGATGTGTGTGTGTACATTGCTTGTTTCTAAGCTTTCCCCCAGTCTAGTTTCAGTAAAAACACTGAATCAAGCACTTGAAACAACTAAATTTTATTTTAACAAAAGCGCGTCACAGTTCAACTACTGTACCTATCCCACCACGGGTTTGATCCTTGCATCCGCCTGTTCAAGCCCTCTAGGACGCGCTGAAACAGAGACACTCCAGAGGTTCACACAGTCCGAAGCGGTCTCGTAGAAGATCGATGCGGGACCTCGTGGTAACGGACTTTTATATGTCCCGGGACCTCGAGGGCTCGGACCACATGGGGGGTGGTCTCTTAATAATCCAATTACAGATATTGATTAACCCCATACATAACAGACATTTCCCTAACCCAATAATCCAGTAGCTCAATACATTGTATTCAAACCGGACTTCTCAGGGAAGCCAACTTAGAAACATTTAACCTGATCTGCAAGGAACCCAGACTAGGCTCAATACCTCATCCAATCAATAATCGGCAAAGTTGAAATCTGCAACATTATTTACAATTATTTACAAAGTATATGTCTGGTTTGCAGCCATCCAATCCATGCTATGCATTTTGCACCTAATTGACAGGGTCTGCAGATGTTCTTAATCTTTTCTTGCAAATTTTATCTAAGCTCTAGACACACTGGCACCACTCTGCAGCTTGACCCAGCTCTGCAGAGCAATTCCATATTGACCAAATCTCCCAGAAGACCTGAAGCTTTTATCCCATGTTGGTCCTAGCCTCTCCAATTTGGCCTGGATTAACATGAGTGTGAAATATACAGCGTATTGAATACTCAATAGTAATAAGTAAATAATAAACAAACAATGAATAATAATTCATGTTTGGGACCATTTCATGTCTCCTTGTTACTGCTGCACTGTGTTGTTAGAAACAAATGTCATAGTTTTCCTATTATTCCTGCAGCTTTGGAAATAAGTTGGAGAAGGGCATCATGCACATTGATTAAATGCATAAAGGATGTGTGGAAAATGTTACGTGTGCTGAGATGAATCATGCCCTGAAGTGTCTGGTCCAATTGCATAATGGGTAGGATTGTAACTGGAAATGGTCACTGCTATGTTTAAAAGTGCATATACCAGCTAATATAAAATATTATTTTCAATCTAACAACTAGCTCCTTTTCATCCAATTCTTGAGGCTTCAGACCTTAGTACATTGGTCCAAATGTAGGACACAGTGTCCCTCATCATGACGTGAATCACGATGATGAAATCTGAAAAGATCATTGAGATTAAAATGGCTTTGATCACCAACGCCAACACATGCATAATTAAGTGAAGGGATAGCCCTACAATGCAGAAACCAGGCAGAGAACAAGAGACACTGCAAGCTTTTATTTGGCGGAATTAAAAAAAATAAAGTGTAGTTGTTTTTGCAAATGCTCAGTGTAACTGTCATCTCCTTGCCAACACGGCACCGGACTGACTGGGGGGAAATGAAGGCCTGGTTATGAATAGACAACATCAAGAAGTCTTTATAAAGCAACAATACAACACTAGATGGTGCAACTGCATTGGTCAAGAATTGAAAAGTGTGTATTAATGGCAGAGTAATCCCTGTGTGCAAAATGTGCAGGGCAGAAATTGAGGAGGAATTAGTCTGTGAAATGTAATTATTCTGTGCCAATATGTAAAGCTACTTTTTCCAATTTAGGTTCATGAATTTTCATTTGCAAATAGAGTTGGCCTACTGAAGTTGAGGACCACTCTGCTTAGGCAGAACAGACGTTATACTTATTATGCAGTTTCAGCTGTTAAGCTTCTATCTCATGCTGCTCAATTATTACACAAGAACATTTATTTGAGAATGAGAGAAACAGCTGCAGCTACAGTCTGATGAAGGGTTTCACCCCAAAACGTTGCCTATCTCCTTCGCTCCATAGATGCTGCTGCTCCCGCTGAGTTTCTCCAGCATTTTGTGTACCCAACAGCTGCAGAATGATACAAGTTACTTGCGTCTACACAATCATTTGTTTTTATGTGCTTGTTAACATGTAGGTAGTTATTTATTGCTCATGAAGTTTGTTATTGTCCATGGCATAAGTTGGTATAATCAGTTGAGATAGTACTTTGGCTTTGGGCTAGATTCTCTTGGTTGAGTGATAATCCTGCAGTTATAGCATGTACTTTGTGTTTTAATAGCAATTTAAATTGATACATGACAAAATGACATATAGGCAGACAGAGAAACTCACATATAAAGGAAAAAAAGAGAAAACAGAATGATATTTGTATCCACCTGGCAACTGCTGATACTATATGATAAAAGTGACATGAATAAGATTCTTTCATTTGTACCAGAATATCATAAGCTTAATTGCTTTCAGTGAAAAACAATTCTGCAAACATAAAACAAGACTATAGGCCACCCAGAAATAGTGAAACCTGAAGTGTATTTGCCTGAAAGATGTAATCCAAGTTAGCTGTACAAAAGGATTGTAGCTGTAAACAATGCGTGTTTTAGAAACAGATACATCAGAATGGAGCTCAGGTCTATCTGTCGCATCTGTTGCCACAGGGCATCAACTTCTTTGCTAGATTCCCAGAGGACTTCTTTACCCAAGATGATCAGGTGGACCTGAAGAAAGAACTGGGTACTGGGCAGGAATTGATGTTGATATTCATTTGAGTACATTCTCAAGAAATTGTGACATTTTTACCAGAATAGTATTGCACGATTCTGCTACCTTGCACTCATCAATGCATAGTTTAATTTAGATAAATGGCATAGAAACAGGCCCTCAGCCCACCGAGCCTGCGCCAACCAGCGATGACCCATACGCTAGTCTAACACTTAGTTTAGTTTAGTTAAGAGACCCAACTTAGAAACAGACCCTTTGGTCCACCAAGTCTAATGCGACCAGTACAAGGAAATGGTGCACCCGGAGAAAACCCACGTGGTGAAAGTGAGGATGTACAAACTTCACACAGGCAGCACCCATGATCAGGATTGAACCTGGGTCTCTGGGGCTGGAATGCTGGATTATGCAGATATTCGGTCCACCAAGTCAACACCAACCATTAAGCGCCCATTTACACAAATCCTATCTGGCGCTGTAAGGCTGCAGTTCTACCGCTGTGCCACTGTTGCATCCTGTTGTATTTTTAATTACTGTATGTATACTGTTGACCTTGTGAGCTTCATCTGAATCTGAATCTGAATCTAGTAGTCGCTTATCTGTTTTATATGTATTCACCAAGACACATTCGTATCTGTTCATCATGTAAATATAATATTGGTGGTCTACTTCTTCTTGCGTTTGAGTCAGCAGAAATGAAACGAGAAAATAGTTCTGTGAGTGAAAATTAAAAAAGCAGTAAATTAGGAAGATTGAAAATCACTCAATCTTCAGAAAGGTGCTCAGTGCAGCATGAATATTGTAGATTATTCTAAACCTGGGTAGGAAATGGCTAAACCTAGCTCATATAAATGAGATGGAAATTCTCTTCTACAATTTTGTTATAAAAATGAAGTTGTCCTGTGCTCCATGGCTGCTGTCTGAAAGGTGAAGTGTTGAGGTGTTAGCAAGTAGAGTGATCCTGGTGCAGTGAAAATGGAGAGTGGGGCTGAAAGTGACTATGGCTATCAGTTTAGTTTATTGTCACATGTACCGATGTACAGTGAAAAGCTTTTGTTGCGTGCTAACTAGTCAGTGGAAAGACAATACACAATTACAATCGATCCATTTACAGTATTTAGATAAATGATAAGGGAATAACGTTTATTGCAAGGTAAAGCCAGCAAAGTCTGATCAAGGATAGTCCAAGGGTCGCCAATGAGGTAGATGGTAGTTCAGCACTGCTGTCTGGTTGTGGTAGGATGATTTAGTTGCCTGAATCTGGAGGTGCCCGGAAGGTGGATGCACTAATCCTTGCCACAGCTTTGCACCATGTATAACACAGCAAAGAGTAGCCGGAAGCCAGAGGATTGGGAAACTTTCATAGGACAACAGAAGGAAACAAAACGGGCAATACGGGCTGAAAAGATGAAGTATGAGGGGAAGCTGGCCAGGAATATAAAGAAGGACAGTAAAAGCTTCTTTAGATATGTTAAGGGAAAAAGAGTAGCAAAGTCAAATGTGGGTCCCTTGAAGGAAGACACGGGTGAAATAATTATGGGCAACAAGGAAATGGCAGAAGAGTTGAATAGGTACTTTGGATCTGTCTTCACTAAGGAGGACACAAACAATCTCCCAGATGTACTGGAGGACAGAAGATCTAAGGGGGTAGAGGAACTGAAATAAATTTTCATCAGGCAAGAAATAATATTGGGTAGGCTAATGGAACTGGAGGATGATAAATCCCCTGGGCCTGATGGTCTGCATCCCAGGGTCCTCATGGAGGTGGCTCTAGAAATAGTGGACGCATTGGTGATCATTTTCCAATGGTCAATAGATTCAGGATGAGTTCCTGTAGATTGGAGGATAGCTAATGTTATCCCACTTTTCAAGAAAGGAGCGAGAGAGAAAACGGGGAATTACAGACCAGTTAGCCTGACTTCGGTGGTGGGAAAGATGCTGTAGTCAATTATTAAAGAGGTAATAATGGAGCATTTGGATAGCAGTAAAAGGATTAGTCCAAGTCAACATGGATTTATGAAAGGGGAATCTTGCTTGACTAATCTTCTGGAATTTCTTGAGGATGTGAGAGGTAAAATGGATGAAGGGGTGCCAGTGGATGTAGTGTATCTAGACTTTCAGAAAGCCTTTGATAAGGTGACTAAAATTAGAGCACATGGTATTGGGGGTAGGGTGTTGACATGGATATAAAATTGGTTGGCAGACCGGAAGCAAAGAGTAGGACTGAACGGGTCCTTTTCAGAATGGCAGGCAGTGGCGAGTGCAGTGCCGCAAGGCTCGGTCTTGGGGCCGCAACTGTTTACCATATATATTAATGATTTGGAAGAGAGAATTAGGAGCAACACTAGCAAGTTTGTGGATGACACAAAGCTGGGTGGCAGTGTGAACTGTGAAGAGGATGTTAGGAGGTTCCAGGGGGACCTGGACAGGTTGAGTGAGTGGGCAGATGCGTGGCAGATAAATGTGAGGTTACCCACTTTGCTGGCAAAAACAAGGGGGCAGATTATTATCTCAATGGGGTTAGGTTAGGTAAGGGGGAGGTACAGCGAGACCTGGGTGTCCTTGTACACCAGTCACTGAAAGTTGGCGTGCAGGTACAGCAGGCAGTGAAGAAAGCTAATGGAATGTTGGCCTTCATAACAAGAGGATTTCAGTACAGGAGTAAAGAGGTTCTTCTGCAGTTGTATAGGGCTCTGGTGAGACCACATCTGGAGTATTGTGCACAGTTTTGGTCTCCTAATTTGAGGAAGGACATCCTTGTGATTGAAGCAGTGCAGCGTAGGTTCACGAGATTGATCCCTGGGATGGCAGGACTGTCATATGAGGAAAGATTGAAAAGACTAGGCTTGTATTCACTGGAGTTTAGAAGGATGAGGGGGGTTCTTATAGAAACATATAAAATTATAAAAGGACTGGACAAGTTAGATGCAGGAAAAATGTTCCCAATGTTGGGTGAGTCCAGAACCAGGGGCCACAGTCTTAGAATAAAGAGGAGGTAATTTAAGACTGAGATGAGAAAAAAACCTTTTTTACCAAGAGAGTTGTGAATTTATGGAATTCCCTGCCACAGAGGGCAGTGGAGGTCAAATCACTGGATGGAGTTAAGAGAGAGTTGGATAGAGCTCTAGGGGCTAGTGGAGTCAAGGGATATGGGGAGAAGGCAGGCACGGGTTATTGATAGCAGACGATCAGCCATGATCACAATGAATGACGGTGCTGGCTCGAAGGGCTGAATGGCCTCCTCCTGCACCTATTTTCTATGTTTCTATGTTTGTTGCTGACCCTCGTGCTAGGAGGATAGTTTCCGAATGATTAACATTTCTCATATTTTTGTTACAACTTGGAATGAAGCCATTTGGCCCATCAAGTCTATGCTAACTCTGTCTCTTCCCGTTCATCCAATTATTTCCCTTGCATGTCTCTTACATTGTCATGGCACGGTGGCGCAGCAGTAGAGTTGCTGCCTTACAGCGTTTGCCGCGCTGGAGACCCAGATTCGATCCTCACTACGGGTGTTGTCTGCACGGAGATTGTACGTTCTCCCCGTGACCTGCGTGGGTTTTCTCTGGGATCTCCGGTTTCTTCCCACACTGCAAAGACGTACAGGCTTGTAGGTTAATTGGCTTGGTATAAATGTAATTTGTCCCTAGTGGGTGTAGGATAGTGTTAGTGTGTGGGGATCGCTGGTCGTTGCGGACTTTGTGGGGTGAAGGGCCTGTTTCCGCGCTGTTTCTCTAAACGTAACTAAACTAATTGTTATCAACTCCTTACATCATCCCAACTTGATTTTCCAACCACAAATCTGCACCAGGGGTGATTTGCAGAGGCCAATTAATCTGGCAAATCAGACCGCTTGTGATGGAAAATCCCTGCTGGATCCTGCCATCCAGCACCATTACATAATGACATTAGATAACTGAGGAGTTTTCAAAGAATCATCCAACATTATGGTTGGCCAGTACACTAGATCACCCCGTACACTAGCACTACCCTACACTCGTGGGACAATTTACAATTTTAACGAAGCCACTTAACCTTACAAACCTGCATGTCTGGAACAGTGCACCTGGAGCCAACCCATGCGGACACAGGGAGAACGTACAAACTCCGTACATGCAGCATCCGTAGTCAGGGTCAAACCTGAGTCTCTGGTGCTCCAAGGCAGCAACTCTACCGCTGCACCACTGTGCTGGGCCCAGAATGATGCAGATATATAGCACAGCAAGTGGTCCATTGGCCCACCGAGTTCACACTGATCATCAAACACGCATTTAACACAAATCCAATAATGAAGAAGCAAAAACAGTGTTTAGAAATGTTTGCAAAGTAATTAAAAATAAATAACTGAAATATCACATTTACATAAGTATTCAGACCCATTGCTACGACTCAAAAGTGAGCTTAGGTTCATCCTGTTTCGATTGATTATCCTTGAGATGTTTCTACAACTTGATTGGACTCCACCAGTGGTAAATTAAATTGATTGGACATGATTTGGAAAGGCACACACCTGACTATATAAGGTCCCACAGTTGACAGTACGTCAGAGCAAAAACCAAGTCAGGAAGATGAAGGAATTGTCTGTAGACCTTCGAGACAGGATTGTGTCGAGACACAGATCCGGGGAAGGGCATAAAACAATTTTTGCAGCATTGCATGTCCCGAAGAGCACAGTGGCCTCCATCATTCTTAACTTGAAGAACTTTGGAACCACCAGGACTCTTCACAGAGCTGGCCGCCCAGCCAAACCAAGCAATTGGGGGAGGAGGACCTTGGTCAGGGAGGTAAACGAGAACCCGATGGTCACTCTGACAGAGTTCCTTTGTGGAGATGAGAGAACCTTCCAGAAGGACAACTATATCTGCAGCACTCCACCAATCCGGTCTTTATGGTAGAGTGGCCAGCTGGAAAGCACTCCTCAGTAAAAGGCACATGACAGCACACTTGAGTTTGCCAATAGGCATGAGAAACAAGATGCTCTGGTCTGATAAAACCAAGATTGAACACTTTGGCTTGAATGCCAAGTGTCACGTCTGGAGGAAACCAGGCACCGCTCATCGCCTGGCCAATACCATATCTGGTGCATGGTGGTGGCAGCTACATGCTGTGCGGATGTTTTTCAGTGGCATGAACTGGGAGACTTGTCAGGATCGAGGGAAAGATGAACGGAGCAAAGTACAGAGAGATCCTTGATAGAAACCCGCTCCAGAGTGTTCTGGCCCTCAGACTGGGACGGAGGTTCGCCTTCCTACAGATACAACGACCCTAAGCACACAGCCAAGACAATGCAGGAGTGGCTTTGTGACAAGTCCTTGAGTGGCCCAGCCAGAGCCCGGACTTGAACCCGATTGAACATCTCTGGATTACAGGGACCTGAAAATAACTGTGCATCGACGCTCCCCATCCAACCTGACAAAGCTTGAGAGGATCCGCAGAGAAGAATGAGAGAAATTACCCAAATACAGGTGTGCCAAGCTTGTAGTGTCATACCCAAGAAGACTTGAGGCTGTAATCTCTGCCAAAGGTGCCTCAACAAAGTACTTCTGCCATCTTAATAGCCATGTGTTGTACTTTCTCATCCAAATCATTGATATAAATGAAAAACCACATGATAGAATTCTTTGTGTAGGAAGGAACTGCAGATGCTGGTTTACACCAAAGCTGGGTCTGAAGAAGGGTTTCGACCTGAAACATTGCCTAGTTTCCTTCCCTCCATAGATACTGCCTCACCTGCTGAGTTTCTCCAGCATTTTTGTCTACCTAAGCTGGAGTGCTCGGCGGGACAGGCAGCATCTCCGGAGAGAAGGAATGGGTGACGTTTCGGGTTGAGGCCCTTCTACAGACTCGGAGGAGAGTGATTCTAGAGATAAGAAAGTGTAAGGTGTGAAAACAACAGATCAAAGCAGACAATGCTAAGGAAATGTAGAATGGTTCATTGTTAGCTGAGGGAGCTTCTTTGTTCACTTTCTCAGATCCTATATTCCACAGCACCTACAGGTTATAGCTATTCCTTTATTACCTATTGTCAATGTAGCAGCCCTAGTATGTGCTCTAGCTGGAGAGATAAATGATGATGCACGCCCAGAGGAGGTAACAGTAGACACACTTTGGTTTGGCTGCGCACAGAATCAATGTTATTCAACCTAGGCCTTGTAGCGCCTGAGTGAGTGACACTGGCAAATTATGACGTCTGTGCTTTATGCCCCTGTCCCACTTAGGCAATTGTTTTAGGCGACTAGGCTGTTGCCACATGGTCGCGGGGTGATGCCTGTATTGTAGATGATATGTGTATACACCTTTAATTGATAGTAACGATGTCCATGCTAACCACTCCCCCACCAGTTAGTATAATTGCAACCCACACGCCCCTAGCTCTCTCTCTAGTGATCGTGACAGACCACGTACAGCCAGGGCTATATATAATGTATGCTTAATAAAGTAGTGAAGACTTTAAGGTGTCTGTGTACCTTCTCTACATGTATGATCGTGAGTAGTCTCCTCAGTCGCCCAGAGAATTGTAACGTTTTTCCTGTCCCTGCTGGATTTTGAAATGTTCTAAACTTTTTGGCGACAGTCGGCGACAGTTGGCTTGATGACAATGAGCTCTCCTGATGTAGGTTCTGTCATAGGTTGCCGCCAGGATGACGTAGGCTGTTGCCGGTGCTGACTTTGTTTTTTTTGTTGTTAAAGTATGATTCTATTTCAATTTTTATTTGAAGGGGGGGTCTAGTCACTGGTTTTTCGGGCAACCTGCTACGACTATGGCAGTCACCTAAAAATAGCCTAAGTGGGACAGGCCCATTACTAATCCTATGAAACTCTTCACTTTAATTTCAATGTGGAAAATATCAGGATATAACTTTAAATTATCAATGTTTTAGAAACAATGCAATAGAACAGACTGCATGTTAAAATTATTGATGCAGTTTAAATATAATTAGGTTAACTTTATGTATTGCAGCCTTAAGAAATGTTCATTACTAATTCAATTTTCTGAGTTTAATATTTTGTTTTTGAAAATTGGTTGTACAAGGAACCGGCATGGGTGCTGGGAAAATGACAATCTTTGTCCAACAATGTCATTTGTTTTTGTTTTGTGAAATGAATATTTTCTGAAGTGTACTTCCAGACCAAACATAAAGTATGCTTGAAATAATGAGCAGGTCAGGCAGCACCAGTGAAGCGGAAACAAAGTTTTGGGTGAAAGATTCTTCATCTGAAATGCAAAAGTGAGAAGACGCGCATATTTTAAGTTGCAGAGAGAGGTGCCGATCAAAACTGTTATGATTCAGATTTGGGTTAGTTTATTATCATATACATGAGGGTCTAATGAAATCCACCCAAAGCTCATAGAACAAACTGAATATGTAAGCAATGATAAATGCAGCAATAAATAGAATTAATGCAAAACAACAGCATGGTGGAAGATTGTAGTACAAATTGAAAACAGTGCAAAAGAGGTATTAAAGTACAATGAAGATGGACACAAAAAGCTGGAGTAACTCAGCGAGACAGGCAGCATGAGACAGGAGAGAACGAATAGGTGACGTTTCAGGTTGAGGCCATTCTTCAGACGGGACGACCCAAAAAATCACCCATTCCTTCTCTCCAGAGATGCTGCCTGGCCTGTTGAGTTACTGCAGCTTTTTGTTTTTATCTTCGTTTTAAACAAGCATCTGCAGTTCCTTCCTACGAAGCTGTTCTTAAGTCTGGACATCCAAGCATTCAAGCTCCTGTTACTTCTCCCAGAAGGTAGAAGAGAGGAAAGGGGAATGGACAGATTGGCAGGTACAATTGCCGATTCTTCCAGCCTTCCTGATGCAATGCACCATGACGATAGACTGGATCAAAGGAAACAAATAAGACGCTGCCACTCTCCAGCGGCATGTTACATGCAAGCAGACGGAAACAAAAAGGAAGAAAACAAAGGTACAAATTGAAATTGATGCATCAGACAACATCTATAGGGAGCCAACAAAAAAGTTGGAATTAAGATTCAAGTCTAGAGCAATGTCGTGTCCCCAGGTGGACGGTAAGGAGCTGATCCACGAGCTTACATTATGTGATATTAGAACAACGTAGCAGGTCAAAGACGGATAGGTCAGAATTGGACTGAGAAAAAGGTGTTCTATAACCTAAAGATAGGCACAAAATGTTGGAGTAACTCAGCGGGTCAGGCATCATTGCTAGAGAAAAGGAAAGTGACGTTTCGGGTCGAGATACTTCTTCAGACTGAGAGTCAGGAGAGAGGGAAACTAGAGGTATGAAATGGTCCAAAGAAAGGTATGAAAAGAACTGGTAGCTGGTAGTTTCCAGCATTTTCTCTGCTTTAAATTTTTTTAGTGAAGGGCATACCCAGGGTTGGTTTAAAAAAAAGGAACAATTTGTACTTATCTGAATAGCAGTTTCCCATTAGCCATTCTGCAGCCTATTTGCTCAGCTCATCAAGATCCTGCTGTAATTTTTGATAACTGCCTTCACTACCTATGACCCCCATCTGCTTTAGCGCCATCTGTAAAATGATTAATTATGCCTTGTACATTTTCTTTTTTTTTTCGTAGATGTAAAGTCTGCCTTGTACATTTTCTTACCAAACAAAAGTGAAATGCAGTTTCTAGGCAATTGCGCTTTATTGCATACTATTCAAGTGTGTATTTAGTGGTGTAATAAACAATACTTGGGGTTTAGTAAACTATGTGGGACTAATAACCTAATGCTGCATATAGGCTTTGTAATACAGTCACATCAAGGATAATGTTTTTTTAAAGCTGCTTATTTATGATATTCTGGGAAGGGTCCTGATAGAAGCACTCACAATTTGTATGTTACGTGGAGTTGGCAGGTTATTAATACTGTAGATTTTAATGAAAAAGTAGTCTTGATTGGGTTCACATCGATAGCAAGAAATGAAGGGATCGTGTACCGACTAATTTTACGCACAGTCCCTCCTCTAGCTTTCCATTGAAAGCAATTGCTTCAAATTCTACTTAACCTGACTGCTCAAGAAAAAATAAAAACCTCTTAACATGCAAGCAAATCAGCTAATTCCAGAGAATGTTACTATTTTCATGGAAATAGCAAAATATGTTAGATGTGAAAATAATGTTTTTTTGCTGTGATTGACAAACATCTCTCTTGTTTAAACACTGCTTTTACATTCATCATGTACCTGTAGACAGCTGGAAGTGGAAATGCACTAACAATGTCACGACAAGCTGCAATTGGAAGGAATGATCTGTGTCAGGATGTAGCTCCTGTATTAATGCCACTAAGGATTGGGAAACAGTAATGTAATGGACACCACAAAGAGGATTGTCACTCAGTGAAAGACGAATGGCAAAATTTGTTAATTGTAATTTAATTTAATTGTAATTTAAAGCACGACTTTAAAATAAACTCACACTCCCAAACACAAATAGGTTGGCTTCTCCTAATAAAAAGCATGACTTCAGCTGGGCAGGCAGGCGAAAGAGGTAAGAAAACATCAACAAGCAGAGATTTCAGATCAAGTTGTGTCGGAAGAAACTGCAGATGTTGGTCAAGTTACTGTCTGCCTGAACCACATGGACGTTGCCACTGATTATGAGTTACCAAAGAGAATTTTGGATGGGGTGTAAAGTGGAAGGCCGAGTTCAAATCCTACCTTTATTTCGTGGAATTTAAATTTGGCTGATGAACTAGCATGGAAACAAAATTAAACCTAAGTAAGAATGAATGCAAATATTGAATTCTTGTAAAACCCAAACCCGATACAAATAGCCTGCCGAGTAGGAAATCTGCCGGTTTCCCGAATTGGTCTGCTTGGACATGACCCCAGAGCCATTAATATAGTTGACTCTTGCATATCCTCAGGAGTAGCCTGGAAAACCACTCTAATTAACCCATTGATGGTGCCATCATCCCAAACGTTAACAAAAAAAGGAATTACTGCTTTAGTGAACTAGAACCGTATACCTGCATCAAAGTTTCAAATAAAGCCCAATCATATTAATGAACTAAATGTTATTCCCTTATCATGTATCTGTACACTGTGAACGGCTCAATTGTAATCTCGTATTGTCATTCCACTGGCTGGTTAGGACACAACAGAAGATTTTCACTATACCACAATACCAGTGACGATAAACTAAACTCAACTAACCTAATATCCTAAGAAATATAAGACGCAAAAAATATACCACGCTTCTCAAGATATAAAATCAACTTCTCAGAAGCGATGGAAACAGCTCGAGGGCACCAAAAACAAATACTATAGATGGACAGGTTTTAATTCCCTGGGAAAAGACAGTACTCATTGATTCCAGTGATAAGGAAAATTTTAGAGTTACCCAAAATAAATTCTACCACAGCAATAATCAGTAAATCTGACATTGACTATTTTGTGTCCATAAATGTTTGTAATTTTTGAATTTTCAGGATTTGATGGCATTGAACCCTCCTCAACAAATTAAGGCCAGGATCTAGGGCCCTGTTTCCTTTCCTTACCACAACTTGTGATGGGCATCTGACCATCCCAAGCCAGGGTGGAGGGTAGGGGTAGGTGGGTGTGGGTCAGGACATTCACTTCTTGTTCCCATTCTGGCAGGACATTTGTGGGTCAAAGGGCTAAGTTTATTATCAGGATTTAGTATTCAGTCCCTGGGGAGCAGCAGCTGAAAATGTTAGGAAAGAAAGCGAGGTCAAAAATTATTATGAGTCATGAGAGGCACTAATGGAACCTGTCAATGTCTGCAAAATGGTGTAGAGTGAGGATTGCGCACATTCAATTCATGAAGCCTTTATTCCTGCCACTGTTGTTCAGTTATTAATCTAGCTATTTAAGTCAATGACCGGACAGCGGTGGTGCAGCGTTACAGCAGCAGGGACCCGGGTTTGATCATGACTGTACGGAGTTTGTACGTTCTCCCCGTGACCCGCGTGGATTTTCTCCGGGATCTTCGGTTTCCTCCCACACTCCAAAGACGGACAGGTTTGTAAGTTAATTGGCTTGGTAAAATTGTAAATTGTCCCTAGTGTACGTAGGATAGTGTTAATGTGCAGGGATCGCTGGTCGGCAGGAACACGGCGGGCCGAAGGGCCTGTTTCCACCCTGTATCCTTAACTAGACTAAACTAAAAAGACTGTTAGCTGAAAAACCTTTATAGGTTGAAATGATAAGTTTGTTGATCCAGTTGTTTCTTGTCTTTGATTCTGCTGATGTCTGGATAAGGTGTTTGTTTTTAAATAGTTAAGTTATATTCCAGTGCAACATATGAATGCACAGCCTTCAACCAACAGTTCAGCCTTTACCCATTCAGGAAGATGTTGAACTGTTTATTGCTCTATGCTTGGCTTGGCTGGGAACAGCAGGGAACTGTCATTTTGGCATTTGGTTTAAGTCTCCATCGTTTGAATCACTGGGTTATTTCTTTCCTGTTAAGCATTTAGGACTTCACCATGAATGGCATCCTGGACCTACACAATCAGACAGATGTCGTCTATTCAAAGTGGCCTGGCAGATTGCTGAGAAGATCATCAGTAAAGGGATAAAAATATATGGGAACTGGTTCCTGCAGTGGACAGCTTGGGACTTCTAAAAACTGTTTCTTTGTCTAAATAAAACACAGAATAGATGACTTCTCAGCAGCTTTTTCTTCTTCTTTCGTGTGGCATGCACAGCCTAAAGTTGTTGGACAACTTGTTCTATTTGATCCTCCGTTTGTGCACGTCGAGTTGATTGCATTAGTCGAAACAGGGCGGACCACGTGAAGGTTGCAATCTTCCACCCCTTCTCTGCAGCTGTTCCTCCATCACATGTGCCCTTTACAGTGAACTAATTCTTTAGGGAACAGGGGTTCCCCTCTTCCATCATAGTTGAGGCCCTCACTAGGGTCTCCTCGATATCGCACAGCTCCGCTCTTGCTCCCCCTCCCCCCGGTCATAACAGGGGCAGAGTCCCCCTTCTCCTCACCTTTCACCCCATCAGCTCTCTCACACAGCATATAATCCTCCAACATTTTCACCACCTCCAACGAGATCCCACCACTAGTCACATCTTCCCATCTCCACCCCTTTCCACTTTCCATAGAGACCATTCCCTTCCCACCCAAACCATCCCCTCCCCATGTACTTTCCCCTGCGACTGCAGGAGATGCAACACCCGTCCCTATACCTCCACCCTCGACTCTGTCCAAGTACCCCAACATTTTTTTCAGGTAAGGCAGAGGTTCACTTGTACCTCCTCCAACCTCTTCTACTGTATTCGCTGTTCCATTTGTGGTCTCTTATATATCAGCGAGATCATGTGTAGGCGTGGCGATTGTTTCGCTGAACACCTCCGCTCAGTCTGCCTAAACCTACCTGATCTCCCAGATACTAAACACTTTAAATCCCCCTCCTATTCCCACACTGATCTTTCTATCCTCGGCCTCCTCCATTGTCAGAGTGAGGCCTTGCGCAAATTGGAGGAAAAACTCCTCATATTTCGCATGGGCCCAGTGGTATGAATATTGACTTCTCCAACTTCAAATAATTCTTGCTTTCCCTCTCTCTCAATTCCTCCCCCCCTTCCTAGTTCTCCGACCAGTCTGACTGTCCGTGTTTACAATTTGTTGTTACCTTCTCCTGGCTAACAATGATCTATTCTACATTCTCCTTGAACTTCATCCCCTTTGTCTAATTTTCACACCTTACACTTCCCTTTTTCTGTATCTCCCTCTCTCCTGACATTCTGAAAGGGTGGAAGATTGCAACCTTCACGTGGTCCGCCCTGTTTCAACGAATGCAATCAATCTGGCGTGCACAATCAAATAAGATCAAATAGAACAAGTTGTCCTACAACTTAAGGCTGTGCATACCATACGCAAGAAGAAGAAGACATTCTGAAGAAGGGTCTCCACCCAAACCGTCACCCATTCCTTCTATCCAGATATGCTGGATAGTTAAGCAAAGTTACTCCAGCATTTTGTGTCTATCCACTCCCTTTATTGCTGGACATATACAGGAAGAGATGTATTAGCAGAGCCATCTCCATCATCAAAGACCCCTACCACCCATCACATTACATATTCTCCATCCTGCCATCTGGGAAGAGGTACAGGAGCATCAGCTGCAAAACCAGCAGGATGCTCCTTAGCTTCTTCCCGCAGGCTATAAGACTGATAAACGGACTATGCCCCCTGCCAAAGTATCGCGTACCAAACACCAACCTGGACACACTGAAGCAGAGCCATTGTCATGCCACTGCCAATCGGAACTCGTGATATATGTACTTTTATTCTTTATTTCTATTTATTTTTCACCGCACACTGAATGGACACTGGTTGAGAAATGTTTTTTCGTTTTCCTCTGGGTATGTAAGTACTCAGAAAAATGATAATAAAGATATACAATCACTGGCAGTTTCTAGAATGCCCCAAATATTAAATTTTATAACAGTGTCTTCTACTTCGCCTGGGAGCCATTTTCGATATACATTTATGCTGAGGTATGTCAGGGATACCATTTATGGTGTGAAACCCATCATATCCACACTACTGCCCAGCTTGGCTTGTTCAGTTCAGCATCTCCCCTCTGTATTTTAGATGTTAGAGACCAGGCTTTATAGAACCTATACCTTGAGATGCATGATTTTGGGGCATTTTCCATAGTGTTATATCATATGATCTGTCAAGTTATTGTCTTAATTTAAGTTTGGCCAATTCCTACAGGAAAACCAAATGGGAGAAGGAAAAATAGTGTAAAGGAAATAAAGGCTGAAGAAAGGAAAGGAAAAATGGACTTTGACAATCAGTTTTGAGGATATTGTGATAAAACCTGTAGCCATTGTATAGAATGTGCTGCATTCACCTTATATAGTGCATTCAGAAAGTATTCAGCCCCTTCACTCTCTCCACATTTTGATACGTTACAGCCTTATTCTAAAATTGATTACATTCATTTTTTTAAATCATCAATCTACACACAATACCCCATAATAAAAAAGTGAAAACAAGTGTTTAGAAATTTTTGCAAAGTAATTAGAAAGAAATAACTGAAATATCACATTTACATAAATATTCAGACCCTTTGTTATGACACACAAAATTGAGCTTAGGTTCATCCTGTTTCCATTGATTATCCTTGAGATGTATCTACAACTTGATTGGAGTCCATCAGCGGGGCTCGAAATTAGCGGTTGCCCGGGTGCCACTGACCACCCAAAGTGCCGTCGGGCAACCTAAACGGCGAGTCATTTTACCTGGCTTGGCAACTTGGTTTATACCGAAGATAGACACAAACAACTGGAGTAACTCCGCAGGTCCGGCAGCATCTCTGGAGAAAGGGAACTGTTCCTCCAACTTGCGGTGTTGCTCACTCTGGCCATGGAGGAGGCCCAGGACCGAGAGGTCGGATACGGAATGGGAGGGGGAGTTGAAGTGCTGAGCGACCGGGAGGTCGGGTTGGTTTTTGCGGACCGAGCGGAGGTGTTCGGCGAAACGATCGGCAAGCCTCCGCTTGGTCTCACCGATATAGATCATCTGGCATCTGGAGCAGCGGATGCAGTAGATGAGGTTGGAGGAGGTGCAGGTGAACCTCTGTCGGACCGAGTTGGAGGAACAGCACCTCATATTCCGCTTGGGGAGTCTGCATCCTTTGGGCTTGAACATTGAATTTTCTCAATTCTGTTAACCCCTGCTGTCCCCTCCCCCTCCCACCTCTCCCTCAGCCCTCGGGCCCTGGCATTCCCTCTATCTCTATCTCCTTCCCCCACCCTAGTCGCAATAGCTTCTCATTTTCACACCACAAACAGCTTACAAGGACTTGTTCCCTTTAGCATCGATACTTTTTTGCATATCTTTCACTCATTGTTTTTTATCTCTTCACATCATCATCTATATCTCTCGTTTCCCTGATCCCTGACCAGTCTGAAGAAGGGTCTCGACCCGAAACGTCGCCTATCTCCTTCGCTCCTTAGATGCTGCTGCACCCGCTGAGTTTCTCCAGCTTTTTGTGTAACCCTTGATTCTCCAGCATCTGCAGTTTCTTCGTTAACACAAAAGAAGAACTCTCTTGTACAGATTTTTATTTATCTCTCTCAAGTCCCGGTATCATCACAGGGGGGGGGGGGGGGAAGGGGGTGTCTGGAAGAAGCCTTAGACAGCCAGCATTTCTACTGAGGCTGACGACAGAAGCCAACTGAACTATAGCCCTTTTTGCAATAGGTATCCTCTCGCAGTTGGAATTTGAAAACAGGTTTGTGATTTTTGCACCTGTCAACAAAGTTACCAATAACACTTCCACAGAGATACACTTAAACCACAAACTTAGAGGAAATTTAAAGATTGTGCAGTCTGATGTAGGATCAGCTTGTACAAACCTGCCAGCTGCTGCCTTTTAATCTTGCAGCAGGAGTGAACACTACTATTTCTGAGAGCTAATCGACACTGCAAGTAATCTATCTTTTCTACGTATTTCACTGAATCCTCTCAGTCTTCTAACAACCTTCCATCGTGATTCCGTTAGATGCTCACACCAGTATTGCAGTAATTTTAACAGCAAACTAAATCCTGTTAGATAGTATGGGAGAAGTGATATAATTGAAATGACAACAAGAATAAACATTTTTATTTGCATTTTAACTTCAGTAAGAGCCTGTCCCACTTGCATGCAATTGCAGGCGTTTGGCGCGACCAAACGGAAGCGGAGTTCACGCTAAGTACGCACAAAGTATGCGCTAAGTTAGCGCGTGACGTCATTTGTGTCATACCTACCAATCAGCTGGGCAGGAGGCGGGCCGACTAAATTTGGGCGTCGCACGGCATCAGGCGATGGCATCATCATGCAACGCCACAGTGGGCGGTGACGTCATCGTGCAACGCCACGCGCTAGGCGTACGCTGTCAAGACGCTGCATACGTTCGCAATGCGCCTGCTTGGAGCGCGAAGATTTCGGACACTGTCAGATTTTCGGAGCCCTGCGCGATGTCGGGACCATCCCCGCACAACTCCGCGCTTCTATGTGGGAACGGCCCCACGCGGCCACATGGTGCCCGTACGCCTCAAGCGACCACATTTGGTCGCGCCAAAGGGCATGCAATCGCATGCAAGTGGGACAGGCCCTTTAGTTTGTTTGTTCCAAGAGATTAAATGGTTGATATGGAAATCAATTACGCAGTTTAATGGGCCTTCTTCTTTTCCTTCTCAGATGTATACAAGCACCTTATGTTTCTCATGTGTCATATTTAAGGACACATATCCTCACATTAACCATGTATTAATGTAAATTAGTAAGATTAAACGAGAACTTACCAGTTCAAAGTTTGATCTTTATTTTATGAGGAGTAACGATGAGGGATTACGTGAAGAAGGCCCGCCTGGCGCTGGAACGGCATACTTCAAAGCAGCGGCATGAAAAACACAGAACACAATAGCCGGAGTAAGATAGTAAGGCTCATCATAGATTTAGAACTACCAGATGATCATTTATTTTATGAGGGTGTGGAGTGGAGGGCACGTAATCCCTCATCGTTTACTCCTCATAAAATAAAGATCAAACTTCGAACTGGTAAGTTCTCGTTTAATCTTACTATTTTACTTCGGAGTCACGTGAGTGACTACGTGAAGAGTTTGAAGCTTTCTGTGTTTTTCATGTCGTAGAATTTATTCCATACGACAGTCCGGCTCATTTAACACAGTAACGAGCGAATAACACATTTTTCCCCAATCATTGCCTCAAGTTATGTGATAAATTATTTCACATTATAAAGAATAAAAGTAATGCCCTTTCCATTGAAAGGCAAGTTTATCACAAAATACCAATTGATATATATATATTTTGATGGCATGACAAAGCAACAATTATAGAGAACCCAACACTGCGTGTCCAAACCTGACACCATGACTGGTTCCTTTTACTTTAACATTAATTTACACCCTCCTGCGGCCTTGCATCTTTGCTCGAGCGGCTCATCCTGTGCCATTCCTGTGAATGTATCTACCTCATTAACAGAGTGATTTTTCCACCGTTCAGTGTCTAGTTCCACTGAATGTATCCAATTTCTAACCATCTAGAATGCATTCCTCTAGAACCATCAGTTCTTACTGAACCTAATGTGGTTTTTGTGTAATAAGTAGTGCTATCTCATTACCACAGAGACTCTTACCTACTTCAACATATTTCATCAATGTTCACACACACACACACAACTTAAGACCGACAGGATATGTTTATAGGTTTACCTTGGTTTCAGCTCCTCTTGGTGTGCTTTGTTAAGTAAATTCATAAAAATATATGATAATGTAATCTGTATCCACATGCAATTATAACGTAATATTTGCAATGTTTGCACTCTTATATTGATACTAAAGTCATCAGCATTATTATTTTCAATGTTAACTCTTTTTTTTTTTTTTTTTAATCATTGATAGAATTAGAGTCCATTGCCTAAGGCAATTCAGGACTATTTATCTCCCGACTTATATATTACAATTTTGGACAGATTATATATATATATATATACACACACATATATATATTTATATTAATATCCCATATATATCCCTTTCCATATTGGGATATTATGAATGCACCTGATAACTTCTTGGTTAGTATATTGTCCGTTAATAGGACGGTAACACTCTATCAAATAGATACTCAGAAAAATGCAATCCACAAGGAAGTCACATATATCTAATATGATAAAATAACTTTACTGTATACACAGACTTCCAATTTCTTATAACAAAATATTGTTTTTTAAAACTTATTTCTGCAAATTGTAGGTATAACACTTCTTTTATACATAATTATTTTATTGTTATGTTGTTATATTAGTTAAACATTCCTAGACTTCTTTGACCATCAAACTGTTGTAATTGTTTGGTCAACCTTGTGGATAGTCAAATTCATATTTTCATGTCATGGATGCCTTTGTACAACAATAAATTACTGCAGGGTTACATAAAACTGGAGAACCCAGCGGGTGCAGCAGCATCCAAGGAGCGAAAGGAGACAGGCAACGCCTCGGGTCGAGACCCTCAGACTTCAATAAATTACTGCAACTATGAATCATCACAAATGGTTCAACATCACTCAATATTAATGAAACCATGAAGGATCCGTATTGGGCCACCAAAATGCCTCTGGCAGTGTCCTGCTACATTTTCATCAGACACTGCCCTATCAACAAAATGAGGAACACAAAAGAACATCTTTTCCTCATGTAATTGAGAGAAAACATCCACCTTTCCTGTACTTGGTTTACCCACAAGAACATTTGAAAGATCGGTGATTTAATCTGTATGCAACCCAGATTAATCGTAAGTAATCCCTATTAATGACAATGTGTTTTCCTCCCTAAATTTGTTATCTCCGATACCATTGTCTCTTCCTTAGAGATAAACAGCTGGACTAAAACTTTTAGAATATGCCACATCTGTTTACTCAGATAATCCCATGATTATTATTTGACTTATCTTGTGTGTTTTAACATATGCCACAGCCGTGGAATTGTTCACCTTGATATGACATGGACACTTCCATAATAAAACAATCGATATTTAATCCATAACTCCTTATACTTCAATAATTAATACAAATGTTTGGAAATTTTTTAGGACAATCCATTTATGCTCACCTGGTATTATTGTCCGCAGTCCCAACAAGAGACGTATCACCAAACATTCACAGAAGCTGTACATCATCTGTAACACTAGCTTCAGTTTGCAATAGCTGTTAAGCTTATAGTTGAAGCAGCTTGTGAACCAGCTTGTGAACCTTTTTTACATTACTTTAATAATGATAACGTTTCATTTGATATTTGCATAAGCCTCTCACAAAGGTATACATATTCTTATAAGCTTCTGTATTCCTTCATTTGGAGCTTTATTTACTCTTTACCTAACCTAATGGAGGAACAAAGTATGTCAACAACAATGAGACATATTTGTATCATGGAACAATTTTCCCCCCTCTTATGGTGCTGAATTACTCCTAAATTCAGAATAGTAATTTATGAATATTTTATTAATGCCTAAGCATACGCTTTATGTAATGGGTCAGGTCCTTGCCTACCAACAGATTTGTAATTGCAGCACTAATTTGCAGCTGACTCTTATAACCTTCCAATTTAAATGTAATCAAGCTAACCCATGATCATGACCTCATTAGTGCAAGTGCTGATCTTTTATCAGCATAATTGTTCTTCCAGTATTCTGTTTAACAGCCTTGAACTGGTTTAATCCTTTGGACAATGTTTTAACTTGCACAGCTTGACCCATTTTAATTAATTTCAAGCACCTGTAATATTGATTAACAATTTGTTAATAGCAATTGTATTTCAATGTTCAAGATGTTTCCATTTTAATAAAATGTTCTTACACTGTGAAAGTGTATATAAAATGATGTTTTGTATGGTTTATACCATCAAATCTTTACACTGAGGTAATTTTATAATATATATGTACGTACCCCTTCTTTATTGACGTTACTTTTGAGTGCAAACCTAAAAGCAATTTTTAAGGTTTTCTTATACAGGTGAACCAATCCTTTCTTAGTTATATTAAATTAATGATCATAATACACCTGTAATCCCCCACAATTGGAGATTTCATGAACTTATTTTGTAACAAGATGTTTGCACCTCTTCAACGTACTTCAAGCCTTCTTTCCCCATTATATGGGTTTGGATAAGGCTATGTTGGATTATACCACTTCTGCCTTGGTTTTGATCCATTATCAAATCATTCTTTGGATCATAGTTTTTCCCCCAAAGTTTAAAGATCTTTGCCTTTGTTTGATCCTTTATCAAATCTTTCATTGGATCATAGTTTTCCTCCCCCAAAGTTTAAAGATCAGTAGTCTGTTCTTTTGTAATCAATATCTTTGATTTATCATAAGGCAGGTTTATTCCATAATAATCAGGAGTTTAACATAACCTGATTTGTATTAATCTGCGAATCTAGAGTGCAGATTTGGTAATTAATATTATATATTTCTTCCCATTGAGCTCCACAAACTGATGGCAATTTATTTTATTTTTAAAATATTAGTTATTTGCACAACGTTTTATTTTATTTAATTTTATTTTCCTTTTTTTTCTCTTTTGAATAGTAATGCCATGCACCAGTTTGAAATACTTTGAAATTGTATTTCTTTATATCTCATATAATTTGAGCCATGGATATCATAAACGGATTCACCGTTGATATTTTTATAAAAACATAAAGTTTTATCATATTCCGCTGTTTCACTCATTACAGCTTTGGTGAGTTTTTAGTTTCCATGTTTACTTTTCATGGCCTCACTCATTATTTGTTCTGCTGTTTTAACCATAACAGCTTTTAGTGAGAAACCAACTAATTTTGGTTCTCAATGGTAATTTTCCATGGCCTCATTTCTTATTCAGGTGTTGTGCATTCACCTGTGTATATATATATATATATATATATATATATATATATATATATATATATATATATATATATATATATATAATATATATATATATTGGTGCTGTGGTGGGTACTTCATGACCAGCCACCACTATCAGTGCATTTTTTAGGGTCAGTTTTTCCATTTTATTTTTCACTGCCCTTGTTTCTCCTGAGTTTTTTTTTTTTTTTTTTTTTTCCTCATGGAGACTACCTTCAGAAAAATCTGAGGTAGATATTCCCACCATATTTCATCATATTTTTTTTTTTTTCCTCTTTATATGTGAAGGTAGGTTAGGGAATATTTCCATTATTTTTCGTCTGAAGGCCTTTATTAACTTTTTTTTTTATTTTTAATTTTTATTATGGCCTTTCTGACATTTAAAATTCCCTCCCCCCCCCCCCCCCCCCCCCCCCCCCCCGCCAAATAGTTTGTGGAGCATCAAACTTCCTAACGTAATTTTAACGGTCACCAGTATCGGAACCGGCTCCGCAATTTATCTCCCGTCCTGATCGCTGGGTATTCCCCCGGGACGTTCTTTTTTAAACTCCGTTTTCATACAGAGTATTTCTGTTCTATTTTAATCTTTTATTTTACTTTTGTTTTTAAATTCATTTTAAATCCTGGTTCAATATACCAGGCACGGAGTTTCCAGACCCTAAAAGCTTTTCAACTGCACTTACCTGCCGGTTCTGTACCTACCGCTGTCGACGAGCTAGCCTCTGCAGCTCTTGCTTCTGCCGTCAGCGTCGACGTAATGCCGTTCCAGCGCCAAGCGGGCCTTCTTCACGTAGTCACTCACGTGACTCCGAACTAAAATAGTGTAATTTATTGCATTGATTAATAACTGGATTAAACAATAGGGAGCCAATTAATTTAGTTTTCCAATCACATAACAATAGTTGACATGATTTAGTTTAGTTTAGTTTAGAGATACAGCACGGAAACAGGCTCTTCAGCCCACCAGGTCCGTTCCCACCAGCGATCGCACATTACCACTATCCTACAATTGTTACATTTACCAAGCCAATTAACCTACAAACCTGTATGTCTTTGGAATGTTGGAGGAAACTGAAGATCTCGGAGAAAACTCACACAGGTCACGGGGAGAACGTACAAACTCTGTGCAGACAGCATCCGTAATCGGGATCGAACCCAGGTCCCGGTGCTGCACTTGCTGTAAGGCAGCAACTCTACCGCTGCACCACCGTGACTGCCGTGGTTTGGAGAAAAAAAATTTAATGGGTAAATTAAAAGTAGGATCAAACAATACAGATGGTTTCTATGTGGGTAAGTGCTTTCTTAATCCTGATTATTATTGATGAAGACAGAAGAGAAAAAAAGTTTCAGGAAAGAAATATAACGGCACTAATCTCCAGGGTTTGATAGTTTCAACCATAGGCTTTTAAAGAATGTCGCTGAGGAAACTGTAGAGGCTTTAGCTATACCCTTCCAAAGTTGTCTCAGTTTGGGTTTTGATCTCTTAGACTGGAAAATTGCAGTATTATTTGATTATTTGTTAAAAAATGGGAGTTAAATTAAGAAACAAAACAGGGGCCGCGGAACATTTTTGAAAGTGGGGGGGCTGAGCGACCACTGATCACCGGTGAGGGAGCGGAGCGGAGCGACCGAGCGGGGGGAGAGTGTGGGAGGGGGCACAATTATTATTTTTTGTTGTTGCTCGACCTCTAAAAACTGGGGGATAATACAGGCCATCCCCCAACTCAAAAAGCGATGGGATATATCCCTCATCCCCCCCCCCCCCCGTCTGTTTCGCTCCCTTCTGCTCGGCGGCCAATCACAGCGCTTCGTTCACTGCCCCATATCTCGACTGTGAACCGCGCTGTGATTGTCCGTTGAGCGGAGGGGTGGGAGGGTTTTGGGGGCGGGGGGCAGCAGTCGGTTTCCGCCACGGCTAGTCATGGTTTTGCCCAAAGATCATGGAGCGGAGCTCCGCTTTACGATCTTTGGTTTCAGGGGCGGAAAACATGGGGACACGTCCCCCCCATGTTTTGAGAGGTGGGGGACGTCCCCCCCAAAGTTTTTGTAATCTGGATTTTAAAATCTCTGATTTCCGCGAGACAATGGAGGTGGGACTGCTGATCGAGGGCTTCGATTGGGCGAGAGAGACGTCGGTCAGCAGGCAATGGGGGCTGGACATGATGATTCAGCACGACGATTGGAGGAAGGAGGAGGGGGGGGCGTGGGACTGAGGATAGAGTGCGGTGATTGGAGGAGGGAGATGTGGCACAGACCTGCGCCTCATCCGCAGCCAAGATCGATCCTGGCCAGGTCTCCGACACTCCCGTCCCGTCCCCACCTGAGTGCCCACCCCCCCCCATGGGTGGCCAGAGATATCGGGAGTCAGATGGGCGCGGCGCCCCCAGGCCCACAGCCAGCGCAGAGAAGCAGCGCTAAACCCAGCTCACTCTGCCTGGTTAACCTGCCTGGGCTTGCGGGAAATATGGGCAGCGCGGAAAAGCAGCGCTGGTGTCCCATCATTCTAGTCAGGGCTGTAGTTAACCCGGCGAGACAGGCAGAGTTGAGCTGCATTTAGCGCTGGATTGAGCCTCCGAAGCCTCCCGCATGTGTGTGTGAGTGTGCGCATGTGAGCGCGGCCGCCAAAATACTGTGTCCCCCCTGTCCCCTCCCCTCCATATTTTGATAGCGAGTTCCGCTCTTGTTTTTTTGCCGCGCTCACTGTGCGTTTGTTCTGAGATTCTAGATGTCGAAGGTCCTCAGAAGAAGAGAAAAATACACTGAAAAATACACTGGGTTAGGAAGCATGTCTCGCCAAAAAAGTGGAGGGGCTCCAGCCCCCCCCCCCCCTCCCGGTTCCGCGGCCCATGCAAAAGGCAATAACAAAATACTACCGATACTGAAATCAAATAAAAATGAAATGACAACAGGATATGCATTTGCATGGAGAGTTAAATCAAGTTATAAACACATTATAACATTTGTTCTGGAGAACCTATTGAACCTGGAATTAAAGACAAAGTAATTGTGACAAGGTAATAAAGCTGATGGTAAAGGCTAGGCCACATCTAATAAACCTAACTGAACGTTTATTTATGAAGCAGTTTTCAAGGTAATGATAGACACAACATGCTGGAATAACTCAGCGGGACAGGCGGCATTGCTGGAGGGAAGGAATGGGTGATGTTTCGGGTCGAGAGTTCTTCAGATTGATCAGTCTGAAGAAGGGTCTCGACCTAAAGAGTCACCCATTCCTTCTCTCCAGAGATGCTGCTTGTCCCACTGAGTTACTCCAGCATTTTTTGTCTATCTTCGATTTAAACCAGCATCTGCAGTTCTTTCCTACGTATGAAGTCATCCATCGTTAACGATGAAAAGCTAGAGAGAGAGAGCGTTCCAAGAGTGTGGATCACTCCAATGCTAGCTGAAAAAAATAGTAAAGAAGACTAATGGAATTATGTCCTTTGGAAATAAAGGCTTTGGGGTGGGAGATTGCGACCTTCACATGGTCCACCCTGTTTCAACAAATGCAATCGACCTGGCGTGCACAAACAGAAGATCAAACAGAACAAGTTGTCTTACAACTTTAGGCTGTGCACGCCATACGCAAGAAGAAGAAGAAGAAATGAAGGCTTTGATTATAAAGAGCAAGAAGATTTACTGTAACTGTGTAATGTTCTAGTCAAACTATATCTGGAGCGATGTATATAGTCCCAATTCCTGCACTTTAGAAGGATATATTAGCGTCATCATGAAGTCATAGAGGCATATAGCAATGAAACATGATCTACTACTGCCCACTGAGTCAGCTGGCCATTAAGCATCCAATCCCATTAGATCTACACAAATCACATTTTATTTACCCCATATATCTTTCAGTTCCTTCTAGTTTCCACCACTTACTACATTCTAGGAGCAATTTACCAACCGGCTTGCATGTCTTTTAGATGCGGGACAAAACTGGAGCGTTTGGAGAAAATCGTTGTGGTCACAGTTTACAGCAAACTTGGCACGGACACTGAAGAGGTTAGATTGAACCCGAGTTGGTGGAGGTCTACCAACTGCTCCACTCTGCTGCCCACATTGGATGGATTACAGTGCAGAATCACAAACATTTTTTTTAACAATTTCACAGTTAAGTTAGGATGAAAGATTACATATAGGAGTAGGGAAGTAATGTTAAAATTGTACAAGGCATTGGTAAGACCCCCAATTCTGGAGTATGGTGTACAATTCTGGTTGCCTAATTTTAGGAAGGATGTCAACAAAATAGAGAGAGTACAGAGGAGATTTATTAGAATGTTGCCTGGGTTCCAGCAACTATGTTACAGAGAAAGGTTGAACAAGTTAGGTCTTTATTCTTTGGAGCGCAGAAGGTTAAGGGGGGACTTGATTGAGGTCTTTAAAATGCTGAAAGGGATAGACAGAGTTGACGTGGATAAGCTTTTCCCATTGAGGGTAGGAAGATTCAAAGAAGAGGGCATGACATGCGAATTAAGGGACAGAAGTTTAGGGGTAACGTGAGGGGGAACTTCTTTACTCAGAGGGTGGTGGCTGTGTGGAATGAGCTTCCAGCAGAAGTGATGGAGGCAGGATCGATTTTAACATTTAAAAGTAAAGTGGATAGGTATATGGACGGGAAGGGAATGGAGGGGTATGGTCTGTGTAGGTAGATGGAACTAGGGGAAAACAAATGGTCGGCACGGATTGGAAGGGCCGAGAGGGCCTGTTTCCATGCTGTAATTGTTATATGGTTAAATGGTTACATAATGTGGGTAAATATTCCGAGAACCAATGAAAGTCAAGAGCTCAATTGGATAGTATTTTAGGATTTTAAAAGGAATTTGTTACATAGATGAAGAGAAATTGTTCTTCTGGCGGAGAATTCCATAATAAGAGCCATAATAATAAAATCAAAACTAGCACAAGAAACAGTTAGATGGGACAGGTTTGGAGGGATATGGACCAAACGCGGGCAGGTGGGACTAGTGTAGCTGGGACATGTTGGCCGGTGTGGGCTGAAGGGCCTTTTTCTACACTGTATTACTCAATGACTCTCTGACATTCATGTGATTTATTCAGAAAAACCTTTTCAGATAACTGAATATTGATTCAGAGACTTCCACAAAAGGCAGTAAAGACTCATTCAATTTACTAATTCAATCATCGTATTGATATGGACTCACACAAGATCCAGCCATTGGAAGCAGGCTTGTGATGGATCTATTGCACTGAGGCAGGTTTGCAATGGACTTGCTGCACTGAGCTGGGCTCAGCACAGAGTTCTTGCTGCATCCGGGAATTACCTTAACCATCTTGAAATATTTCAAATGCTGCCAGCGTCTGCTACAAAAGGGCTAAATATAACATTTTCTAAGTTATTCCTTAATGGTCTAATATTCATCTTTTCCATCACATTATAATCACATGTTTTCATTGCCTGCAAAAAAACTGTCCACCTACTTTAACATCATCCCTCTCATTGTGAAAATATGCATTTTTGCCATTTTTTAAAATCCATTGAGAATAGATTGACCATAAACATCTTTGAATTCTGCCAACTACCTCAACTTCTTTTCTTAAATCTGATGTGAATTCAACAGATTTCTTGGCTGAATTAAGCCCCTCCGCCACAAAATCATCAGGAACCAACTCTTTCAATCCACAGATCTTCTTATTCCCTATCTATGTGTCATTTTGAGCCAAAGCGCATTGCCTGCACTTTATTGCCACTAATTCCCCGTTATCTGTACACTCACCAACCTCCATTGGTCTGCAGTGGCTCGAGAGCCTCTGTTTTAGAATCTTACCTTCCATTTATTGCATGGTCTCATATCCTTACACAACCTCTGCACTTTATTCCAGTAACTTATTTCAGTCAAGTGACTCTTGCCTCTGATGTGACAACCTTGGTTCTTGGTTCTTGGTTCTTGGTTACTTGGTCCTCCAAAATATTCCAACTGGAATTTGAACTGGAGGTGGTGAAGGGAGGGGTTAAGCCAGAGAGGGTTATTGGGAAGAAAGTGCCACTTTAAATTTAGTTGCATCTGGCTGGGCAACCGTGGTTTGGTGGAGATTATTCCATGCTTTAATAGTGCGTGGGAAGAACAAATTGCTGTACACATCTGTCTTTGTGGCTGGGACCACAAATTGGATCGAATGCCCTCGTCTGCTCCTAATTGGTTTGGGGTTGGTGTAGGTCTTGTGATCTATGTCTAGCTGACCATTTAACATTTTGTAAAAACAGGTCAAACGGTGAGCTTCACGTCTGTCTTGGAGAGGGTTCCACCCCAGAGAATTCAGAAGTTTCTCTCTCGTAGGTGTTAGTAACAAATCGAGCGGCCTGTCTTTGGACACGTTCGATGGATGAAATGTTTTTATCTGTGTATGGGTCCCAAGCTGCAACTGCGTAGTCCTGAAGAGGTCTAAACGAGTGTGAAATACAGCTTCTCCTTGACAGAAGCAGAACAATGATGGAAGTTGCGCCTCAGGAAGTTTAGGACACCTGTTGCTTTCACTGTTGCATGATGAGTCTGACCGTTCCAACGTAGATCATTCTGCAATTTGATGCCAAGATACTTGGTTTGTTTGGATTCTTCCAGGGTGACACCAAGTATGTTGTAAGATGTGACGCCTGGAATACCTTGTGTATTACTTTTCCTGTCACTTCAACCAGATGAGCTTAATCGTAGTCTTTTTCCTTAATATCTTGTTTTCTGTTGTGCCAGCATAGGAACATAGGAACATAGAAACATAGAAAATAGGTGCAGGAGGAGGCCATTCGGCCCTTCGAGCCAGCACCGCCATTCATTGTGATCATGGCTGATTGTCCCTGATTAATAGCCCGTGCCTGCCATCTCTCCATATCCCTTGATCCCACTATCCCCTAGAACTCTATCTAACGCTCTGTTAAATCCATCCAGTGATTTGGCCTCCACTGCCCTCTGTGGCAGGGAATTCCACAAATTCCCAAGTCTCTGGGTGAAAAA
This sequence comes from Okamejei kenojei, assembly GCA_035221665.1. NCBI lineage: Eukaryota > Metazoa > Chordata > Chondrichthyes > Rajiformes > Rajidae > Okamejei > Okamejei kenojei. Next base: position 11,608,539 of record CM069153.1, read on the forward strand.
GATATTTCTCACCTCAGTCTTAAATGGCCTCCTCTTTATTCTAAGACTGTGTCCCCTGGTTCTGGACTCGCCCAACATTGGGAACATTTTTCCTGCATCTAGCTTGTCCAGTCCTTTTATATGTTTCTATAAGAATACTTACTGATGTGACAGTTTTTTTCTCCTGTGGGTATTTTCCTAAAACAGATAAATTCAACAATTGTTCTTTAAATTCTTGGCTTCTTTGTTTATCCCTGCACCTTTATTTCACTTTTCTCACTATTTTCCCCAACAGCTCATGTATTTATGATTTATTTATGAATATGAAAAGATATGCCATCCAAGATACCTTTCACAAACTCACGATGCCTCAAAATGATCTTTATAGTCCTTAAATTAGTTCCTCCTACTTTCCTATGAAGGATTCAGTTTGTCGCATGAAGTTTATAATTTTACTTCAGAGTCACGTGAGTGATTCCGTGAAGAAGACCCGCCAGGCCGCATGCGCACCAGTACGTCAGCCACACTAGCGGAAGCACCAGACTGGCAGGACAGAGCTCCTGCCGGCGGTAAGTTAAACCTAAAAGGTAAGTTCAGATTTTTACTTACCAGGGGTTTTCAGGCCGTGGGGCATACCCCAAGGGATGAAGGGCACATGTCAGAGGTACCTTTTTCCTGACAACAAAGTTGCCATCCCAGCAGAACACTCTATTTGGGTTAAGGCCAATGGGTTCGTATCTGTATTGGTAACCTGCGGCCTGCGGCAGCGCCTGTTTTGGGTTGCCTACGAATCACCCTCTCTGAAGAGGGAAGAGCAAAAGGTCAAAATATAACTGACTCCAGGCTCTAAAGAAGTCAATAGAACATACTTAAGCACATGTGCTGGCAGTGAACAGCGCCAACAGGGGGATGTGAGAGCCAGCCGCTGAATCTGTTATTCAGGTAGGCCTATTCAACAGGGGAAGAAAGCATGGCAGACGAATCAATTAGGCCAACGGCGGGCAAAAGTCACTGTTTCAGAACGCATCCCAGGCCCTCATCGGCACTAAGCGGTTCACTGGAGCCGGGGGCAGCATGATAGCTCAGATATTCCATGCATGTTACCAATCCTACTCAACAAAATGCGTCTAGCACTTCCAAAATATGGATAGTGCACCGTTCACAAGTTGTAAATATTTACATTTGTTTTGTACAACACACAAAGGGTAAAAATATTTAGTTGAGGCACAGTCGGAGCATTCCAAGCAAGTTTGGATTATGGCCAGGGTTATTTAAAAAAAAATTAAGGTTCGGAAATTGGGCAAATGTTCTCATGCAAACCACCCATGGAATAAGGCAGGAGTGGTATGTTATTATGAAGAATGGAGAGTGTCGGGCATATGAACTTTCTGAATATGAAAACTTATTTTCCTGAGTACAACAGATTCATAGGGTCAGAGATCCATGCTATGCAAATCCCATTACAGAGGTTATCAAACACAATGTAAGTGTACTATAACGGTAAAGCTTTGGGATATGGGATAAACTGTTTGTTGGTTATTGGGATTTACTTTTAATTATTATTAGCCTTGACTCCGCCTTGTGGCAAGAGATTGGAGTTATAGCAATCTGTTACAAAACTGAGTTTATTTTCATCAAGAGTAATTGGCAATATAGGAGCTGTGTTTCAGTCGAGCAAATCAAGGAACTGATATCATGTAAGTAGCAATTAGACCATTGTTAACAACCTTATGCTATTGTCAGCTGAAGCTACCTCAGCCACAATGATGAAGTAACAGTATTCAGCATTGCTGAACATGACAATAACTCAGTGAACTTGAATTTGAAACTCGCTACAGTAGTGTGGTCGGTCGAATTCAGTTATTACAAACTGATGTTTAGGAGTCTAAGATGAGAAGTTCCGAATACCATCACCTACTTGGAGGTATTGGAGATTGCGTGAGTTACCAATTCTTCAATTGTTGGTATCAACTAAATATACACTAAATGCACCCCATGGGTAAGGGGCTATTGAGCGAATATACATATTCTACATGCTCAAATTCATGTTGCTGCTCCAAGATGGTGACATATGTTAGTCACATGGTAATCAAGTAAAAGTATCCTGTAATAATTACCTAAATCTCCTTTGCCACTGGTGTATCATCCAGTTCAGATCGATGATAACACAGTATAAGAGTTGGATCTCAAAGTATGATGAAAGTATGGTTGAATATTACATCGAATATCGACATGTTGGTGCATGTTTATTCACATTGCAAAAATATGTGGCACAACAGTGCGGAGAAATACATTCTCGCTTCAATAGGAGGAATGGTCTTCCTCATTTTTTGCCTCATTAGCCGGGTTTTAAAACAGTCAGCAAAGACCTCGCTTGGGTTCGTACTGTCGGACTGGCCAAGCGTCCATGTTGCCTGCTGCTTCATCGGGCATTATGCGGCAACGGTATATGGTTATTCCAAAAAACAAGAAATTGCTGTTTCAAACTGTGGTTCAGGAGACCGGCCTTTGCACAGTAAAACAATTATTGACTTACACATTTTGAATGGATTGACTTATGCCTCAGGTTGTCACATCAAGCCATGAAGGTGCTCACTGAAGTGTGCAGAGATAGTATCCAAAAAAGCAGTACATTTCTTTTGAGGGGATCAGAAGTGTTTTTTGTTAAATGTTAATGTTACATTTAATACGGTACAGATTACCGACGTTTTCCAGTTCATCTTAAATGGCATTTGACAATAATTCAGTTATAGAGACACTACAGCTGCAACATAAGGGAACTACGCTGTCAGGTTCAACCCGGATATTGAGTTGTTAAAAGATCTTGACACAAGTTCTCCCACTAGATTATGCAGTTGGTTATTGTAAATGTGTGAACATTATTTCATCAAGGGGTTCCAGCTACATCCTTAGTCATGACACTTATATCAGCACAACGACAGCAAACATTGCAAACTCTGTGGCTAGATAGGATTAGAATTGGCTGCAGGTGCCGTTACATTTTACATTCAGGTCTACACAAGCAGAGTAGACTAGGGGTGGCATGATTTAAGATCATTTGGATACCCCACGGTCTCACGTCTATGTTATCAAGGCCACCAGAATCCTAAGAAGTATGGAATTAGCATTGTTTATTAGTCAACAAACAACTACACAAAGGAAAGTCGGTTCTGACTATTTCAAGGTGGCTGCGGCAGGTTCTGGGTTATACAGGTATTAACACTGACGATTGTATATTATGAAGCTCCAATAACAACTGTGGAGAAGATGGAGCGAACCATAACTTCATACGCGAAGAAATGGCTCGGTGTCCCACGATGTCTAACTAACATCGGCCTCTATGGCAAAGGGGTCCTGGAACTACCTCTCACTAGTCTAACAGAGGAATACAAGTGTTCCAAAGTAAGACTCCAGATGACACTGAGGGACTCTAGAGACAAGACCATCAGTGCTGTTGCGCCGCCCCTAGTAACCGGCCGGAAGTGGACACCATCTGATGCAGTACAGCAAGCTTCATCAGCCCTGAGGCACAAAGACGTCGTGGGGCAAATGCAGCAGGGAAGAGGAGGCTTTGGCCTTACGACAAATAAACCAACTTGGCGAAAGGCCACAACATCAGAGCGGAGGACATTGGTGGTTGAGGAGGTGCGGCGACAGGAGGAGGCCGCAAGAAGTGCAAAGGCGGTCTCGCTTGCCAAACAGGGGCAATGGATGCAGTGGGAAGGTGTGGAGCGGAGGAAGATCAGCTGGAAAGACCTATGGGAAATGGAATCAAGCAAGATCAGCTTCATCATCAGAGCGACATACAACGTCCTTCCATCACCAAAGAACCTCAATCAGTGGTACGGCGGGGATCCAACCTGTGCCCTCTGCCCAACTCCAGCGACCCTCAAACACATCATGGTAGGCTGCAAGACCAGCCTCACGCAAGGGAGATACACGTGGAGGCATAATCAGGTATTAAAAAGCCTGGCAACAGCCCTTGAGAACAGGCTGTGTGCGACCAACTCCTTGCCTCCGAGAGCAAGCAACCCCTCCCACTTAAGGGCGACAACCTTTGTCCGAGAAGGACAGAAAACACCGAAACATCCTTCCACTAGATCAGAAGAAGGAAACCTATGCAGGGCCCGTGACTGGAGGATGCTGGCGGACATCGGCCGACAACTAATCTTTCCACCTGAAATTGCTTCAACCAACCTCAGGCCAGATTTGGTGTTCTGGTCCCTTTCACAGAAGACTGCTTACATCATAGAGCTCACAGTTCCATGGGAGAACTCTGTTGTGGAGGCCTATGAGCGTAAGAAGCTGCGCTACACAGAGCTTGCAGCAGAGGCAAGGCAGCGTGGCTGGAACATCAACGTTTATCCAGTTGAAGTGGGATGCAGAGGATTTGTTGCGTCATCTACCATCAGACTGCTGAAGGAGCTTGGAATCCACGGTCAGGCTCTGCAGAAGACCATAAGATCACTCTCAGACGCGGCTGAAAGAAGCAGCCGTTGGATTTGGCTCAAGCGGAAAGACCAATGCTGGGCCCCAAATGCGTCATGGTGAATCTTTGAGGCAGTTTGACACGGGACACACGCTGAGGGCTGATCATCCTGCAGCGGGCCGCCCTTGTGGAGGGTGTATAGTGATAAAAGGCCGAAACACCCAGTGATGCAAGGGTACACTACTGATGATGTGTCCTGTGCCCAGCTGTCCTGAAGGTTACCCAGGCCAAGATATACGTATACGTAACCCCCCCCCCCCCCCCTGATGTTGAGCGTCCACCACTCTCAGCAATCAATGAATGTCGTGAAATGCTCCCCAACTACTGGCAAGGGACTTCTTAACATCTAGTCCTGTGTATTTGATTCTCATTCCACCAGGTCAGCATCAACGTCAGCGTATCATTTAGATAGTGTGTTTACATCTCATTCCACTAGGGCAGCAGCTACATCGGTGGCCAATATGAGGGACGTGCCCGTCGACCATATTTTGGCGGCCGCCGGATGGGCAAATGAGCTGACGTTTCAGAATTTTCTACCATCAGCCGATTGCTGATCCAGGGCTGTTTGCCAATGCTATTTTAAGTTCTGTTTAAAGTGCCCTAGGATAGAGGGGTACTGTTGTTTGTTTATATATTTTAAATAAACTTTATTACTGCATTAAATGCAATGTTACTACTAAGGCATTAATTTCTCATTCGAGTGCAGTGGGATGCCGAGATTTGTAATCTGCGGCATGAAATCACAAAGCTTTGAACTCTTCACGGAATCACTCACGTGATTGAAGTTTGAAGTTTGACTTTCATTTTATGAGGAGTTACATTGGTGATTACGTGCCCGCCACGCCCAACCCTCTCTCATAAAGGATAATCTGGTAGTTCTCGAGTCTTACTATCATCTTACTACGATTTCATACTGCTGCTTTGAAGATTGGTGCGCATGCGGCCTGGCTGGTCTTCTTCACGTAATCACCAACGTAACTCCATATAAAATCAAGATCAAACTTCAAACTGGTAAGTTCTCATTTAATCTTACTATTATTGTTGTAATGCCAGAAACATGGCAGCCATTTTGTAACTAGTGTAGAACTCAAAATGCTGGAGTAACTCTGTGGGTCCGGCAGCATCTCTGGAGATCAAGGACCAGCAACATTTCTTCAGAGTCATTTAATAATCATTGTCATACATGCCCCCACATGTATTTCCATTATTTCATCATTAAAAATACTAACTTTTGTCAACAATCTATTTTTAAAAAATCACACTGTTAGTTATGGTCAACTGAATCAAAGAAACAAAGTTATGAAATATTTCAAATATATTTGATATAAGGCAACTACAATACAAAAGCTTATGAGAAAGCTTTATATTCAACATCCTATTAATTGAAAATATCATAAAACAGGAAAGCCAGAGATTAGACAAATAAAATTGAATATGGCAATAGTTTCTGTCTTCGTAAAAAGCAAAGACATTCAACTTTTGACCCAGCCTTCATAACCAGAAGTGATTTATGAGATAAAGGTTATGTGGAGTATACTTTGTGTGTCTGAAACCAACCTGGAAGTATATATTCCATATATTGTATTAATAAAGGTGATAATCAGGCATTCTAAACCTGCCCATTGCTTGTGGGGAAGTATTATCGAGGTCAAGTAGGAAAAAACTTATTTTGGAACCAAGAAACACAGTGTTACTTTTCAAAGGTAAATGTAAATATTTAAAAATTGTTAAGCCATTGATATTGTTGGCATACAGCCATTTATACCATTTGTATATGGAAATAAAGTCATGTTTTTATTATAACTCAAACAGTAAAACATTAGTACCTGCCTATTATTACTAGATCTGTTTTCTTGTGATTTGTACATGAAGTTATTCTTTTAAGCCACTTGGACTTGGACAAGCATTTGGCAGAAGTATTGGATGTCAGCCTGGAACGTGCCAGAAAGGGTAGTATGAGATAAAAATGGACAAAGATCAAATCGTATTGGAAATGGGGCTGAATTAAAATAAGTTAGAAGTCAGCCAAACTGAACCTCTGCAAGCAGACAAACATAAGCCAATCCTTAGAGAGCCGATTTATATAATACTTTTGTCAAATGGTTATCTGTGGAATATATTCCATATTTCATGGTTCCTGATTATGACTATCAAACCCCTCCATTGTGAAGGTGGCACTTTGGATTATAAACCTCAATAGCCCATTTCTCTAAGAGCCACTGACATGGGAAACTCCATCTGATAAAGGTGCATGTTAACTGCAAACTAAATTTATCACGAAAGGTAGACACAAAATGCTGGAGTAGCTCAGCAGGACAGGCAGCATCTCTGGAAAGAAGGAATGGGTGATGTTTCGGGTCCAGAGATGCTGCCTGTCCCGCTGAGTTACTCCAACATTTTGTGAATACCTTCGACTTATGCCAGCATCCGCAGTTATTTCCTACTAAATTTATTACCTTCCTTACATTAGAAATCAGGATTGACAAAATTAAATTAAATGGCAGAGCTGGTAGAGCTGCTGTCTCACAGCACCAGACCTGGCTTTGATCCTCAACCCCGGGTGCTGTCTGTGTGGTGTTTGCGCAGTTTCCTCCCATAACCCAAAATCTGCAGGATTTTTAGATTAATTGGCCTCTGTAAATTACCCCTAATCTATATGGAGTGAATGAGAATGTGGGACAACATCGGATGTGAACAGGTGATCAATGGTCGATGAGGAGGGGTCAAAGGGCCTGTGTCTATACTGTATCTCAAGACTAAACTTAAACTAAAAACTAATTCCATATAGTAATAAGTTGAGAACAAAAATTAATTGGGGACGAATTTCAAAGACATCATTTGAACAGGTAATTACAATCCACTTCTAAAAGAACATAAAATCAGGTCCCAAATACAACAGTACAGCATCTCTAAATAGGTCAGGCAACATCTATGGAAAGAGAAACAGTTACATTTCATCAGAACTGGAGAAGAGAGTAAGTAATCTAGTTTTGGGCAGCAAGGAAAGTGAGGGACAGATGGGTGGAATATAGGGAATCATGTTGATAGGGGTGAGGCCAAATGAGTTAATGGGCATAGAAGCACATTACAGCTCTTTGTTTGTGTTCTGTGTTGTAATAATAACATGGTTGTGGGACATTCCCAGCAAGTTGGGCTATAACATTAGAGATAACAGAGCCAAAATCAGATGAACGATAGGTAGGAATGGCCAGTTTAATACAAAATTGAGAATTGAATTGAATTGAATAAAATGTATTAGCCAAGTATGTATACATACAAGGAATTTGCCTTGGTGCTTTGCTTGTAAAAGGATAAAAACACGAAAAAAACCTAAACAACATATAGTGCAGTTTTGAAAAATAATGAACCAAGAATTGGAAACATGACAACCACAGGTTATTTTTCTGAACATAGACATCTTAGAAACATCTTAGAAATAAAGAACGAGTTAGTTATTTAAAGTTGGAGAATTGCTTGGAACCCATTTGGTGTTATCCTATCAGAGGTATTCCATTGGTTCAACATATTTCCTAACTTCTCCACCAGTGAAAACTAAATAGTGTTTTCTTTCTTAGTTCTGAAAAAGAGTCTGGAATCGGAAAAGTTAACTCTATTTCTCTTTCCACAGATGTTGCCTGACCTGCAAAGTGTTTCCAGAATTTTCTGTTTTTATTTCAGCTTTCCAGCATCTGCAGTTTTTTTCATGTTTATTTCCAGTTATCTTGATAGTGATGTTTTGGTAGCTTACTGTCAAACATGTAGTTGGTGCTTTAGGACTTGAGATTTGTAGCTGGAAAGAGGATTAATATGTTGAACTCCTCTGTGTAGCTGCCTTTACAGACTGTGTGCCTGATGCCCATAGGTTAACCCTATGTTGAAATTTAAAAATGCGGATGGTGGAAATTTGAAAAAAATCAGAAAATCTTAGAATTCCTCAGCAGATCAGAGAGCATCTGTGGAACGGGACACAGTCAATGCTTCATCATTCTTTATTGTTGCTTGATTATATATGAAGTATGTGTAAGAAGGAACTGCAAATGCTGGTTTAAACTGAAGATAGACACAAAAAGCTGGCTTAACTCAGCGGGACAGGCAGCATCTCTGGAGAGAAAGAATGGGTGATGTATACTATACAGTAGATGCAAGCAGAAGCCTCCACGTGGCACATCCCGGTCAATGCTGACGACAGGAACTGTACCACAGTGACTGACTGAAGTAGCCAATTCTGCAACCACTGACTGTCAACCGTCACTGACGGACTGGAAAGACGTGATATAGAAGATGGCCGGACACGAGGAAGAAGTGTACAAAGGCATATACCAATTTGCAGATTATGAACTAAATAAAGAATGAGGCTGCTTTAAATAATGTAACATCAAAAAGCCCTCAAGATGTTGGAGTTTCTAAGATGTCTATGTTCAGCATAAGAACCTGTGGTTGTCATATTTCCATTTCTTGGTTCATTATTTTTCAATAGTGCACTATTTCTTTAGGGTGTAGGAAGGAACTGCAGATGCTGGTTTGCACCGGAGATAGACACAAAATGCTGGAGTAACTCAGTGGGAGAGAAGAAATGGGTGCGGTTTCGTGTCGAGACCCTTCTTCTCTTCTTCACCGAGCCCACAGCTAACAATGGACCATTTCCTTGATCGTTGTTACTTTTTTGCATCTCTTTCATTTCTTTGTTTTATATCTCTCTATATCGCCGTCAATATCCCTCGTTTCCATTTCACCTGACTCTCACTGAAGAAGGGCCTAGACCCAAAACATCACCGATTACTGCTCTCCAGAGATGCTGCCTGTCCCACTGAGTTACTCCAGCATTTTGTGTCTAACTACTTGTTCAAGTATTGGTTCGAGACATTTCACCTACTTACACTATCTTAAACTCTAACCAGATTGCTAGGTTGTTTCCAATCAGCACAAACAGCAAACTGGTTGACGGTTTTGGAAGCTTGCCCTTTGGCCAGTGAGAACTGCTTCCAGTGAAAAGAATTTGGCCCAAAAGGTTTCTAATCCCCAGAGTATGTAAGCAAATAAAAAGGAGAACAAGGCTCACAGCTGGAGACACTAAATGCTGTGTAACAGAGACTCCATCTTTCTTTTGAAAATGTCCAACCTGCTCATATTGTAAGCATCTTTAAAATTAAATAAAGGAAGCGTCTCAAGAGAGTGAGTTGATAACATAATTATTCTGGAAATCATCTAATTCTATCAAGACAATATTTTAGAAAGAATATTTTACCAACTAAGTTTACCAACTCCCATTTGCAGATGTGGGGATTAAATTCAATATCATGCAGACCCAACAGCAACTAAGTGCTGACAGTTCATTAATGATCACCTCAGTGTCCAGTCAGTGATGACCAGGCTGTGATTAAACTGGTTGCATTAATATTCTGAATAGCTGGCATCAGATAAATATTCCAAAAAATCCAAAAAGAAAAACGAAACCAGATGCTGGAAATATGAAATAAATAAACAAAATGCTGGAGACACTCGGCATATTCGCTAAGGACTGTGGAGAAAGAATCAGTTACCTTTGAAGCAAAGAAGGATTGTGCAGTTTGGGAATGGAATTCAAACAGCCAGTGAAAAAGAGGAAGAATGTTCTGTACTAACACCAAGCCGGGAGACCTGTCCAGACACATTTGTAGAAGGCAGGACACCAGCCCAGGGACAACTGAAGATCTAGATACAGCGCTGCACCAAGGCAATGAGCTCACGCTGACAACGGAGGCATGGTCTATTTGCACTACTCCCCTTCAACACTCATGCCACCACTCGCTCAACAATTGTCAACGAATCATCCCAATGAGCTGGGAGAAAATGCAACCCGTGATAGGGTGGAAGCTGGGGAGGAGAGGAATTCTGTTTTTTGTCCAGAGGAGGATATGCTGAGTGCAGGAGGAGAATAAATATTTTGGATATAGTCGCTGGCTCTGTCTACTATGGTAGAGGGAAAGCCAGGCTTCTGAACAAAGAAGGGATATTATGGTGGTGCATGTGCAAAATATTTCACCGTTGAAACAAATGCAAGGGAGATAGTGGATTTGGGAGAAAGGGATGGAAATGTTATATAGGTAGAGTTATAGTGTCATAGAGTGATACAGTGTGAAAACAGGCCCTTCGGCCCAACTTGTTCACACCAGCCAACATTAGTCCCACCTGCTCGCATTTGGCCCATATCCCTCCAAACAATAGACAATAGACAATAGACAACAGGTGCAGGAGTAGGCCATTCGGCCCTTTGAGCCAGCACTGCCATTCAATGTGATCATGGCTGATCATCTACAATCAGTACCCCGTTCCTGCCTTCTCCCCATATCCCCTGACACTGCTAATTTTAAGAGCCATATCTAGCTCTCTCTTGAAAGCATCCAGAGAACCTGCCTCCACCACCCTGGCAGAGAATTCCACAGACTCACCACTCTCTGTGAGAAAAAGTGTTTCCTCATCTCTGTTCGAAATGGCTTACTCCTTATTCTTAAACTGTGGCCCCTGGTTCTGGACTCCCCCAACATCGAGAACATGTTTCCAGCCTCTAGCGTGTACAAACCCTTAACAATCTTATGTTTCAATGAGAATCCCTCTCATCCTTCTAAACTCCAGAGTGTACAAGCCCAGCTGCTCTATTCTCTCAGCATATGATAGTCCCGCCATCCCGGAAATTAACCTCATGAACCTACGCTGCACTCCCCTAATAGCAAGAATGTCCTTCCTTAAGTTTGGAGACCAAAACTGCACACAATACCCCAGGTGTGGTCTCACTAAGGCCCTGTACAACTGCAGGAGGACCTCTTTGCTCCTATACCCAACTCCTCTTTTTATGAAGGTCAACATGCCATTCGCTTTCTTCACTGCCTGCTGTACCTGCATGCTTACTTTCAGTGACTGATGAACAAGGACCCCCCAGATCCCACTGTACTTCCCCTTTTCCCAACTTGACACCCTTTACATAATAATCTGCCTTCCTGTTTTTGCCAACAAAGTGGATAACCTCACATTTATCCACATGAAACTGCATCTGCCATGCATCTGCCCACTCACCCAACCTGTCCAAGTCCCGCCATCCTGGGAAGTAACCTTGTAAACGCTGCACTCCCTCAATAGCAAGAATGTCCTTCTTCAAATTAGGGGACCAAAACTGCACACAATACTCCAGGTGTGGTCTCATTAGGGCTCTGTACAAATGCAGAAGGACCTCTTTGCCCCTATATTCAATTCCTCTTGTTATAAAGGCCAACATGCCATTCGCTTTCTTCACTGCCTGCTGTACCTGCATGCTTACTTTCATAGACTGATGTACAAAGATCCCCAGATCCCATTGTATTTCCCCTTTTCCCAACTTGACGCCATTTAGATAGTAATCTGCCTTCCTGTTTTTGCTACCAAAGTGGATAACCTCACATTTATCTGCCTTAAACTTAATCTGCCATGCATCTGCCCACTCCCTCAACCTGTCCAAGTCACCCTGCACTCTGATAGCATCCTCCTCACAGTTCACACTGCCACCCAGCTTTGTGTCATCTGCAAATTTGCTAATGTTACTTTGAATCCTTTCATCCAAATCATTGATGTATATTGTAAATAGCTGCGGTCCCAGCACCGAAACCTGTTCTATCCATGTACCTGTCTAACTGTTTCTTAAATGTTGGGATAGTCCCTGCCTCAAATACCTCCTCTGGCAGCTTGTTCCATATACCCACCACCATTTTCCCCTTCACGTTAAACCTATGGGCCTCGATTCACCTACTCTGGGCAAGAGACTGCATCAACATGATCGATTCATCTCATGATTTTGTAAACCTCAATAAGATCACTGCCCCATCCTCCTGTGCTCCAAGGAAGAGTCCCAGCTTACTTGACCTCTCCCTATAGCTCAGCCCCTTTAGCCCTGACAATATCCTTGTAAGTTGTCTCAGGACCCTTTGACTCGACCTTCAAGGAACCATGCACCTGTACTCTTAGATCCCTCTGCTCTACAACACTACCCAGAGGCCTACAATTTACTGTGTAGGTCCTGCCCTTGTTCAACATCCCAAAATGCAACACCTCACACTTTTCTGTATTAAATTCCATCAACCATTCCTCCGCCCACCTGGCCTATCGATCCAGATCATGCTGCAATCGTTCACAATCTGCGTAACCACTAACTTTTGTATAATCAGCAAACTTGCTAATCTTGCTCTGTATGTTCTCATCCAAATTATTGATGTAGAGGACAAACAGTAACGGGCCCAGCACCGAAACCCTGAGGCACACCACTAGTCACAGGCCTCCAGTCCGAGAAGCAACCTTCCACCATCACCCTCTGCTTCCTTCCATGGAGCTAATTTGCTATCCATTTAGCTATCTCTCCTTGGATCCCATGCGATCTAACCTTCCATAGCAGCCTACCATGTGGAACCTTGTTGAAAGCCTTACTGAAGTCCATGTATACAACATCTACAGCACTGCCTTCATCAACCTTTTTGGTCACTTCTTCAAAAAAATCAATCAGATTTGTGAGACACGACCTCCCACGTACAAAACCATGTTGACTATCCCTAATCAGCCCTTGCCCATCCAAATGCATGCTTAATCTATCCCTCAGAATACTCTCCAGTAATTTACCAACTGTAGATGTGAAGCTTACTGGCCTATAGTTCCCAGCATTTTCCCTGCAGCCCTTCTTGTAAAGAGGCATAACATTTGCCACCCTCCAGTCTTCCGACATCTCTTCGGTTTTTAAGGACGACTCGTAAATTTCAACCAGGGCTCCCGCAATGTCCTCGCATATATCAGATCAGGCCCTGGAGATTTGTCTACCTTCAAACACTTCTTCCACAGTAACCCTGACTGCTCTCAAGACACTTCCAGTGACTGCTCCAATACAGAGGAGAAAAACTCATTTAGGACCATTGCCCATCTCTTGTTGCTCCACACAGAGGTGACCGCTTTGATCCCTGAGAGGTCCCACTCGCTCTCAAGTTACCCTTTTCCCCCTTATGTATTTATGAAATCTTTTGCGATTGTCCTTAATGCTACCCACAAGAACTATCTCCTGGCCCCGTTTTGCCCTTCTGATGTCCTATTTTAGTTTACTCCTTATTTCCCGAAACTGCGTCAGGGATGCACTTGTTCCCAGCTGCCTGTACCTGTCCCATGCATCCTTCTTGTTTTTGACTGATGTCTCAATTTCTCTCGTCAGCCAAGCTTCTTTACATTTGCCTGCTTTGCCCTTCACACTAACGGGGACGTACACAGCTTTCTTCGGTACACTTTTAAAAACATCCCACTTGGCCCAGTTGATATTGGGAAAGTTAAAATTCCCTACTACAACAACCTTATTTGACCCGCAGCTGTCTGCAATCTCCCGGCACATTTGCTCTTCTAATTCCCGTTGACTATTCAGGGGTCTGTAGTACACCCCCAACAAGGTGATCATCCATTTCTTGTTCCGCAGCTCCACCCATACAGCCGCACTGGATGAACCATCCTTAATGTCACCTCTGATCACTGCCGTGACATCCTCCTTAACTAACAATGCAACTACCCCCCCCTCCTCTTTTTCACTCACCCCTGTCTCTGCTGAAGCTCCTGTACTCCTGTACATTGAGCTGCCAGTCCTGCCCCTCCCTTAACCAGGTTTCAGTCATGGCTACAACGTCCCAGTCGCTCGTACCTATCCATGCCCTAAACTCATCTGTCTTACCCGTTAGGCCCCTTGCATTAAAATATGTGCAGTTTAAACCAACCCTTCTTCCTCGCTCTCTGCCTTTCACCTGCCTTCTACGTCCACTAACCTTTCCCTCACCACCCTCCATACCAACTTCTAATCTCTCATGTGCCTCTATCCTGCATGAGATCCCACCCCCCCCTGCCAATCTAGTTTTAAACCCTCCCGTGTAGCATAAGCAAACCTTCCCACTAGGATGTTGGTCCCCCTCCAGTAGGTGCAACCCATCCCTTTTATACCCCTAACCCGGAAGAGATCCCAATGATCCAGAAATCTGAATCCCTGCCCCCTGCACCAACTCCTCAGCCACACATTCATTTCCCCTATCTTCCTGATCTTACTTTCACTAGCACGAGGTTCTGGAAGGAATCCTGAGATCACTTTCCTGCAGGTCCTGCTTTTCAGTTTTCTACCCAATTCCATAAATTCTTGTTGCAGAACAAACTTCCTCTTCCTATCTCTATCATTTGTGCCAATATGCACAACAACCTCCAGCTGATCCCCCTCACACTTAAGGATGCCGTGCAGCCACTCTGGGATATCCTGGATCCTGGCACCAGGGAGGCAACACACCATCCTGGAGTCTCGCCTACTGCTGCAGAATCTCCTGTCCGCACCGCTGCCTGACGTCACTCTTCCCCGTTGAGCCTCGGTACAATGGTTGGAATTACATTCCTGGCTGCCACTCAATCTTGTTGTGTCATCCGCTCCCAAGAGGGTGTACCTGTTTTCAGTAGGTACGGCCACCGGGGTCTCCTGCACTCCTCACTGCGCTTCTTCTGCTGCCTCCTTTGAGTTCAACTTTGTCCCTATGGTTACACTTGGCGCCAGATTACTAACTAAGGTATCCTTACTTTCTGATAATTGCAACTCTAACCTCACTTTAGCACACTTAAACTCCTCTGTTAGACAATGATTAATGGAGAATACCTTTCCCACATTGAGCCACATTACTAAGACACCGTGGAACTCCTGTCCATTTCCTAATACATGAACTAACTCTAACTCTCTAACTTTTCCACCTTAGAAACTGGCACCTCATGTACTATCAATGGCCACATCAACCTAGGGAATAGCCCAAACAGCAAACAATACAACTTGCCTGGAAGCCCTGATTTCTCTATCCTTTCTAACCCATCAGTACCATCCTTTCTCAGTTGCTGAACCTGTTCAGCGCCATCTATCTTCCTGTTTTTCCACCTACCAAAAACTTAACTGGTTTCTCCGTTATAGATGGGATTTCTTCTCCATCCACACAGAACCTTTTCTCTACTATCTTTCGTCTTGTCAAAGAAATACTCCGTGACTTACTATGCTTAATCTTCAAACTAGCCCATTTAAGATGATCATTTAACTGCTCTAATAACCTTCTTGTACAAGGTACTGTTGTGGTCACCAAGGTCATATCATCCATATAGGCCGTGATTGGGGGGAGGCGCAGTCTGTCCTGCTGTCTCACCCCGCCAACGATCCACCGCGATCACTAGCGCCATCGCCATTGTAAACGCTAACGGGGAAATAGTACACCCCATCTCCATTCCCCCCCGTGCTGTCATAAAGTCTGCTGTGCTAAAACACTTTTGGACATCTTGGAAATAAATTTACTATTGATCCTGTAACTCTAAATAAATCAAATGCACTCCAAATAAAACTATGTGGCACAGATCCAAACGCATTTGCCAAGTCCAAAAACACTACATGCAAAGCTCTTCTCTCAAGCTTGGCTGTCTGAATCTGGTGCCATATTACACTAATGTGTTCTAAGCATCCTGCGGAACCTGGGATTCCTGCTCTCTGCACTGTAATATCTATTAACCTGTTCCTTTCTAAATAACTTGCCAGCCTCTGTGCCACTATGCTAAAGAAAATCTTGCCTTCTTCATTGAGGAGACATATTGGCCTAACTCTAAATACTCTTTCCCCTTGGGAATGAAAATTCCCTCTGCTCTACGCCAAACCCTTGGTATGACCTGCTTCTCCCAAACTATTCGCAAGAGCCTCCACAAGAATCTAAGCACATCAGGTGCACTTTTATATACCCGGTAAGGGACTCCATTCGGCCCTGGTTGCGAAAATGTCCTTTTTATATATTCTTCTAACTCTTCCTTTGAAGCTTTGAGCTTTCCACTTTTTTCATGACTAAACATTCAATTAACAAATGGATACCTATAAAATGCTGACCTAACTCGCTCCTTCTTCTTTCTCTTCCTCCTACGTGTTCTGACTTCCTTAATATTGCTAGCCAATTTCTTAACTCTTCTTGCAAAACATTAATTTAACATTAAAACATTAATCTCTCATCAGCTGTAGCCTTTCTCCACTGGTGGATCATCGGTAGGTGGTGCCATCGAGTGCGGCAGCCTCGCCTGCAGCTGTTCGGCCTTTCATCCTTTAAAAAAAAAATTTAGTCTGTCAAAAAGTTTTGTTTTGGAGGTCTTTTAATGTGGGGGATGGGGGGGGGGGAGGGGGAAACTGTTTTTCTCAGTCACTACCTGGTCGAGGATGCGTCTTTCCTCCGAGCCGCATCTTCGCCCCCCTCCTCATGGCCTACCATCTGAATTTCTACCCGTCGCTGGACATCACTCGTCTTAATTGACTGACTTCTCAAGAAATAGTCCCTGCACTCCCTCTAACAACAACTTCTTCTTTCCCTGATGTATTCTGAGGACTTTGCTGTTGTTACTTTCTGCCAACCACAAGAACAGACCTGGAGCTTCTTTCCCTCTACCACTGAACTGCTGTCCTTCATTGATGCGCTAATGCTACTCGTAGCCTTTTCCGTTCCGTGGTCTGTAGCTGGGTCATCCACCTGTGAGTTATCTTCCGCCCCTGCTCTCACAGACTCTAGGGCTATCTTTCCTTTATTTGTCATAGCTTTTTAGGGGTGCAGCGAGACTGTTTACAATCTACACCACTGCTGCAATGAGGTGCTAACCCATATCAGCTCCAGTGGGGTCTATCCCTTCCCGTCAACTGTCTTTCCAAGCTGTCACGTGGACTTTCCCTAGTTGTCATCTGCTCTGTTCACAGATGTCACTAGCTGGGCTAGATGTTAAATTACAATTAAATCACAAAGTGCATGCTAAAACTCCAGGATAAGCACTCAACTAATGGCCCTGTCTCACGGCGGGAGTTGACCCACGAGGTACCCCGAGTGAAAGACTCGTGGCTGTGTACGAGACTTCAAGTTTATGATCAAGTGTGTAACCGAGTTCCCACGGGTATGTCATTGCTGCGATGCTCCAACTTCCTCTCCCGAGTTACCAAGTTCTCTCCCGTTACTCTTGAGCCAACCGTGAATGAAGGTATGTTTTAATAAAGCAACAATGTTAAAATACATCTCCATCCTGTGGCTTTGAGTTATTTCAGCGCGGCCGCATCTATTGATATGACCCACAAAGGGAAAATGCGCACCCTCCACCAACCAATAACGTGTTAAATGCATTTCTTGGTGCTTTATGTTTTTAAATACTGTATTTCCCGGGGTGGGGGGAGAGCTCAGTTCATAATTATTTGGGGAGTCTGGCGTTGTGAAGGAGGGGATTGGGGTCAGTAACCCACTTGCCACGCTCCGGTCTGAGTGCAGGTAGATGGGACTAGGTGACAGTAAACGGCACGGAGTAAAAGGGCAGAGATGGCCTGTTTCCGTGCTGTCATTGCTATATGGTTTTATTGTGGCCGGGGAGTGAATTAGCTTGGGTGGCTGCCGCAGCGCTCCGGGCACGGACAGCAGAACTGGCCGCCACTTCCGAGGAAGGAAGCAGATCGGGTGACTGAATTTGAGCGGCCGCCGGGACCCGACAGCAGACACACACAGATATACACACACGCACACACACACACACAGATATACACACACACACACACAGATACACACAGACAGAGAGAGAGACACACACATACACACACACAAATGCACACAGACACACACACACACACACACACACACACACACACACACACACACACACACACACACACACATGTTGGCGAGTCGGTGAAAATACAGCTCCAGCTGGAATATAAGAAGAGATAAAACAAAAACACTGAAAGCAAATAGAAACTTAACATCGGAAGTAGGACATATGTGTGTGTGGTGTGCGCGCTACTGAATACTTTCTATCCAGTGTCTCCGCTGCAAATTGCAATGCATACGCGTTTGATATTTAGACAACAATTTTATTTCCAGTTTTGTATTTTTAGTTTGTTCCATACATTCAATTAGTTTTAATCCCTCCAGAAAAAACCTGGAAGTGGAGATGGTTCTCATACATAAAGCCCAAGAGATGGCTTCTTGATTCTAACGAGTGTTTGGGAAAAATAGACACAAAAAGCTGGAGTAACTCACGGGACAGGCAGCATCTCTGGAGAGAAGGGATGGGTGATGTTTCGGGTTGAGACCCTTCTTCGGACTGGTGTTTGGGAAACGCGGATTAGGTTTGTTTTCGGGGGGCGAGGGGGGGAATACATTCGCCTTTTTCTCTGAATTCAGGAATGAATGCATGTTGACACACATAACACAGAGAAGGGGGGATCACTGCGTTTAGGTCTGAGGAGAAGGGAGCCAAGAAGTTCTCGATTTTCCCTGGGGATAGTTTCACTTTTTTTGCATTTTTCCTTCTCTCCAGAGATGCCGCCTGTCCCGCTGAGTTACTCCAGCTTTTTGTGTCAGTCGTCTTGTTCAATCTCATTTCATTGCAACTTTCAGCGCTGGATACCCCGCGTTGGTCCGCGCGTATTTCAGCATTTATATTTCTCAAGCCTCTTTACCTCCCGGAGCCACATGTAACTTAACCACATGTAATTCCTCCAGCATTTTGTGAGTATCTTTGGTTCAGTCTTTACTTGAGCGAACAAATAGATTATAAGAAAGTTCCCACGATAGACTCACGAGACACTAAGTTAAACGCACGGGCCATTGCGTTATTGCAACGAGTTTAAATGTTTCCATTTTTAACTTGAACAGTTAATTTGACTCGTGGAAAAAATCAAACATGTTTGATTTTTTTCACGAGTTAACAAGTTTCCCAAGTACCTGCCGTTAGTGCCACGAGTGGACAAGTTGAACGCGCGAGTTCCGACGTTGCCGCTACGTTCATCGTACGTGATCACCACGAGTGAAAACTCGGGGTCACTCCTGGGCCAACTCGCACTGTGAGACAGGGGTTTAAGAAAACCAAGCCCAAAACCAAAGTATTAACTAACTAAATACACCAACTTATAATAAATGACTCCATATGCAAAAAAAGCCCCCTAGCTACCTACATATTAATTAGCTCATATAAAAAACGAATCCTGTGGATGAATTAGGGTTATCAAGTAGGCACCTCCCTTCATTGGTGTTTAGTTGAGTTAGACACACGACACCTCAGGAAGGCTCAACAGTTAGTTCTGGTTTCCTAGAACAACCTCCCTCAATACCTGCTCTCACATCGCATACCTTGGGGATGTGGCATGTGGTCGGAACAACTGGAGAAACCCACAAAGTCACAGGGAGAACATGCAAACTCCACACAGGCAGGACTGAAGTCATCAAATGAACCTACATTGCTGGAGGTGCGAAGCTAACTCTTAGTTCTATTTTCCCACATTTTAAACAACTCGAGAGCTGATGCCTACTTCACCAAGCCAAAAGTCTGTTCCCTGGAGCAGACTACTTAGAAAATCCTTTATTTTCCCTTTCCCCCAAAGTGGTTTCTGATTTAGCATGCGAACACACAAAAGATTCCACAGGTGATGATATTCAGCAAATCCTTCTAGTTAATACTTTGAAAATCTGCTGAGGGACTTTGTGGTATGCATTACAGTACACAATTATATTGGCAAAAACCCAAATAAACCTTCCAGTATTTGTCTGCTATACTTTCCCTTATTACAATGCAAGCTCTGCCAGATTTTAGTTCAATTGGCTAGAAATTGGATTTGAGCAATTTTTGGTGTACCAAACGGGTTTGCCCTAAAGCCAAATTGGATGTCACCAAAACAAATCTTGTAACTGGAATATACTTACCTTAAAAATTGCTGTTTTCTCCCTTTGATAAAGATTATAATCTGATCTGGAGAGAAGGAATGGGTGACGTTTCGGGGCGAGACCTTCAGACTAGAGTCAGGGGAAAGGGGAATGAGAGATATAGACGGTGCTATAGAAAGATACTAGACTAAGTAGGACCCATTGGGTCCCATGTTCACGTGTGAGGGCTGGTCCCCCAATGCAATATTCCACCTCTCCACCAATTCCAATATTGGTGGACAGTGGGAGGGGGCTTTCTGGAGCGCTAGTATGGGTGTTGTGGGCTGAAGGGACTGGTTTCCAGAGGGCTAGTATGGACATCATGGGCCAAATGGATTCTTGGGCTGGCAGCTCAGTCACTCAAGTATGGCGTGCTGGCAGCTCACTCACTCGCGGCTGGTGGGCTGGCAGTTGACTCACATTTGAATTCTGGAGGGTGGCTGGAGGGCTGGCAGTTGAATTCCATTTCAAGCACGGTGCAAAGCCACCAAATACAAATGCAGTTTCCTACCATTTCAAGCAGGGTGCAAGGCCACCAAATTTAAGTGCAGTTTCCTATCACTTCAAGCAGGGTGCGAGGCCACCAAATTCAAGTGCAGTTTCCTACCACTTCAAGCAGGGTGCAAGGCCACCAAATTCAAGTGCAGTTTCACACCACTTCAAGCAGGGTGCAAGGCCACCACATTCAAGTGCAGTTCCATGCCATTTCAAGCAGGGTGCAAGGCCACCAAATTCAAATGCAGTTTCATACCATTTCAAGCAGGGTGCACGGCCACCAAATTCATGTGTAGTTTCATACCATTTCAAGCAGGGTGCAAGGCCAACTAATTCAAATGCAGTTTCATACCATTGCAAGCAGGGTGCAAGGCCACCAAATTCAAATGCAGTTTCATACCACTTCAAGCAGGGTGCAAGGCCACCAAATTCAAGTGCAGTTTCATACCATTTCATGCAGGGTGCAAGGCCACCAAATTCAAAAGCTGTTTCATACCATTTCATGCAGGGTGAAACCACCACAAAACAACATAAAACACCAACATTCTAACATTATCTGTTTAATTTTGTTTTAGGCAAATGTATCCAAACCTGATCAAAGTTCATTGGATACTTCTCTAATAATTAATGACCAGTGTAAAACATTATCCACCATGGCAGAGACCCTGACTACAGGTGCTTGTCTGTACAGAGTTTGTACATTCTGCCTGTGACCTGTGCGAGATATTTGATTTCCTTCCACATTCTAAAGACGTACAGGTTTGCAGGTTAATTGTCTGTCAGTATAAATGTAAAATTCTCCCTAATGTGTGTAGGTTAATGTGAGCAGATCGCTGGATTGTACGGACCCGGTAGTCCGAAAGGCCTCTTTCCGTGCTGTATCTCTAAACTAAACTAAAAACTAATATATAGGGTGGTCTAAAAGGCATTTGGCACATTGGCCTTCATCAGCCAGAGTATTTATAGAAGTTGGGAGATCATGTTACAGTTGTAGATGATATTGGAAGAGGTCACATTTAGATTATGGCATTCAGTTTTTTTCACACTGTTATAGGAAAAATATTGCTAAGCTGGAAAGGTTGCAGAAAAAAATTATGAGGATGTTGCCAGGACTTGAGGGCCTAAGCTATCGGTAAGGTTGAACAGGCTTGGACTTTATTACTTGGACCACAGGAGGAAGAGAGGTGATCTTATTGAGGTGTACAAGATCATGAGAGGAATAATCCTCGGTAACCAGAGGGGAATTGAGAACCAGAGGGCATAGGTTTAACGTGAGGGGGGAAGATTTAATAGGAACCCGAGGGGAAACTTTTTTTACACAAAGGTTGGCACGTATATGGACGAGCTGCCGGAGAATGTAGATGAGGCAGGTACTATCACAATGTTTAAGAAACATTTAGATAGGTACATGGATAGGATAGGTTTAGAGGGATATGAGCCAAATGCAGGCAGCTGGGACTACTGTAGAAGGGGCATGTTGGTAGGGACATGTTGGTAGGGGCATGTTGGTAGGGGCATGTTGGTAGGCATGGGCAGGCTGGGCGGGAGGGCCCATTTCCAAGCTGTATGACTATGATTCTGATATTAAATGAACACCAGAATTTTGAAATTGGTTTTCAAAATAAAATATGTGGAATGTCTAGAGTCTTTCTGGCACTAATTCTAGTAAGACATGGCCTGAATGCCTTAATGAAACAGTAATAATGATTTAACAGTTGTCTATAAAAAGACACAACATATTTCACATTTCTTAGCTATACAAAAAGTGGCCATTCCAGTCCATCACTTCCATGCCTGCCCACAGTGCAATCCTATTCTCCCAATAATATTCCTTGTAATCTATTCTCTCGCCATTTTCATCAACCCCTCTAGATTCTACCACTTGCCTACACACTCGGGCAATTCACTGTGGCCAATTAATTTACCAACCCGAGGAAACTGGAGTACCCAGAGGAAACTCACAGGGAGAATGTGCAACTCCATACAGGCATCACTGGACCCAGGTTGCTGGAGCTGCGAGCCAGTAGTTATGGTAGCTATGCCACTGTATCATCTACGACAATGACATTGGTGAAGAATCACTCTTTAGAATTTGGTCATGCTGGAACAATGGAAACAACTGATGCCATGAACTAATATCAAACAATGTGGATATGCTACTAATCTGTTACATTGCAGAATACCAATCTAGTTCTATGCACTGGAATGAATTGTAAGATTACAATATGCTTAGAAATCTATATCTATATCTATATAAGCACGTGCGTATGTATAAATGTGTACACACACACACACACACACACACACACACACACACACACACACACACACACACACACACACACACACACACACACACACACACACATATATATATAACGTTTTACAATAAATTCTAGTGTATAGAACTAGATTGGTATTCTGAAATGTAACAGAATATATACAAAAATATTGAGCCATCCATAGAGGACATTTATCTTAGTGAAGTAAAACATTTCTTCCACTGTTCTGCACAAATGTTAGATGTTATGGAATATTCAATTTATTGGTTTAAACAGTTGCATTTCTGAGGTTCAGGTAGAAGAAAATTGTAGTTTTTGACTTATTTTTGATTAATAAGTAGAGCTGGTATGAAGGAAAACAGATTATAGCCTTACACTCATTGCAAGGCACAGGCTATGTCTCACTGTGTTGCTATAATATAAACAGAGTTCTTTAGTGATGTGCAAATTCCCAAACATGACAAAGATTTAGTAATCCTGAATAAAACATATTATTGTAGTATTCATGCGCAGCAATGCAAACTAATACCATCATTTCATAACACATTCATAACATATCCAAGATACAGGGCTTTTCAGACTGTATAAGACATCGATTCATCGTCAGTTTGTTCAGAGGCCCAAGGGGTTTAGAAATGTACTTTTGAACTAAAGTTTTTGAATCAGAAAAGAGGATAAGTGATTATCCGAAAGTACTATCTGCTGGGGATTGTAAATTGACTACACATTGTTTATGGATTTGTTTGGAATAACTTTATGGATTGTTCATGTTTGGTGTGATTGTCATCTTACATCATCCATTGTGAAAATCCCAACATATGATTTCAACATTATAAATTGTACAGAGCATTAGGAAATGATTATCAAGTCTGAAATCTAATCCTGGAGGTCGGATTACAGTTACAAACTGTAAGAACTTCTCTCTAAACTGATTTGCATCAGTTGAAACAACATAAAAGCACAATTCCAGATGTTTTTGGCAGTTGTCGAAGGTGAAGTTGTCTCCATGTTACCGACATTCCTAAAGTTATTATATTTTGGGC
The DNA here is from genome assembly GCA_035221665.1 of Okamejei kenojei. Lineage (NCBI taxonomy): Eukaryota > Metazoa > Chordata > Chondrichthyes > Rajiformes > Rajidae > Okamejei > Okamejei kenojei. Next base: position 11,632,558 of record CM069153.1, read on the forward strand.
ATTAACAAGCTGACACTATTTGCATGGATACATGCGCTACAATGTTATGTGTTATTAAGGATTGTTACATTGTCTGGATTGCCAGATTTTACATTGTACCTTTGCCTCGCCATACTTGTGGATATGACAACAAACCTGAACTTAAATTTGCATCTTGATTAATGCTTTGATATACCAATTTTCAACATACAATATGTACTACCAGATACTATGGTTTACAGCATATATACAGACAGCCCCAGGTTATGCAAGGGTTCTGCTCTACGAAAATGTCAGTAAGCCAATTTTTGGTACGTCTTTAGCGGAGTCGAGACGGTAGGTTGATTTCCAAAGAATTTATTATGAAAGTTAAACAAAAACAACGACGGTCTTAAGACAGCTAAATAACAGTGTTGCTACCACAACGGTGGTGAACAGAATGAATGGGTTTACCCAGAAAAGCACGCAAAAACCCCTCCCCACGGTCACGTGTCCGAGGTAGCCAATCGAAGGGTTTGACTACCCCAAACCACCAGCAGTGCCGCTACAGGACCTCCCCAGAACCCGAGGTACAGAACGAGCGGGGACCCGGACGCAACAACCAGAACGCATGGTCAGCGTAGGCGTGGCGGGCGTAACACTGGGGACCGGCGAAAACAAAGGCTGGGATCAGGTAACGGGGTGAAAATAACAGGAACTACAGGGTTGGGGGAAACAGGCACACTTGGTGCAGGCGGAATGGCCGGTACGGCCTCTACGTCGGGGCAAGGCGACCACCACTGGGCTGTCCATGTTCACGTAGGCGGGTTTGAGATGGCCGATGGAGACAAACTCATCCCGGCCTCCCACGTCCACTGCGAAAGTGGACAGAGTCGAAAACCCGCCGTCGCTAACTGACAGGAATGATGGGGTGGGCCCAACCCAAGGAGACGTCACAAAGGACCTTGGTGCCCGCAGCCCCGCACGGCACTTCAGCCAGCTGCTGACCAGAAACGGCAGTGTGGTAGCCTTCCATGTCTGCATCTGCGTGCTGTGCCGCTGCCAGCTCGGCATAGTCAACGCCATGGTCAATGGCCGAATCGGAGGGAAAAGCAGGGCGGGACGAGGTATCGGCAACGATGTTCAGTTTACCCGCGATATGTCAGATGTCGGTAAACTCCAATATATAGGCGAGGTGTCGCTGTTGCCGGGCAGACCGCAGATCGGAGTTCTTGCCCAGAGCGAAAGTGAGGGGCTTGTGGTCCGTGAAAGCGGTAAATGCCAGAAAATACCAAAAATGCCTTATAGCTAGATACAATGCCAGGAGCTCGCGGTCGAAGGCGCTGTAATTACATTCAGGAGCTCGCAGCTGGCGGCTGAAAAACGCCAGCAGCCGTCTATGAGCTGCTCCAGGAAGCCTCCCACAGCGGCATCCGAGGCGTCCACGGTGAGAGCAGTGGGCCAACATGGTAGCGTTGGCCAGGGTTTGCCCGCCAGACGTTGGAATTGACATTGCATGATGTTAGCAACTGCCGGCATAAAACGGTGATAGAAATTCACCATGGCGACAAACACCTGTAACCCTTTCACAGTAAGCGGCCGGAGAAACTGCCGAATAGACTCGACCTTCGCGGGTAGCGGGCCACGCCCTGGGGAGTAACGCTGTGCCCCAGGAAGGAGATGGAGTGGAGGCCGAACTGGCACTTCGCGGGGTTGATAATGAGGCCGTGCTCGCGGATGCGTTGGCACAGTGTCCGAAGGTGGGCGACATGCTCGCCCTGCGAGGGGCTGATGACCAGGATGTCATCCAGATAAATAAACACAAAAGGCAGGCCCCGCCTGACCTGGTCCATAAGTCGCTGGAATGGACGAGGTCAACTTTCGAAAAGAACGCCCGGACGAGGTCAACTTTTGAAAAAGAAAGCGCCGCCCTCTTGCGGAGAAGTCCTGAATATGGGGCACTGGGTAGCGATCTGCCGTGGTATTGGCATCAGATGCCATAATACATCCCCCAGATGCTTTCGGGACCATATGTAGCGGGGAGGCCTACGGGCTGTCCGACCGCTGGACAATCCCCATGTCCTCCATTAGCCGAAACTCATCCCGGGCGATGCACAGGTTGTCCGGCGGGAGGTGGCGCGCCCAGGCATGTACCGGAGGACCCTTGGTGGGGATGTGGTGTACGACCCCATGTTTAGGGGCCTCCCCGCTGAAACGGGGTGTGAGGAGCTCAGGAACGTTAGAGATCAGGAAGGCATATGGACCATGGACCTCGGCTACTACGCTGAGCTGTGTCCGGTGGGGGCGGGGCCGTGGAGCGGTGAAGCCGATGGCCGATCACGGAGTCATGCAACCGCCCCGTACATCCACAACGAGGGAAAACGCACGCAAGAAATCGGCCCCCATGAGCGGCTGAGCGCCGTGCGCCACGATAAAAGTCGAAGGTGAGTGAGAGGGTCCATGTACCGTAAGTGCGGATGGTGCTCCTGTTGACGGCCATGAGCACAGAACCCCACTTACCATCATGAGTGTCATGCCCGGTCGGCGGGAGGATGCTGACAATGGCACCGGAGTCCACGAGAAAGCGTCGGCCGGAGTGGCGGTCGCGGACGTAGAGGTGGTTGTTTGGGCCGATCGTGATCACCTCTACAGACGATCGGCCGAGGCATTTCCCTGAAAAGTACAGGGCGGGCGGCAGCGTCGGGCCTTGGTGCCCCATCAGAAGTGATAAAAACACCATCGGAGCCTACCGCGGGTGCCGGATCACTGCTGTGGCGCCCCGTTGGAACTCGCGGGCGGGGCTTTGTCGTGGTCACGCTGAGCCGAAGGGTGCGCTGGCGCAGACACAAGGTTAATGGCTCCGCCATCTTGGTGCTTCGCCAGCTAACGTTCGTCGGACCGTTCGGCCTAGATACAGCCACCGGCGTCTCCTGCATTCCACATTTACTCCCCTTTCTCATTGTCACCCACCTTCACTCTCCCTGTATCCTTGGTGTGACAACCTCACCATTGGTCCTGTCCAGGAAACTCTTGTTTTCCCCAATGGCTCGGAGTTCATCCAGCTGCTTCTCCAGTTCCCCAACATGTCCATTCAGGAGCTGCACCTGGACACAATTTCTGCAGGTGTAGTTTCCAGAAGCACCAGCTGTGTCCCTGACTTCCCACATCCTGCAGGAAACACACTGAACCAACTAGCCTGCAACATTCTTCAGTCGACAAAAACCACAAATTTCATATTAAGTGTAGCCTCTTTGCCTCAGCCTCCTCGTCAAAGACTCACACCTTACTCACCAAGGCACTTCATCTCAACAAGGTCACTCCCCCTAGAGCAACCCCTACTTTTATTTGCTGTTCAATGAATTAATTAGCTGATTTACAAATTTGGTTACCGGTTTTTAAATGACCGCTCTTGAAAAACTCACCAAGGCTTTAACTTCTGCAGCCAATCCCCACACTCGCTCATTCACCTGCCGCTCCTCTGCTGACTTTGAAGGTATATATGCTGATGTCCATTGTAAATCCACTGACTCCCATATTCCTTACTTTCTATATTTCTGTCCCCACCGTGACTGCTCGAAAGATTACGTTTTCCACACTCGGACCATACGAGAGCAGTTCAGTTTTGTTTATTATCACGTGAACTGAGGTACAGTGGAAAGCTTTTGTTGTGTGATATTCAGTCACCAGAAAGACAACACATGATTACACTCGAGCCATTTACAGTGTATAGATACATGGGTAAGGGAATGCACCTGGACACAACTGACTGACTTCATCCGCTTCACCACTACTTCCATCCAGCACTCAAATACACCTGAACCATTTCCGACACTTTCCAACTATTTCTTGACCTCACTATCTCCATCGCAGGTGATAGACTTCTTCCACTATAAACCCACTAACTCCCACGGCTATCTTGACTACTCTTCTTCCCACCCTGCTTCCTGCAAGGACTCCATCCCCTACTCCCAATTCCTCCGTCTACGCCGCATCTGCTCCCAGGATGAGGTGTTCCAAACCAGGGCATTGGAAATGTCCTAATTCTTCAGGGAACGGGGGTTCCCCTCCCCTTCTATAGATGAGGCTCGCACCAGGGTCTTCCATACCCTGTAACACTGCTCTCTCTCCCCATCCCCCCACTCGTAACAAGAGCAGAGCCCCCCTAGTCCTCACCTTTCACCCCACTAGCCGTCACATACAACAAATAGTCCTCCGTCAGTTTTGCCACCTCCAACGTGACCCTACCACTCGCCATATCTTCCCATCTCCCCCCCCCCCCGTCTGCTTTCCGCCAAGACTGCTCCCTCCGTAACTCCCTTGTTAATTCCTTCCCTTCCCTCCTGCACCATCCCGTCCCCAGGCACATTCCCTTGCAACCGCAAGAGATGCTACACTAGTCGCTTTACCTCCCCCCTCGACTCCATTCAAGGACCCAAGCAGTCGTTCCAGGTGCGACAGAGGTTCACCTGCATCTCCTCCAACCTCATCTATTGCATCCGCTGCTCTAGATGTCAGCTGATCTACATCGGTGAGAACAAGCGTAGGCTTGGCGATCGTTTCGCCGAACACCTCCGCTCGGTCCGCATTAACCAACTTGAACTCCCGGTGGCTCAGCACGTCAACTCCCCCTCCCATTCCACATCCGACCTCTCAGTCCTGGGTCTCCTCCATGGCCAGAGTGAGCACCACCGGAAATTGGAGGAACAGCACCTCATATTCCGCTTGGGCAGTCTGCACCCTAGTGGCATAAACATTGAATTCGCCCAATTCTGTTAGGCCTTGCTGTCTCCTCACTTTCTCAGCTCTCCGTCAGCCCTCGGGCTCCTCTGCCTCCTTTTTCCTTTCTTCTCCCCTCCCCCCCTACCCTCCATCAGTCTGAAGAAGGGTTTTGGCCCGAAACGTTGCCTATTTCCTTCGCTCCATAGATGCTGCTGCACCCGCTAGTTCTGCTTTTGCTCCATCTTCCCATGGAGGGAACAAGGGAAGAGTACCCCATGTCCTCACCAGACACTGCATCCAACATGTCATGCTCTGACATTTCTGCCACCTTCAACGTGAACCCACCACCATTTTCCCATCTCCACCTCTTTTTGCTCCCCATATATAGAGCGCTCCCTCCACAATGCCTTGGTTCATTCATCCCCTCCCACCCAGCATGCCCCCTCCCCAGATATTTTCCCCAGCAACCACGGAAGATAATAGACAATGGACAATAGGTGCAGGAGTCGGCCATTCGGCCCTTCGAGCCAGCACCGCCATTCAATGTGATCATGGCTGATCATCTACAATCAATACCCCGTTCCTGCCTTCTCTACATATCCCTTAACAAAAGGATTTGAGTATAGGAGCAGGGAGGTTCTACTGCAGTTGTACAGGGTCTTGGTGAGACCACACTTGGAGTATTGCGTACAGTTTTGGTCTCCAAATCTGATGAAAGACTTTCTTGCCATAGAGGGAGTACAGAGAAGGTTCACCAGACTGATTCCTGGGATGTCAGGACTTTCATATGAAGAAAGACTGGATAGACTTGGCTTGTACTCGCTAGAATTTAGAAGATTGAGGGGGGATCTTATAGAAACTTACAACATTTTTAAGGGGTTGGACAAGCTAGATGCAGGAAGATTGTTCCCGATGTTGGGGAAGTCCAGGACAAGGGGTCACAGGTTAAGGATAAGGTGGAAATCTTTTAGGCCCAAGATGAGAAAAACATTTTTCACACGGAGAGTGGTGAATCTTTGGAATTCTCTGCCACAGAAGGAAATTGAGGCCAGTTCATTGGCTATATTTAAGAGGGAGTTGGATGTGGCCCTTGTGGCAAAAGGGATCAGGGGTATGGAGAGAAGGCAGGTAAGGGATACTGAGTTGGATGATCAGCCATGATCATATTGAATGGCTCGAAGGGCCGAATGCCCTACTCCTGCACCTATTTTCTATGTCTCTAACTCCGCTATCCATAAGAGCTCTATCTACAGTGGCTTGCAAAAGTTTTCATACCCCTTGAACTTTTCCACATTTTGTCACATTATAACCACAAACATAAATGTATTTTATTGGGATTTTATGTGATAGGCCTACACAAAGTGGCGCATAATTGTGAAGTGGAAGGAAAATGATACATCGTTTTCAAATTTTTTTACAAATAAAAAACTGAAAAGTGTGGCGTGCAAAAGTATTCAGCCCCCTTTACTCTGATACCCCTAAATAAAATCCAGCGCAACCAATTGCCTTCAGAAGTCACCTAATTAGTAAATAGAGTCCACTTGTGTGTAATCTAATGTATAAATACAGCAGTTCTGTGAAGGCCTCAGAGGTTTGTTAGAGAACATTAGTGAACAAACAGCATCATGAAGCCCAAGGAACACACCAGACAGGTCAGGGATAAAGTTGTGGAGAAGTTTAAAGCAGGGTTAGGTTATAAAAAAATATCCCAAGCTTTGAACATCTCACGGAGCACTGTTCAATCCATCTTCTGAAAATGGAAAGAGTATGACACAACTGCAAACCTACCAAGACATGGCCGTCCACCTAAACTGACAGGACGGGCAAGGAGAGCATTGATCAGAGAAGCAGCCAAGAGGCCATGGTAAACTCTGGAGGAGCTGCAGAGATCCACAGCTCAGGTGGGAGATTCTGTCCACAGGACAACTATTAGTCGTGCACTCCACAAATCGGTCCTTTATGGAAGAGTGGCAAGAAGAAAGCCATTGTTGAAACAAAGCCATAAGAAGTCCCGTTTGCAGTTTGCCACAAGCCATGTGGGGGACACAGCAAGCATGTGGAGAAATGTGCTCTGGTCTGATGAGACCCAAATTGAAGTTTTTGGCCTAAATGCAAAACACTATGTGTGGCGGAAAACTAACACTGCACATCACCCTGAGCACACCATCCCCACTGTGAAACATGGTGGTGGCAGCATCATGCTGTGGGGATGCTTTTCTTCAGCAGGGACAGGGAAGCTGGTCAGAGTTGATGGGAAGATGGATGGAGCCAAATACAGGGCTCTTGGAAGAAAACCTGTCAGAGTCTGCAAAAGACTTGGGACTGGGGCGGAGGTTCACCTTCCAGCAGGACAACAACCATATACATACAGCCAGAGCTACAATGGAATGGTTTAGATCAAAGCATATTCATGTGTTAGAATGGCCCAGTCAAAGTCCAGACCTAAATCCAATTGAGAATCTCTGGCAAGACTTGAAAATTGCTGTTCACAGACGCTGTCCATCCAATCTGACTGAGCTTGAGCTATTTTGCAAAGAAGAATGGGCAAAGATTTCCGTCTCCAGATGTGCAAAGCTGGTAGAGACATATCCCAAAAGACTTGCAGCTGTAATTGCAGCGAAAGGTGGTTCTACAAAGTATTGACTCAGGGGCGCAGAATACTTTTGCACGCCACACTTTTCAGTTTTTTATTTGTAAAAAATTTGGAAACCATGTATCATTTTCCTTCCACTTCACAATGATGCACCACTTTGTGTTGGTTTATCACATAAAATCCCAATAAAATACATTTACGTTTGTGGTTGTAACGTGACAAAATGTGGAAAAGTTCAAGGGGTGTGAAAACCTTTGCAGGCCACTGTAACTCTCTCTTTAAAGCATCAAGAGAACCAGCCTGCACCGCCCTCTGAGGCAGAGAATTCCACACACAGCTCTGTGTAAACTCTGGTTTTCCTCATCTCCGATCTAAATGGCTTACTACTTATTCTTAAACTATGGCCCCTGGTTCTGGACTCCACCAACATTGGGAACATGTTTCCTGCCTCTAGCGTGTCCAAACCCTTAATAATATTATTTGTTTCGATAAGATCCCCTCTCATCCTTTTAAATTCCAGAGTATACAAGCCCAGTCGCTCCAATCTATCAACATATGATAGTCCCGCCATCCCGGGAATTAACCTCATGAACCTACGCTGCACTCCCCTAATAGCAAGAATGTCCTTCCTTAAGTTTGGAGACCAAAACTGCACACAATACCCCAGGTGTGGTCTCACTAGGGCCCTGTACAACTGCAGGAGGACCTCTTTGCTCCTATACTCAACTCCTCTTTTTATGAAGGTCAACATGCCATTCGCTTTCTTCACTGCCTGCTGTACCTGCATGCTTACTTTCAGTGACTGATGAACAAGGACCCCCCAGATCCCACTGTACTTCCCCTTTTCCCAACTTGACACCCTTTACATAATAATCTGCCTTCCTGTTTTTGCCAACAAAGTGGATAACCTCACATTTATCCACATGAAACTGCATCTGCCATGCATCTGCCCACTCACCCAACCTGTCCAAGTAACCCTGCATTCTCATAGCATCCTGCTCACAGTTCACATTGCCACCCAGCTTTGTGACATCTGCAAATTTGCTAATGTTACTTTTAATCTCTTCATCCAAATCATTAATATATATTGTAAATAGCTGTCGTCCCAGCACAGAGCCTTGCGGTACCCCACTAGTCACTGCCTGCCATTCTGAAAGGGACCTGTTAATCCCTACCCTCAGTACCCTATCTCCAATACCATGTGCTTTAATTTTGCCCACTAATCTCCTATGTGGGACATTATCAAATGCTTTCTGAAAGTCCAGGTACACTCCGTCCACTTGTCCATCATCCAGATGCCAGGCTATCTGGTCTATAATTCCCTGTTTTCTCTCTACTGCCCTTCTTAAAGAGTGGGACAACATTAGCTACCCTCCAATCCACAGGAACTGATCCTGAATCTATAGAACATTGGAAAATGATCACCAATGCGTCCACGATTTCTGGAGCCACTTCCTTAAGTACCCTGGGATGCAGACCATCAGGCCCTGGGGAATGATCAGTCTTCAGTCCCATCAGTCTACCCAACACAATTTCCTGCCTATTGTGAATCTCCTCCAGTTCCTCTGCCACCCTAGATCCTCTGGTCACTAGTACATCAAGAAGATTGTTTGTGTCCGCCTTAGTGAAGACAGATCCAAAGTCCATGTTCCCCATAATAAATTCACCTTTTTCAGTCTTCACGCGTCCAACTTTGGCCTTAACTAGTTTTTCCCTCTCCACATACCTAAAAAAGCTTTTACTATCCTCCTTTATATTCTTGGCTAGCTTACCTTCGTGCTTTATCTTTTCTCCCCGTATTGCCTTTTTAGTTATCTTCTGTTGCTCTTTAAAAGTTACCCAATCCTCTGGCTTCCCGCTCATCTTTGCTATGTTATATTTCTTCTCTTTTATTTTTACACTTTCCCGGACTGCCATTTTTAGCCACAATCACCCCTTATTCACCTTGGAATCTTTCTTCCTCTTTGGAATGAACCGATCCTACATCTTCTGTATTATTCCCATAAACACCTGCCATTGTTGTTCCACTGTCATCCCTGCAAGGGTATCTTTCCAGTCAACTTTGGCCAACTCCTCCCTCATGGCTCCATAGTCCCCTTTGCTCAACTGTAATGTTGACACCTCTGATTTACCCTTCCCCTCTCAAATTGTAGATTAAAGATGTAACATCTGTCCTTACATCTCCTCTCTCTTCTATCCAGGGACACCAGCAGCCATTACAGGTGAGGCATAGGTTCACATACACCCCTTCATACTTCATCTACTGCATTTGGTGTTCCTGCTGTTTGGTCTCATTGATGTGGATTAGGCAACCTTTTTGACAAACACTTGGGCTCTGTCCAAGAAGGCCAGCTGGATCTTCTGGTTGCTAAATATTTGAACTGCCTTTCCCATTTCCATGTAGACCTTTCTGACCTGGTCCTCCTCCATTGCCAGAGTGAGGACACTTGTAAACTGAAGGAACGACACCTCATATTCCACTTGGGTAATCTTACAACTCAATGGTATGAATAATTTCATGTAATACCCCACCCACTCCCACTCTTACCCGAACACTTCCAGCCTGGTGCATACCCATCCCATCATCACCCAATCTTCCAGTCATACTTTCCCTTTCCCCATATGCTCATCTCCCACTGCTGAGTTCCCCATTTCCCTTTTATCCCACCCTGTTTCCTCCCTCCAACCCCTTTCCACCCACACCCATCTCTCCAGCTTTACAACTTCACCCGCCCCTTCCCTCCTTATCTGAGACCTTTTTGTCTCCTTTTCATCTCTAGCCTTTGTCACTTAGTTTACTTTAGTTTATTATTGTCACGTGTACTGAGGTACAGTGAAAAGCTCTTCTTTGCGTGCTATCCCGTAAAAAAAAACTCTGCATGGTCACATTTAAGCCGTCCACGGTGTACAGATAAAGGATAAAGGGAAAAACATATAGTGCAAGATAAGGTCTGATTTACGGTAGTTCTTATTCCACCCATCTGCCATCCAACATTCCAGTCTCACCTGCATCTACCTACTCATAGTCAGACTTTGTCCTACCCCCACTCTCTTTCCGCTTTCTCTCCCCACCACACTCTCCAATCAATCTGAAGAAAGGTTCCCGCCCAAAATGTCATCTATCCATTTCCTCCAAGGATGCTGCCTAACCTGAATTCCTCCAACACTTTGTGTTATACTCAAGATTCCAGCATTTGCAGTCCCTTGTTTTCTGTGTTTTAGCCAAAATACAATAAGTAAATTATACTGTCCACCTACCATGCCTTACAAAATTATTTCAAAAATAAAGTTTGAATTCACCTCAAAAATAAATATCTTGAAGTAATCAAGTACTATTTTGCTGAATATTGAAATATTCTTGAGGAGCACAACTTAAAATCTACATAACGAAGTTGGATGTTGTGATCATGAAACATCTTCTGTAATTGGGTAAAGTTAATAGCCCCCTTGAGAACATTGATCCATCTGTGTGTGGTGTAAACCTGACATTAATATAAAAGTGAATATAAGTAGCTCAACTGTGCATAAAAGAACTGCTGTAGTTCAACAAAAGCATCAAGGCCATCAGCACCACATTTGCACCAGGGATTTTGTTGCATCACCCTGCATAGAACCTTTGTCACTTAGTTTAGTTTAGCTAATCATTGTTTAGTTTAGTTTAGTTTAGTTTAGAGATATAGTGCAGAAACAGGTTCTTTGGCCCACTGAGTCTGCACTGACCACTGACCCCCGCGCACCAATACTATCCTACACTCACTGGGGACAGATTTTCATTTATACCAAGCCAATCAACCTACAAATCTGTACGTCTTTGGAATGTGGGAGGAAACCGAATATCTTGGTGAAATCCCATGCAGGTCACGGGGAGAAGGTACAAACTCTGTACAGATAACACCCGTAGTCAGGATCAAACCCGGGTTCCTGGTGCGTAAAACCCCTGTCTCACAGTGCGAGTTGGCCCACGAGTGACCCCGTGTTTTCACTCGTGGTGGTCACGTACGATGAACGTAGCGGCAACGTCGGAACTCGCGCGTTCAACTTGTCCATTCGTGGCGCTAACGGCAGGTACTCGGGAAACTTGTTAACTCGTGAAAAAAATCAAACATGTTTGATTTTTTCCACGAGTCAAATTAACTGTTCAAGTTAAAAATGGAAACATTTAAACTCGTTGCAGTAACGTAATGGCCCGTGCGTTTACCTTAGTGTCTCGTGAGTCTATCGTGGGAACTTTTTTATAATCTGAAAGGGACTGAACCAAAGTAGTATAATATGTTTATACATATTAGATATATATTATATATATTTCAATTCCAACCCCGAAGCAATTGAGAGGCGATTTCTTGGGGCCATGTAATTTAACGTGTGTCTTTGCTTTTAAAAGTGAAGCTGTTTAATTGTTTACGCTGCGCTGTGTTTCGTGTTGGGGAGAGTGCTGCTGTTACAATGCTTTCGATTCTATACTGCCCTCCCCCTTCCACAGAAAAATGCCTAAATTTGTCTTTGTGCCCGCTCTCCTGGGAGCAATCCAAACCAGGGGAACAATGAACCCTCAGAGGCTTCGCGTTCCTTGCTCCTATATATGAACCTCGCTCGCTCGCAACTGTATGAGCGCTCGATCAACCAGACATCGGCCAACACAGAGGCCTGATTACTGAAAACAAAGTCAACTTGTACCAGACCTCATCATCTTCCTTCCGACCACCCGTAAACCACGGCACCACACTTTCAACAGAAAACTTAATATTTAAAGAATATATTATGGGACATTGGATTGTCTGAAGAAGGGTCCCGAGCAGAAACGCCACATATGTGTGTGTGTGTGTGTCTGTGTGTGTGTCTGTGTGTGTGTCTGTGTGTGTGTGTGTGTGTGTGTGTGTGTGTGTGTGTGTGTGTGTGTGTGTGTGTATCTGTGTGTGTGTCTGCTGTCGGGTCCCGGCGGCCGCTCAATGTCAGTCACCCGAGCTGCTTCCTTCCTCTGAAGTGGCGGCCAGCTGCTGTCTGTGTGTATCTGTGTGTGTGTGTGTGTGTGTGTGTGTGTGTGTGTGTCTCTCTCTCTCCCTCTCTGTCTATCTGTGTGTATCTGTGTGTGTGTCTGCTGTCGGGTCCCGGCGGCCGCTCAAAGTCAGTCACCCGAGCTGCTTCCTTCCTCTGAAGTGGCGGCCAGTCCTGCTGTCTGTGTGTATCTCTCTCTCTCTCTCTCTCTCTCTGTGTGTGTGTGTGTGTGTGTGTGTGTGTGTGTGTGTGTGTGTGTGTGTGTGTGTGTGTGTGTGTGTGTGTGTGTGTGTGTGTGTGTGTGTGTGTGTGTGTGTGTGTGTGTGTGTGTCTGCTGTCGGGTCCCGGCGGCCGCTCAATGTCCGTCACCCGAGCTGCTTCCTTTCCTCGGAAGTGGCGGCCAGTTCTGCTGTCCGTGCCTTGAGCGCTGCTGCAGCCACCCAAACAAATTCACTCCCCGGCCACAATAAAACCATATAGCAATGACAGCACGGAAACAGGCCATCTCTGACCTTTTACTCCGTGCTGAACACTACTCACCTAGTCCCATCTACCTGCACTCAGACCGGAGCGTGGCAAGTGGGTTACTGACCCCAATCCCCTCCTTCACAACGCCAGACTCCCCAAATACTATGAACTGAGCTCTCCCCCCACCCCGGGAAAGACAGTATTTAAAAACATAAAACAACAAGAAATGCACTTACCACGTTATTGGTTACTGGAGGCTGCGCATTTTCCCTTTGTAGGTCATATCAATAGCTGCGGCCGCGCTGAAATAACTCAAAGCCACAGGATGGAGATGTATTTTAACATTGTTGCTTTATTAAAACATACCTTCATTCACGGTTGCTCAAGAGTAACGGGAGAGGAACTTGGTAACTCGGGAGAGGAAGTTGGAGCATCGCAGCAATGACATACCCGTGGGAACTCGGTTACACACTTGATCATAAACTTGAAGTCTCGTACACAACCACGAGTCTGTCACTTGGGGTACCTCGTGGGTCAACTCGCACCGTGAGACAGGGCCATTAGGCAGCAACTCAGGGCTCAGTGCTGGGACCCCAGCTGTTTACAATATATATTAATGATCTGGATGAGGGAATTGAAGGCAATATCTCCAAGTTTGCGGATGACACTAAGCTGGGGGGCAGTGTTCGCTGTGAGGAGGATGCTAGGAGACTGCAAGGTGACTTGGATAGGCTGGGTGAGTGGGCAAATGTTTGGCAGATGCAGTATAATGGGGATAAATGTGAGGTTATCCACTTTGGTGGCAAAAACAGGAAAGCAGACTATTATTTAAATGGTGGCCGATTAGGAAAAGGGGAGATGCAGCGAGACCTGGGTGTCATGGTACACCAGTCATTGAAAGTAGGCATGCAGGTGCAGCAGGCAGTGAAAAAAGCGAATGGTATGTTAGCTTTCATAGCAAAAGGATTTGAGTACAGGAGCAGGGAGGTTCTACTTCAGTTGTACAGGGTCTTGGTGAGACCACACCTGGAGTATTGCGTACAGTTTTGGTCTCCAAATCTGAGGAAGGACATTATTGCCATAGAGGGAGTGCAGAGAAGGTTCACCAGACTGATTCCTGGGATGTCAGGACTGTCTTATGAAGAAAGACTGGATAGACTCGGTTTATACTCTCTGGAATTTAGGAGATTGAGAGGGGATCTTATAGAAACTTACAAAATTCTTAAGGGGTTGGGCAGGCTAGATGCAGGAAGATTGTTCCCGATGTTGGGGAAGTCCAGGACAAGGGGTCATAGCTTAAGGATAAGGGGGAAATCCTTTAAGACCGAGATGAGAAAGACTTTTTTCACACAGAGAGTGGTGAGTCTCTGGAACTCTCTGCCACAGAGGGTAGTTGAGGCCAGTTCATTGGCTATATTTAAGAGTGAGTTGGATGTGCCCTTGTGGCTAAGGGGATCAGAGGGTATGGAGAGAAGGCAGGTACGGGATACTGAGTTGGATGATCAGCCATGATCATATTGAATGGCGGTGCAGGCTTGAAGGGCTGAATGGCCTACTCTGCACCTAATTTCTATGTTTCTATGTTTCTATGTAACTCTACGCTGAGGCAACGTGCTACGTAACACATTGCCCATTGTTACATGTACCAAGGTACAGTGAAAGCTTTTTCCCTATTACACAATATTCTAATAGACATCATCAAAATCCATTGTACCTGAATTCAATGTTGCCATCAATATTTCATTGTCATATATGCAATTACGAAATAAAGATAGAAAATGTTGTAAATAATCAACAGTTCAGCCAACATCTTTATTTCGTAATTGCATATATGACAATGAAATATTGATGGCAACATTGAATTCAGGTACAATGGATTTTGATGATGTCTATTAGAATATTGGTGTAATAGGGAAAAAGCTGTTACTGATTGTGATTTTGCAGCTGAGGTGTGACATTGACTATTTCCAAAATTTGGTTTTATTTCAAGTGTCCTGCATTTGCTGTTCTGTTATGCAAATCAAGAAAATGCTGTTTGTGCAGAAAGGATCTGTGGATGCTGGTTTAAACCAAAGAAAGACGCAAAAGGCTGGTCGGACAGCGTCTCTGGAGAAAAGGAACAGGTGACGTTTTGGGTCTTCTGAAGAAAGGTCTCGACCCAAAATGTCACCTATCCCTTCTCTCCAGAGATGCTGTCAGACGCGCTGAGTTACTCCAGCTTTTTGTGTCTATCAAAAACAATGCTATGATGTGCGTGGTAACTCTGTGAATAGTGTGCTGTGGACAACACTTCAGTATTAGTGCCCTGTCCATTGTGCAACCTAGACTGTGTGAGTGTGTATGTGTGTATGTGAGTGTGTCTGAGTGTGAGTGTGAGTGTGTATCTGTATATGTATGAGTGAATGTAGGTCTGTGTGTGTGAGTGTATGTGTCTGTGTGTATGTGAGAGTGTGGATCAGAGTGTGTGTGTGAGTGAGTGTGTGTGTGTGTGTGTAAGTGAGTGTGTGTGTAAGTGAGCATGTGTGTGAGTGTGTGTGTAAGTGAGTGTGTGCGTGTAAATGTGTCTGAGTGTGTGTAAGTGAGTGTGTATGAGTGAGTGTGTGTGTGTGTGTATGTGAGTGAGAGTGTGTATGAGTGAGAGTATGTGAGCGAATGTGTGTATGTGAGAGTGTATCTGAGTGAGTGTGTGTAAGAGTGAGTGTGTGTATGTGAGTGAGTGTGTAAGGGTAAGTGAGTGTGTACATGAGTGAATGTGTGCAAGAGTGTATGAGTGTGTATGTGTATGAGTGTGTATTTGAGTGAGTGTGTATGTGTGAGTGTATGTGTGACTATATGAGTGAGTATGTGAGTGAGTGTGTATATGTGAGTGTGTACATAAGTGAGTGAGTGTGTATGTGAGTGAGTGTGTGAGTGTGGATTGTCTCCATGGATTGTCACCTTGTCGTGGTGGAGATGCTTGTGTGGACCTGAGATCCTGAGAGCGATGCCATCTGGGGCTATGCTCCTGGGTAGGGCCACCCATAGGGCCACCCATGGGGGCAAGGTCGAGGGGGAGGTCCCTGACAAAGAGCAATCCAACCAAGACCTCAACGGTGGAACAGGCGGAGGATGATGCCTGACCTTAGTGGAGCGTCACAATGGCTGGGACGGCGGATGAAGGCTGCAGCAGAAAAGGGTCTCTGGTTGTCTTGGAATCCATGCCACTGGATCCTGACCTCTCTACTCTCATTCTTGGAGCTGCAGCACTCACCAGCGGTTGAAGAAATGAGGCTATGCTCTTTTGAACACTGGAGCTTGTGGTCATTGTTGCAAGGCTCTGATTCAGCACCTACACATTCCCTTAGAATTGCCAAACAAAAGTGCATGTGGTGACAGTGACGCAGTGCATCACAGTGCAAGGAAGCCCTGTTGTTCTGTTATCTGAGGTACTGTTCTGAGAATGCTGTCAAGCAAAGCAGGGAATCATCATGAGACTTATTAAAACAGCACTGTGCATTCCTGATTCTTTGCCAGTGAAAAATAGAAAAATAAATTCTAGTCTTATAACTTTATAATCCTCATTCTTTTCGAGTCTACCCATCAACTTAACCCTCACAAGAAACTCCATCTCTGCAACCTCTTCCAACCCTGAAGGCATTTCGGTCTAGCTGCTTTCCCAGTCTGGCCTCTTGTGTTCCTGTAATTCTAATCACTCCATCGTGGGCAGCTTTACTCTAGTTGCTTTGACCCTGAGATTTGGAATTTTCTCCTAAAGCTCTCCAGGGTACAAATTCATTCTTGGTCGCGAATGCTATGTGCAAAGTATTTCTACTTAGAAAGGCTTGTGCACTCTCCAAGTAGAGATGAGCAGGAACAACCTAGCGGTATGAATATTAATTTTTCTAACTTCAAGTATCCCTTGCATCCCCTCTCTCCATTCCTCCCCCACACAAGTCGTACCAGCTTCAAAGTCATCAGGTTACGTTTCATTGCACACAGCTAACATTGGCCCGCTTCCTTTACCATCGTTACATTTTTGCATATCTTTCATTCATTTGTTCAATATCTCTCTACATCATCCTCTATATCTCTCGTTTCGCTTTCCCCTAACTCTCGGTTCAGAAGAAGGGTCTCGACCCGAAACATCACCTATTCCTTTTCTCCAGAGATGCTGTCTGACCCGATGAGTTACTCCAGATTTTTGTGTCTAACCAAGTAGAGATGATGTGCTGGTGCAGTGAGGCTCTGGCGGAGTTCTGGTTATGGACTGTTTTTCACTCTAAAATACTTGGAGCAGACTTTCCCTTTTCTCGAAAATATTCCACTGCATCAACAATACCAGAAACCGTTACTTCCTTCCCTGCCTTTTCTGTATATCTTGTGTATGATATAATTAAGAATTTAAACCCTTGTGCCTCATGTTAAACCATGTTCAGGTTACCATTACAGCCTTGCATTCCTACTTGGTTATTTGTCTACGCATTTCACCAATCTTATTAAGCACTTTTGTTGACGCACTCACACTTCAAACCTAACTTCTTATTTTTCCATATTCCCAACTATAAAGCTTTGTTCAGACCTCATTACTAAATCCCCTTTTAAGACTAAAATAATTCTAATTTGGAATGTAAAGTCAATTTTAACAGTGACTTTATCAAAAAGGATAAATCAATAAGTAGGAATGTTAAGTGCAGATTGTTGGATGGAGCCTGGAAATAGAGAACAGAGCTGCGCGATGCAGAGATCAAAGCAGGGAGTTAGTGGAGCAATACCGGGAATAGAAAGATCAAAGCTGTGATAGTCAAGATTTATTTCACCAAAACAAAAGAGAATAGGAAAACAAGAAATGGTCTGCAAAATTCATGAAAGGATGCATGTAGAGCAGAATTTTATTTGTGTGTGTTGGCACCGGTGATAGCAGACACATACCTCCCAAGCATGAAGCTCTTGATGGTTCCACAGGGAACTGCTGCACATCTGCCCTCTCCTGTTCTGCGACGTGGAAGTCAGAAACATGCTGGGGTCAGGAGCAGTTACAACTGAACTCCTTCTCTGATACTCGCCTCCAGAGCACCGCCAGTATCCAGTGGCTGAGGAATCGGATACACCTTGCATTCAATCCTGTTGTTATCATCTTCTCTCAGCTAACAATGATCCATTCTACATTTTCCTTGATCTTCATTCCCTTTGTCCTATTTCCACATCTTACACTTCCTTATCTATATATCTCCCTCTCCCCTGACCTCAGTCTTGTGAGGGATAAAGTGATTAAACCCCACGATTATAAGGGGCTTTAAAGAGGATTCAAACCGATAGGGGCCAAGGAGAGGGTTCTGACACAGCTGTGTATAAAAGTTACCAGACCCATCCTTGAGTAACAAGTGATAGCATTGTGTAGCGGTAAAAGGGAGTGATGTAGATAGATCCCTATCAGTAGAATGGAGTGATAGATGGGACCCTTGTCACTATAGCTTAGCTTTAGTGCTGATATAGGAGAACTGAGAGAGTTCACTTGGAGGTGAGTAAAACTAGGATAGGTCATGAACAACTGAACATGCTTAATAAAATAAATGAATATTACAACACAACCCCTGGTCAAGAAACTGCTCATTACCATGGACATGCGATGTATGATGTGGGTGGTATTGGGGGGACGTACCTACAGGTTGTCCACCTCAGTGTCTGATTGGAGGGGGTCAAAGGATGGGAGGTTGGATGTAGAATTGTGTGTATAAAGGGGGTTTACCCTTCTGACTTCGGTGTGTCTCAACTTGGAGAGGCACCCGACTCTGCAGACTCGAAAATAAAGAATCTCTTGCTTCCACGATTTAGTCTTTGAGTAGTGATTGTGAGCACATCGCATATCTCACAGTCTGAAGAAGGGTCTCAAGCCGAAACGTCACCCTTCCTTCTCTCCAGAGATGCTGCCTGTCCCGCTGAGTTATTGTAGCATTTTGTGTCTATTTTCTTGCATTCAATTCCTCAGCTTCACATCAGTCACACGAGTGAACATGCAAAGAACTATTCATGTATTAAATGGATGTCTATTTTAACATTTGTTCTTTCACTTTATTTGGTGCTAGATTTACATTTTAATTAAGTTTACAGTTGTTGAATGAATGCATTATTTTTTATCAATTTTTTCTTGAGTGATTTCTAAATTAATAAAAAATGTATGTTCTTAATTATTCAAAAACATTTAACTGTCAGTGAAAGTGTCAGCACACCAGAGGTATTTAGAAACAGCGATGCTTTCCACTGGACTGAGTGGTCAAAGGCCGCTCTGGTCCGAGCTGGGGACCACCTGGGTCTAAACTCCACGTGATCACCAGAGGGACCATGGAGCTCATGGCAATTGGAGCAGTGCAATTTAACTTATGGCACACATATAGGTGGCAGGTCAAATTGAGAACAATCGGGCCCCAGGTCATTGGACTGTAATGCAATATTTTCCGAGTAATAATTAAGTAGCTTTAATGAGTCTCATCTAAACAGTGAAGGAAGGAACTGCAGATGCTGTTTAAACCAAAGGTAGACACAAAATGCTGGAGTAACTCAGTGGGACATACAGCATCTCTGGAGTCATGAAGTCTGACGTCTTCAGAATCTGAAGAAGAGTCTCGACTTGAAACGTCACTAGAGATGCTGCCTGTCCTGCTGAGTTACTCCAGAATTTTGTGTCTATTCTCATCTAAACAGTGCTGGAGAAAAACTGCAGTTGATACAACATCTGGGGAAAGGAATCAATAGGCAACGTATCAGGTCAGGACCCTTCTTCAGACTCGAGAAGAGTCCTGAACCAAATCATCACCTGTCCTTTCCCTTTCCAGATGTTCCTCCAGCACTTTGTGTTTTACTCAAGTTTCTGGCATTTGCAGTCTCTTGTGTTTCCTTTAAGGGCCTGTCCCACTTGGGTGATTTTTCAGCGGACTGCCGGAGACTGTCAAGTTCGCGGCACTCACCTGAAAAGCCAGGAAATGGAACGGCGACTGTCAGAGTGGAACACACACACACAAACATCGCAAAGGTGGGGGAGCGCTGTCTGAAATCTACGCTGTGCAAAGCCAAGGTGATACAGACACGCACTGCGATGAACAGGAAGATTAAGATGGCTAGCACAGTGTACGGTAAGTCCTTCAAAAGAGGGGGGTGAAGGGGCGGAGGGGAGAACTGGGGGGAGGGGAGAAGGAGGGAGAAGGGGTGAAGACACTTTTCAGAAGCCAGACAACTTTCAATAAGCCAGAGATACACAGCTGTGAAGTTTGGCAGGCATTTAACATTACAGGTCGGTTATCCTTGGTTCTGAAAACTCGTGTTTACATTTTATTTCCCTAATGAGCTAATGAAAATGCCCGGTCAGCAAGGCGATTAACTAAAACTACATACGATTACCTCGACTACTTACAACTACATGGCGACCCCACTACAACTGCACCCGTGACTACAAGATTATCGTTTTTCTCCATGGCGACCAGTTTTTCGTCTCAGAAAATATTTCAACATGTTGAAAAATTTGCGGCGA
The DNA here is from genome assembly GCA_035221665.1 of Okamejei kenojei. Lineage (NCBI taxonomy): Eukaryota > Metazoa > Chordata > Chondrichthyes > Rajiformes > Rajidae > Okamejei > Okamejei kenojei. The sequence continues at coordinate 11,652,789 of CM069153.1, forward strand.
CCATACTGAGGCTGCGACTAGTTATTATCTGAATGGTGACAGATTTGGAAAAGGGGAGGTGCAACGTGACCTGGGTATTCTTGTATATCAGTCACTGAAAGTAAGCATGCAGGTACAGCAGGCAGTGAAGAAAGATAATGTTGGCCTTCATTGCGAGAGGATTTGAGTTGAGGAGCTAGGAGGTCCTACTGCAATTGTACAGGGCCCTGGTGAGACCACACCTGGAGTATTGTGCACAGTTTTGGTCTCCTAATTTGAGGAAGGACATTCTTGCTACTGAGGGAGTGCAGCGTAGGTTCACCAGGTTAATTCCAGGGATGGCGGGACTGACATATGATGAAAGAATGGATCGACTGGGCTTGTATTCACTGGAATTTAGAAGGATGAGAGGGATTCTTATAGAAACATGTAAAATTCTTAAGGGATTGGACAGGCTGGATGCAGGAAAAATGTTCCCCATGTTGGGGGAGTCCAGAATCAAGGGTCACAGTTTAAGAATAAGGGGTAGTCCATTTAGGACTGAGATGAGGAAAAATGTTTTCAGCCAGAGAGTTGTGAATCTGTGGAATTTTCTGAAGGCAGTGGAGGCCAATTCACTGGATGCATTCAAGAGGGAGTTAGATATAGCTCTTAGGGCTAACAGAATCGAGGAATATGGGGAGAAAGCAGGAACAGGGTACTGATTCTGGATGATCAGCCATGATCATATTGAATTGGCGGTGCTGGCTTAAAGGGCCGAATGGCCTATTCCAGCACCTATGTTTCTATGATTCGACTGGCCATACACAGTGCTGTGGTAAAAGAATAAAGCAATTTTATGAAAACATGAACATAGTCCTTAATGCAACTGAGAACCTCCAGCACGCATGTCAGTAAAATTTCATAATTTTTATAGCCATTCCTCTTGACATGGCACAAAGTTAAATGGTCTATTTGCATGGCGACCTTTCACGGCAAAACATGGGAATAAGTTTGGCAAAAAGACCTTTATCTCGTTTACTCTCTTTCACAGTTCTGAGGAAGCGTCCCTGACCTGAAATATGAACTGCATTTCTTTCCACAGATACTGCCTGACCTATTGAATGTTTCCAGCAGTTTCTTTTTTTTTTAAATGTCACTTCACTTTCGCTCTGGCAGCAATTTAATTGCAATCAGCAAAATAAGATTTCTTGAAAATATCGAAAGTTATTTTCAAAAAAATTAGTAAGAAGTGATCTATTTGTGTGGCCATGGACAGTGATTAAATATTTAATCAGCAGCTCATTGCCAAAGAATAAGGAAAGTATGTCTGGGTAGATCGTTTTGTTTTGGTCAGCTGATCGTTGGACATTAGCTGCAAAACTGCGATCTGCCATCATTGCTCTAGACATATAACATTGTCTGTGGTTTAAGAAGTCCACAAACTTAACACTTGAGCTTCATATTTACATTTCGAGTTCAACTGAAATTCACTGTGCTGCAAATCCACGTCCTTATTGTTAGTGAGAAAAACCTATAAATTCCTCCTCACCTAAAAAGATGCTCTCATCTGGCTGAACAACACCAAAGTGCAGTGAGGAGATTAGGGAATCCAAGCATCAGACCCAATGGTTGCAAACCAGGTAAGAAGGGTCCCATTAGAGTAATGTGCAGGAAGGCAATGCAGATGCTGGTTTACACAGACGATAGACACAAAATGCTGGAGTAACTCAGCAGGACAGGCAGCATCTCTGGAGAGAAGGAATGTCGTGGCAGACTTTTCAGGTTGAGACCCTTCTTCTGAGTGTCACCATCCGTCACCCATTCCTTCTTTCCAGAGATGCTGCCTGTCCTGCTGAAATCCTTCATCATTTTGTGTCTACTTTCCCATGAGAGTAATGCAGAAGGTAGACAAAAATGCTGGAGAAACTCAGCGGGTGCAGCAGCATCTATGGGGCGAAGGAAATAGGCAACGTTTCGGGCTGAAACCCTTCTTTCGATTTTCGATTTTCTGCATCTGCAGTTCCTTCTTGAACAGAGGAATGCAGAATCAGCCCTCAGCTGTTTGGTTAAAGTAGACTTCTAGAATGATATTTTGTGCTGATGGTGTCAATCCCCCAATCTCTTCCCAGCTCAGTCCGACATCTGGAATATTCAGAACAAGTTTTGGAAACTGCACATTCATGCTCCAGTTATCTGACTGCATTTAAAAGTTGATTTTCTGATAAAATTAAATGACCCAGTGCAACAAAACACTGCAGTGCCTGATTGAATTTCTCGGCTGACATCTCTTTTTTCTTCAGTTGTCTCCAGTAAACTTCTCTTCCCAGCCATTGTGTCATTTTTGATGTGGAGATGATATTCTGACAGTAGCGTTAATGCTGCCTCTCACTACCTCTGTTATGTTGTAAACTGATCTCATTTTATCCACCCATGAAGTGAGACCAAAAGTTGGAGTTGGTGGCAAATTGGTGATGAGTAATCCCGTAACATCACAATCATAATCATAATTCATTCATCATCGTTGAAAGCATTAGCAACGCAGTAGTGCTGGTTTCCGATGGGAACGGTGACGGACGCACCGCAAATTTACGTCCTCCAGTTTCTGCGGACTTTTGCCGCTGGAAGTACAAGATTTTGGTGTGTGTGCTTTATCATCATTCCTTACAATGCTATGTATGACAGTGATCGCAACTTCTACTGAACAGTGGATGGCCATTGGCTCGCTAGAAGCTCATCCGCCCTTTGACAGGTCTTGGTTTTGGTCCTTCTGGGGATCTACAGCCTCCTTCTCACCCGGCAAACCATGTGGGGGAGACAGGTTAGACAGATTACATGGTACCCGTGGCGGGGGGAACTCCCCCCAACCTGATCTAAACGATCATAATCATAATCATATTTTGCAACATCCGAGGAATTTGATTTGCCATACAGTCATACCAAAAAAAACCAATAGGACACACAAAATACATTTTAACATGAACATCCACCACAGTGACTCCTCCACATTCCTCACTGTGATGGGAGGAGAAAAAAAGTTAAATCTCTCCCTTCTTTGTCCTGCTGCGGTCGGGGGCCTCTAGCCTTCCGGTGACGGCCCGATCGTTATCCCGTAGCCTGCGGCGGGCCTCCTTGTCGGGGCGATCAAGCTCCTGTATTAGGGGAATCTCAACTCGCCTGCACCGGGCGATCTACCTCGGGTCGGGGCTAGTTGAACATCATGCGGCTTTTGGGGCTACCCGACGTCGGTCTCAACCCGAGACTGCGAGCTCCTTGATGTTAAAGTCGATCCCAGGTAAGGAATCGGCTCCAAAGGTAAGTCCACGCCCCACGGTGGGGCTCAAAGTCAGTCCCGAGCAAGGCCTCCAGCTTCACGATGTTAGGCGTCAGAGCGACCGGATGTATGATCCGGAAAACAATCGCATCTCTGGCAAGGTAAGAGATAGAAAAAATGTTTCCCCCGCCCACCCCACATAAAACAAACCAGAGAACATTAACACATACTTTTTAACCACACTCAAATTTACAACAAAAAAAAAACAAAACAACAGACAGACTGTAGGCGAGGCTGCCACCGAAGCGCCACCCGGTAGAATGTTACAAAAGCACAGAATGAGGCCATTCAGCCCACTGGCTCTTTGTACCCCTGAACACTTCCTCTTTCACACTTTTCCATCAACTTCCATTTGATTTGTTTTGTCATTAACCATTACATATCAATTAACCTAATTGTCCATCTTTGGACTGTTGGAGGAAACTGGAGCACCTGATGGAAACCTACGCAGCTAAGAAGTGCATGCAAACTCCACACAGACATCATCAGAGGTCAGAGTAGAATTTAATGCCTTGAGCTGTGAGGAAGCAACATTGACTGTTATACCAACATGCCAATGTAGTCAGGGCTTCACTACAAGGGACATTGAGCTGATGGGGAATGCTGATGTGCATTCACTTTCTTTCTCCTGTGCTATGAGGTACCTGCTGTAAAACAGTTCAAGTCTTGGAAGTGTGTGGGAGGGCAGGGTACCTCTTCCCTCAAAGACATGTGGCCTAACGCACTATGAACTCCCGGAGGCAGGTAACCTGGACAAATCTATAGTCCCTGGTGTTCCCTACCTCAGGAGAGAGTAGATGCGGGACTGTTTCTGATGCCTGCGTATGGCCCAGAGTACTTGGGTACTAAATGAATGCAAATCAGGGCAGACATCGACTGACCTCCACATCTTGGTACTCTCTATATATCTGAGCTGCATCATGCAGAAGGCATTATTCCAAGGTGCTGGTAGTGTTCCACTACTGATCTTACTTCACGATCTGCAAGGGACCTACAAATGTAGGTCCCTTGCAGTCAGAAACTGGTGAATTGATCATGGGGAACAAGGACATGGCAGACCAATTGAATAACTACTTTGGTTCTGTCTTCACTAAGGAAGACATAAATAATCTGCCGGAAATAGCAGGGGACCGGGGGTCAAATGAGATGGAGGAACTGAGTGAAATCCAGGTTAGCCAGGAAATGGTGTGAGGTAAATTGAATGGATTAAAGGCCGCTAAATCCCCAGGGCCAGATAGGCTGCATCCCAGAGTACTTAAGGAAGTAGCCCCAGAACTAGCGGATGCATTAGTGTTAAACGGGTCCTTTGCAGGATGACAGGCAATGACTAGTGGGGTACCGCAAGGCTCGGTGCTGGGACCCCAGCTATTTTCAATATATATTAATGATTTGGACGAGGGAATTGAATGCAACATCTCCAAGTTTGCGGATGACATGAAGCTGGGGGGCAGTGTTAGCTATGAGGAGGATGCTAGGAGGCTGCAACGTGACTTGGATAGGTTGGGTGAGTGGGCAAATGCATGGCAGATGCAGTATAATGGGGATAAATGTGAGGTTATCCACTTTGGTGGCAAAAACAGGAAAGTAGACTATTATCTGAATGGTGGCCGATTAGGAAAATGGGATATGCAACGAGACCTGGGTGTCATGGTACACCAGTCATTGAAAGTAAGCATACAGGTGCAGCAGGCAGTGAAGAAAGCAAATGGTATGTTAGCATTCATAGCAAAAGGATTTGAGTATAGGAGCAGGGAGGTTCTACTGCAGTTGTACAGGGTCTTGGTGAGACCACACGTGGAGTATTGCGTACAGTTTTGGTCTCCTAATCTGAGGAAAGATATTCTTGCCATAGAGGGAGTACAGAGAAGGTTCACCAGACTGATTCCTGGGATGTCAGGACTTTCATATGAAGAAAGACTGGATAGATTTGGCTTGTACTCGCTAGAATTTAGAAGATTGAAAGGGGATCTCAAAGAAACCGACAAAATTCTTAAGGGGTTGGACAGGCTAGATGCAGGAAGATTGTTCCCGATGTTGGGGAAGTCCAGAACAAGGGGTCACAGTTTAAGGATAAGAGGGAGGTCTTTTGGGACCGAGATGAGAAAAACATTTTTCACACAGAGAGTGGTGAATCTCTGGAATTCTCTGCCACAGAAAGTAGTTGAGGCCAGTTCATTGGCTATATTTAAGAGGGAGTTAGATGTGGCCCTTGTGGCGAAGGGGATCAGGGGGTATGGGAGAAGGCAGGTACAGGATACTGAATTGGATGATCAGCCATGATCATATTGAATGGTAGCGCAGGCTCGAAGGGCCGAATGGCCTACTCCTGCACCTATTTTCTATGTTACTATGTTACACATTTACAGTGGTTAATTGCCAAGCCAATTAATCCACTGGGAAATCTTTGAAATCTGGGATTACACCCTGAGTAAACACACCCAGCCACAAGCAGAACGTGCAAACTCTGCACAGACAGTACCCAAGATCAGGATTGAACCTGGCTCCCTGGGGGTGTGAGGCAGCGGTGCTTACACCATCCTTACACCACCATGCCACCCTTGATAAAACTAGTGTATGAATGACTAGTGGGTGGGGTAGTGATGCAGACTCAAGTAAGAATTTCATTGTTCTATTTGGGACATACACTATGACAATAAAACACTTTTGACTCTTGACTCTTGACCTGAGCTGGAGAGTTAAGTTCTGCTTTGGCAAATTAAACAGGCTATATTCTCCTTTAAGTTTTTTTTTTAAATCAGTGATTGCTTGGTTAGTTCCAATCGGTGAACGTAGGTATCGGCAGAAGCTTTTGTTGCTTGTCATCAATCTGCTGATACTTATCTTCTCCACTTATGTAAGCCAAACTTTATGGGATCACCAACCAATTCAAGCTGTATTTTTATTTACATAAAGAAAGCGATTTCTTTGCATGTGCCTTGCAGGGATCAGCATTTAACTCTGCTATCATTCATCACAGAAAAGAGGCTCACTTCACTTTGGAGATAGAAATCAATGCGAGTTGCCAGCTTCGTTCTTTTACACAGCTGTGTTGTCTGATCATTTGCCAATGACTTGATAAATTGAACCATGTTTGTAGTTTTTCTGCTCAGGGGTCAATCAGAAAAACGATCCAACCGTTTAATTATTTCATTTTCTTTTCTTTTATCCGACCATATTTTATAATTAAATGAAAAATTAAGTAAATCAATAGCAATATAGGTCACACATCGAAATGGTATCTGTACTTTAAATTACAATAAGCTCTTTATCCTATGCCAAGCTGCTATGAAGTCTGCAACTAACTATGTCTGTCGTGCCCAGTTTCAATGGGGGAGAGAAGAAGTCTTGTTCCGTATATCATTGTATTTTGCGACAAGTTCATTTTGAAAGCATTAATGAAACTTTTACATGTAATGGACAGTGAAATTCTTTCTGTTGCCTATTATGTTTTGTCCATTTACCTATTTGCGTACTTTTTGATAAAACATAAGATGAACTGGTTTTTAAATTAATCAAAGGACAAAAGGCTAAAGTTAGGGCAAATATATTGTATGAGATTCCTTTCTTTATTATTTTAACGCATGAGTTAATCAATATACTTTAAATAGATTGAACCAACCATTAAATTAATGACCGAAGATACTCATTTAAATGCAATAAATATTGGACGATCAAAGCAAAATGAAATAAAATTTGCAACAAAAAAAATGGCCTACTCCTGCACCTATTGTCTATTGATATACCATGAAGAGTGAATTGGTTAATTAGCCAGCTAAGTACATGATCATAAAGGACAATTGTAAATAACTAGTTGCCTCTTAAAAAAAAAACCAGGCAGCTGATGGTGAACAAATATAGAGCAAAAAGCACTGAGGCATGATCAGTATGTAAAAAAACAGCATCCAATGTATATTTTGACATAACTTTCGTAAAATTGTCATGGCATACCATGCAAGCAAATGGGGCAGGCCGAAACTCCAGGATTTTATGTTTCGGAAAGAACTGCAGATGCTAGTTTAAATCGAAGGTAGACACAAAATGCTGGAGTAACTCAGCAGGACAGGCAGCATCTCTGGAGAGAAGGAATGGGTGATGTTTCGGGTTGAGACGCTTCTTCAGTCTGATTGGTCAATAGACAATAGGTGCAGGTGTAGGCCATTCCACCCTTAAAGCCACCACCGCCATTCAATGTGATCATGGCTGATCATCCACATTCAGTACCCTGTTCCTGCCTTCTCCCCATATCCCCTGACTCCGCTATTTTTAAGAGCCCTATCTAGCTCTCTCTTGAAAGCATCCAGAGAACCTGCCTCCACCATCCTCTGAGGCAGAGAATTCCACAGACTCACCACTCTCTGTGAGAAAAAGTGTTTCCTCCTCTCTGTTCTAAGTGGCTTGCTCCTTATTCTTAAACTGTGGCCCCTGATTCTGGACTCCCCCAACATCGGGAACATGTTTCCTGCCTCTTGCGTGTCCAAACCCTTAACAATCTTATGTTTCAATGAGATACCCTCTCATCCTTCTAAACTCCAGAGTCTACAAGCCCAGCTGCTCCATTCTCTCAGCAAATGACAGTCCCGCTAATCCCAGGAATTAACCTTGTAAACCTACGCTGCACGCGCTCAATAGCAAGAATGTCCTTCCTCAAATTAGGGGACCAAAACTGCACACAATACTACAGGTGTGGTCACATTAGGGCTCTGTACAACTGCACAAGGACCTCTTTGCTCCTATATTCGATTCCTCTTGTTATAAAGACAAACATGCCATTCGCTTTCTTCACTACCTGCATGCTTACTTTCATAGACTGATGTACAAGGACCCCCAGATCCCATTGTACTTCCCCTTTTCCCAACTTGACGCCATTTAGATAGTAATCTGCCTTCCTGATTTTGCTACCAAAGTGGATAACCTCACATTTATCTGCATTAAACATCACCTGCCATGCATCTGCCCACTCCCCTAACCTGTCCAAGTCACCCTGCATTCTCATAGCATCCTCCTCACAGTTCACACTGCCACCCAGCTTGGTGTCATCTGCAAATTTACTAATGTTACTTTGAATCCCTTAATCCAAATCATTGATGTATATTGTAAATAGCTGCGGTCCCAGCACCGAGCCTTGCCTGCCGTTCTGAAAGGGACCCGTTAATCCCTACTGTTTGTTTCCTGTCTGCCAACCACTTTTCTATCCATGTTAGCTGTCTACCCCCAATACCATGTGCACTAATTTTGCCCACTAATCTCCTATGTAGGACCTTATCAAATGCTTTCTGAAAGTCCAGGTACGCTACATCCATTGGCTCTCCCTTGACCATTTTCCTAGATACATCTTCAAAAAATTCAAGAAGATTAGTCAAGCATGATTTCCCCTTCGTAAATCCATGCTGACTCGGACCGATCCTGTTACTGCTATCCAACTGTTTGGCTATCTCATCTTTTATAATTGACTTCAGCATCTTCCCCACCACCGATGTCAGGCTAACTGGTCTATAATTCCGTGTTTTCTCTCTCCCGCCTTTCTTAAAAAGTGGGATAACATTAGCTACACTCCAATCCACAGGAACTGATCCTGAGTCTATAGAACATTGGAAAATTATCACCAATGTATCCACGATTTCTAGAGCCACTTCCTTAAGTACCCTGGGATGCAGACCATCAGGTCCTGGGGATTTATCAGCCTTCAGTCCCATCAGGCTATCCCATACCATTTCCTGCCTAATGTGGATTTCCTTCAGTTCCTCTGTCACCCCAGATCCTCTGGCCACTACTATATCAGGAAGATTGGTTGTGTCCTCCTTAGTGAAGACAGATTCAAAGTACCTGTTCACCTCATCTGCCATTTCCTTGTTCCCCATAATAAATTCACCTTTTTCGGTCTTCAAGGGTCCAACTTTGGTCTAAACTAATGTTTTTCCTCTTCACATACCTATAGAAGCTTTTACTATCCTGCTATAAATTCTTGGCTAGCTTATCTTCGTACCTCATCTTTTCTTCCCGTATTGTCTTTTTGGTTATCTTCTGTTGTTCTTTAAACATTACCCAATCCTCTTGCTTCCCGCTTATCTTTGCTATGTTGTACTTCTTCGCTTTAATTTTTATACTGTCCCTGACGTCCCTTGTCATCCATGGTCGTCCCTTTCTCCCCTTGGAATCTTTCTTCCTCCTAGGAATGAACTGATCCTGCACCTTCTGTATTATTCCTAGAAACACCTGCCATTTTTGTTCCACTGTCATCCCTGCTAGTGTATCTTTCCAGTCAACTTTGGCCAGCTCCTCCCTCATGGTAGGCTGTGGGCCGAGCATTAAAAATGTGTCTAGAAATCCATTTTCGTGACCCACATTAAATTTTCCACAGATTTAGATGAAATATAATTGAGAAGGATGTCATAACTCGCCAGTGCCAAAAGTTGCACATTAATTAATTAAACTAATTAGAAAATGAGATTGGGAAAGTATCTAGTGGCCAATGCCCATATTACACCATGGTCAGCCTATGTTGCAGTCCATTTAAACTATATGTTATTATACATCTATATATATATATATATATAGATAGATGTATAATAACATATAATAGCAAATATGACTGTAATCATATATAATTAGGTGCAATTATATTATATAAAAATAATATGATGAATATAATTGTGAATGTTTTTTTAATGACACTGATGCAGAGGTCCTGCTCCTGAACCAGCCTAATTAATGGGTGAGGGCAGTTCTTGTGGGTTCCTCCATTAAATGAGACTGCCCGTTTGGGGGTCATGGCCATAGTGGGACTGGGGCAGTTCCAGGCTGGGGGACAGTCGTGCAAGGCATCTTCCAGTCGCTTTAATAAGAAATTTAATGAGACTGCAGCAGAGCTCCCAGGTTTTAAGGGCTCATGGACCTGCCTAATTAAAGGGTCAGGACAGATCTTCTGGGTTCCCATGTTTACTGAACACCACTGACTGCCATAGTGGGGAGAGTGGGGGTAAAGGCCATAGTGGGACTGGGGAAGTGCCAGGCTGGATGACAGACCTGTAAGAGACCTGATTTATTTCTGATGTAAATGTCACATACTGACCAAGAATCAAATGCTCAGATGTTTACTAGATTATTCATTTTAAGCTACAATGAGCCTGTATTTATGTTAGAGACCCCCCCCCCCCCGATGGTGCCTTTGCAAATGAGGGCTATTACCTTTAACCTAAAATAACCCTAAAAGTGTTGTATTGTTTGAGTATCTGTAGTTTGTGTGTGTGTCTGTGTACACCTGTCAAACGTGTATAACCATATAACCATACATATCCATATAACAATTACAGCCCCTCTCGGCCCTTCCAGTCTGTGCCGACCATTTATGTTCCCCTAGTCCCATCTACCTGCACTCAGACCATACCCCTCCATTCCCTTCCCATCCATATACCTATCCACTTTACTTTACTTCACTTTACTTTTAAATGTTAAAATCGATCCTGCCTCCACCACTTCTGCTGGAAGCTCATTCCACACAGCCACCACTCTCTGAGTAAAGAAGTTCCCCCTCATGTTACCCCTAAACTTCTGTCCCTTAATTCTCATGTCATGCCCTCTTGTTTGAATCTTCCCTACCCTCAATGGGAAAAGCTTATCCCCGTCAACTCTATCTATCCCTTTCATCATTTTAAAGACCTCAATCAAGTCCCCCCATAACCTTCTGCGCTCCAAAGAATAAAGACCTAACTTGTTCAACCTTTCTCTGTAACTTAGTTGCTGGAACCCAGACACAATTCTAGTAAATCTCCTCTGTACTCTCTCTATTTTGTTGACATCCTTCCTATAATTAGGCGACCACAATTGTACACCATACTCCAGAATTGGTCTTACTAATGCCTTGTACAATTTTAACATTACTTCCCTACTCCTATATTCAATATTCAATGCTCTGATTTATAAAGGCCAGCACACCAAAAGCTTTCTTTACCACCCTATCTACATGCAATTCCACCTTCAGGGAACTATGCACAGTTATTCCTAGATCCCACTGTTCCACAGCATTCCTCAATTCCCTACCATTTACCATGTACGTCCTATTTTGATTTGTCCTGCCAAGATGTAGCACTTCACACTTAACAGCATTAAACTCCATCTGCCATCTTTCAGCCCACTTTTCCAAATGGCCCAAATCTCTCTGTAGACTTTGAAAATCTACTTCATTATCCACAACACCACCTATCATCTGCATCAAGTATCATCTGCATACTTACTTATCCAATTTTCCACCCCATCATACAGATCATTGATGTACATGACAAACAACAGTGGACCCAACACAGATCCCTGAGGCACCCCACTGGTCACTGGCTTCCAACCTGACAAACAGCCATCCACCATTACTCTCTGACATCTCCCATTCAGCCACTGTTGAATCCATCTTGCTACTCCGCCATAAACGCCCAAAGATTGAACCTTCTTAACCAACCTTCCATGGGGAACCTTGTCAAAGGCCTTACTGAAATCCATATAGACAACATCCATTGCTTTACCCTCATCAATTTCCCTACTAACCTCTTCAAAAAATTCAAGAAGGTTTGTCAAACATGACCTTCCAGGCACAAATCCATGTTGACTGTTCCTGATCAGACCCTGTTTATCCAGATGCTTATTTATATTATCTCTAAGTATCCTTTCCATTAATTTGCCCACCACTAACGTCAAACTAACAGGTCTATAATTGCTAGGTTTATTCTTTGAACCCTTTTTAAACAATGGAACAACATGCGCAGTACGCCAATCCTCCGGCACTATTCCCGTTTCTAATGACATTTGAAATATTTCTGTCATAGCTCCTGCTATTTCTACACTAACTTCCCTCAATGTCCTAAGGAATATTCTGTCAGGACCTGGAGACTTATCCACTTTTATATTTTTCAAAAGTGTCAGTACTTCCTCCACTTTGAATCTCATAGTTTCCATAGCTACTCTACTTTTTTCCCTTACCTCACAGAGTTCAATATCCTTCTCCTTGGTGAATACCGAAGAAAAGAAATTGTTCAATATCTCCCCCATCTCTTTTGGCTCTGCAGATAGCTGTCCATTCTGGCTCTCTAATGGTCCAATTTTATCCCTCGTTATCCTTTTGCTATTAATATAGCTGTAGAAACCCTTTGGATTTACTTTCACCTTTCTTGCCAAAGCAACCTCATATCTTCTTTTAGCCTTTCTAATTTCTTTCTTAAGATTCTTTTTACATTCTTTATACTCCTCTAGCACCTCAATTACTCCATGCCTCCTATAATTACTGTAGATATCTCTCTTTTTTCAAAACAAGTGTCCAATTTCCCTTGAAAATCATGGCTCTTTCCAATTTTTACTATTTCCTTTCAACCGAACAGGGACATAAAGATTCTGTACTCTTACAATTTCCCCTTTAAATGTCCTCCATTTGTCTTCTACATCCTTCCCATAAAACAAAATGTCCCAATTCACTCCTTTTAAATCCTTATGCATTCCCTCAAAGTTAGCCTTTCTCCAATCAAAAATCGCAACCCTTGGTCCAGTTCTGACTCTCTCCATAATTATATTGAAACTAATGGTATTGTGATCACTGGTCCCGAAGTGTTCACCAACGCATACCTCCATCACCTGACCTGCCTCATTTCCTAACAGGAGGTCCAGCACTGCCCCTTCTCTGGTCAATACCTCTATGTACTGCTGCAAAAAACTATCCTGCACACATTTTACAAACTCCAAACCATCCAGCCCATTTACAGAATGTGTTTCCCAGTCTATTTTTGGAAAATTGAAATCTCCCACAATCACTACCTTGTGCTTACTATTAATATCTGCTATCTCCTTACATATTTGCTCTTCCAATTCTCGCTCCCCATTTGGCGGTCTATAATACACCCCTAAAAGTGTTGCTACACCGTTCCCACTTCTCAGTTCCACCCAAATAGCCTCCCTAGACGAGACCTCTAATCTATCCGGCCAAAGCACTGCTGTAATATCTTCTCTGACAAGCAATGCAACACCTCCACCTCTGGTCCCTCCAATTCTATCACACCTGAAGCACCGAAACCCTGGAATATTTAGTTTCCAATCACAGCCCTCCTGCAACCATGTTTCACTGATTGCCACAACATCATATTTCCAGGTGTCAATCCAGGCTCTAAGTTCATCCACCTTTCTTACAATGCTCCTAGCATTAAAATATACACATTTTATAAACCCACCATCCCTTATTCTCTGTCTATTATCTTTTTCCTCTTTCTCGCCTACATTTTGTGTCCGAGTGCTTCCCTTCTCTGCCTCTTGCCCCACACCCTGTCCCCTAGCCCCCTCTACCCGAGTCCCTCCCCCCAGCCTTTCCAGTTTAAAGTCTCCCCAGTAGCCTTTGCAAATCTCCCTGCCAGGATATTGGTCCCCCCTCGGGTTCAAGTGCAACCCGTCCTTTTTGTACAGATCATGCCTTCCCCAAAAGAGGTCCCAGTGATCAAGAATCTTGAATCCCTGCCCACTGCACCAGTCCCTCAGCCACGCATTTATCCTCCACCTCATTCCATTCCTACTCTCACTGTCACGCGGCACAGGCAGTAATCCTGAAATTGTTCCCCTTTTTGTCCTTCTCCTTAACTTTCCCCCCCAACTCCCTAAATTCTACTTTCCGGACCTCTTCTCTTTTTCTGCCTATGTCATTGGTACCTATGTGTACCACAACATCAGGCTCCTCTCCCTCCCTTTTCAGAATCTTTTGGACACGTTCCGACACATCCGAGACCCTGGCACCAGAGGCAAACTACCATCCGGGTCTCCCGACTGCGTCCACAGAATCGCCCATCTGACCCCCTAAATATAGAGTCCCCTATTACAATTGCCCTCCTCTTTTTGCTACCCTTCTGAGCATCAGGGCCAGTCTCTGTGCCGGAGGCCCGGCCGCTGTTGCTGCCCCCAGGTAGGCTGTCCCCTCCAATTGTACTCAAACACGAGTACCTATTTTCCAGGTGTACAGTTACAGGGGTACTCTCTAGCCCCTGCCTCTGCCCCTTGCCCTTCCTAACTGTGAGCCACTTGTCTGCCTCCTGTGGTCTGGGAGTGACTACCTCCCTGTAGCTCCTCTCTATGACCTCCTCACTCTCCCTGCCCAGATGGAGGTCATCGAGCTGCTGCTCCAGGTTCCTAACATAGTCCTTTAGGAGCCCCATCTCGACACACCTGGCACAGATGTGGACGTCTGGAGGGCTATCAGATTCCCTGACCTCCCACATCTGACATCCACAACAGTACACTGCCCTGGCCTTCATACTCCCCCCCTTACACAGGATACAATATCAACACAATACAAAGTACACACCAAACTGCTGGAATCTGACTGCCAATCAGCTGCTTTCCCTAGTCCACTTCCCACCAATCAGCGGCTTCCTCAAACCCCCCCCTCCCCCCCAAAAAAAACACTTCTCCGAATGGAACATTATGGATTTCGATAAGCCCCGTGCTGGATTTTAAACCTTACCGGTCGGGTGTCCCTCCTCCCCCTCCTTCTCTTCCAACGGCTCCTGTGGGCCTCACTGTGTATCTGTGGATGTGTGAATGTAAGTGTGTATGTATGTGTGGATGGATGTATGTGTGAATGGATGGATGTGTGCATGTGTGTGTGGATGTGTGTGTGTGCATGTATGTCTGTGTGCGGATGTGTGGATGTATGTGTACATGTATGTCTGCGTGCGGATGTGTGGATGTGTGGATGTATGTGTGCATGTATGTGTATATGTGCATGCATGGAAGTGTGCGTACGGATGGATGTGTGTGTGTGGATGTGTGTATGTGTGTATGTGTGGATGGGTGGGTGCACGCCATTATCATGTGTGAATCTCTGGAATTCTCTGCCACAGAATGTAGTTGCGGCCAGTTCATTTGCTATATTTAAGAGGGAGTTAGATGTGGCTCTTGTGGCTAAAGGGATCAGGTGGTATGGAGAGAAGGCAGATACGGGATGCTGAGTTGGATGATCAGCCATGATCATATTGAGTGGCGGTGCAGGCTTGAAGGGCCGAATGGCCTACTCCTGCACCTATTTTCCATGTCTATGTCTATCATAAGTAATTCAGTCATTGTTTAAATAATTTGACCAAATAAACAGTGAAACGATCGACATTAAAATAAATTTTTATATAATCATTTATTTCCCCAATTTATTTGTTTACATTACATCTGATCTTCATCTGAATATTCTTCATCAGATTCCAAGTCTTTTGATAAGTTTTGATATGTCCATTGATAAGTTAGTTCAAGTTCAAGTAGAGGATCAGGCAGAGGCTACAAAAAAACCCATTGCATAGTTACAAAGTCTGCATGGACTTCAATTCCTAAATTTTCAACTTCTTCTTAATGTTAATGAGAATAACACTGTTACTACCATAGATAAATTAGTTCAAGTTCAAGTTCATGTACACCAATTCATTTCTACATAAACATCAGCCATTTCTGACCTTTTCTCACTCCGATGGAAGCCTATAAAGTGCCGTCAATATTCCTCCGTTTTTTTTCCCGTGGTCAGGGCCTGAAAACGGCGGCTACGGACGGCACTATGCACAGCCTCCCCCCCCCCCCCCCCCCCGCGGAGATGATCCAAACACACTCCGTGGCTCTGCGTTCGCGAATCGTCCGCTTCTTAACCGATACCGCTGCTTCACTACATTAAGTACATAGGCCCCGCGATCGGAGCACTTTTACTCGGTAAGTGATCGCAGTCAGCTCTGAGATTAGATGTTAAAGACTTATTAGACTACAACAAGCTGGCATTAGTGAAAATGTTTAATTTACTTTGTTGTGGATACACATAGTTTAGGCCCTCAACTTCATGTATGAATGAATGAATGAATTAATTAATTAATTAATTAATTAATTAATGTACAGCCTGCAAATCTCATTTTTTCACATTATAAAAGGATGCAATTAAATGAATTAAAGTCCATACTGATTAATTTTCATAAATTCAGACTTCAGATCTTACCTTTCAGTTCCAGTTGATTCACAAAGTTTGACTGGTTTCACGACTTGGCTGTCCTCTTTGTGTTGCAGCACCTCAGCAGCGACTTTGCTTTCAAGGCTTTGTTCCACTTCTATTCGCTTAGCTGCACATTCTTCAGACTTCTTAATGCTTTTCAAACTAAATTCAATTACCCTGCTGTGAGTTTCCACGACATGTATTCCACAGAACAACAAAGAACCTTCATTGGAATCGCCAGTAAAACAGGCATCAATAGAGCACTCTCAGCCATGATGTGTGCTCCCTGCCTAACTAGCCTGAAACAAAGCGTGTGATTGGTCAACTGGTGTCCGACTCAATGTTAAGCGTGCTTTGATTGGACTAAAAATACCCGAAGATTTTCCGTTTTTTCTCTAATTTAATAAAAATGTGCAAGTTTTCTGCTTGACGAGTTTCAGGGATGATTTATATAATATTTTTACACAATATGTGAACATTTTACGTAGTTCCGTGAGTTAGGTCACAAAACTGCACAAAAAAGCTCCTCGGCCCACATAGTCCTCTTTATTCAACTGCAAAACTGACACTTCCGATCTACCCTTCTCCCTCTCCAAATGTAGATTAAACCTGACCGTGTTATGGTCACTGCCTCCTAATGGCTCATTAACCCCAAGTTCCTTTATAAAATCCGGTTCATTACATAACACAAGATCCAGAATTGCCTTCTCCATGGTAGGCTCCAATACAAGCTGTTCTAAGAATCCATCACGAAGGCACTCTACAAATTCCCTTTCTTGGGGTCCAGTACCAACCTGATTTTCCCAGTCTACCTGCATGTTGAAATCTCCCATAACAACCACAGCATTACTTTTGCTACATGCCAATTTTAACTCCTGATTCAACTTGCGCCCTATGTCCAGGCTACTGTTTGGGGGGCTGTAGATTAGTCCCATTAGGGTCTTTTTAACCTTATAATTCCTTTGTTTTATCCATACTGACTCCACATCTCCTGTTTCAATGTCACCCCTTGCAAGGGACTGAATTTCATTCCTCACCAACAGGGCAATCCCCATCCCCTCTGCCAACCTGTCTGTCTTTTTGATTGGAGGTATACCCTTGAATATTCAGTTCCCAGCCCTGGCCCTCTTGCAGCCATGTGTCAGTAATTCCCACAACATCATACTTGCCAGTTTCTAACTGAGCTTCAAGCTTGTCCACTTTATTCCTTATACTTCGTGCATTCATATACAGCACTTTGACCTCCGTATTCACTTCCCCCCTCGCACCTGGCCCTGACCTTACTCTGTTGTCCATTCTCGAGCTTTCCTTCCCATTAATTCGAGAATCTTTTGTAATTTTTCCTGCAGTCACTTCCCCTTCAACTCCATCTTTATACTCCCAATTTGTCAATCCTCCCCCCCCACTATTTAGTTTAAACCCATGTGTATCCCTAGCAAACCTGCCTGCCAGAATGCCAGTCCCCCTCCAGTTAAGGTGTAACCTGTCCCTTTTGTACTGGGTCACCCCTACCCCAGAAGAGATCCCAGTGGTCTATAAATCCAAATCCTTGCTCCCTACTCCAGCCCCTCAGCCACACATTCAGATCCCCTATCTCCCTGTTCCTGTCCTCACTAGCGCGAGGTACTGGAAGCAATCCAGAGATAACCACCCTAGAACTCCGGCATTTCAGTCTTCTTCCCAACTCTCTGAAGTCATGTTGGAGAACCTCCTTCCTATTCTTCCCAATGTCGTTTATGCCTACGTGCACAACTACTGCCGGCTGTTCACCTTCTCTCTCGAGGATGTCTGAATTCGGCTTGTGACATCATGAACCAGGCACCAGGGAGGCAACAGACCACCCTCGCATCTCGTCTGCCACCAAAGAATCTCCTGTCCACTCCTCGGACAATGGAGTCACCCACCACTAGGGCTCTGCCCGATATCGGTCTCGCCGGTCGAGTCCCATCTCTAGGATTGGAGCCACCGACGTGTCCGTCGCTCGGACTGGAAACATCGTCTCCCCAGACAGTTCCCAAGAGGGCGTACCTGTTTTCATTAGGCACAGCCACCTGGGTCTTCTGCACTCCACGATTTCCACCCTTTCTCTCCGTCACACATCTTGGTTCTTCCCGTATCCTCGGCATGACGACCTCACTGTAGGTCCTGTCCCTCTGAGTTAAGTCTGTCTGTACTTTGCCTCTCTTTTTAAACTGTTTTCCCCCTCTGACTCACTTCTAACTCTCCTCCCACTCAGGCTAGAGCCAATCACTGTTTTTTCCTGCTTCTCTTTGCTGCTGTTTCTTCAGAATCCATGGGAGCTCTGAGTATTATTATTATGGTACAACTCAAATTCTATGACTCCTCCAAACATTGTTTCTGTAAAATTCCATCTTCTGCTTCTTAAGCGATCATTTATAACTTATTTTCTCAGATTTTGTGGGTTCTGATCTGACTGAGGAGATCAATGCAAGAACCATAGACTTTTCTTAAGATGGAATTTGTGGCTGGCAGGGATAGTGGGTAGGTTGACACAGCGATTATGTGCCCCCCTCTGTGTACGTACATGGCCTTGAGGTTTTCACTACCATCTGAATGCTTTTACTCCATTTTGAGTGTCATGGGCCATACATTTCCAGGAGTGAATGGGGATGTTACATTTCCTTGAACTTTGAGCCCATCCTTGAATCTCTTCCTTCATCTGTCCAGTAAGTGCTTCCCACAACAGAACTCAGTAGAGTTTTGGTAGCCTAATGTTAGGCTGCTGCCCGAGAATAGCTGGGACCTCAAATCTGGGGATATTGGCTTGGGACGGTTCGGTGAAGTCAGCTCACTTTCCTGTTTAGAGGATTTTGTGGAGACAGCGTTAATGATATTTTTCCAGTGACTTGAGATGCCTGTTTTAGATAGTCAAGGTCTTAGAAACATACTGTATGTACTTGCACCCCTTCACTGCAGTCGGGCACGGTGATGCAGCAGTAGAGTTGCTGCCTTACAGCGCTTGCTTCACCAGAGACCTGGGCCCGATCCCGACTACGGGTGATGACTGTACGGAGTTTGTACGTTCTCCCCCAGACCGCGTGGGTTTTCTCCGAGATCTTCGGTTTCCTCCCACACTCAAAAAACAGTAGACAATAGACATACAGGACTTAATTGGCTTGGTGCATGTGTAAATTGTCCCTAGTGTGTGTAGGATAGTGTTAATGTGCGGGGATCACTGGTCGGTGCGGACTCGGTGGGCTGAAGGGCCTGTTTCCGCGCTGCATCTCTAAACTAAACAGAAATAAACTAAACTAAAAACTGATTCGGAACCCTCTGAATGCCATTCTTTAGACTTTAGAGATCCACACGGAAACAGGCCCCTCGCCCCAGCAGCGATTCCCGCACACTAACATCATCTTACACACTAGGGACAAATTACAATCTACAGAAGCCATTTAACCTACAAACCTGTACCTTTTTGGAATGTGGGAGGAAACCGGAGCACCCGGAGAAAACCTATGAGGTCACAGGGGAGAACATTATTTTGAGAAGACTAGAATACAAAAACAGGGATGTAATGCTGAGGCTCTATAAAGTGCTGGTCAGACCTCATTTGGGGTATTGTGCGCAATGACGTGGCCCATATCTGAGGACGGATGTGCTGGCACTGGAGAGGGTCCAGTGGAGGTTTACGAGAATGATCCCAGGAATGAGTGGGTTAATATATGATGACCATTTGGCAGCACTGGGCCTCTACTCACTGAAGTTTAGAAGGATGATGGTGGACCTCATTGAAACTTACCAAATAGTGAATGTCCTGGGTGGAGAGGATGTTTCCTCTAGTGGGAGAATCTAGGACCAGAGGTCATAGGAAGGAGATGAGGAGGAATTTCTTTAGAAACATAGAAAATATAGAAACATAGAAACATAGAAAATAGGTGCAGGAGGAGGCCATTCGGCCCTTCGAGCCAGCACCGCCATTCATTGTGATCATGGCTGAGCATCCACTATCAATAACCCGTGCCTGCCTTCTCTCCATATCCCTTGATTCCACTAGCCCCTAGAGCTCTATCTAACTCTCTCTTAAATCCATCCAGTGATTTGGCCTCCACTGCTCTCTGTGGCAGGGAATTCCACAAATTCACAACTCTCTGGGTAAAAACGTTTTTTCTCACCTCAGTCTTAAATGACCTCCCCTTTATTCTAAGACTGTGGCCCCTGGTTCTGGACTCACCCAACATTGGGAACATTTTGCCTGCATCTAGCTTGTCCCGTCCTTTTATAATTTTATATGTTTCTATAAGAATCCCCCTCATCCTTCTAAACTTCAGTGAATACAAGCCTAGCCTTTTCAATCTTTCCTCATATGACAGTCCCACCATCCCAGGGATATATCTCGTGAACCTACGCTGCACTGCCTCAATCACAAGGATGTCCTTCCTCAAATTAGGAGACCAAAAATGTACACAATACTGCAGATATCACCAGAGCCCTATACAATTGCAGAACCTCTTTACTCCTGTACTGAAATCCTCTTGTTATAGGTGCAGAAGGAGGCCATTCGACCATTTGAGCCAGCACCGCCATTCATTGTGATCATGGCTGATCGTCCGCTATCCATAACCCGTGCCTGCCTTCTCCCCATATTCCTTGACTCCACTAGCCCCTAGAGCTCTATCTAACTCTCTCTTAAATTAGTCAGAGGTTGATGAACATGTGCAATTCATTGCCAATGAAGGCTGTGTAGGCCAAGACATAGGGTATTTTTAAGGCAGAGATAGATAGATTCTTGATTAGTATGGGTATCAGGGGTTATGGGGAGAAGGCAGGAGATTTGGGTTAAGAGGGAAATATAGATCTGCCATGATTGAATGGTTAGGTAGACTAGATGGGCCGAATGGCCTAATTCTGCTCCTATCAATTATGAATTTATGAACATACAAACTCGGTACAGACTGCACCTGTATTTTTTTTTCAACATCTCTTCAACCCACCCCCTCAACCTATCAGCGTCGTGTTGCTGAGTCCAGATAACTACACACACTCCCACCTAGGTTTGCAACATCAGCAAACTTGGATTTCTTGCAATCTGTCATCATCTAAGACATTTAGACAGATTATTTAGTTTAGTTTTATTTTTTTAGTTTAGTTTAGAGATACAGAGCGGAAACAAGCCCGTCAGCCCACCAGGCGCGTCGACCTGCGATCCCTGCATATTTACACTATCCTACACACACTAAGGAACAATTTTACATTTACCAAGCCAATTTACCCACAAATCTGTACGTCTTTGGAGTGTGGGAGGAAACCGAACAACTCAGAGAAAACCCACGCGGTAACGGGGAGAACGTACAAACTCCGTACAGACAGCGCCCGTAGTCGAGATCGAACTGAAGATCAAGAACTGATACTTGGGGCACTACACCAGTTATACTGACCAATTTGCAAAAGATAAATTTAGTCCAGATCTAGATTTGTGATAACCAGTCTTTATTAGATATTAAAATACGTTTTCAATGACATGTCCACAAATCTGGAGCACAGCCTTTTACAGTATGTGGCCCATATGAAGTCCTTCTCTCATTTTCTCAACATCTAAGCAATCAAAAGCCGTTCATTCCTCCTGTATCTTTTACTGTCACCATTCTTTTTTTGCAAGTCACTGAGGCCTCTCATCCCAGGCAATTGTTCCGATCCCACCAGGTAATACTGACTGAATCTTCTGCCTCAGCCAATACAGCCATTTTAATTTATTAGGGCCAGGCACATACCATAGAGCAAGCAGGCCTGCAGTGACTAAGATGTTCCATCCGAGTCGCCACACATCAGTGAAACTAACATTTGTTGGTTTTGTTGCTTTGCGAAATAAAAATATCTGTGTTGTCACTAACAACACGGGTACGGGTGTCAGAGGTTATGGGGAGAAAGCAGGAGAATGGGGTTAGGAGGGAGAGATGGATCAGCCATGATTTAATGTCATAGACTTGATGGGCTGAATGGCCTAAATCTACTCCTATCACTTATGATCTTATGACCTATGAACATGGTAATTATTTTAATATCAAGGTTTCTACCTTGATAATGTAATGTTTTTACTTTTATTCCTTTTCGATGCAGTGCATTAAATTATTTCGAACTGTTTCATATATCTTTGAAGTATGTAGCATAAATACAGCATATCACACTGAGGGTGTTTCACAGAGGGAAGCAATTTAGGTGACATTTTGTTCTTTATGATGATAACAAATTCATAGGACAGAGACAATTAATCAGCAATCTCGATGCAGCTCCTCTAAGTCAGGTCTCATTAGAGACTTAGTAAATGCAGCATACAAACATGTTTTTGGGGAGGAGCGTGTGAGCAGCGTGTCCATTTTTTTCTACTTTTTTTGTTTTTTTAGTGTGTTTTAATGTATGTTTTTAATTTTTCTTTCTGTGGGGGTTGGTGTGTGGGGGGGGGGGGGGGTAAGGGGGAAACCGCGTTGGTCGCCTCCTCCACGGGGAGGCAGCTTTTTCCATGTTGCCTCCCCCGTGGCTTAACATCAAGAATCGGTGCGGCCTTTCCTGGAGACACGCCTGGGGCTTCAGCCGTGGGTGCAGTGCGAACTCACGGCAGGGAGCGGGCGAGCCCTCGCCGGGGGTCGCCGGTGGGGAGCGCTCTGTTTCGCTGGCCCGCGGCAGCCTGAAGCCGCGGTCCGCAGAGCTCCAGCTGGCGTGGTGTCCGTAGCCTGGGATCCCTCGTTGGGGACCCGGGCGAAGAAGAAGCTCCCACCGCCGGCCCGCGGCCAACGTCTGCTGCGGGCGCGGCGGCGACTTACCATCAGGGGCGGGGTCCCTCGCCGGGGACCCCTGGAGGGGAGCTTCGACCGCCGGCCCTGCGGTCTGCGGTGCTTCTGGCTGCGGCGCAGCGGGGACTTTAAATCTTCGACCGCGGCCTGCGGCCTACACCAAAGGCCGCGGTCTCCGGTGGGGAGGCACCGTTTCGGGACTTACCTGGACTTTCACTCATCTGGATGCCTGCAGCGGCGGCTGCGGAGGTTGAGGTCCCGACTACAGGGGAAAATGGAGGAGGACTGGCCAAATGTTGTGCCTTCCACCACAGTGATGAATGCTGTGGTGGATGTTTGTGTTAAACTTTTATTGTGCTTTTGTGTGTTCCTTTTCATTGTACCGCTGCTGGCAAATTCATTTCAGTGACAAATAAAACTGATTGTATTGATTGTACTGCACGAGAATAGAAACATTCCTGGCTCTAACATGGAAGGTGCAATGAAATGTTTAACCATTCAGTGCCACAGCAAACAGAATTAGAGTTAGTAACTTATCTGGAGAATGACGTTCCCAAAGGATCTCACTCCCTGTGCTGTGCGTGGAGCATGAGACCAAGTCCTTGGCTAATATTTCAATCGCAATAAACTCCAAGGGTTTTGTGATATCAATTGAATTAACCAGGCAGTTGAAGCAGAAAATGAAGGAAATTGTATTTGGTGCTTTCTTTTAGGAAAATGACATAGCATCTTCCATGTGATTCAATAAATATAGAAGTCTCTGTAAAAATAAACAAACATTGTATTTTAAAACATTCTAAAGTATAAACTAGCCTTAGGAATAGTTTTTTTGTGTTTTTGAGTTTGAATTCGTCCTTTTCCTTGCTTCACGTTTGAATTGTTTCAAATTTCACATCTGATTTTAAGATTGTAGGAAGGTGCTGATCTAAACCGAAAATGGACACAAAAAGCTGGAGTAACTCAGCAGGCCAGGCAGCATCTCTGGAGAGAAGGAAAGAGATCAAAGGTTATGGGGAGAAGGCAGGCATGGGCTATTGATTGGGGATGATCAGCCACGATCACAATTAATCGAAGGGTCGAATGTCCTCCTCCTGCACCTATTTTCTATGTTTCTATCTATGTTTCTATGAATGGGTCACATTTCGGGTCGAGACCCTTCTTCAGAATTGTCTCTACCCGAAACTTTACCCATTCCTTGTCTCCAGAAACGCTGGCTGTCCCGCTGAGTTACTCCAGCTTTTTGCGTCTATCTATGATTTTGAGATTATTTAGATTAAGTTTAGCCCATTTTTCCTGTTGCTCGTTTTAATGAAATAAAAACAGAAGTCACTCCACTGGCTACATTGCTTCCAAGTGAGGATAAGCAATTGGTCTTACTTAAAGAGGGATTGTGGAAGATAATAGATTATAAGTAAAATCAACACTGGTAATATCATAATAATCAATTTATTAAGAACACCCAGTTCCAAAACTTGTTTTTAATGTTTACATAGCTTTCTTTAACACTTTGGCACCTACACTATTGCCGTTATATACACAAAGCAAAATTTTGATTGTGTTAAATGATACACCATAAGAAAATATATAATATTTACAAAGTGCAAAAAATAAGGCATATATGAATACAGAAAGAATTTAGCCCACAGGATTGGTCGAGGTAACAATGGCACACTTGAGGCAGTCTGACGTGGCAGACTTCTCGTATCCCAACATTGCTCACAACATTTCTTTTCATTGTCATCCTGGAAAATTGTTCCAGAGATGATTGATTATCAATACGCATCTCATAACGTGACAATATATATTGAAAGGAAGGTGCTGTTGCCGAATTATGAATTATCTTAATATTTTAACATTTCTGTTGGGATTGAATAGCACTTTTGCAGGTCAGTTTTACTTAAAAGGGCAGCACCTTCACCAATGCCTCATTAAATAAATATGACAGATCTACAATTTATTCAAAATGTATTATAAATTAAGGTCCTGTGTACTCTGAGGCAATGGCCCAGGTGTAAAGGAGTTCGGTGTACGAGGTTATAATGCTGGATAACAAGTTCCACCAACTTCTGTTAAATACCTTCCTAGTCACATATGTGAGGTAACCTCACTTTCTCAGAGTAAGCAAGGGAAAAGGAAGGCTAGAGATACGGGCTGATTAGTACGGGTGTCAGGGGTTATGGGGAGTAGACAGGAGAATGTGGTTGGGAGGGAGAGAAAGATCAGCCATGATTGAATGGCGGAGTAGACTTGATGGGCTGAATGGCCTAATTCTGCTCCAATCATATATGACCTATGACCTTACACTGTATACATACAAAATGATGGAATGGCCAGTAATATTACATGACCTGCACTTGAAATCAATGGCCAAAAAGAAAGGGGGTTGGTAATTTATAATTTTTTAAGGTCAATGTAAGTTGGTATGTGCTGGCAGGAAAGTGGTTGATACAATTGTTCTAAACACATGAAATCACAATGTTAGTAATAATATTATACCAGTGGTTACATTCATTTGCGGTGATATTTCATGCATTCCATTTCCGCTTGCTGGTAACCATCATAACCATCTTTATGTGTACTTTGTTGATAAACTGAACGATCCTATGTACTGATGGTGCCAGCCGTACCTGTGTTTGCAATGTTTGCGGTTGTCCAGAATATCTTTAACTGTGCTGATGATGTAAGTCAGATATCTTGTCCTCTATCCAGTTCTAGGATTTTATATATAAATGTAACAATGCTTTGATTTTGTGCTCAAACTGTAAGCCAAAGTAGACTATTTCAATTTTAATACCAGCTTTGAGAATGCGGTCAGTTCTCAGGTATTTGGATATATTAGAGGTATTTGAACGGTCCCATGAGGGCTATTTTGTGTTCTTGTAGTGCATTCACATTGACTCTAGACTTGAATAGTTTTATAAAACAGAGGTGAAGAACCTCACGGATCAAATTTTGTATTGCTTACTTAATGTTAAAGATTGGGTGAACTAAAGCTTGGCATAAACAGAATTCCCTCTTGTCCGATCACTGCCAAGTCTGATTATGTAACATTAGAAAATCTGCGTCTAGACCGCATGGAGAATTCCACGTCAAATTGGGAATTTATGAGAAGTGTGCCTTTCACAAAAAAGAAAGGGAGATTAATTATGTTTGTGAGGACTTTTCTTGGAATAGGGGTTTCCAATTTCTGGAACTTTTTATGCCACAGGCTTGAACAACTGGAAGTGGTAAAGAGCCATCTTTCACGATCAGATTGTGGATTATTGATTTCCAATTCAAAGCCAATAACCTGTTCACATGCAGTCTGAAAACTGAGTTCAGGACCACTGGGAAATGACGCTTTCCTCATTTCATTTCAAGAAATGTTTCAGGAGTTGGGAGACCATGCAGCTTTAAAAGGAGCAACATTGAATTTCAAATCTAGGTATGCCCTCGTGCACTCTCAGCAAGATTTCAGCATGCAGCTCAGGGTGGAGAGAAGTTAACATTTGGAGTGGGCCGTGGGGAGGAGAAGGTGGGGGCTACATGTGGGTGTATCACAGGGTGTGGTGAAAAAATACAAAAGAGAGAGTCTTGGTAATATGATACCTGAATAGAGCAGGTTTATGGTGTAATAAAGTGCACAGTCTAACGCATGAAATGATTGGGAAAGATGCAGCAATCATTGTGTAGGAAGGAACTGCGGATGCTGGTTGAAACCGAAGATACGCACAAAGTGCTGGAGTAACTCAGCGGGTCAGGCAGCATCTCTGGAGGGAAGGAATGGGTGAAGCTTCTTGTTGAGACCCATCTTCAGACAAGAGGGGTATCGACCCAAAACATCGCCAGAGATGTTGCCTGTCCCACTGGGTTACTCCAGCGTTTTGTGTCTATCAACAATTATTGTGGTCTGTCTCATATTTTCAATCTGACTGCAATTAAATTCAGTCTCGCTTTTTCTTGAGTGACTAATGCTGATATGCTGATTCAATGTGGCCAATATTTCTGTGCAGATTTCCATCCTGATTCTTTGAGAGATAAACGGAAATTTCAAATGGAGTTTAATTACGCTGATTTAGACTTCAGAGTGGTTTAGGTGCTCATGGGTTTCCATGCACGTAAGGTCCTTTGCATTAACAGGCAACCACAGCCATTACAAAATGTCATTTCAAACAATTAGTTCTCTTTCCTGTCTTTTGTATTCAGTCATGAGAATTTTAATATTCTATGTGGAATATCAATGCACTCTTGCTTCAGCCTTTGAAAACAAAGTTCCTTAAATATATTATTGACGTTTCCTGTGATCTCTATTTGTGGCCCCATTATATTTTGACATGAAACAATTCTAGGTCCATCTGCTGAACACAGAGGAAGGTTTGATCATAGTATTTCGGGATTTGATGGGAAGGCAGACGCAAAAAGATGGAGTAACTCAGCGGGTCACTAAGCATCTCTGGAGAAAAGAGATAGGTGACATTTCGGGTTGAGACCCTTCTTCAAACTGCGAGTCAGGAGAAAGGGGAACAAGAGATATGGATGGTACTTAGAAGAGATGAAGATATGCAAAAAGCACCAAAAATCAAGTAAATGTGAGGCACACAATTGTTGGGTGTGGGATAGGTGGCATGCATCACTGAGGAACAAGGTCTTTAATATGCGACATCTAAAGATGGTTTAGTCAATATTGGTTGTGAACCTTTGGACTTCTCTGTGATGAAGAGTGTGACAGCAGAATAATTTTTAGCCGAGATAGACTGATACTTGATAAGAAAGAGGTGAAAGGTTACTGCAGATAGGTGAGTCTATGTAGTTGAGGTTACTATCTGATCGATCATGACCTTATTGAAAGCTAGAGCAGTCTTGATGGCCAGGTGGCCAGAACATATTCCTATTTTGTATGTTCATTTTTCCTCACAAATAGATCAGGAATTTCTTTAAAAAGTTTTCTTTCCTAACATGTTGGAGATGCACTCATGGGTTGATGAGAATCACCGCATGAAATCAAGACTGATGGAGCATGAGTTGGAAGGTGTCGGGATTTAATGAAACCTGATAAAGCATGGTGGATGCTGTAAATATTGGCAGGGTGTGCTGCATTTAAATGTTGGTGATGACTGATTACAATTTTATCATGTTTCCCAATTCTATGGTGCATGTGATTCAATATCTTGGAGAAAGCTTTTTAGCCTTGCGTAGGTCATCAATCATGGCTTCACTTGTAATTATATGGCTTAATAGATGATCAATTATGTTTGTATACAAGGATTATCAAAGCCCATTTACCTCATATCATATCTTGGCACATTTGAGAACTGGAATCAGATACACTCATTTATTAGAATGAGTGTATCTGATTCCAAGTATTATTAAATTCAAGGTTGTTTTAGAATAATGGTTATTGATTGAGTGAATGCAGATGGAGTTCAGAAACAAAGTAAGGGGCTCTTTGGTGTCTGACCCTATCTAATGTCAGAAGCTGATCAGATTCATGCCCAGTTAGTACTCGTACACCGGTTGTAGCAGGTTTTATTGAAGGAGATGAAGCTGCCAGGTCACTCTGCCCAAGTGTCATCTCTCATGCAAACCAAACTGCAGGCGTGCCATTGACCACAACAACCTTATGACTGACTGTGCAGGAAGGAACTGCAGGTGCTGGTTTACACTGGAGATAGACACAAAATGCTGGAGAAACTCAGCAGGACAGGCAGCATTTCTGGCTAGAAGGAATGGATGACGTTTCGGGTCAAGACTCTTCCCTATCTGAAACATCACCCATTCCTTCGATCCAGAGAAGTTGCTTGTCCCGCTGAGTTACTCCAGCATTTTGTGTCTATCTTATAACTTACATTGACTTCTTCAGAAACAGAGAACTTGGACAATGAAGTGCTCTTTAACAAATTGTAAAAATAATTATTTACTACAATTCCTATGAGTATGTTGATTTGTACTGACTATTTGAAGAAGTCCATGCTATCTTAGTGAAACTGCACAGTCGCCACCAAGGTAGCAAAGAAGCAAGGTAACCAGAAGGACAAAATATCGCAGGAAATAAATATTAATACCTTTCACAATACCTTTCAGATATACTTTTTATATTTTATAAACTAATAAGCAGGAGAATTGGACAATATTAATTTATATTATTACTATACATGTTAGCAAGAAAATCCTTCGCTAAAATTTCAGTCACATTTCAGAATATTGAACTGTCCAAAGGTTTTGGAATAGTTAGCTGTTCCAAACGGGCACATTGAAGTATTTTCACTGCAAATAACATTGCAAAAAGGGATATTATAAAATACAAAATGGTATGAAAATAATGCTTTTCTGAGCACTCCTTTGGTTTGAAAAACATTTTCCAAAAATAAACTATGTTTCTTTACACTAAGACGAGGGTTGGAACGATTGTCACCAACGTTTTGCTTGGTGTTGTTCCCTTTTAAATTAATACTTTATTTTCCAACGTAATTAATTTGAGCCTGTGGGTTGCATGCCGGGAAAAAACAGATCATGTTGGTCAATATCGAATTTTGCAAAAACAACCAATTTGAATATCAAGCCCGATGCAGGCTCGCTATTGTGCACTTGAGCTCAGGATTTGTGTTCTCTGATCTATGCAGGAAATTTCACCTTCAGAGCCAGCAGGGAAAGCTTCTCTTTCTTCAGTTTTCTTTTGATTACAAAATACAATTGCACAATTTACTGCTTCTTGCAAGATGGAGCCTCGTAATGGGTGGATGACGACAGGAAATGTTTCCGTATTGTGCTAAACAAAACACAACCCTTTTACCTCCCTGTCCTTTTTCTTATATTATCAGGTCAGCAAAAAACAATAGAAATGCAAGAAACTACATTGCGTAATTTCATAAACTCAATGATTTTATGCAAAATCCTACTACGTTTCTGCATGGAATGCCTTCTAACATTATAATATCTAGCAGACATGAAAAACAGGCAAACTGTGACAAACTCTTCTACTTTTAATTGTGCAAAGTGAACAATAAAATATATTCACAATAACAAAGAATCAAATTGCATAAAGAAGGGTGATTTGCAAATGTGGTTTGGAAAAGACGCAAGTATTGTAATACTTTCCGTTATTCAGAATAGCAAATATCGCTTGCTTAGTAAAGAATCTTTTTTTTTAATAAAAATTATAAAAAATCTTGCAAAAGTTATGAATAAATTTAAGCTATATACAAAGAAATGGGTGTTGTGTGCATAACGCCAAATTGAGTGTTGGCCAGTATATCTAACCTGCCAATTTAGTCGGATTTAGAATTAAAACAGGTGCCTCTGTTTTGTGATGGACTGCGTTCACTTTGCTTCCAGTAAAACACAGTAACACATAATTTTATGAAGCTTTCAACTCATTCAAACATTACTACATGCAATAACCACAGGGCAATAATCTTGTAAGCCAACTGCTGTTTTCCATTTACTTTACCATAGCCAACACACAAGTGGCACGCTTACTTGGTATTTTGTTTTGCTGTTTAAATGGCTTTAAATCTACCAGTAGTTTGTAGTCCCCTGAGCACGTTACCACTGCAAGTTCATCGTTGTGTTTAAGTTCAGGTCTGTAACGTCCAGGAAGTCTGCAGAGAAGATGCTTGGTGTGGAGGAACCAGCTGATCCAAAGCCTGCAGTTGAGCTGGGTGGTGTGAGATCCAACCAGTCCATATTCTCCAGGGGAGTTTCTGTAAGACCTAGGTTGATTACATGGCTATGTGTGGAACAAGGTGACATCTGGGTCTCCATCGGTGAGAGAGGGTTTTCCAGGATGTCTCGAGCGTTCAGCATATCTTCTCGGGTGTTGCTGGTGAAACCCTCACCGATGCTGTCAAGTTGGGAATCCTCACTGCCAATTTTAAGCAGTGTAATATCACTTCCCCTGCTCAAAGAGCTGCGAGAGTTAAGGAGGGCTTCAAGTTGATTGTCACTGTTGCTGGCACAATGGTCAAAGGAAAGCTGGGGGGGAGACATGTGGTTAAAAGGACTTGATGAAGTCCTGTGCACAGTCACAGTGGAGGCTCCTGATGAGACTGTGATTTGAGGCACTGATTTCTGAGCACAATGGTGATCATTTTTGGCATTAGGTGGCATTTCTGAAAAGTAAACAGTCCTAATAAGCACATATTAGGAAATACACTGTTTTTTTATTTTACAGAAAATATAGAACATGGGCAAAATAAATTTGATTCAGTGGAAAATCTATTTGAAATGAATAACCTTTAGCGTAATGAAACTACCTAAAAATATTATATACAAGATACACCTGCTCTATATCGACATCAGAAGCACATCCGAATCAATAAATGCAGTTTGGAAAGCTTCTTGTTCAGAGTGGAATTTAATGCACTTTTATGCACTATTTATTTCACTTGTATACAGTACAATCAAGGAGGCTATTCGTCCCATTGCTCCATACTGACTTCCAGTAGAGCAAACCCATTACTTCCAATACCCCAGCTCCTTATTTGTCTGAAGCCTTGTAAATTATTCTCCCTCGAATGCTCATAAAACCCTCTTTGCCACTTCTTTTAGGAATTACTTACATTAAGGGTAAGTTACAGAAAAAAATTAAGCTACCAACACATCTTTGGCAAATGTGAGGAAACCAGAACACAATTGGAAAACCCTTGCCATCTCATGAAGAATGCAATCAAGGTCAGGGTCAAACCTAGCTTGTGATCCCGCAGTACTAACTGTGGGACCACCGAGCTACCCCAACAAAGTTCTCCGCCTTCTTCTTGTGATGGTCTGAGCCTTTTGCTGGACTCCTCAGGAAATATTTGGGCACAAGTTGACTCCAAGCAGTGGAGGCACTCAAGTCAAAGCAGGGGCAATGTTGCCATCTGCTGCTCAGTGTTGCTCACATATTAATAAACAACTATGCACAATTTGAACCGGCCTTTGTGGCAACATTCAACCCAACAAAGGAGATGCCGTGTTCTTTGGCACCTCTCTCACTGATCCTTCACCTGTAGATGCTGGGAAAGTGTTTCGAGGGACAGGGGCATGCACAGGAACTGGGAAGTGAAACAGGAATTGGGAAAGTGGGAGCAGTGCTTTGCCCTGAAGTATAAGGTGCTCGTGATTTTGTTGTGTGTGGCGGAGCTCTCTCCTGTACTCTACTCCTTCTGCTGGAGCAGCCGATAGAGTTATCTTCTAGTTTATTGGGAGACAGAAAATGTATCACTTCTGGAGATATTATGTTCAAATCTGCCTGTAACAGAGGTTAACGTAGGCATATTTCCCATTATCCCAATAGCCACCTTTGTGTGTGGCAGCATCAAGTGTAGTTTAGTTTAGAGTTACAGCGCAGAAACAGGCCATTCGGCCCACCTAGTCCGCGCCGACCATCCACCCCCCGCACACGATCAATATCCTACACACTAGGGACAATTTACAATTTAACCAAGCCAATTAACCAATGTATGTCTTTGGAGTTTTGGAGGAAACTGGAGATCCTGGAGAAAACCCAAGTATGTCGTGAGGAGAATGCTCAAGCTCCGTTCAGGCATGCACCCGTAGTCAGGACCGGAGCCGGGTCTCTGGCACGGTAAGGCAGCAACACGACTGCTGCACCATGCCGCCACCGTTATTTAGAGACTCCTGGTATGAGAACACTAGATGCAACTTTACACTGAAATGCTATCGGTCACCAGTGTTGTGAAGTGTAGGCTACAGAACAAATGTAGGTAAACGGATGATAGACACAAAGTGCTGGAGTAACTCAGGTGGCATCTCTGGAGAAAAGGAACAGGAAACGTTTTGGGTCGAGACCCTTCTTCAGACAGTCATGGGAAAGGGAAACGAGAGATATTGACGGTGATAGAGAGAGATATAGAACAAATGAATGGAAGATATACAAAAAAGTTACGATGATCAGGGGAAGGTGGAGCCCACAATGGCCTATTGTTGGCGATGAGCTAGGTGACAATGAGTTATACAGACAATGATATTCAACAGGACAACAGTGAAACTAGTACGACGACAAAGGTGTGGGAAGGGCGGAGGGAGAGGGGATACAGGGTTACTTGAAATTAGAGAAATCAATATTCATACCACTGGATTGTAAGCTGCCCAAGCGAAAAAGGTGACGCTGTTCCTCCAATCTGTGTTTGGCCTCACTCTGACAATGGAGGAGGCCCAGGACAGAAACGTCTGAATGGGAATGGGAAGGGGAGTTAACGTAAATGAAACTGAGTATAGATAAGTACAAAGTTGAAAATGGATGTAGTGGGCCAAAGTTGTCAGAGAATATTCTCTTCAGTTGTACCACCTGCATTTAGCAGAGATATCAAGGTGGATTTTTGACAAGTTAATCTTATCGTGGCCTGCACAAAACATCCTTGAAACTGAGGATGTCCTGTTCAGAATATTGGCCTCAGCATCTAAATTTTCAAATTGGTATCAGGACATTGCCTAACAGGTGGTGGGAAGGGCTCCTTCATGTACAGATGGGATCTCAAAGTGATCCTTCACATACAGATGGGGTCTCAAAGCTACCACGCACTGCCCTTCAGATGGGGAGTGGAAAATCAGACACCTGCAGCAGCAGAATGTGAGTTTGCAAAAAGGATTTGGAAAGAGACATTCTATTTTTTTTAAGAATTCGTGTTTTACAGGCAGTTCCTAAGGACACACACTCGCGTCAACACCAACTGCACAATTAGCAATGAAAGACAATCTTTGGCCTGATTGAAACCCACTTGGTTTTGTAGTGCAAGGAGCTCTCCAAGAATGAATACTGCAAATATCCCGAAGTTCAAGACCATGTGTGGAGGGATACATTGAAGCATGGTGCAGTCAAAGCAAAGGCACCCTGGCATCTGGTTCTCCCAACAAACCACGTTGAGGAACTGGAAGCCATGAAACCCTATCGATAGTAAAGGAAATAACTTAGATAATCCTGATGTGCAATGTACTATTGGGAATGAACATAATGTCTCATAGAGTCTTAGAGTGATAGAGTGTGGAAACAGACCCTTCGGCCCAACTTAGAAACATAGAAAATAGGTGCAAGAATAGGTCATTCAGCCCTTCGAGCCAGAACCGCCATTCAATACGATCATGGCTGATCAGTACCCCGTTCCTGCTTTCTCCCCATATCTCCACACATGTCCCAGCTATTCTGGTCCCACCTGTCTGGGTTTGGTCCTTATCCCTCCAAAGGTGTCCTATCCATGTACCTGTCTAACTGTTTCTTAAATATTGGGATAGTCTCTGCTTCAACTGCCTCCTCTGGCAGCTTGTTCCATACACCCACCACCCTTTGTGTGAAAAAGTCAAACTAACTGACTATATGACAGCTTCCTTTATATTTTCCTTTACTTTTAAGTTATTACCATATTCATGACATCAAATATCCTGGTGGCACTCTATTTATGTTTGAGGTTCATAATGTTTTAGTCACAGTGATATAGCATGGAAACAGGCCCTTCGGCCCAACTTGCCCACAATGGCCAACATGTCCCAGCTACACTAATCCCACCTACCCGCATTTGGTGAAATTGGTGATATTGCAGTTCAGACAGCTGACTTTGGAGTCCTACTTTACTTAGTTTACTCTTGTTTATCTACAGCAAATGACAAGGAGCCAGATGGATGAGCTGTTAGATGTGCTCATTGAGAGTGGAGGTGAGGCCTCCTGCTCTCCAAACCTGTCTTATCCATGTACCTGTCTAACAGTTAAACAATGGGATTGTCCCAGCCTCAACTACCTCCTCTGGCAGCTTGATCCATACACCCACCAACCTTTGTGTGAAATAATTACCCTTCAGATTCCTATTACATCTTTTCCCCTTCAACTTAAACCTAGGTCCCCTGATCCTTGATTCACCTACACTTGGCAATAGACTCTGGTTATGAAGAATGACTTAGCAATGTACTATTTCATATATGTACAAATTCTATGACTTTAGCCGTTAAAATATACATTTTCACTCAATATGGATCTTCCATGAGTTCCCATAAACTCTGGCCTGAAGATGACTCAAACCTTCTTTGAATAACCACCAGACCAGCACCCTGAAACGCAAACCTATTTCCCTCCTGGCTAGTAGTTGTGCATGGTGGCGTAGAACTGAAAATATCCAATGTTCCCTGATTAGATATATGCTCCTACCAACTATTAAGTTTGCTAAAATCACATAGTATCTAGAATTGTTCAGACCCTGTCCTGATCTCAAGGTCACAACTGCTGTGTCTGAATCTAAGTGTTCTACTAAATTAATTGCCTGTTGTTATTTTCCTAAATGGGAAAGATTAACTTAGGAGATATTGTTTTGTTTGGAATGGAATCTGAAGGAGAAACTTAATTGAGGTGTATAAAATTATGACGGACATATAGGAATAATTTAATTGCCTTCTCTGACAGGTCAAAAACCAGGCAGCAAATATTTAAAATAATTGGCAGAATAGAAAGAGAATGAGGAAAAGGTTTCTCCCACTACACTCAGACAGAGGCGGAGGTTGGACGTGATCTGAAAGGATAGTGGAGGCAGAACCCTCACCACATTCAAAGTATCTGGATATGAACCTACACAGCTGTGACTAGCAAGATTGTGGACCAACTGCTGATGATGTCAATGTCGACAGGGTTTGTTCAATCTTAGAGACCAGCAGTCATTCACACCAAACTGGCACCATGGGGCGCAGCGGTAGAGTTGCTGCCTTAAAGCACCGGAGACATGGGTTTGATCCTGACTATGGGTGCTGTCTGTTCGGAGTTTGTACGTTCTGCCTGTGAAAGCGTGGGCTTTCTCCAGATGCTCCGGTTTCCACCCATACTCTAAACTCATGGTTAATTGGCTTCCGTAAATTGTCCCTAATGTGTGGGATAGAATTAGTTGGTCATGGTTGGTGTGGACTCGGTGGGCCAAAGGGTCCTTTTCCATGCCGTATCTCCAAATTAAACCAGTAAGAATAATGGCCTAAATGGTCTAATTTCGACACAAGTTTATAGCGATTCTATAATTTGATCTCACTGCAACGTAAATGCAATGCAAGAGACTGTGCAGTCAAATCATTATGTTCTTTCAATGCCTGCTTACATTTGCTAAAATCTAAATCACAACGGGGTAAAGATATACAATATCTGTTTGTCAAACTTGGTAAGTTTAGAGCAAGTAGATTATGGTAACCTTTGTCTTAACTAATAAAAGGAAGAAGAAATTTGATATTTTCCAATCTGAAGCCACAGTGGTAAAGCAGACATTTACAGAATCTCATAAATGAAAATAAAATCTGTTCTTCTTTTCAAGTATGCATCATGCATGTAACAGCCTCACCTCCACTCTCAATGAGCACATCGAGCAAGTCATCCATCTGGCTCCTTGTCATTTGCTGTAGATAAACAAGAGTAAACTAGGTAAAGTAGGACTCCAAAGTCAGCTGTCTGAACTGCAATATCACCAATTTCACAATTATTCATTTCTCACACTGTCAAAATATAATTGAAATTTTAATAAAACGTCAGAATGTAAAACGTCATCCACCATCAATAATTTAATATGGATCAAATTAATACTTTAAATATTCTAATCTTAACATCTCTGTAAAAATATTCCCATTAACTAATAATGGAGTTTTAGTGTGGCTGTGGTGAATAAACATTCCCCAAAACCAGCAGAAAAATAATTGAACATTTCATCTGTGAAACTTAAGAGAAGCTTGACTGCACAAATCTGCAAATATCCAATGTTTCTGAAGCAGGGTCTCGACCCAAAATGTCTCCCATTCCTTCTATCCAGATATGCTGCCTGTCCCGCTGACTTACTCCAGCATTTTGCATCTATCTAACCAGTTCTTTACACTATCTGCCTATCCTTCCTTCAGTATTGTTGGACTCATGCTTCTATCATCTATTAAGTATGCAAAAAATAGCTCATAGTGTCATAGAATTGTTAAGGCACAGGATATGTCCAATTCTGGCTTGTACTCTCTTCTGGAAGAATCCTATTTAGTAGTGCTTGCTCCTTCCCGAAAGACTTGCAGATTATTCTTTCACAAATGCCTTTACAATTTCCGTTTGAAGGACCTCATGAACATGTTTGATCGTGATCTAGCAAATCTTCTCTCAACCTTCTTTGTTGCAAGAACAATGACCCTGCTTCTCCGTTTCACCTCATAAATTATGCTAATCTGTTTGCTATAATTTACAGTCACTAGCATGATAAAGTACAAATAGTTCCCACCTGTTTCACTGCATCTTCATAGGATGGAGGTTGTTTGATCTTGCTAAGGGTTGAATTTGAGTTACAGAAGGAAGCACCGTTGATGACAAACTTTTGGCCAACTTGATTTGGAGAATTAGGGACATTCATCTACATTAAATGACCAACAGAAACATATGGTGACAATTAATAAATGATGCTAGTTTATTGAGCTTAAAAAGGTTCACAAGCTTAAATTTACAGAGGCTGCAGAAGGTAATCACAGATGATTCAAACTATGACTGATCGGCATATTTCTTCCCGCAATACAACAGACATGCATTTTACCAAGGTGTAGTTTGTGCATTTATTGCATAATTCATCCATTAGTTATTTCTGCATTTAGTGAAAATCTCCAAATTTATAAATCTCATATTTCTAAACATAACTATCAAAAGTCAGGTTGTGGTAAAAGGAAGAATTTAACAGCTAGGTCCTCTCAATTTCTCTCAAGGACAATGGCAGAACAATTACAGAGAAAATAAGAACAATAAATAGATTCATGGCATCCGACCGGCATGTTTATTATATTGTGGGAGGATGTGTGCTGATCAGTCATAGCTTCTCATCTATGAGATGACCTTCCATGTTCCTCTCACATCTCCTTTATTTGAAATTCCAATTGAGGGCTCCTGATCATTAACGATCATGGTGATCGAGTGACTTTTAACCTGGCAGCAAAGCTCTTAAATACCCACAAACAATCAGAGAATCGCAGTACATTTACTACACAAAAAGAGGCCTTAGGCCTTGGTACTCTACTACTGCACACAAGGTGCTACTCAACCTAATTTTGTCTTCCTGCTCTTGATCCATAACCTCAAGGCCATGGCTCTTCAGGTACTGCTTCCAAAAAAAAGAGAGGCTCTCTTTCCAATGCTCAGTCAGGTAAGCAGTTCCAGACTCTTACCATACCCTAAATATTTTCTTCTCCAGTTTGTCTATCAATAATTTAAATCGAATGCTCTTCTGTTTATTGACCCCATTGCTAAGGAAATTTGGTCTTCCCTTTCCATTGACTTGGCTCTTTGTATTTTTACACACCTCCAATAGATCACACCTCAGCCTGCTATGTTCCAATATAAAGAATGAAGAAGCGTCTCCACCCGAATTGTCACCCATTCCTTCAATCCAGAGATGCTGCCTGTCCCACTGAGTTACTCCAGCATTTTGTGTTTATCATTAGTGTAAACCACACATAAAGAATCCTATCTTGTCCAACCTTTCTTCAAAACTAAATGTTTCTAACCCTGGCAACATCCTCTTTGATCTACTTTGCACTCTCTTCCTGTGCAATCACACCTTAATCCTAGAGCTGATTTGGCTATTTTGTCAACATATCAAACACATGTCCTTGCATTTCACAGTAAAAAGTTGAGAGTAGATGAGGGTGAGAGTGCGAGGTGAGAGTGTGAGAGTGTGAGAGTGCAAGGTGAGCATGCAAGGTGAGTGTGCAAGGTGAGTGTGCAAGGCCACTGCTCGTCCTCTTGAACAACTGTTGTGATGGAAGCAGTCTTTTCACCAATATCTTGCTATTTCATGCAGGAGATAGTTGTGATCGATACATCTACCTTACAGAGTGCAATTTCATGTCATTTCTAGTTTAGTAAGCCCTGTATAATAAATACCTTCCTGAGGATCTGCTGTCGTATTATATGTTGCTGGAGTTGCTGCTGGAATTGAGGACTGCTGTTCTGCTGCTGAGGATCCTGTCCCTTTAAGCCCTAAAGAATAAGGATCAGTGAAGGGATATGCATCATTCCAACACAATTCATTAACCAAATTAAATCATTATAACATTTATACTGACTGAATATTAACACTTACACTAGTTACTACCCGTTAACATGCAGTTGTAAAATCAGTTCCTCTTTCATTCAATAATTTACGGGTCTCAATATACATTTGGTTTATCAAGAAAGGTAATTGTTTTGAAATAATCTAGCCATGGAACCGTTCTATATTTAGACATTTGTTTTGTGCAAATGGTGAAATCTGGAACTATTATATCACTAATGTCATGTTCCCTAATTTTTATTGGCGCACCTTAATTTTTATATATTTTCCTTTTATTATAAATAGTGGACCAATAAAAGCACTAGTATTTCCCAAAGTTCAATTTCTCATCCACAACAATAGACCCAGTTATTTGTTGGGTACATGCTGAAAGAAGGCGATAAATAGTATTAGGTACGCTAATAGGACTGAAGGATGATAAATCCCCGGGCCTGATGGTCTGCATCCCAGGGTCCTCAGAGGTGGCTCTCGAAATATTGGATGCATTGGTGGTCATTTTCCAATGTTCAATAGATTCAGGATCAGTTCCTATGAATTGGATCCTGTGAATAGCTAATGTTATCCCACTTTGCAAGAAAGGAGCGAGAGAGAAAACGGGCAATTACAGACCAGTTAACCTGACTTTGGTGGTGGGAAAGATGCTGGAGTCAATTGTTAATGAGGTAATAATAGGGCATTTGGATAGCAGTAAAAGGATTAGTCCAAGTCAGCATGGATTTATGAAAGAAAAATCATGCTTGACTAATCTTCTGGAATTTTTTGAGGATGTGACAAGTAAAATGGATGAAGGGGAGCCAGTGGATGTAGTGTATCTAGACTTTCAGAAAGCCTTTGATAAGGTCCCGCACGGGAGATGGGTGACTAAAATTAGAGCACATGGTATTGGAGGTAGGATGTTGACGTGGAGAGAAAGGTTGGTTGGCAGACAGGAAGCAAAGAGTAGGAGTGAACGGGTCCTTTTCAGAATGGCAGACAGTGGCGAGTGTAGTTGGGGCCAAAACTGTTACCATATAATTTAATGATTTGGAAGAGGAAATTAGGAACAACACTAGCAAGTTTGCAGATGACACAAAGCTGGGTGGCAGTGCGAACTGTGAAGAGGACGTTAGGAGGTTGTAGGGTGAACTGGACAGGTTGAGTGAGTGGGCAGATGTGTGGCAGATGCAATATAATATAGATAAATGTGAGGTTATCCACTTTGGTGGCAAAAACAAAGGGGCAGATTATTATCTCAATGGGGTTGGATTAGGTACAATGAGACCCGGGTGTCCTTGTACACCAGTCACTGAAAGTTGGTGTGCAGGTACAGCAGGCAGTGAAGAAAGCTAATGGGATGTTGGCCTTCATAACAAGAGGATTTCAGTATAGGAGTAGAGAGGTTCTTCTGCAGTGGTATAGGGCTCTGGTAAGACCACATCTGGAGTATTGCGTACAGTTTTGGTCTCCTAATTTGAGGAAGGACATCCTTGTGATTGAGGCAGTGCCGCGTAGGTTCACGAGATTGATCCCTGGCACTGTCATATGAGATGGCGGGACTGTCATATGAGGAAAGATTGAAAAGACTAGGCATGTATTCACTGGAGTTTAGAAGTATGACGGGGGCTTATAGAAATATATAAAATTATAAAAGTAATAGACAAGCTAGATGCAGAAAAAATGTTCCCAATGTTGGGCCAGTCCAGAACCAGGGGTCACAGTCTTAGAATAAAGTGGAGGCCATTTAAGACTGAGGTGAGAAAAAACTTTTTCACCCAGAGAGTAGTGAATTTGTGGAATTCCCTGCCACAGAGGGCAGTGGAGGGCAGATCACTGGATGGATTTAAGAGAGAGTTAGATAGAGCTCTATGAGCTAATCAAGGGATATGGGGAGAAGGCAGGCACGGGTTATTGATTGGGGATGATCAGCCATAATAACAATGAATGGCGGTGCTGGCTCAAAGGGCTGAATGACCTCCTCCTGCACCTATTTTCCATGTTTCTATGTTTCTATGCTGAAGACATTACGTTTCACCAGACATTACTGAGAAGTAGTTTCCTCTGCAATGTGGAACCTCAGCTCCCAGATCAGGTGGAGTTCTGGTTGGATACAGAATTAAATCCCCACACAGTGTCTCATAAAACATTCCCAAGGCTAGTGAAGCATTACTCAAAGAAAAGATCCCTTTATGCAATCCTGCCACCACCCACCATGCATGTACTACACAAAAAAAAACCCAAAGCTCTTTTTATAGTTCCATTAACACTCCAAATCAGTTGCTGCAAGGTTCAGATACAGAGAAAACTACTGAAGTTTCCTTTTGGCTGTTGCATCAAACCAGGAGTGCAGGTGAGTGTCCTGTGTAATCACAACCATAATCAAACCTTGACCACCACTTGCACTAAAATGGACTGCTCTCTCACCCATCCCTCCGCCACCCAAGTGCCAGCTTCTCGTTTTCACCCAACAAACAGGTAACAGTGGCCTGTTTCCTTTATCATTGTTACCTTTTTGCATATCTTTCATTTATTGCTCTATACCTCTCCACATCATCGTCTATATCTATTGTTTCCTTTTCCCATGACATGCAGTCTGAAGAAGGGTCTTGACCCAAAACTTCACCCATTCCTGCTCTCCACAGATGCTGCCTGTACCGCTGAGTTACTCCAGCTTTTTGTGTCCATCTTCTGCTTTTTTCCTAATTGTGTTTTTGCACTAATGCTTTGATTTTTTTTCTGCAGTCCTTCTTCTTCTAACTCTCCTGCAGAATTTATGGAAACTATGTACAATTTATATACAACATGTTCTTGCGTGTTTGTCTGACTCTAAATGCCTGTGTTGCTGCTGCAGGCATGGTTTTCATTGTACCTGTGCATATGACAATAAAGTAAATTTACTAAAATGAGATACAGCAGCTTGTCGACTTATCATATTATATTAAATGTGATCTCGCCAAGCGGTGATCAATAGTTAGACACAAAATGCTTGAGTAACTCAGCGGGTCAGGCAGCATCTCCGGAGAAAAGGAATAGGTGACATTTTGGGTCAAAACCCTTCTTCAGAATGAGAGCCGGGGGGGAGGGAAATTAGAATTATGATAAGAACAAATCAGGGACGGCAACAAATGACCGTGGGGAATATGAAGTCCATAATGGCCCATTATTGGCTGGGGGGATGTGCTATTGAGAGGGATAAACAGATGCGAACAGTGGAACTGGTAGGACGACTAGGGTGGAGGTGGGGTGGAGAATGCAGGGGTTACATGAAATTAGAAGAATCAATATTCATACCACTGGGCTGTAAGCTGCCCAAGCAAAAGATGAGGTGGTGTTCCTCCAATTTGCATGTGGCCTCACTGTGGCAATGGAGAAGGCCTGGGACAGAAAGGTCAGTGTGGGAATTGGAAGGAGATTTAAAATGTTTGGCAACTGGGAGATTGTGTTGGCCAAGACGGACTGAGTGTACGTAGGTGTTGAGCGAAACGATCGCCCAGTCAGTGCTTGGTCTCGCTGATATATAGGAATCCACATGAGATCAACATTGCTGCTGTAGACAGTTTCCTTCTGCTGGTGGTATAGATTGCAGGGACTGAGATGACATTTAAAATCCAAAATACTTTGCTTTTTCAGGACAGGTTTGAGAGTTACCTGCATCTTGAGCTGAGTGTTGCAAGCTGGAATGGACTGAAGCTGATGGGGTGAGCCACTCCGCCCATCTCCGCTTGGTGGGGCGGGTGAGACGGGTAGAAGGAAGTGATTGCTTGGAGATGGTGGAAGGCTGGCGTGCCGCGGACTGCCGGCGAGGGCGCCCAGAGGAGAATGTTGCGGTGAGCACTGCGGGCTCAGGAACGGCGGCGACCTCACCGTGCCGTGCTCTGTGGTCTCTCCACACACCTGACTGTTGACCACGCCCGCCTTGTGTGGCGTACCGCACGTATTCAAGCTCTCCGTGGAACTGTTGCTGGAGGTGGAGGAGATCATTGGCGTCACACTCCGGTTGTTTACCTGTTGC
This sequence comes from Okamejei kenojei, assembly GCA_035221665.1. Classification (NCBI taxonomy): domain Eukaryota; kingdom Metazoa; phylum Chordata; class Chondrichthyes; order Rajiformes; family Rajidae; genus Okamejei; species Okamejei kenojei. The sequence goes on from CM069153.1 coordinate 11,695,786, forward strand.
CCCGCGAAAGGGCAGCTGGACATCAGGTTCTCCTGCTTCACGGACACGCTGAAGAGCGGCTGAACTGCCGGCTGCTGGTCGTGCAGATTGTTCCTCTTCTGTTTCTGAAGCTGGATCTTCAGTTCCTCCACCTGCTTCTGCTCCATGTGAAGCTTCCAGGTCAGCTCCTCGATGACCTTCTGCTTCTCCATCAGCATCTTGTCCCTCTGAGTGTCGAAGCCCTCCATCTCTGTGTGCATGCTGCCTCCATTCATGCTGCTCATCAGACTGTCCTCGGCGCTCAGCGGAACGGGCGACGGCTGGAGTCCGAGCTGCGGTGACGGCACGGGCACGTCGCTGAAGCTGTCCGGCAAACCGCTCAAGTCTGATCCCGTTACGGAGAGGTCGGACGATGCCGGAGAAATGGGAGGGGTGGAGCTGGTGCTGCCAAACTGATAGATGCCGTTTGTCAGCACGGTGGTGGCCGTCTGAGTCTGAAAGCTCGACAGGGAGGTCATGGGGGCCATGGGGAACGGTGAAGTGGTCATCTCGCTGAGCGAACTGGACAAGGTAGTGCTGGTGCTGCTGGCTGGCAGGTTGTTGCTGCTGGACTCCTGGAACGGTTTCAGCCTCTTCATTAGGGCCGTCTTGGTGCCGGACACCGGAAGGCCTCGTATTCTCAGCTGCTGCCTCAGCTCAGATACCTGCAGAGGCAACAATTAAAAAACAAATGATCACACCAAGTCCTCATTATCTACAAGCGATAGGACACAGACTTCCCACAGATAACAAAGGTCATCGATACTGCCAAGGCCACCTCCTTTAGATGTAACAGGCCCACCAAGCAAACAGGATAGCCTGTAATGTTCTAAAAGCGTAAACACAGATCAATAAAATCTTTAATTAATAAAACATTTAAACTGCTCTAGGAAATTATACTGGTTAATAAATTACTTCCATTTAAACTTACAAGCAGTGGGGTGGAAGATTGCAACCTTCACGTGGTCCGCCCTGTTTCGACTAATGCAATCAACTCGACGTGCACAAATAGAAGATCAAATAGAACAAGTTGTCCTACAACTTTAGGCTGTGCACGCCACACGACAGAAGAAGAAGTTACAAGCAGTGATATGCTTTCAAATCATAAAGTTGAGCTGTGTAAATAAAGACCACACTCCATTGGAACAGTGCACTGCAGCCGGATATTTGTCACTGATCAGCTTCCTTATACAGACTTGGGTTCCTCAGTGTGTACACGTGTGTAGATATATTAGTTTGAGAAACACTTGAAATGGAGCCAAGAGCCTTAGGATCAGACAGTACCTCCATGGACAACGAGAACTTAGTGTCCACAAACACAGCTTTCAGCAGGACAAGTGATACAATGAACATGAAAAGATTTTTATGACAGCCTTCTTGACCTCCAGCTATCCCAATGCACCTTCCAGCAGTCTCAGTGCAGTTAATAGAACAACTGTTGGCCAAACCACCGAGGTCAACTCCCCTACACTGCTTCTGAATATCAACAACTCCAACTCTGCAGCACTCCCTCAGGACCGTGCTGGAACCCAGCCTAGACTTTTCTACTCCAGTCTCTAAAGGGGGAAGTTAATCCACAACTTTCTGACTCAAAGCGTTTCCAATTGAACCAATGAAGTACAACTTGCGTAAAACTTTCAAAGTATAATGTCTCTTGTTTTATGCTAAAGGAGTAGTATTTATGGCAGTTTCATCACATTTTTTGGGAAATGTTTCAAAGTGCTTCCACAAATTGCTTTTGAAGTGCAGTCATCATTGTTATGAAGGAAAAGGTGGTAACAAACACCTGCTTGGTCATAGTGTCTTAGAGTGCGGAAACAGGCCCTTCAGCCCAACTTGCCCACATGTCCAATCTACACTAGTCCCTCCTGCCCGCGTTTGGCCCAAATCCGTCCAAACTTGTCCTATCCATGTACCTGTCTAACTGTTTCTTTCACCTTAAACCTATGCCCTCTTGTCTTCGATTTACCTACTCTAGGCAAGTGACTCTATGCATCTACCCGATCAATTTGTCTCATGATTTTATACGCCTCTACAAGATCACCCCGCAACCTTCTGCGCTCCAAGGAATAGTGTACTCACCCTCTGACTATAACTCAGACCCTCTAGTCCTGGCAACACCCTCGTACTGTTTCTAGCTTGACAACATATTTTCTATCACATGATGCCCAGAGCTGAACACAATACTCTAAATGCGGCCTCACCAACGTCTTGTTCATCTGCAACATGACCTCCCAACTTCTATACTCAATACACTGACTGATGAAGGCCAATGTGCCAAAAGCCGTTTTGACCATCCTATCTATCTGCGACTCCACCTTCGAGGAACCATGCACATGCATTCCTAGATCCCTCTGCTCTAGAGCACTCCCCAGAGCGTTACCATTCATTGTGTAGGTTCTGCCCATGTTAGACGTCCCAAAATACGACACCTCTCTGTTTTAAATTCCATCACCCAGACCTCTGCCCACCTGGCCAACCGATCCAGATCCTGCTGTAATTTTTCACAACCATCTTCACTATCCGCAAAACCGCCCACTTTTGTACAACAGCTCACAACCACTGCACAAAAGGCAAAAGGACAAGGAAACAAGCCACCTTTTCATCTGCAATAGAGGATGCCTGGGAACTGGGGTCCCCATGCATTAGAGGGTGCATGGGAACCGTGGGCCTCAGGTGGAAGGGGAAGCGTATTGCTTATCTTGCCAAAACTATGTTGTGGACACCCAGTTCTCGTGATCCATGAGTTTACTGTCTGCTCCTGAGGCTGGCCCTGATGCATTGCAGGGAGACCAGGAATCAGTGCCTGGTGTTGGAGAGGAACTGCTGGAACAGGGGCCTGGCGTGGTCGAGGGAGACCAGGAACTGGGGAACCAGTGGGTGGGAGGAAGGCAATCAGCACTCAGAGGGAATGAACCAGATGTTAAACTATCAGGATTTCCACACGATCAGACCGTGGACTGTCAGGTATTTGCTGTAATTTGTAATCCAGCGTCTGGTTTCGAGTATTGTTGAGATGTGTGAATAGGGGTCCAGCAGATGGAGCCCTTTCAAGCCACATGAAGAACAGTTCAATCAGTTGACTTCAGTTTTACTCTCAGTTGCATTTTGTACATTAAAAGAATACTAAAAAGGATACAAAATATTGAATAAATTTGAGTACACACGGTTCCAGTAATGGATTTACTTGCCAGCATAACTACTCAAGTTGAATGGCTTGCACATGACTTTGAACTGCTGACATGCCCCAGCCTTTGTTTTGTGTGCAGTATCAGCTAAACATTGTAGCCTGCCCACTAATAACACTTAATGACACAGCCAACAATGCTCTGCCTAGTGTGGTCGGAACTAACTCCTGCAGCTTTGCAAGGACTGACAGTTAGGTAGAGACAAAGGCATAAGTGGTAATGCTCATATTAATCAAATGCTGTCAGATCATGCTATTCCCGTTCTCATTTCATTCTACTTTCAGCAGACAACATACGTGCTGAAATGCCTGCTTATTTTATCAGCTACATAGCTGATGAAACATAATTAGTTCTATATTTAATATATGGGATAACAAGGAGTGCACGAGATATGCCAGCAACATTAAATAAAACTTCTCTAACTTCAAGTAACCCTTGCTCTCCCACTCTCTCCACCCCTCCTCCTTCCTAGTTCTCTGACCAGTCTGACTGTTCCCCCTGATTATATTTTATCTTAGTATGCTTCATTATCACCTTTCCTTAGCTAACAATGATCTATTCTACATTATCCTTGAACCACATCCACTTTGATGTCTCATTTTCACACCTTACACTTCCTTATCTGTGTCTCCTGCTCCCCTGACTCTCAGTCTGAAGAAAGGTTTCGACCCAAAATGTTACCAAATTCTTCTCTCCAGAGATGCTGCCTGACCCACTGAGTTACTTCACCATTTTGTGTCTATATTTGGTGTACACCAGCACCTGCAGTTCCTTCCTACACGGAATGCAATGTTGCATGCAAACTCATTGCACGACTGCACTGCAGCAAGCAGCATTCATTTTCAGGTGCAGAACATGCATACATTGTCTGCTGCAACTTCTAACACTGCCGATGTAAAGCTTGCTGAAAATTGAAGCCCTTATATTCCATCTGCTTATGTATCCATTTGTGCCCAGAACTGAGAATATCAATGTACAGTCTGTATATCTGTATGAATCACAAGTGGAGCCAGAAGCAATTAATCCCTGGAAATAACAAGACATTTACATGTATAGGCTACACCGGGGAACACCTGGAGAAAACAAGGAAAATAAGGTGATGTAACTGTAGGACAAGCTCAGGCAGATCAAGTAAAACATTTTAGTAGAGTTTCTTCTTGTCTCCGTGGCACCTGGAGGCACAGATTTGTTGACACATCTGTATTCAACAAGAATTATAAAAGGATATCGCAGCACAGTAATGCCCAATGCATTGCCGGCTACATTATCTATATTTATTTAGTTTAGCTTTAGAGATACAGTATGGAAACAGGCCCTTTGGCCCATTGAGTTCACACTAGTTCTATGTTATTCCACTTTTGCATCCACAAACACACCAAGGGCAATTTACAGAGGCCAATCTATCCACAAACCCACTTTATTTTATTATGTACAATAATTTATATATATAATTAGCTGCATTGAAAAGTATTTACATGCAGAGAAAAAAATGAATTACTGTAAAAGAAAGAGTATCTGGATTTCCAAATTCCCGGCCGGAATCACTCTTGTGTGTGGTGCATGACAAAAGAACCCTTCAAAGGGTCTAGACCTGAAACGTCACCCATTCTTTCTATTCAGAGATGCTGCCTGTCCTGCTGCGTTACTCTAGCATTTTGTGTCTATCTTTGGTTTAAACCAGCATCTGCAGTTCCTTTCTACACAATAGCACACCTCACTGGCATTGATATTTGAAGGGGGTCTTACCAGCTCCTGACATAAGAACAGTGGGAAATTGGTCAAATTCCCAGATGCCTGAAAAGTAATTTGAATTCCTCCCTCAACCCACTCACCCAATAGGAACAGCAATGCAAACCTTCAAAATGTAATCTGCAACCATATTAATCAATATGAAGTGAGATGTCTGGATGTAACCCAAGTACTCTTTTACAATCTGAAAGGTAATGCATTGCTTTCATGACACATTTGAAATACAATGCAATTCAAGTAAGATTTTATGTGTACATCAGAATTTTTTATTTAACACAGCACATGAGTTTCAATGTACCTTTAAATCATCCAGATTGGATGGAAGAGGTCCTGGCTTCAAAGGGCAGCAGTTGGTTTGACCTGGTATTGTGGATCTCACAGGAGATAGGCTGCTGCCTGGCATGGTATTGGCTGATGTGCATGTGTTTCTGGAAATCTGATCACCAGACTGCCTGTAAAAAGCATTCAAAATATTTATTTCATCTAGATGAATATATTCTGATATTGCAGTATTCCCCCCCCCGAGGATGGTATAAAATGCTGAATTTTGATCAACAGTTCTATCAGAAACATTCATGCTGCTTTCCTTTCAGCAATCAACCTGCTGAGCAATGTCCATCCTGTGCCCACTTGAACTACTGTGCAGTAGCAGTTAATACATTGCTAACAAGATAACCATTGAAACTACAACGTACTCAGCCAACCTCAATTACTGAATTGGAATTTGTTCGAATTGTTTTCTATATTTTAATATTTCAGAAGGCTAAAGAGCAAACAATTCAGAAAGGGAGCAATTTGGCTTTGACTGCTCACTCTAAACGTGTGCTGACTTACACCATTGCAGTTCCTTCATGGTTTTTGAACACCAATACACTGATCCCTGTTTTATGCATGTGAGTTGGTAAGTAAGTAGGATTACTATAGATGGGTCTGAAGAGGGTCACGACCCGAAACGTCATGCATTCGTTCTCTCCAGAGATGCTGCCTGTCCCATTGAGTTACTCCAGCATTTTGTGACTACTATAGATGGGTGTTCGGCGGTGAACATGGGTTGAAGAGCCTATTACTGTGTTGTGTGATTATATGTACTTGGACAGGTACATGGATAGGACAGGTTTGGAGGGATATGGGCCAAACGCGGGCAGGTGGGGCTCCGTGTAGCTGGGACATGTTGGCTGGTGTGGGCAAGTTGGGATGAAGGGCCTGTTTCCACCCTGTATGTCTCTATGATTATGACTCTATACAAGTAGGTAAGGCTTTAGTCTACTCACTTCAGAGGAGTAGAGAGAATATTTTGATAGTTGTATTGATGTTGCTGGTGATGTTGTTGTTGGCTTAATATCTGCAGTTGGAGGAAGAGTTGTTGCTGTTGGAGCAGTCTGGCGTAGGCAGAGTCCATCGGAGGGAGGGACTTCTCTGGTTTCTGATCTGGTGGAATGTACTGATGATACTTCAGTTTCTTCACCTTTGGCTTTGTGTCCTTTGGCTTCTTGTGCCGCTGGTTCTTCCCATCTGATGATGGCTTGGTCTAATTTTAATGGAAGAGATGAAAGGGAATATTTAATCTCATTTCAAGCAGTGCATTGTTTAGTAGACACAATCAAGCATTAAAACCTGTGGCTTTTCTTCCTTAATGTCCCTTCTACTGATATCAGCACAAATTGGGCGAGTGCTATTGAGGGAAAGCAGCGTAGGTTCACAAGGTTAATTCCCGGGATGGCGGGACTGTCATATGCTGAGAGAATAGAGCGGCTGGGCTTGTATACTCTGGAGTTTAGAAGGATGAGAGGGGATCTTATTGAAACATATAAGATTATTCAGGGATTGGACATGCTAGAGGCAGCAAACATGTTCCCGAAGTTGGGGGAGTCCAGAAACTGGGGCCGCAGTTTAAGAATAAGGGGTAAGCAGTTTAGAATAGAGATGAGTAAACACTTTTTCACACAGAGAGTTGTGTCGTTGGAATTCTCTGCCTCAGGGGGCGGTGGAGGCCGGTTCTTTGGATACTTTCAAGAGAGAGCTAGACAGGGCTCTTAAAGATAGCGGAGTCAGGAGATATGGGAAGAAGGCAGGAACGGGGTACTGATTGTGGATGATCAGCCATGATCACATTGCATGACGGTGCTGGCTCGAAGGGCCAAATGGCCTGCTCCTGCACTTATTGACTATTGTCTAATGTCTAACCCAAATTAAGTCCATCTGCAGTAAAGCTTAGAAGTATAAACTGAAAGCTGGGAATCTAGTTTGCTTTTTAATTCAGCTGCCCATAGGTATTCAAAATACAATTTACACCACAATTGCGGTGGATTTTATGCACTAAAATGGAATACCTGGCATCGTGGTGAGCTTATGTCTAATCTCAGGGGACGAGCTGAGCTATTTTTTTCACCTTCACACCAAAGCTAACTTTATGATGTGCAAGTTGGACATTAATGAGTGAACTGAATGCAAGACGATGCAAAGTGAGTCCCACTCATCAGATGTTACAAGTCTGGTGTTTACCACAACTTCCCTCTAATGTTCTTCATTCCCGCCCACATCAATTGCCACAGAACGCCTCACTCTGCACCCTGGCCTTTTGTGCAAGTTTTCTCTTGTATTTTCATCTCCAGCTGCTACAGCAAAAGCAGTTTGTGTTTTTCAAGCAGCTTCTCATGTCAGAAATGCTAATTCATGGATGTAATTCTGAATTTTTGGAATAGAAATTAAACACCATTCGCCGTTAGAAAAGGACGAGGGAGGAAAACCTCCTGTAGAGATCAGTTCAATTCAGTTCAGTTTAGTTTACCGTCACTTGTACCAAGATACAGCAAAAAACTTTTGTTGTGTGCTAACCAGTCAGCAGAAAGACAATACACGATTACAACTGATACATTTACAGTGTACAGATACATGATTTGAGAATAAATGTTGCTGTAGGAAAAGTGATTTAAGCGTGTGAAGCGAATGTAATACAAGTTTGTGGATCTGCTTCTGTGGCTAGGATGCAAATAGTAGCCTGGGTTGGACGCCATCTTGGAAATGGGGTGTCACCTTTACACATTTCCTGCGATCTTTTAAAAATAAAACAAAGGTTCCTTCAATTCATCTTTCTAATCACGTTTTGTTTTACACTTCCTTTTGCATTGTTTCCGTAATAATATTTAACAGCTCATTCGGTTGTCTTCATGTAGTAAGACAAATAATTTGGGCTTACTTTAACTATTGCAGGTACTGGGATTGGTGTGGAAACTTGGCCATTCAGCTGGTTTTGGCTTCCTGGCTGTCTGATCTGGTTATTAGGTGTACATCTGTTTAAGTCACACTGCTGGGAGAGGTGAGGAAGATACTGTAAAGCAAAATGGAAACGATTAGTAGGCTGTGTGCTTCCTTCAATTTCATGTAATATTTACGACTTCTTGTAAGTTATATACCCACACATAACCCAGGAATAAATTATGGAGCAGATCGTAGACTTATAGTGGCCCTTTGTCTTCAAGATGTGTGTTCAGATAATTCCAGTCAGCTGATGTACTGATTCTATTGGGTATCTTAGGAACAATTTGACCCATTTATACCCAAGTGTTGTGAAACTGCTGATATGTTTATTTAGAATAACCATTCCAGTATCAATTTTAAGAATCAGGTTATATTAAGACCAATTAATATTTAATGAGAAGAGAAATTAAAGTGAATGGGAAGGGGATTGAAAGTGAACACCTTCGCCCAGTCTGCCTGGACCTACCTGACCTCACTTCAATTCCCCTTCCCATTCCCGCACTGACTTTTCTGTCCTAGGACTCCTCCACTGTCAGAGTGAGGTCATACGCAAATTGGAGGAACAGCATCTCATATTTCGCTTGGGCAGCTTACAACCCAGTGGTATGAATAATAATTTCTCTAACCAAGCAACCCTTGCTTTCTCCCTCTCTCCATCCCTCCCCCACCCAAGTCGTACCAGCTTCAAAGTTGTCTTCTTGAGTCTCATTGTCAATACTTGTATTTACCTAGGTCACAGCTAACAATGGCCTGTTTCCTTTAACACCGTTTTTTTTTTGCATAACTTTCAGTAATTTGTTCTATATCTCTCTACATCACTGTCTTTATCTCTCGTTTCCCTTTCTCCTGGCTCTCAGTCTGAAGAAGGGTCTCAACCTGAAATGTTACCAATTCCTTTCTCCAGAGATGCTATCTGACCCCACTGAGTTTTACTCCAGCTTTTTGTGTCTTTCCAGCAAGTTTTGCTTTGATTGAACTAACCATAGTTTGTATTCAGGCAGGGATTGGCACTCAGCATGATGAGAAGCTTGCAAAGTCTGCAGGACTGTTCTGCTGGGAGGAGGAGAACTTGCCTTGACCAAAAATGGTGGGTATGCTGCATGAGTGATTCAGTGGCCAAGGGCTGTATCCTCTGAAGTTTGGAGGAATGAGATGGGAGCTTAATAAAATTTACAAAATTCTTACAGGGTGGCACAATGGTGCAGTTTGTAAAGCTGCTGCTTCACGGAGCCAGAGAGCCTGTTTGATCCTGACCTCGGGTGCTGATGGCATGGAGTTTGCATGTTTTTCTTGTGACCGTGTGGGTTTTCTCCGAGAGCTCTGGTTTCCTCCCACATTTCGAAGATGTGTGGGATTGTAGGTTAATTGGTCTCTGTGAATTTGCCCTAAAACGTAGGGAGTGGAAGAGAAAGTGGGACAACATAGAACTAGGGTGAACAGGTGATGAATGGTCAGCTAGGATTCAGTGTGCTGAAGGGCCTATTTCCATGCTGTATCTCTGATCTAAACCTGATAGGCTGGGTGCACCAAGTATAATCGTCCCCACCTGAGGAGTCTAGAACTGAGGGTCAGATTCTCAGACTAAAGGATAGAAATTTGAAGACATTTGTTTTCTCATAAGTTGGTGAATATTTGAAAGTCTTCATTCAGGAGGGCTACCGAGGCTCATCAAGTTCACTTAATGCAGAGATTGATACATTTCTGGATATTAAGGAAACCAGAAGATGTAGGGATAAGATGGGAGATGGCACTGTGATAGAAGATCAGCCATAATCCCAATTAATGACACGGCAGACTCAAAGGGCCAGATGGATACTCCTGCACCTATTTCTTGAGCCCTTTGATTCAGTATCAATTTCTCTAGTACATGGTTCATGGAAGAACAAGCAAACTGAGTAAAAAACAAGGGAAGTAGCATAAAATGGGGAGAGGAAAAATGGAAGAGATGTCTTAGCCTTTGACAGTATTCATTAAAAGGTCTCCAGAGAGGAACTGCCCTTCATCCTTCTTAATGAGGAAATGTAGGCCATCTGGAGATCATGAAAGAGCTGCTCTTTATTAAAATATGTCGTAACATTGTGTCTTTGTAGTCAATGCCTACTATGTTCTGTTGTGCTATGCAAAGAAAGAATTTCATTGGCCTGCCAGGGACACATGACAATAAACTCTTTTGACTTTGACTTTGACTCTTTACCTGATTATTTTGAAATGCTTGAATGCAATCTATCTTGACCAGGGGGTTAGAGTTCTTTTGTGTTTATTTAATTTTAAAAAATGTTTTGCGATTTTTCTACTTTAAATATACTTATTTTATTACTCACCTCACATCCCCCATTTTATCTCCTTGATAAACACAAAAGTGAAACAACTTAATATTTCTCTCATCGTCCTCATTTATTGCAATATATTCCCATTTGTCCTTTAATAGCCCTGGTAACATCGTAACCACCCAACGTACCATAGCCACAACTCCAAGTACATGAGAAGTGTGTTGCTAAATGATGGCTAGGGCAACTGCATTAGTGGGTGTAGAGGTGATTCACCAGGATGTTGCCTGGGATGCAAAATGCCAACATCCAAATACTAATTGGATAGAAGTGGTAGATAAAGGGTTCTGAGGGAATTAGTGTTCCTACAATGTATACAGCACTTTGTTCTCTTCAATATATTGAACGCCCCTCAGTATTGGATTTAACAAAGGAAATGAAAGTGAGAAGATAAGAATAAGTAACTAATGGCATATTGGCCTTTATTGCGAGAGGATTTGAGTTTAGGAGTAAGGAGGTCCTACTGCAGTTGTACAGGGCCCTAGTGAGACCGCACCTGGAGTATTGTGTGCAGTTTTGGCTCCTAATTTGTGGAAGGATATTCTTGCTATTGAGAGAGTGCAACATAGCTTCACCATGTTAATTCCTGGGATGACGGGACTGACATATGATGAAAGAATGGAACGACTGGACTTGTATTCACTGGAATTTAGAAGGATGAGAGGAGAACTTATAGAAACATATAAAATACTGAAGGGATTGTACAGGCCAATGCAGGAAAAATGTTCCCCATGTTGGGGGAGGCCAGAACCAGGTCACAGTTCAAGAATAAGGGGTAGGCCATTTAGGACTGAGATGAGGAAAAACATTTTCACCCCGAGAGTTGTGAATCTGTGGAATTCTCTGCCACAGAAGGTGGTGGAGGCCAATTCACTCAAGAGAGTTTGATTTAGCTCTTCGGGCTAGCGGAATCAATGTATATGGGGAAAAAGCAGGATTGTGGATGATCAGCCATGATCATAGTGAATGGCGGTGCTGGCTCAAAGGGCCGAATGACCTACTCCTGCACCTATTTTCTATTTATATCTGGGAAATAGTGACCATAATTAAATATGCTTTAGGATGATAACAGAGAAAGACATAAGTAGCGTAAGATAAAAAAACAAGTTTGGAGGAATGCAAAATTTTGAGGAACTGAGAATAAAATTCTGGAGAATAAAATCTGTAACAATATGAGCAAGCAACGATGTACAATAGTGGTGATCAGTCAAGCTCAGTCTGAAGAAGGGTCTCGACCCAAAACATCATCCAGTCCTTCTCTCCAGAGATGCTTGCAGTCCCGCTGAGTTACTCCAGCATTTTATGTCTATCTTCAGTCAAATTGCTGTCCAAATATATTGAGCTGACAGGAAAAGACTGACTAAGCTATCACAAATCTCTATGAATGAATAAAGACAAAAGAACAGAACTGAAGGGAAGGGCAGAGGCAAATGCTAGATCTTATAGAAACATATAAAATTATAAAAGGACTGGACAAGCTAGATGCAGGAAAAATGTTCCCAATGTTGGGCGAGTCCAGAACCTGGGGCCACAGTCTTAGAATAAAGGGACCATTTAAGACTGAGTTAAGAAAAAACTTATATTTGCTTATAAACAATACAAACTGATTAATTTATAACTATTTATGTCCAATGAATCAAAGTCACATTTTTTTCCTTTCCATTGCCCCATGTTTTTCCATATCCAATACTCTCACAGGTTATGAAGATAAACATTGGTTCTCTTCAGACACTGAGATTCCTGGTGTGCCACTGGTGTGCCAATCAGAAACATATAAAATTATAAAAGGACTGGACAAGCTAGATGCAGGAAAAATGTTCTCAATGTTGGGCGAGTCCAGAACTAGGGGCCACAGTCTTAGAATAAAGGGGAGGTCATTTAAGACTGAGGTGAGAAAAAACGTTTTCACTCAGAGAGTTGTGAATTTGTGGAATTCCCTGCCACAGAGGGCAGTGGAGGCCAAATCACTGGATGGATTTAAGAGTTAGATAGAGCTCTAGGGGCTAGTGGAATCAAGGGATATGGGGAGAAGGTAGGCATGGGTTATTGATTTGGGACGATCAGCCATGATCACAATGAATGGTGGTGCTGGCTTAAAGGGCCGAATGGCCTCCTCCTGCACCTATTTTCTATGTTTCTATATATTGAAGCAAAGCAGGAGATTTTGTACAATATGTAGGGATATGTACAATCAGTAGGTAGAAGAAACGTAGCTTATCAAGGAATACAAAATAGTAAAATATTCCTTAAGTAAAGGAAGGAGAGGATGTAGTTAGGGCCAATAAAGGACAAACAGGAATATATCAATAACTGAGGGCGATTACATAAATATGAAATCATTGTTTCACTTTGGTATTTATCAAGGATCTCAAATTGAGTAATAAAATAAGTATATTTTAAATAGTAAAATTACATTTAAAAAAAACCTGAAATAAACTAAAAAGCTCAAGAACTCTTAGTCCCTGGTCCAGATGGATTGTATCCAAGTATTTTAAAAATAAACTGGTGATGACATAATGTTACTACACATATTTAATAGTTTATTAGAAGAAGGTGCCATGCCAGAGGGCTCTCAGATAACTGATGTAATACCTACATTGGGGAAGGGGAAGAGAACATGTCCCGGAAACTATAGACCAGGCATCTTAAAATAAATCAGTAATGGGAAAAGTAATGGCACCACAATGAAGTGAGAGGAACAGAGGAACAACTTGTCATGAAAAGTATAACAAACACAGTATAGTTTTAAACAATAAAAAACGTATTTGACCAATCTTGTTGAATGTTTTGAGGAGGAAACAGGGAATGGAGTGGAGGTTATTTATCTAGATCTTCAATAAACTGTTGTTAAGTTGTTCCATCATAGATGAATGCACGTCAGAGAATGCAGAGTCAGGAGTTAATGAGCAGAATGGGCAGTGAGTTGTTCTGGAGTGAAATCAGAAAGTGAGACCAGCTCCTTGGAGTGGAAGATGATGTTCCACAAGGATCAGTGCTGCGACCACTGCTGTTCCTAAATCAGATTAACTATTTAGACTATGTTATCAAGAGCACAATTTCTAAATATACTGAAGAGGACTAGAGGATTTAATAAGTGTAGTAAATGTATTTGTTTGATGAGAGTCTGGTGAAGGCAGACAGAGTACAAATACAACGATCATTTAAAGTCACAACAAAGCCACAGAAAGGTGCTCACTAAGTATTTGATTTTTTTTAATATAGAGGGCGCAAATCAGGAGAAGAAGAATGATGTGAAACAGATCTAATATTGTTTAGAATACACTTTGAGTACTCTGCTCATTTATGGTTGCTATCATTATCAACAAGGTATGAAGGCATCGAAGAATGTGCTAATGAGATTTATGGGCCTGTCCCACTTGGTGATTTTCTAGGCAACTGCCGGTGACTGTCATAGTCGTAGCAGGTCACCGATAAACCGGCGACAACCTACGTCATCCTGGCGACAATCTAAAACAGCACCTACGTCAGGAGAAGTCAAGCTACGCTCATTGGCGTCAAACTCACTGTCGCCAAAACATTTTCAACATGTTCAAAATTTAGCAGCGACCAGAAAGACGCTACGACTTTTTGCGCAACTGAGGAGAATACTCCCGGCGACCACCGGCGAACATGTGGCGACAAACTAGTCGCCTGTAGTTGCCTAAAATATTGCCTAAGTGGGACAGGCCCATTACTAGAATTACATCAGAAATATACTTCATTCATTCACCATTGTTGAAAACATTATTGATGCAGTGTTGCTGGTTTCCAACGGGAATGGTGACGGATGCACCACACATCTCTGTCCTCCAGTTCCTGCGGACTGCTGCCGCTGGAAGTACAGGATTTTGGTGTGTGTGCTTTATCATCATTCCTTACAATGCTATGTACGACAGTGATCGCAACTTCTACTGAAGTGTGGATGGCTGTAGGCTCGCTAGAAGCTCATCCGTCCTTTGACAGGTCTTGTTTTTGGTCCTGCTGGGGGTCCACAGCCCCCTCCTCACCTGGCAAACCAGGTGGGGGAGACGGTTTATTCACGACTATCCGACCATGGAGCAGGTAGCACGGGATTACATGGTACCCGTGGCGGGGGGTAACTCCCCCCGACCTGACCTGAAAATATTGGGGTATTTTATATCCACACACACACATGAAAGAGTCATCAAAATATGTTTCAGTTTTCCTCTCAAGAAAACACACCCGAACCACACCTCCCTGACCCTGACCCCTAGCAATTTCCCCAGCAACCACTGGAGGTCCCAGACTTGTCCTCTCATCACCATCCAGAGATCTACACATCTCTTCCAGGCAGGGCAAAGATTTACAGGAACCTCCTCCACTTCGCCTATTGCATTTGCTACATCAGTGAGACCAAGTGCAGACTGTGTAATAAGCCCGCGCACACACACCTTTCGCAGGCAGTTTGTTTACAGCATCTGCAGTCTCGTCTCTCTCTTTTTATCTACCTTACTGTTTGTAAGATCTCAAAAAAAATATTAAATACAATTTCCCTTTCATAAGTTGGCTTTTCTTGCACTTGTTCTGCTCAGTAGGCTGCAGGTTTCCCTCCTGGTTTGCAGAAAGAAGAGTGGGAGTTGGAGATATGAGACAAAGAGAAGCTGACATGACTTACAGCTGGTATGTTTCTTAAAGTGCATTTTCCTGAAGCTGATTCCCAGCACAAGGCTCCAGAGATTAGGCAGTTCTCCTTTAGGTTGCACTGCAGCTCCGCTCACTGGACTTGCGAATGCTTGCTACTGCAAGAATAGATTGTGTCTTCCACAAAGCAGGCACGGGCTAATGAAGAACATGCAAGTGATGTTCAGACATATTTTGCACTCCATTGGATTCCACCAACATGTCTGGACACTGTATGTTAGCAGATCATGTGCATGATGAATCTGAAGGTAATACAGCAAAGATTGTGTTCCACGTACTACTGTATGCCTTCAACTCAGCATATTTAACAATTTAAAGTGAAACTCGTAAATACTCAGCATGGCAGGTTGTTTTATCCTGAAACTTGAGAGTGCACACGTTGAGAGTCGAGGAAACACTTTTTCACACAGAGAGTGGTGAGTCTGTGGAATTCTCTGCCTCAGAGGGCGGTGGAGGCAGGTTCTCTGGATACGTTCAAGAGAGAGCTAGATATGGCTCTTAAAAATAGCAGAGTCAGGGGATATGGGGAGAAGGCGGGAACGGGGGTACTGATTGGGGATGATCAGCCATGATCACGGTGAATGGCGGTGCTGGCTCGAAGGGCCAAATGGCCTACTCCTGCACCTATTGTCAATTGTCTATTGTCACAAGAATACAAATATATACAGATGCAGGTACACGAACATGTGAACATACATGCACACAAACATAGAAGACACTTGCTCACATATCATGAGAAATTCTCATGTTGGCACACATGTTGCAGTTCTCATTTTATTTAAAAAATATTTTTAATAGAATATCTCCATCAATGAGCATTTCAAAGACTTTAAAACCTGAATTGTGTTTCATCAATAACATATCCAGGACTGCTAATATTAAGGATAATAGCAAATTTTCAATCAACGTAATATATGCATGAAAACTGTTTCATTTAGTTTAGAGATACAACATGGCAACAGGTCCCTTGGCCCACCGGGTCCAATTCCGACCAGCGATCCCCGCACACAAACACTATCCTACACATACTAAGGCCCATTTACAATTCTACCAAGCCAATTACATCTTTGGAGTGTGGGCGGAATCCGGAGCTCCCGGAGAAAACCCACGCGGGTCACGGGGAGAACGTACTAAGTACATGCAGACAGCACCCTTAGTCAGGAACGACCCATGATCTCTGGTGCTGTGAGGCAGCAACTCTACCACTGTGCCACCGGCTTCACCTCCAGTTCTGCTTCCAGATTACTTTTCTATCTTTGCCTGATTTCATTTGCATTTTCCCCCTATTGTCATGTTCATTCCTCTTATTCTTCTCCGTTTTAATGGTCTCTGAGAAACAATTACAGGTTGACGTTGCAGGCTTAAGAACACACATCTTTTGTAACCCTCCTTCTGAACCTCACAAATAAAAGTACTTCGAAACAACCCCCGCCAAGCACACAAATGGAAAGAAATCCTCCTCGGTCTTCTCATTGTCTAACCAATAAATTGATATGTTTGGGATAGGAAGGGTGTGAACCCATTGGAGAGAGTGCAGAAGAAATTCTGTAGGAAGTAACTGCAGACGCTGGTTTAAACCGAAGATAGACACAAAAAGCTGGAGTAACTCAGGCAGCATCTTTGGAGAGAAGGAATGGGTGACGTTTTGGGTCTGAAGAAGGGTCTCGACCCGAAATGTCACCCATTTCCTCTCTCCAGAGATTTGCATGTCCCACTGCGTTATTCCAGCTTTTTGTGCAGAGGAAATTCCCTGGGTTGTGCCTGGATTGGAGAAGTTACATTATGGGAAAGATTGGACAGACTGGGCATGTTTTCCCTGAAACGAAGGAGGCCAAGCGGCGACATGATGGAATTATGTAAGATTAATAAACAATTAGACAGGTACATGGATAGGACAGGTTTAAAGGGATCTGGACCAAAGGCAAGTAGGTGGGACACATGCAGATGGGACATGTTGGCCGGCATGGGCAATTTGGGCTGAAGGGCCTGTTTCCACGCTATGACTATTATGGGAGGAAGAGAGAGTCTAGATAGTCAAACCCTGTTTTCCCCATCACAGGGGTATCAAAATCAAAAGGGTATAATTTTAAGGCACAAGGAAGGAGCTTTAAATAGGTTCTGAAGAGGTAAATATTGTTTTACACAAAGAGATTGATACCTGGGAGTCTGTCAGAGGAGATGGTGGAATCAGATACAACTGCTACATTTGGACAGATTATTAATTAAGCAAGGCAAGGATGTGGTTCCAATGCAGGCAAATGAAATTGGTGTAGATGGGCATAAAGGTTGACACGGCTGTGCTGTGTCCACTCTACACCATTATGAGGGATTATCTGAATGAGTCCTTGGACCCTGGATTTCTCACATGGGTGAGAGAGAGCTGGGTGGGCATAGTATGGGAGGACATGTTACTGAATTGTACAACAATTCTCAGAAGGTTTGGCAAGGAAGATGAATGTTTCCCTTGGAAACCCACAGGCCACAGTCACAAAATAAGCAAGCAGCCAATTAGGCATATATGAAGGGAGGTTTCTTCACCCACAATAAATCTTTGAGATTCTCTACCCAAGAGTCTCTGTGGCTCAGTCAGAAAGTATATTCATGACAGATATTGATATATTTTAAATATCAGGCAAATCATAGAAGCATAAAAACATTGAACATAGGTGCAGGAGGAGGCCATTCAGCCCTTCGAGCCAGCACCGCCACTTATTGTGATCATGGCTGATCGTCCTAAATCAATAACCCGTGCCTGCCTTCTCCCCATATCACCTTGATTCCACTAGCCCCTAGAGCTCTATCTAACTCTCTTTTAAATCCATCCAGAGATTTGGCCTCCACTGCCCTCTGTGGCAGGGAATTCCACAAATTCACAACTCTCTGGGTGAAAAAGTTTTTTCTCACCTCAGTCTTAAATGGCCTCCCCTTTATTCTAAGACTGTGGCCCCAGGTTCTGGACTCACCCAACATTGGGAACATTTTTCCTGCATCTAGCTTGTCCAGTCCTTTTATAATTTTATATGTTTCTATAAGATCCTCCCTCATCCTTCTAAACTCCAGTGAATACAAGCCTAGTCTTTTCAATCTTTCCTCATAATACATTCCCGCCATCCCAGGGATGAACCTTCGCTGAACTGCCTCGATCACAAGGATGTCCTTCCTCAAATTAGGAGACCAAAACTGTACACAATACTCCAGACGTGGTCTTACCAGAGCCCTGTACAACTGCAGAAGAACCTCTTTACTCCTATACTGAAATCCTCTTGTTATGAAGGGCAACATTCCATTAGCTTTCTTCACTGCCTGCTGTACCTGCACGTCAGCCACTTTCAGTGACCGGTGTACAAGGACACCCAGGTCTCGCTGCACCTCCCCCTTACCTAACCTAACCCTATTGAGATAATAATCCGCTCCCTTGTTTTTGCCGCCAAAGTGGATAACCTCACATTTATCTATATTATACTGTATCTGCCACTCATCTGTGTACTCACTCAACCTGTCCAGGTCACCTTGCAACCTCGCAATCAATGAATATAGGAAAAAGGATTCAGCCATGATCATACTGAATGTTGGAAAAGGCACGTTGGACCAAATGGCTCACTTATGATTCTGTTGCTTATGTTTGTATTTGCGATCAGAAGAATTGGAAAGGCTTGTTTCTTGTGATATCCAGGCTGCAAATGGCAGGAAAATAGAGACCTTGCCAAGATGTCCAGTGACTATTTGCAAGACCTCTGCCCATTCAGCTGGAGTATTTTTAACTTCCTGACAATTTCACATCATGACTGCTTCATCATCATTTCAAGTTGAACGATCAAACAGGCGAGTAGTAAGGGCCTTGTCACTTGGCAAATAGTTATGAAAATTGTCTTCAAATTATCAAATGTAATTGAAGTTTTCAGCCAGATGAAGCCATCCATCTTATCAGATGGCTTTACGTCCATGTTCAAACAAATGCAACCAATAACACTGTCAGTTAATGATCTGTCACTGTCAGTCAGCAATCTCTCAAGGAACAACACTGGACAGTGTAGTCATCATTACTCCACCTGGGTAATAATGCTAATTTACTGAACTTAAACACAATACAGAAAATATTAATACAGTGGTGCTCAAATTCCAACAGATACAGATTTTACACAAGTTCATGAAATGCCTAAGAGAGACACAACATGCTGGAGTAACGCAGCAGGTCAGGCAGCATCTCTGAAGAAAAGGAATAGGTGATGTTTCAGGTCGAGACTCCTATACTAAGAAATGCCCAGTGTCTGAGGTGTCTGAGAAAAATTGATACATAAGGCAGGGATGTTACATGAGAACTTTATTTGGGGATATTACATTTGCTTATAAACAATACAAACCGATTAATTTATAACTATTTATGTCCAATAAATCAAAGTCACATTTTTTTCCTTTCCATTGCCCCATGTTTTTCCATATCCAATACGCTCACAGGTTATGAAGATAAACATTGGTTCTCTTCAGACACTGAGATTCCTGGTGTGCCACCGGTGTGCCAATCAGAAACATATAAAATTATAAAAGGAATGGACAAGCTAGATGCAGGAAAAATGTTCCCAATGTTGGGCGCGTCCAGAACCAGGGGCCACAGTCTTAGAATAAAGGAGAGGCCATTTAAGACTGAGGTGTGAAAAACATTTTTACCCAGAGAGTTGTGAATTTGTGGAATTCCCTGCCACAGAGGGCAGTGGAGGCCAAATCACTGGATGGATTTAAGAGAGAGTTGGATAGAGCTCTCGGTCCTAGTGGAATCAAGGGATATGGGGAGAAGGCAGGCACGGGTTATTGATTGGGGATGATCAGCCATTATCACAATGAATGATGGTGCTGCCTCGAAGGGCCGAATGGCCTCCTCCTGCACCTATTTTCTATGTTTCTATGTTTCAGCACCAAAGATCAAAGGAGAGAACAATCTCACAAACGGGGCACGCCAGATCACCAACCCCCAAAAAATCTAGGCCTATCTAATGGAGACCCAGTTCCTTCTTCGAGAACGTCATTGCATATGCAGGATTTTAAGTTATAAATGAATCACACTTGCATTAAATAGTGCCTGTCCAAATGTTTACTCCTTCCACCTACACCCTGCAGATTTTACGATTCAATCACATCTGTCGAAATAAATTCCAAATGTATTACAAATCTGCACCAATCTGCATGCAACTTTGGATGGAGAATAATATAACATGAAACAATATCTTTGCATGAATGCTTTCCACTGGGGTTCCGCCAGATTCATGTTAGGAAAGCTGCCGTGCAAATTCAACATGTACTGTACCAACTTGCTTCGTGAAACACTCCCCATCATATTTTCAGTTCCGAAGCTGTCCAGTACTATGGTAACTGGTCCTTTGCCCAATGGAGTCACTGAGAATTAATTTTAACAGGCTTCTCAAAAATCTTACTTAAAATCAAAGACTCGGGTTATTCAGTTCATGTGAGCTCCTATATCCAGAATGGATTGACCAGCTACAATCCACTTAAACAAAAACCTGGAACAATGGGCTATTACAAAACATAGAAAAGAGGTACAGGATCAGGCCATTCAGCCCTTCAAGCCAGCACCGCCCTTCATTGTGATCATGGCTGATCTTCCACAATCAGTAACCCATGCCTGCCTTCTCCCCATACCCCTTGATTCCGCTAGCCCCAAGAGCTCTATCTAACTCTATTTTAAATTCATCCAGTGAATTGGTCTCCACTACCTTCTGTGGCAGAGAATTCCACAAATTCACAACTTTGTGGGTGAAAAGGTTTTTTCTCATCTCTGTTTAAACGGTCTCCCCTTTATTCTTAGACTGTGGCCCCTGGTTCTGGACTTCCCTAACATTAGGATTTTTATTCCTGAATCTATCTTGTCCAGTCCTTTTATAA
Source organism: Okamejei kenojei (assembly GCA_035221665.1). Taxonomy (NCBI): domain Eukaryota; kingdom Metazoa; phylum Chordata; class Chondrichthyes; order Rajiformes; family Rajidae; genus Okamejei; species Okamejei kenojei. Next base: position 11,716,883 of record CM069153.1, read on the forward strand.
TTGTATATGTTTCTATAAGATCCCCTCTCATCCTTCTAAATTCCAGTGAATACAAGCCCGGTCTTTCCAATCTTTCCTCACATGTCAGACCCACCATCCCAGGGATTAAACTTTGTGAACCTACGCTGCACTCTCTCAATAAAAAGGATGTCCTTCCTCAAATTAGGAGGCCAAAACTGCACACAATACTCCAGATGTGGTATCACCAGGACCATTTACAACTGCAGAAGGACCTCTTTACTCCTATACTCAAATCCTCTCGTTATGAAAGCCAACATGCCATTGGCTTTCTTCACTGTCTGCTGTACCTGCATGCTTACTTTCAGTGACTGATGTACAAGGTCTCCCAGGTCTCGTTAATCTGACACCATTGAGATAATAATCTGCCTCCTTGTTCTTGCCACCAAAGTGGATAACCTCACGTTTATCTACATTCTACTGCATCTGCCACGCATCTTCCCACTCACTCAACCTGTCCAAATCACCCTGCAACCACCTAGCATCCTCTTCGCAGTTCACACTGCCACCCTGCTTTGTGACATCTGCAAATTTGCTAGTGTTACTTTTAATTCCATCATCTAAATCATGAATATATATTGTAAATAGTTGCAGCCCCAGCACTGAGCCTTGCGGGACTCCACTCACCACTGCCTGCCATTCTGATAGGGACCCATTATTTCCTACTCTTTGTTTCCTGTCTGCCAACCAATTCTCTATCCTTGTCAATGCCCTACCCCCAATATAATGTGATCTAATTTTGCCCACTAATCTCCTGTGTGGGACCTTATCATTACTTGTCATACCGTCAAAAAATACTTTAGATCAAAAGAAATGTGCAGTACAGGCCAAGTGTTGCAGCACTGGCCACTGGAGGGGGACAAATCCTGTATTAGATAAACAACTTGGATGGAAATGTAGATAGGATGGTTAAAAGTGTGCAGATGACACCAACATTGCTGGAGTTGTAGACAGTGCGGAAGGGTGTCAACGTGTACAACACGATAGATCAGCTGTGAAAGGTTTGGAGAAATGGCAGATGTTGCAACTTGGAAAGTCGAATGCAAAGAGAAAGTATGCAGTTCATGGCCGGACCATTACAAACACTGATGATAACTCCATGAAAGTGGCAACTCAAGCAGACAGAGTGGTAAAAGCCAACATATAAGCCTTCACCGGTCAGGGCATCTATAAATAAGTAAAACTCTGATCTTGTTATCTTCCGGTTTGGCGGTCATTCTATTTGAGCAAAAACGGTTCGCAATAGTGCTACGATTTTTCGCCAGTTCACTCACCGTTCTCCTGTGATGCGATTGCACCAAGTTCCGTTCTGATCGGTTGAATGTCGTAAAAGTTAACAAGGTTTAAAAATCTTAAATACCGCGCGTGCGCAGATCGATCTCTTCTCCTGCCAGTCAGCGCCGCGTGGATTAGCTTCTTCCCCTGTCACTCCCCGGGACGGTCTGCCCTTTCCTGCGCCATTACGTCTTTATTGGAGCTGAGGATGGCCAGCGGAGGTTTCCAACCGGACTTTCGGGGGGGCCCGAAGCAGCCCGCCCAACCCTGAGCAGTCCCGCCCCAAGCAGTCCAGCGTGGGGGATCCAGCCCAGTCGGAGATGTCGCCAATGTCGCCAAACGGAAAGCGGAGACTCTGATCCCAGCCCAGGAGAACGACCAGCGCCCGCTGTAAGTCCCCATTGCACTGCCAATTCGAGCCACTAGCCCTCTGGTCTCCCTCGCTGGCTCCTCCCCCCCCCCCCCCCACCAGTGATGCCCACCTCTGCCCCATGGCTCTTCCCCTGACTTTTCTCCAAGCTCACTCTCCCCTCCCACACACCCCTCTCCACCCCACACAACCCCCTCACCCACACATCCCTCCATCTCCCCCCACATGTCCCCCTTCCCAATCAACCCTCGCCTACACACACCCAGCCGCCCACACACACACACACACCCCATCGCCCATACGCACACCCCCCTACACAACCCCCCCACACACCCTGTCGCCCACACAACCCTGCCACCCCCACAACCCGCCCCTCTCCCCTCGCACACACCCTCCCCCCTACACACATCCCCCAACACCCCCCCACACACCCCGCTGCCCACACACACCCCCCCACCCCCATAATCCACCCCCCCCCCAAAACCCCCCTTCCCCACAACCACCCCCCTCCCCCACAACCCGCCCGCCCCCACAACCCCCCACACCCCACAACCCTCCCACCCCACACACCCCTTCGCCCTGCTCACACACCCCTCCCCCAACCCCTCTGCCCGCACACCCCTCCCCCCCACAAACGCCCCACCCGCTCACACACCTCCCCGCCCACACACACCCCCGCCCACACACCTCCCCGCCCACACACACCCCCGCCCACACACACCCCCGCCCACACACAGACCATCTCCCGCACACCCTCCCCTCCCACCTCCCCCTCCCACACTCGTCCTGCCCATATACACATCTCCCTCCACCACACACCCCCCCCACACATTCCCCTCCCCCACACCCCCCTCCCCTACAACCCCCTCCCCCACCCCACCCTCTCCTACAACTCCCCGTCCACACACACCCCTCCTCCCCTTCCAACCTACACCCCCTCGCCACATCCCACTTCCCTCCCCCCTCCCCTCCCGCACATGAAGAGGAGGGGGAGGGAGTACTCAGTGACGAGGGGAAATGAGCCGCACAAGCGCAGGTAGGGGCTATGGGTGAGTGGTGGAATATTACGTTGGGGGAACGGGTGAGTGGTGGAATATTGTGTTGGGGAATGGGTTGCTTTGAGGGACCAGGCCTCCCGTGTGACTGGGACCGAACGGGTCCCACTTAGTCTAGTTGAGTGTAAAAGTTAGGAAGTCATGTCTGAAGAGAAGGAATGTGTGACGCTGTGGGTCTGAAGAAGGGTCTCGACCTGAAACGTCACCCATTCCTTCTATCCAGAGATGCTGCCTGTCCCGCTGAGTAACTCCAGCATTTTGTGTCTATTTAGGAAGTCATGTTGCAGCTTTATAGGAATTTGGTTAAGCTACATTTGAAATATTGAGTTACCCCATTACAGAAAGGATGTGGAGCCTTATGAGAGTCCTATCATCTGCAGGGCATTAATAGAGGGCTATAAATTATACAACAAAGATGGACCAGGCGTGCGGGAGGGCGGGGGATCGCCTGAGGACGAAGAGGGACCCGGTAGGGAAGGGCGGCCGAGAGAAAAACGAGGGACTGTGCGTGGGGCGGTGGGGTGGGGGCTGCTGAGAATACTTTTGTAACTTTGTCGGCTCTCTACACGTAGCGACTGTTTGGATACTTTGTCTATTTTATGGAAAACAAAGAATTTAATTGTAACTAAGCACATGTGACAATAAAATATCATCATCATCACATAATTTACAGATCACCAAAACACATTAGTAATCATGAATCATGGCAACTCAAGTGGCCTTACCTGCTTCTCCTATTAGGCGAAGAGCACATTTCTCCAGCGAGAGTGCCGTATTTTGCATGAGGGCATCAAACAGTGCATGGTAGGGCTCTGGGGAGTGTTGTAGAGCAGAGGGATCTAGGAGTGCAGGTGCATGGATGCTTGAAGGTGGGGTCACAGGTAGATCGGGTGGTCATAAAGGCTTGTGGCACATTGGCCTTCATCAGTCAGAGTATCGAGTATAAAAGTTAGGGGGTCATGTTGCAGTTGCACAAGACTTTGGTAAGGCCGCATTTAGAGTATTGTGTTCAGTTCTGGGCACCATTTTATAGGAAAGATGTTGAGGAGCTGGAATGGGTACAGAGAAGATTTATGAGGATGTTGCCAGGACTAGAGGGTCTGAGCTATAGGCAGAGGGTTGAGTCAGCTGGGTCTCTATTCCTTGGAGCACAGGAAAATAAGGGTTGAGCTTTTAGAGGTGTGTAAGATCATGAGAGGAATAGATCGGGTAGATGCACAGTCTACAGTCCAGAGTAGGTGAATCGAGGACCAGAGGATATAGGTTTGTGAAGAGGAAAAGATTTAATAGGAATCTATGGGGTAGCGTTTTCACACAAATCGTGGTCGGTGTATGGAACAAGCTGTCAGAGGAGGCAGTTGAGGCGGGGACTATCCCAACATTTACGAAGCAGTTAGACAGGTACATGGATAAGACAGGTTTGGAGGGATAAGGACCAAATGCGGGCAGGTGGGACTAGTGTAGCTGGGATATGTTGGCCAGTGTGGGCAAGTTGCTCCAACGTGCCTGTTTCCATGCTGAATCACTCTACGACTAAAACATTATGAACCTCAAACAAATATAGTGCCACCAGGATATTTAATGCCATGAATATGGTAATAACTTAAAAGTAAATGAAATTCTAAAGGAAGCTTTCATACAGTCAGTTAGTATGCTGGGGGAATGTAAACTTTGCTCTGGTCCATGCACTTAACCTCATTCTGAATGACTTTCCACCCAACTTAAGCTGCACTGTTTGAAACAATGCATTAATAAAAACCCTCAAAATTAATTTTAAATTACATTATTATTAGCTCATACCACAATGCACAAGGTAAGAACCAGATGGATTATGTTGTTAGCAGAGAAGTCTCAATCTACGGCGACTTGGGGACTAGATCCTATGCAACAGCCCTCCAAAGACTTGAAGTGTGTCTTGTCCACAGAGGCCACCAGTGGCATTGGTCTATACATAATGCAGGAACTTGATGACATTACAAATGTGTAGACTTGATAATATGATTAAGGTAAAGAAAGCAATGTAGTGTCTTGTAAGTCTTGGATGTTTTGTTTGTGATTCAATGTTATTTTTGTAATTAAGAAAGATGCCTTTGCAGGTAAAGCAGCCTCGGCCTACCTGTATTGTCGTGGTTGCAAGAGGTGATGATGACTCAGTGAACTTTGTTTCTGGAAGCAAACTCTCTGATCCCTGGGATTCCTGACTTCTGGGTTGTTCTGGAGATAGAGCATCATTGCTGCTGTCTTCTTCGAAGGAAAATGTGTCGGGGGCTTTAGGGAAGTTAACTTGGCCAACTGTTGACAAAAGAGAAACCATAATGTCAGCAAACTATTTTCTCAACTCTCAGGAACGATATCCAAAATGTCTTTGGCTTTCTAATGAGTCAAATAAAGACATAAGACACTTATACTCAAATGTGTCCTTGAGTTACTTTGACATCGAAGGAAAATGGAATATCAAAACTGAATGCCTAATTCTCAAGTTACTTCAACAGAATTATTGAAATATCTTTCCGTTTCTCACACATCTTTTTGCCTATAATAATGGAACCTAGAGCTAGCATTAAGACACTGATCTCATAGATCACTCTCTTTCAGAAGACACTTGATTATTGTTTCACAAATCACTTCTTGCATCTGCTTAAAACCAGCATGGAGTCTTTACTGTGTAGGAAGGAACTGCAGATGCTGTTTTAAACCAAAGATAAACACAAAATGCTGAGGTATATCAGCAGGTTAGGCAACATCTCTGGATTAAAGGAATAGGTGGCATTTCGGGTAGAGAACCTTCTTCAGTGAAGTCTGAGATACTCCCGCATTTTGTGTCTATCTAGGAAGTCTTTACTTCCTCGTAAAGCGGGTGGATTGTGTGGAGAGAATCCAGAGGTCTGGAGATCTGCTCCATGGGGGAAAAAATATTGCGCAATTAAAGGTTGCCTTAGCACTGAGGAGTGTTCCTGGCAGTAGTGCTAATGCCAACAATATACTAAAGTACAATAACCACTTTGCAGGCTTCCAAGGTTCACACGGTGTTGTCCCTGGGGTGCTCGATGATAGGTGAGCCCAGTACATTGTGCTCTAATTTCCCTCTGCATTCCTACAAAAGGTACATTCCATGGGGAAGGACCTCATCCCATGAAAAACACGTTAGTGTTCCAAGGATGACATATAAAGTGAGGAGTCGAAAACACAAAATTACCCACAAGTGTCCCAAGGACAAACATCTATTCGCAGTTTCATGTTTTAGCTTATAATACCACAGAATAGACAATAGACAATAGGTGTAGGAGTAGGCCAGTCAGCCCTTCGAGCCAGCACCGCCATTCAATATGATCACGGCTGAACATCCACAATCAGTACTCCGTTCCTGCGTTCTCACCATATCCACTGACTCCGCTATCTCTAAGAGCTCTATTTAACTCTCTCTTGAAAGCGAATTGGCTTCTGAGGCAGCGAATTCCACGGAAGCACAACTCTCCGGGTGAAAAAGTGTTTTCCCGTCTCTGTTCTAAATGGCCTACCCCTTATTCATAAAGTGTGGCCCCTGGTTCTGGACTCCGCCAACATCGGGAACATGTTTCCTGCCTCGAGCATGTCCAATCCTTTAATAATATTATATGTTCCAATAAGATTCCCACTCATCCTTCTAATTTCCAGTGTATACAAACAAAGTCGCTCCTTCTTTCAACATATGACAGTTCCGCCATCCCAAAATTAACCTCGTGAACCTACACTGCACTCCCTCAATAGCAATAATGCCCTTCCTCAAATTTGGAGACCAAAGAAGACACTGATTTGGCCCATCAGATCTATACCGTCTCACGTTACATTGTCAGGGGATCAATAAAAGTGCGATTTTTAATTCACATCAATAATTCAGCCCCATTCAGCAATATTGCTATCAAAACATTGCAAAGAATTCAGTAATGATTATTGCAAAAATGTAACTAAGTACAGCAATGGAAACATTTTTCTTAAAACTGCACCATCAGCTGATAATTGTACACATTTTCAAAGACTTGGGTTGGCATTAATCTGCATCTGGGATCTCGAACCTGCTTTCCATCTCTCGATGCAACACTTTGCAGCTGTGCAGCATTCTTTGGAAAATGAACACGGGCAATTTATTTCACTGAAACCGTTCACAGAGTTATTTAGCAAAGTTAGCCAATAGTGAGCAGGAAGCACACTTCAGACAGCTTTTTGTATGAATTAAAAGTCAAATCCCCAAACTGTCTTCACGCACTTCGATGCTTATGGTAGGGTACAGACAGTGACATTAGCTTGTTAACCTGGTGCAATCATCAGGTCAGGCACAGCCTTGTATTGCCATTGAAACAGCGCGGTCTGAGAGGGCCGTCAGTCATGCAAGTCTTCCATGTGGCTGTGTAGCCTCAGTGGGTGGTTTCCCTGCAATACTGGGAGGGCTTGGTGGAAAATACAGATCCAAAGGAATGTTCTGATGGAATTGTCATCTTACAATAATTTATAACAGATTTGAAACCAAAACAACGCTACTGTGCAGTGTAAGAAAGTTCAAATCAGAAACAGACACTTTCATTGACATTATTTACATGTATACGAATCTGAAACTAGCAAATTGTGAATTATTTTAACATTCATTTATTTCTACCTCAGAATAGAAGTGTGAAAACATTACTTTGCCTGATTTCATGCCCATTCTTTTTCAGGTACATTTGGCACATCCTACTTGCTCAGTTTGATGAAGGGTCTCGACCTGGAACGCCACCAATTTCTTTTCTCCAGACATGCTGTCTCACCCGCTGAGTTACTCCAGCTTTTTGTGTCTATTTACTTGCTTCGAACCCTGTTCATGACGCCACTCATTTGGAAGTATTTTAACATTGATTGAACAGACATTTGCTTAACTGAGTCTTTAAAAAGTATGATCTGAGAATTAGGTCAATAGTCAAGCTATTACCTGCATACTATTAGACAAAAACTGCATGGCACCGACCAAATGCGCATTTAAGTGGCATTAATTCTGGGGGAGTTAGCACCTGTCGATAATATCACCCAGTCCATGTAGTGTGAGTTGTTCTTGTATCTCAGCACTGTTTTGCCGTATCTAATTCACCCAAGCGAAGTCCACAGTGGTTCAATGTCCAATATTCATTTCCGGGGATTCAACACATTGGCAAAAGTGGTGCTGGGCACTCAAAGAGGAAGAAGCTTCGGTTAATGCTGAAAACTCCACGACAGCATCACTTGAAAGGACGAGTGTGCGTACCCTGCACAGAGTTCTACAAAACAGCGTGCAAAACTGACGTCAGGTAAACTAACTCAAGCTAAGATTCCACTCGCTGCACCACCAGATGGCTTTTAAATAAGTTCTCCTACAAAATGTAATTGTTGTAATAAAGCTCGTCACTAGAAAAGAGGTTGCACGCGCATCAGTTGAGAAATTAGTTTAAAAAAACTGGAGCAAAATGTTTGACAAAAGAGACATGGAGCTGCTCCTGAAGAAGGGGCTCAACCCGAAACATCCTCCATTCCTTTTCTCCAGAGATGCCGCCTGTCCCCTTGAGTTACTCCAGCATTTCGTGACTATCTTCTCATCAACACATCCTGCAGGTGTCATTGTGGGCCTTTCTTCCCCTTCCTCATCTGGGACCTTAGAAAAACCTCAAGGATAAACATAAGGTGCCCACACTGCTCCCACAAATCCAAGGCCCACCCTCACTTTCTAAAACCCAGGACCCTGTGGGACTAATTCTGCTGCAAATTATATGTTGCTGCTTACTGGTGCATAACTGACATCAAAAGTAAACCGCATCTGTCACGGCGGGGAACCTTTGGTGTCTGGTCAGGCTGACCGTACTATCTGGAGCTGCCAGGGGCATGTGGCTGCATCGTCAAAGATCTGTCAAAGTGCGGACAGTCAGAGGGGTGAATCCCTTCCTTATAATAATCCTCTTGTTGGACGTGTCCTTGCACAGGATGCCTCGGCTTGCTCGCTGTGTTCTTCAACAACGGAGCCACGTTCCCCAAACATGGGAGGGCTTTGCACGCTCTTCCCATCATTAGAGGATACACTCATTCCTTGTAGGTCTCTTCAAGCTTGACGAATGCCATTTGAGGTCCAATGTGACCTCTTAGCAGCTGTTTCCAGAGGTCAGAGCTGTGAGGATATGCACCAATTGGACTAGTAAAGTCTGCCTTTTCGGAAATGGACCATTGACGCCATAAAAGCCCAACAGTACTTATTGAACTAATTTTGATTTCTGTTTAGTATTTTCTAACTAGTGTTATAGAGAGGTTATGCATGCCACTTGAACTCCATCAACTGCAGCAGGCAAATTCCTTGGCCAGCATTCTTTCAGACTATTTTTATTGGGGATAGATTACGTCATTTTGTGGACCAAATCATTTTTAATGCTATTGCCATTATAATATAAAAATGCCAAATTCATAAGGTAACAGAATATGTGTTTTCATAATAGAGAACTTTAAAAGGTTCTAAAATATAAAGGAATTTTATTGGGATGAGGGAAAATATGAACTGCTGTAAAGGGGAGCCTTGCAATGACTAATAATGTGTCATTTCGTACTCTACATGTCGTCATTCACTTGACCAGACAGGAGAAATAGCAGTTTCCATGTCATCTAACAAAATGTGGCTACTATAGTAATAACATCATGTTCTTACGGCAAAGACTGGACAAGAGAATGAAGCCATCAGAACGCTTTCTTTACCTATTCTGCATTATTATCAAAGCAAACAAATTGTGGGGAAGTTATTTGGGATCCCACTGACATCAGCTCTTGACCCCAGGGGTCACCAGATAAGTGAAGTGTTGAGAAATAAGACTATCTTAACAAATGTGACTAGCAGCTGTTGGCAGACGACTAGGTAATGGAATGGATACTCCAACTTCCTGCCATGTGACCTGCCAAAGAGCAACTCTGGCATTTATCATTCATTCACACACTGGGATAGCAAAGTGAATTAAAACACTTTGTGAAAGGTGAAAGCAAAAATGTTTTTCTTCTGCCACCCATCCATTTATCTCTCCTTGGTGTCCAGGTATCCACTGTGACATGGTGACCTCACACAATATCTTCTATCTTGTCATCTTTTAACATCCACAGGGCTGCAGAAAGTAGCAACATCCCACACAGTTGCCATCGCAACAGTTGCAACCTTATTTGTAGGAAGGAACTGCAGATGCTGGTTTACACCGAAGTGATCCTTGCTTTCCCTCTCTCTCCACCGTTCCTCCACCCTAGTTTTCCGACTAGTTTCACTGTCCTCCTGATTAGTTTTGCTGATTGCATGCCTCGTTGTCACCTTCACCCCAGCTAACCATGAACCCTTCTACATTTTCTTGATCACTGTCAGCGCTGATCTGTCGTTTGCTCACCTTACCCTTCCGTATCCCTAGTCTCCCTCTTTCCTGACTCTCAGTCTGGAGAAGGGTCTTGACCCAAAACGTCACCCATTCCTTCTCTCTAGAGATGCTGCCTGTCCCGCTGAGTTACTCCAGCATATTGTGCCTATTTTTGGTGCAACTTATTTCTTTGGTTTTGATGCTAATATTACATTGTACTGCACACCACAAGACATTGCTTGATTCAAATAAACAGAGAGGTTGTTAACTCTGTAAAATGCAGTTTGTGAGCGGTCGCCAAACACCTGCAAGAACTCTGTGGCACCACCAATCTGCTGTATCTAATTTTAAATTCTTCCTTTGAACAAAGTAGCAAAGAATTTTAAAAAAAACCCCAAGAGAGCTTAGACGGTACGCTGATAGACTGTTTTTATTTGCTGATAGGATCTCGATATAAATCTAATTCAGAGCAATGGATGAATTGCCATATGGTTGAGGTGCCAATTATCCAGGATGAATCAACAAAGGTAGAAAAATAATAGGAATATGATTAAAACAATGTTTTCAGAAGGATAAAAACATTTTTTAGTTACAAACATATTTGTAACATATTCAAAAAATGGTGATTTATTCAAGCTGGGGAGAAAGAGTTATATAATTTGCTGAAACCATCAATACCATGTTCAACTCATGCCAGTTGTTGGACATTGATGTTAGGTAATCCGAGAGCAATTCCAGACAAACACGCAAACCTGACTCTAGGATGGTTTTCAAGCGCCACTAAGCTTCAATGTCACTCAGCAGCTGCAGGGCAGAAACTTTAGACGCTTAGACTTTCGAGATACTGCACGGAAACAGGCTTTTTGGCACACTGAGTCCGCACTGACCAGCGCTCATCCCTGATGAAAGAGTCGATGGAGGGGGCAGTTCTGATGGGAAGAGGGATGCTGTTCCACAGTCTAGGAGCTGCAACCGCAAAGGCACGGTCGCCCCTGAGCTTATGCCTAGACTGTGGGATGTTTAGTAACCCCTAAGTCGGCTGATCCGAAGGACCTGGAGATGGTGTGGTGGGTGAGCAGAGTTTTGATGTAGGTGGGGGCAAGCCGTTAAGGGCTTTGTAAACATAAAGAAGGATCTTGAAATTTATTCGGAACCGCACAGTGGAGAGAGTCCAGAATCAGGGTGATGTGGTCCCTTTTTCGGGTGTCCGTCTGGAGTCTCACTGTGGCGTTTTGGACCTGCTGCAGACAGGACAGGGAAGATTGGCTGATGCCAGTGTAAAATGAGTTGCAGTAATCGAGGTAGGAGGAGATAAATGTGTGGATGATATTTTCGAGGTTGTCAAACTGGAGGAATAGCTTTATTTTAACTATCGTCCGAAGCTGGAAGAAGCTAGCTTTTACCACGGCATTGACTTGTTTGTCAAATTTCAACGATGAGTCAAATATCACACCAAGGTTTTTGATGTGAGGTTTGAGTAATGGGGTAAGGCTTCCAAGGCTGCCTGCTATCATTTTAATTGAAGGATGATGGGAGATCTTATAGAGGTGTACAAAATCATGAGAGGGATAGATCGGGTAGATGCACAGAGTCTCTTGCCCAGAGTAGAGGACCAGAGGACATAGGTTCATGGTGAAGGGGAAAAGATTTGATAGGAATCTGAGGGGATAACATTTTCACACAAAGTGTGGTGGGTGTATGGAACAAGCTGCCAGAGGAGGTAGTTGAGGCTGGGACTGTCCCATTGTTTAAGAAAGGTAGAGAGGTACATGGATAGGACAGGTTTGGAGGGATATGGACCAAGCGCAGGTAAGTGGGACTAGTGTAGCTGGGAAATTGTTGGCAGGTGTGGGCGAGTTGGGCCGAAGGGCCTGTTTCCACACTGTATCACTCTATGACTCTATCCCGGGTCTCTAGCGCCATAAGGCAGCAACTCTACCACTGCGCCACTGATGCAGAAAAGCAGACTTTCCCGAGTAACAAGTACAATGAGCTGACCAGGGTGGCCTTGATAACTGCAGCAAATGTCTGAAATTGAAAGTGGCTCTTTCCCCCGTCACTAACATCCACAGACTGTACAGGCACAATTTTAAGTTGTGTGGAAACAGGCCCTTTGGGGCCTCAGAACCATGCCAACCATTGACACTAAAGTGCGGAAACAGGCCCTTTGGCCCATCAGAACCATGCCAACCATTGACACTAATTCTATGCCGTCCAACCTGCACAACCCTACACACTAGGGGCAATTTACTGATCCCAATTAACCTACAAATTCTCATGTGTTTGGGCTTTGAGTGGAAACCGGAGCACCTGGAGGAAATTCTCGCAGTCACAGGGAGAACGTGCAAACTCCACACAGACAGCACCCAAGGTCAGGGCTGAACGGAGATCTCTGGCTCTGTGCGGCAGAAGCATTACCAGCTGTGCCACAAGGTTCATTAAAATAAAACTTTTATAAATATAATATATTCTTCTACATATGTCTCATTGTGCAGCAGCAGTCATTATAAAGGAAAGCGTAATATTATTTCCCTAGGAATTGTGTATGCCTTAAGCCATCTCCTACAAGCTGATTCCAGTCAGTTTAAAATAAACTGAGATCCATTATCCCAAGGCACAATGTTACAGTCTGTGCTCATAAGTCCTCAGCCCAGTGACAAAGAGAAACTACAGGCAGATGCTCCTCGTGGCTTGGCTGCACAAATGTGTGGACCCATCTGCAGTAGGTTTGTCATTGTCACTCTGGTCTAAAGACGTGCTTTCACATGATTTATGTGGGCTATTGCGTTACACACCACAGAAAATATCAGAGAGCAGTATTTACCAACTGATAACATAAACCGAGAGCTCTCAATTCCAACGCTGACATAGAGAAGCATGCAGGCATAGTTTAAGTGGCAGAAGGTCAAAGCTGTTAACTGTAAGAAAACTAAGGTTTGGCCTCAGGCTCCTCCTGTAATATTCTAATAAACAGTCCAAGTTCTTAAATCTCCCACTATCGCGTTAATCTTTTTGATTCCATGGTCTGATATTTTGACACTTTTTACACATTAACTCTTACTTTCCCGATGCAGCCATGCTATTAAACGTGCAGTCTATTGTATCAGGGCTAAATTATACGCATGGAAACAATTCTGTTTGTACTTTGAGCTTCTCGTTGGGAAAAAACTTCTATGAAACATGAGTCATCCTGCGGGCTGCCACTCTCTGCTGCCTGTCTCACGGTAAGTGAACAATGGTGAACTATTTCACGATGTGACCCTTCACATCCAAGGCCAATGTGCCCTCAGTCAAGGTGTGCACAAGTGCACCTTTCAGCAGGGATCACTGCGCAATTGAAAACTACTGCGGAATTTCACTCTTACAGCCCAAAGAGGCTACTTTGTAGACATGAGATGTCAAAGGCATCATCATTATGAATGCTTCGACATTTCAAAATTACCAAATACACTCAAAATGATTTATTATATAATCAGATTGCTAAAAAAAAATTAATCACATTTCAAAAAGGTACGATTATAAAGGTTAAGTAAACTCAATTAATTTCAAAACTTCCAAATGATCTAAAACTTACCACTTATCCCCATTTTTAAATAATTGGATCATTTACTGGTGTGGACCAACACCATATAGAAACATAGAAACATAGAAATTAGGTGCAGGAGCAGGCCATTCGCCCTTCGAGCCTGCACCGCCATTCAATATGATCATGGCTGATCATCCAATTCAGTATCCTGTACCTGCCTTCTCTCCATACCCTCTGATCCCTTCAGCCACAAGGGCCACATCCAACTCCCTCTTAAATATGGCCAATGAACTGGCCTCAACTACCTTTTGTGGCAGAGAATTCCACAGATTCACCACTCTCTGTGTGAAAAACGATTTTCTCATCTCGGTCCTAAAAGACTTCCCCCTTATCCTTAAACTGTGACCCCTTGTCCTGGACTTCCCCAACAACGGGAACAATCTTCCTGCATCTAGCCTGTCCAACCCCTTAAGAATTTTGTAAGTCTCTATGAGATCACCCCTCAATCTTCTAAATTCCAGCGAGTACAAGCCGAGTCTATCCAGTCTTTCTTCATATGGAAGTCGTGCCATCCCAGAAATCAGTCAGGTATTAACTTAAATATATTCTGAAGTGTCCCGAACCAAAACATTATCTGTCCATTCCCTCCACAGATGCTGCCTGACTCTCTGACTATCAACACTTTGTGATTTGCTCAAGATTGTGACAATAAATGAACCTTTGAACCTTTGAACCTTTGAAGATTCAAGCATCTGTAGTTCCTTGTATTAACCTATTCACTGAGTGATTGAAGGTAGATTCGGGATTATGTTTAATTTTAAGGATAAATCACATTGTGTTGTCAAGTATTTTATATCAGTCAATTGAAGGCATTGATAATTATTCTTTATTACAGTAATCCTTCATTTTAACAGACTATAGTGGGGGGGGGGGGGGTGTCTGTTATGGCTGATTGCTATAATTGAGAAAGGGATTATCATATAAGCAGTAGATGTAAACAACTGCAATTGCGGGTTAATATACAAAAGGACACAAAGTGCTGGAGTGACTCAGCAGGTCAGGCACCATCTCAAGAGAACATGGATAGGTGACGTTTTGGGGCGAGACCCATCTTCAGTTCCCTTGGTCTGGAACTGGGCCTGGGATCCAGTGAGTTGACAGTCCCAGCTTGCTGGGAAACAGTGTGGTCCGGCGATGGTGGCAGGAGGTCCAGCCTGGAAGATGCCAGGGGGGCAATGCAGGCTGGGAGGGAGGTGGCATTGGCAGCCTGGCATGGAACAACCCAGGGTGGCAGTGGCATTGGCAGCCCGGCCTGGAACAACCCGGGGTGGTGTTGGAAGCCCAGCCTGGAAGCGGCTGGGGAGGAGGGTGCGTGTCGAGGGTGGCATCGGCAACCATCGGTAGGTCCGTTATAAAAAGATAGACATAAAATGCTGTAGATGGAGTAACTCAGTGGGACAGGCAGCATCTCTGGAGAGAAGGAATGGGTGACGTTTCGGGTCGAGACCCTTCTTCAGACTGAAGTCATGGGAAAGGGAAACAAGGGATATAGACGATGATGTGAGGTGATAAAGAACAAATAAATGATAGATATGCAAAAAAGTAACGATGATATAGGAAACGGGCCATTGTTAGCTGTTTGTTGGGTGAAAATGAGAAGCTGGTGCAACTTGGGTGGGGGAGGGACAGAGAGAGAGGATGCCGGGGTTACTTGGTTAGAGAAATCCGTTATAAAGAGGTCCGTTAAAACGAGGGCTTACTGCATTTTTAGCCTAATATTCTAGTAAAAACACATGTTCATAGTGTACCTATGTGCTCTGCAATCAGAAATCAAAGCAAATGACTGAAAATATATGATGAAGCCTAATACAGTAACAGGAAAAAGTCTTTGTTGAAGTGTAGATTTTCCAAAATAATCGTCCATACAATGTGAAGATGATGGGCAGCATACTGTTTCCCGATCTTCAACTGAGCCAGTGTACGAACCTACTTCACCAGGAGCCCTAGAGTCTGTTGTAATCTCTAAACATAACAGATTCAGCCTCTATACTGGACGTTATCCTCCCAGGCTCTGTAGTAATGGTGCTGACAAGGACCTGGGTATAAACAGCTTCTGATTCATCCTTCAGCTATGCACAAGATATCAGCAGGCAGCCTGCTCAACATTCATCTGCTGCATCAAATTACAGTTCAAATTGAAGATCATTTCTTGTAAACTTGGTAATGATATGAACATTAGTTATGGCAAGATGTCCATTTTGTTCAGATTTTCTTGATTTCAGATCACGGACCAAAGTAGTATAATTAATTCTGTCTGGTGGTGATTCACTGTAATTACACTACAGATAGCATGTACTGTAGGCAATTGCCTGCCAATAGTTTAACAAGTCTCCTGAATGCTGATCAAAAATGCAATGCATCACAGAGGTAACTACAACCAAAAATGTCAACCTACCTACCTTTATTAGTTAATTTTAAGAAATCCTTTACAACAAAGTTGATGAAAGAATTTTAATTAATTTAAGAGATTTCTATTCTCCTCAATGTAATGTCGCATTGATATTTAATTTCTTTACCAAAGTCAGTAATAAGCAGGATTGAGACGAGGAAAATACAAACTGGAAGTAAATCACCGTCCCACTTGGAGACCTCTGATCTGATAATGAAGGTTGTGGATTGCACCTCCTTCTCCCAGCCCCAGTCACTGCAAACACAAATGTCTATCTTCCTATGTAACTCACAGGGAATTCAGGACTCTGGGTCAAAAAGCCACAAATGTAGTAGTCCTGAACTTTCTGCTGCATGCTGTCGGGTTTTTTTCTGACTATGTTCTGCCCATTGAGCCCCAATATTGAAAATATTGGTTACATTTATGATATAATGGAATCATATCATGGAAACATAGGAAATAGATGCAGGAGGAGGCCATTTGGCCCTTCGAGCCAGCACCGCCATTCATTGTGATCATGACTGATTGTCCCCAATCAATAACCCGTGCCTGCCTTCTCCCCATATCCCTTGATTCCACTAGCCCCTTGAGCTCTATCTAACTCTCTCTTAAATCCATCCAGTGATTTGGCTTCCACTGCCCTCTGTGGCAGAGAATTCCACAAATTCACAACTCTCTGGGTGAAAATGTTTTTTTCTCACCTCAGTCTTAAATGGCCTCCCCTTTATTCTAAGACTGTGGCCCCTGGTTCTGGACTCGCCCAATATTGGGAACATTTTTCCTGCATCATATAACCATTGTACATCCTGCACCTTTATCATATAATGGAAAAATACTCTTTCTTTTCAGTTTATGTCCACAATCAGATTGCAACTGGCACAAAATTCCAAAGTACTACAAGTTAAATGTGCTTTAAGTAATGACTTTCCATCTTATGATTAATATCAGGAAGGAACAACCCCAGGAAGCTTATATCTTGCGCTAAGCATTGCAAATTGTATACAACAGGGCTTCCAGGAAATTGAAGTGTGAATTTCTACATGAGTGAAGGCAGCCAAAGATAATGATGCAAATTGTTCTTCCCCAGAGAAAGGCCAAAATAAAAAACAACTCTTTGGTCAGGAGAATCAGTACTCTTTGTTATAAAAACCTTATGACCACGTGTAGAGCGAGCTATGAATTGCAATCATTTCCAGCACTCCTCACAGAAGGAACCACTGCACTGTAATTGTACGTAACTGAACAGCAGAAGTAATGGCTGTTAATTCTTCTGCTAGACTCCCTCTTAGCTATTGAAAGTTTCTATCCAGCTGATTGGGTAGTTTAGTTTAGTTCAGAGATACAGCGCGGAAGCAGATCCTTCGGCCCACCGTGTTCGCACCAACCAGAGATCCCCGCACGTTAACACTATCCTACACACACCAGGGACAATTCACACTTACACCAAGCCAATTAATCTGCAAACCTGTACATCTTTGGAGTGTGGGAAGAAACCTAAGATCTCAGAGAAAACCTGCGCGGTCACGGTGAGAACGTACAAACTCCGTACAGGCAGCACCCGTAGTCAGGATGGAACCCTGGTGTCTGGCGCTGTAAGGCAGCAACCCTACCACTGTGCCACCGTGCCGCCCTTGTTGAACAAAGATACTTACAGACTGCCCCCAACTTACAAATGCCTGAATAAGGGACACCATGCACGTGAGCAAGCTCTCATAATTGTCAGGTCTCGCGTTTAATCTAGTTTCTGTTCCTTATTGGTTTTGAGTATTTGTTATGCTACCTGGTATCACCTCGTTCCAGCTCTAGAAATATTGTGACTTTGTGTACTCGACCACTGTTTTTGCCTGCTCCTAGATTACTGTTGCTTCAGTGTTTGCTTACCTGTGTACCGACTTGGACCGATTAAACTCTGAATACGGATCTGCCCTATGTCTGAGCCTGCATTTGTGTCCTCCTCCTCACTACAGTACGAACTGATGGGACTCAGCGGCTCTGATCGCAGTGCTCCAGGCATTCAACTCACCTTGATTCGATCTCGCGAGCACCAGCAGGGGTTCCGGGCGGACATTGGTTCACAGGTGAACACTTTAAGTTCTCGGTTTGAACACCTGGCTACTCAGCTGAATTCTTTGTGTCCTGCTGCAGCTCCCGTGCCTGCCGAGTCTGTTTCCTTGTCTGTGTCTCCAGGGGCTCCGATGGCCACGGCTGCCGCAGCGTCTCCATTCGTCCACCTGGCAAGACCGGAACGCTTTTCAGGGGAATCGGAGAAGTGTGGACCTTTCTTGATTCAGTGTGGGCTGCATTTCGAACTTCAAGCGGCTTCCTTTCCATCAGAACGCTCAAGGGTAGCCTTTATCATCACGCACCTGTCGGGTAGAGCGGAGGCTTGGGCCACGGCGGAATGGTCTCGGAATTCTCCTGCTTGCCAGACGTCGGTCCTGTTCATGGAAGCTCTGTCCTGCACGTTTGATCACTCCAATCCTGGCCGAGAGGCTTCACAGAACCTGGTCTCCATGAAACAAGGTAATCGCTCGGTTATGGATTTTGCTATTGAATTTCGAACTGTTGCTGCTAAGAATGGATGGAATGAGTTTGCTTTGTTGGATGCTTTTCGCAATGGGCTGTCTGAAGCTATCAAGGATCAGTTGGCTCCACTAACCCTGCCTTCCGACTTCGAGTCCATGATTTCCCTGGCTGTCCAGATTGACGCTAGTCTGAGAGAAAGAGAGCGAGAGAGGAGATCGGCGGCAGGTCGGCCCTCCTCCCAACAGTGGCGGCAGCGTCGCCCTTCGCCTTCCGGTCGGGACTTCGTCCCTCTCGGCCGGTCCAGTCAGCCTGCAGCGCCACCTGTCTCTTCGGAGGAGTCCATGCAGGTGGGACGAGCCAAACTCAGCCCGGAGGAACGGCAGCACCGCCTAAGGGAGGGGAGGTGTTTGTACTGTGGGGAACTGGGACATTTGGTGAACAGCTGTTAAGTAAAAGACAAGGCTCACCAATGAAAGAGAGGACATTGGTGAGCTGCACTCCTATGAGCCGTTCCTCTCGTCAACTCACAACTGTACAATTGTTGGTGCATTCCCAGTGGCACTCCCTGTAGGCTTTGGTTGATTCTGGGGCAGATGAGAACTTTATGGACATTCGCTTGGCTGAGGAATTGAAACTGGAACGTGAACAGCTTCAGGATCCTCTGGATGGGCGCCTAATGTACAGGGTGATTCACCGAACTCAACCTGTTCAACTCATCGTGGCAGGTAATCACTTGGAGACCATCAGTTTTCATCTCCTCGACTGTTCTCTTCATCCTCTGGTTTTGGGACTCCCTTGGCTGTCTTACCATAATCCTCACATGAACTGGGGTACTGGGGAAGTAATTTCCTCGGGTAATAACTGTAAAGTCATCTATCTACATGATTCCTCTCCTGAGTCTATGAAGGATCCATCAAGGAGCAGTTTGCTGGGATCTTCCAGGACCACCCTCCGGCAGCCTCCCCGTTCTAAGGAGGGGGATTTTCCAGATCTCACCAGGGTTCCCACGTGTTATCTAGACCTAAGGGAGGTGTTCAACAAGGCCAAGGCCACCTCTCTTCCGCCGCATAGACCATATGACTGCTGCATTGACCTTCTGCCAGGTACAGCGCCTCCTAAGGGTCGTCTTTATTCCTTGTCTTCACCTGAGCGGCTCGCCATGGAGAAGTACATTGAGGACGCCCTTGCTGCTGGGGTCATCAGACCTTCCTCTTCACCTGCAGGAGCTGGATTCTTCTTTGTGGATAAGAAGGATGGAACACTTCGGCCCTGCATTGACTACAGAGGACTCAAGAACAGATACCCTCTTCCTCTTATCTCCTCTGCATTTGAACTGTTAAAAGATGCTAAAATATTCACTAAGTTAGATCTTAGAAATGCTTATCATCTGGTAAGGATAAGGGAGGGGGATGAATGGAAGACTGTGTTTAGCACACCCAGTGGTCATTATGAATATCGGGTCATGCCGTTTGGTCTTACTAATGCTCCAGCCGTTTTTCAAGGCATGGTTAACGATGTATTACGGGACATACTGAACAAATTTGTGTTTGTATACCTTGATGACATTTTGATTTTTTCTCCAGATGAAACTTCCCATGTGCAGCATGTACACCAGGTGCTGGAACGTTTGCTCTCGAATGATCTGTTTGTGAAAGCTGAAAAATGTGAATTTCATGTTAACACTGTTCAATTCCTTGGTTATGTTGTGTCACCTGATGGGATACAGATGGACCTGGGCAAGGTCAGTGCTGTGGCCACCTGGCCTACACCCTCCAGTCGTAAGCGACTTCAGGGGTTCCTTGGGTTTGCTAATTTTTATAGGAAGTTTATCCGGAACTTTAGTGTTATTGCTGCACCACTCCATGCTCTCACCTCACCCCACGTGCCTTTCTCTTGGTCCCCTCAAGCAGACACTGCATTTATGAGACTCAAGAGGAGCTTCACCTCGGCCCCCATCCTGGTTCACCCTGACCCGTCACTCCAGTTCGTGGTTGAGGTGGATGCCTCGGGTGTGGGCATCGGGGCCGCACTCTCCCAGAGATCCTCCACAGATGGTCGACTACATCCCTGCGCTTTCCTCTCAAGAAAGTTTTCTCCTGCTGAGAGAAATTACGATGTGGGTAACCGTGAACTGTTAGCGGTTAAAGCAGCCTTGGAGGAATGGAGACGTTGGTTGGAGGGTACCAAGCAGCCGTTTCTAGTTTGGACAGACCACAAGAACCTGGAATACATCAAGTCAGCCAAACGCCTCAACTCGCGCCAAGCTAGGTGGGCTCTCTTCTTTAATCGATTTAATTTTGTACTGGCTTACCGCCCTGGTGCCAAGAATGGCAAACCTGATGCTCTCTCCAGACAGTTTGATCCTGACCCGTCCCCTAAGGTTTCAACTCCCATTCTGCCTGATTCCTGTTTTGTTGGGGCGGTTACTTGGGAGATTGAGAGGAGAGTTTCCGAGGCAACTGCTGGTGTTCAGTCTCCGTTAGGGTGTCCTTCTAATCGTCTGTTTGTTCCCGAGTCTCTTCGTTTGCAGGTGATTCACTGGGCTCATACGTCTCGGATCTCCTGTCATCCCGGTGTCCGTCGAACCATGTTTGTGGCCAAACAGCGGTTTTGGTGGCCTTCCATGGAGAAGGGGATTAAGGAGTACGTCGCCGCCTGCAGTATTTGTGCTCCGAACAAGACCTCGCGTCGGCCCGCCTTTGGCCTCCTGAATCCGCTGCCTGTCCCCTCACGCCTCTGGTCTCTCTCCATTCCAGTGTGCCTATGGTTATCAACCGCCATTGTTCCCTGCTGTGGAGAAGGAGTCCAGTGTGCCCTCCGCTCAGGCTCTCATCCGTCACTGTCGCAAGGTTTGGAATGGGGCTCGTCAGATGCTGTTGCGCAGTTCTGCGCGTTACAAGAGGATGGCTGATCGTGGAAGGACGCCGGCTCCAGTATACTCGCCGGGCCAAAAGGTGTGGCCCTCCACTCGAGACTTACCTCTGAGGATGGAATCCCGGAAGCTGGCTCCTCGTTTTGTTGGTCCTTTCCCGATCTCGAAGGTCATCAATCCTGTGGCGGTTTGTCTCAGACTCCCCCGTGCCATGAGGGTCCACCCCACTTTCCATGTGTCCCGACTGAAGCCAGTTAAGGAGCCAGAGTTCTTTGGTCCCTGCCTCCACACCCCCTCCGCCCCACCCCGGTTCTTGATGGGGGTCCAGTGTTTACGGTCAGCCGGTTGCTGGGGATGCGCCGGCGTGGTCGTGGTTGTCAGTATCTTGGTTGGGAGGGATGGACCTGAGGAACGGTCCTGGGGACCGGCTCGCAACATATGCGACCCAGACCTTATCAGGGAATATTGGCGCCAACATCCTGACGATCCTGGGCCATCAGGAGCCGGCCGTGGAGGGGGGGGGGGGGGGGGGGGGGGGGGGGTACTGTCAGGTCTCGCGTTTAATCTAGTTTCTGTTCCTTATTGGTTTTGAGTATTTGTGTATGCTACCTGGTATCACCTCGACCCAGCTCTCGAAATATTGTGACTTTGTGTACTTCGACCACTGTTTTTGCCTGCTCCTAGATTACTGTTGCTTCAGTGTTTGCTTACCTGTGTACCGACTTGGGCCGATTAAACTCTGAATACGGATCTGCCCTATGTCTGAGCCTGCATTTGTGTCCTCCTCCTCGTTCAGTTCTGACAATAATATTATTAAATTCAAAAAGTCTGATGAACGAATTCAGTCTTACTAACAGTGGAACTAATTTCTCCCCTCTCTCCACTTTTAGTAACTGTCCTTTCTTTCATTCTTATTCATTCTTGAGACCATTCATTATAAAATTGCAGAGGTTTGGTTAACACAGAGTGACTTTTTTTGTGTATGTGGTGACATGTACAAAATTGACTTAAGGATCTTCAATTTATGGACAGCCTTTAAAGGGGAGCTGGAAGCTCTGAAAAGGTTGCAGAAAGCACAACCACCTTTTCAAAGACAATGTGGAATGGGCAATAAAGGCAGCCTTGCACCAAGACCCACAACTTGCAAAATGAAGACAAAATAGTAAAACGTCCGGCTGAGTTTCTGCAAGTGGTGGTTAACAATTCTGTTTGCTTGGATATGAATCAATCAGGATTTTAAATATTTCAATGGGTAATTATCTAGAAATTCAATGAGAGTTGGGAGTGCTACATAATGATGGTACACAGGATAGTGAAGGCCCCTCCTAGAGTGGGCGTAGCACTATTGATTGGAGATTTTTAGGCAAAAGGTTCCCAACCTTTTTTGTCCCGTTTACCCCTGGCAACTTTTCAAAAGTAAATTTACCCCCACCCTGTTTTGTTCAGCAATTTGAGTTTACACTTCTACCATAATAAAGCAACCGACAAAGGGGAAGTTTTAAAATACTGTTTTTTTTAACAAATCCAGAATCAACAAATTTACCCCCTGGTAGGCGAAATTTACCCATTGGGTAATTTACCCCAGGTTGAGAACTGTTGGTGTACATCCTAAACTAAGGTCATACGTGAGCTGCATAAATACCATTGATTGCCTCTTTCACCACGGAGTCCACTGGAATGATATTCTTCTTCACCAGTTCCAAAGGCCCGGGTCGTTGGGCTATCTTCTCATTGAGATCATCGGCCAGCCTCGCCCTCTTCAGTTTCATCTGAGTTGCTTGAAGTTTACCCTCTGCAGGTGTATCTTTTGGATCAAAAATACAAACTTAGTGACCGGTCATTTGAAAAGATGACTGAGCAGATCCCGGTGGCTTGGTACACGCCTTGCACATCAACCATCGCCACTGCCCCCCCATCCCTGCACCTGGGAATGCCATCATTCTCTGATGTGACCATGGAAGGCTAAACTCTGCATCCTTATGTCTGGCAGTATAGTACGAGGGACAACTGGGCCTCTGGAATGAAGGCAAAAGAGACAATAGACAATAGACAATAGGTGCAGGAGTAGGCCATTCAGCCCTTCGAGCCAGCACCTCCATTCAATGTGATCATGGCTGATCATCCCCAATCAGTACCCCGTTCCTGCCTTCTCCCCATATCCCATGACTCCGCTATCTTTAAGAGCCCTATCTAGCTCTCTCTTGAAAGTATCCAGAGAACCGGCCTCCACCGCCCTCTGAGGTAGAGAATTCCACAGACTCACAACTCTCTGTGTGAAAGTGTACTGACTGTGAAAGTGTTCTGACTGTATGTGCTGGAATGTAGAAGAAACGCATAATGCTGGAAAGTAGACAAAAAATGCTGGAGAAACTCAGAGGGTGAGGCAGCATCTATGGAGAAAAGGAGTAGGCGACGTCAGGGGTCGAGACCCTTCTTCAGACTGATGTCGGTGGGGGGGCTGGAAAAAGAAAGGAAAAGGCGGAGACAGTAGGCTATATGGGAGAGCTGGGATGGGGGAGGGGAAGGAGGGAGAAAGCAAGCGTAGCCTCAGCGACCGCTTTGCCCAACACCTCCGCTCAGTCCGTACCAACCAACCTGATCTCCCGGTTGCCCAACACTTCGACTCTGCCCCCCATTCTGAATCTGACCTTTCTGTCCTGGGCCTCCTCCATTGTCAGAGTGAGGCCCAGCACAAATTGGAGGAACAACACCTCATATTTCGCTTGGGTAGTTTACAGCCCAGCAGTATGAACATTGACTTCTCTAATTTCAAGTATACCTCATGAATAACTTACCTGAATCCAGGGTGGGAATGTTGACCCAACTGTTCTATCCCAACTTTTGATATTGCTTCCCTGGCCATTACATTTAATCGACTGACAAGCCAACATGGTGTTTGCCAGCCCTCTAGGATTGTCCTCGAATATTTGGAAATTAAGGCTCATTATCCTTGCATGGAAGCAACTTTTAGAAAATGCCGGGTGCGTGTACAGGGCTGGGGTTCCAGACGCAAATGTTTTGCTTTTTCTTCCTATTGCGATCGTTTTATAGGTGATAGAAAATGGCAGCGACGAGGATAAAGTCTCCTGGAGTTCTCCCAGATAGAGCTGGAAACATTATCCAACCCAACAATGGCCAGTGAACTCTGCTCACCGGGTAAGGAGGAAACACCTGCTCTCTGGCTAATTTTAATTCCTTGAACCATGAGATGATTCCATAAATATCCCTCTTGGAAAGAAACCAAACAGTATATCGTGTATGACAGCATAATCTGATGTTGTTGCTAAGATCACATGTGCATTTTAGCAAAATATCAATCTTTGTACATTCTGGACTATTATTTTGTTTATAGTTCTTTACTTATTGCAACAAATGTGCAATAATCATTAAAATGAGAAAGGAATAAGGTATTCGTTACTGGTCCTTCTGATCTTTGATCGGACTTTGCTGGCTTTACCTTGCACTAAACGTTATTCCCTTGTCATGAACCTGTACACTGTAAATGGCTCGGTTGTAATCATACATTGCCTTTCTGCTGACTAAAGCTCTTCACTGTACCTCAGTACATGTGACAATAAACTGAACTGAAACTAAAACTGATTTGCTGTTTAGGTTGGCAGCAATTTACTGACCTCAAATTGGCACTGCAATTTGTAAGAACCTAGGATTACCTGGAATTCCACAAGGAGTTCTGAACTCGGACTGAAGCCGTTCCAAGACCAAAACTGCAAGTGATGTAGGCTACTGAAATTAGCTGGTTGGATTTTAGCTGCTGCAGTTAAATCAACATGGATACGTCAGCGCACAACTAAGCCCTATATCTGGAACCTGGAATCAGATCCTCGTCAGGGAGTCTAGTGTTCTGGATTTGATCTGCTACTTTGTCAGTGTGTCCAATTTAATAATTTCTGGTCTGGTCAAGGCATCTTTTGCAGTGTTAACCAACACTGTTGGAATCCGCAATAACTAAGTCTGCAGTACTGACCAAACTATGGAACACACCGTAGATGAGTGCCCACAGGGTTCCCTGAGAAACATCTGAATACTTTCAAACGCTACACTTTCAGGTTTGATTGCAGTGAATGCCAAGTACTTAGACAACTTGAATAAAATGTGATCCCATCAACACAAAATATAATTACAAAGACACATTCTTACCTTGTAGGATATGCATATTAACCAGGTCTGTTTTCTCGGGTCGACTTCTAATCTTGTGTTTTAAGTAATCTTCTGTCTGTAAAGTGTAAAAAATAAATCAGCTAATGAGCTTATTAAAGACAGATCAGGTTTAAGTGATCTTCTGTTTATTATTTATATACCATATTATTATATAATTTATGCACTTGTGTGTTTGTAATCAATCATCAATAGATTAGAAACTAAGTTCATGAAACCTTGTAGAATAGTGTATTCTTTGGCAGGTGACTAGTAAAGAGCATCTAATGCCCCTAATTGCATGGGATGTATCAGAGTCTCTTCAGAACTTCTCACAACACTTCCCATGCAAGATATCACACCCACGGTGGCACGGAGGTGCAGCAGTAGAGTTGCCGTCTTACATTGCCAGGGACCCGAGTTCGATCCTGACCATGCTGCTTCACTCTACAGAGTTTGTACGTTCTCCCCATGACCTGCGTGGGTTTTCTCCCACACTACAAAGACGTACCGGTTTGTAGGGTAGGCTTGGTATAAATATAAAATGGCCCTAGTGTGTGCAGGATAGTGTTAAGGGCCAATCCCACTTAGGCGATTTTTCAGGCGACTGGCGGCGACTGTCATAGTCGTAGCAGGTCGCTGAAAAACCGGCGACTGGACCCCCCTACGACGCAGTCTACGACAATGTCTATGACAAGCTATAACAACCTACCACCTAGTCGGCGTCAAGCTACGGCAGGCTACCGACAACCGGTGACCCATTAAGACGTCCACCTACAACCACACATATGACAACCTACGACCACGCAGGCGACAACCGAAGTCAACCTACGTCCACCCACGACAAGCTACAACCCTGTCGGCGACAACTGAAGACAATTGAGTTGCCGGTACCTCTCGCCGGTTGACGTAGGAAGAAGTCAAGCTACGCTCATTGGAGTCAACCCACTGTTGCCGAAAATGTTTGAACATGTTGAAAATCCAGCGGCAACCAAAAAGGTGCTACTACTCTTTGGGCGACTGAGGAAGCTACTCACAACCATACAGGCGACACCCCGGCGACCATGTGGCAACAGCCTAGTCGCCTGTAGTCCCTTAAAAAATAGCCTAAGTGGGACAAGCCCTTTAGTGTGCGGGGATCGCTGGTCGGCGCGGACTTAGTCCTTCCAAATTCAGCAATACTCTATTGTGCCTCATCCACCTCAGTGCTCATCATTCAATGACCTCTACAGTGGAGAATCTAACGCCAGATTAGATGACTACCTTGCAAAAGACTTCTGTTCAATCTGTAACGGACACTCTGAGTTTCCAGTTGCTGACAAATCTAGTTCTTCACCCCACTCAGACTTCTCTTTTACCTCTTACACTGTTTCAGCTTAAACCCAATGCATGCTCCAGGCACAGCATCTCAGTTTCAGACTTGGCCCTTACAACCCACACGATCCGTCATTAAATTCAATCATTACTGAACACCAGCCTTCTCCATTTATATCACAACTGGTCAGCTGAGGTAAAAGGTCACTAATACAAACTTGTTTAAGAAGGAAATGCAGGTGCTGGAAAATCGAAGGTAGACAAAAACGCTGGAGAAACTCAGCGGGTGAGGCAGCATCTATGGAGCGAAGGGAATAGGCAACGTTTCGGGCCGAAATTCTTCTTCAGATTAATACTAACGTAGCTTCTCATCCACGGGTTCTGCCTGATTTGTTGGATATCTCCGGCAATCTTGGTTTTCATTTCAGATTTCTAGCATCTGCAGTATTTTGCTTTTGCCTGCATTTTACATTCTCAGCATTATTAATTTCAAGTATCTGTGATGAACAAGCCATCACCTCCTGCCCCCCCCCCCCCCCCGCCCCCATCACTTTGCACCATTAATCAAGCTGGTTATGGAACGTATTAAATACAGTCTACCAAGTAACCGTGATCCACCACGTCTCCCAAGTCCATCTTCCTAGTCCTACGCTCATCCCAGGAATACCTGGGTAAGAGAGACATCTGTGTCAGACTGTTATTCATAGACTGCTTTTTAATACCATTATCCATCCAAGTTCATCACCAAACACATGGAACTTGGAGTCAGCACTCATCTCTGCAATTGGATGCTTGACTTCCTGACCAACAGACCAGTCAGTGAGGATAGGGGGCAAATCATCCTCTCTGATAGTCCTCAACACTGGAGCTCCGCAAGAGAGCGTTCTCAGCCCCCTTCTTTACTCCGTAAGGGCCTGTCCCACTAACGCGACTGTTCAGCAACTGTCTTCGACCTTCAAGCTCAAGGGCACCGAGGGCACCTTCAAGCTCGAGCTGCAACCGTCAGCACGCACACACACACACACACACACACACACACATCGCAAAGGCGAGGGCCAGGGAAAGCGGGGGAGCGCTGTCTGAAATTCACACCCGCGATGAACAGGACGGTAAAAGACGGCTGGCACAGTGTACGGTAAGTCCTTTAGAGAACGCGGGGGGGGGGGGGGGGGGGGGAGAGAGAAGGGGAGAGAGGGGGAGAGAAGGGGAGAGAAGGAAAGAGAGGGGGAGAGAAGAGGAGAGAGGGGGAGAGGAGAGAGAAGGGGGGAGAAGGGGGGGGGGGGGGGGGGGGGAGGAGTGGAGACACTTTTAAGAAGCCAGACAACTTTTAATATTAACATTTAACATTACCGGTCGGTTTTCCTTGGTTCTGAAAACTCCAATGAGCCAATTAAAATGCCCGATCAGCAAAGGAGATTGCCTAGGGCTGCTCTCGACTGCCTGTAACTACACAGCGACCCCACTCCACTGCACTATGAGTTCAAAAGAACCATGCCGTCCAATTTTTACTCGCGGAACAATTTTCAGCATGCTGAAAATTTTTCCTCGACCAAGTATGCGGGAACTTCCCTCGAGCATGAAAGAGAGTTCCAGTGACCTCCTAGAACCACGTGTCAACCATGCTGCGAGTTTAGGTCAAGCGCAAACTCTTCTAAACTCGCACATTAGGTCCCAGCAATGGGACAGGCCCTTTATACACCCACGACTGTATAGTCAAGTACAAATCTAACTCAATTTCCAAATACATGGGCTACACCACCGTAATGGGCCAGATATCAAATAATGATGAGACGGAGCACAGGAAGAATATTCAAAACCTCGTAACAAGGTGTCAAGACAACAACCTTACTCTCAATATCTGCAAGACAAAGGAGAGAGTGATCGTCTTCAGGAAACAAAGTGGTACTCAAACCCTGGTATACATTGACGGTGCTGAAGAAGGGATGATTGAAAGCTTCAAGTTCCTGGGAGTCAATATCACCAGCAACATCCGTAAAACATAGATACATAGAAAACAGGTGCAGGTGTAGGCCATTCGGCTCTTCGAGCCAGCATCGCCATTCAATATGATCATGGCTGATTATCCAAAATCAGTACCTCGTTCCTGCTCTTTCCCAATAACCCTTGATTCCTTTAGCCCTAAGAGCTAAATCTAACTGAGAGGAATAGATCAGATAGAGGTACA
This sequence comes from Okamejei kenojei, assembly GCA_035221665.1. Taxonomy (NCBI): domain Eukaryota; kingdom Metazoa; phylum Chordata; class Chondrichthyes; order Rajiformes; family Rajidae; genus Okamejei; species Okamejei kenojei. The sequence continues at coordinate 11,745,977 of CM069153.1, forward strand.
GAATCACTTGCCCAGAGTGGGGGAATCAAGGACCAGAGGTCATAGGTTCAAGGTGAACGGGAAAAGATATAATAGGAATCTGAGGGGTAACTATTTCACACCATTATTTCACACAACTACCTCCAGAGGAGGTAGTTGAGGCTGGGACTATCCCAATGTTTAAGAAACAGTTAGATAGGTACATGGAAAGGACAAATTTGTAGGGATATGGACCAAGCGCAGGCAGGTGGGACTAGTGTAGCTGGGACATTTTGGCCGGTGTGGGCGAGTTTCCACACTCTATCACTCTATGACTTGCCACATCGAAAGCAATGGGCAAGAAAATTCACCATTGCCTCTAAATCCTGAGGAGGCTTAGTAGGTTTGGCATGTGCCCAACAACTCTCATGAACTTATACAGATGCTCAATAGAAAGTATTTTATTGGGATGCATCACAGCATGGTTTGGGAACAGCTCCATCCAAAACCACAAGACCTTGCAAAGAATTGTGGACACAGCCTAGCTCATCACACAAACTAACTTCCCTTCCGTTGACTACATTTCTCACTGCCTCGGCAAGAATACCAGCATAATCAAGGGCGAGTCTCACCCCAGTCACTGCATCGTCTCCACTCTCTCATCAGGCAAGTGTGAAAACACAAACCTCGAAATTCAGGGACAGCTTCTTCCCAGCTGTTATCGGGCAACTGAACCAGCCAACAACTAGAGAGTGGCCTTGAGTTACTATCTACATCACTGAGGACCCTCGGACTGTCTTTAATCGGACTTTACCTTGCATAAAACATTATTCCCTTTATCCTGTATCTGTGGACTGCAGATGGCTCGATTGTAATCATGTATACTTTCTTCTGACTGGATAGCATGCAATTCATTTTGAATGAGTGAATGAATGAATGAATAGTTTATTTCGGTCATACATTAAAAAGAGGAAAACAATCTGTGTGAATATGAACCAACACTGTATCCATTTCACACAATGTTCACATAATCAATGACCGAGTAGGCTGAAGCCACAAAGCTTATTTTTGCCTATCCTATACAATCCATAAGATAACCCAGAATATCAGCATTATAAAGGAAAGAAAAAAAAAATACTCTAAATAGTAATCCTTACTTATTTTACATTTTAAGGCTCATTTTACAATGAAATCCTTAATGATTTTACAGAGAGGCTACAAAATATCAACTCATCATTAAGCCCGTTCCATAATTTGACTCCCAAAACTGAGACACATCTATATTTTACATTGGTTCTCACTTTACATGTTTCAAAAATACATAACCCTCTTAAATTATAATGTCGGAAAAGTATTTCTAATGTCTTTACATGCACAATATCCAAAACTTTTAAGGTGGATTTGTAGTTTCACGGTAAGAAGCTTTATGTATTATTCTAATAGCTCTTTTCTGGAGTTTAATTATAGGGTCTATATTTGTTTTATATACATTTCCCCAAACTCCAACACAATATGACATATATGGCATTATAAGCGAGCAATACAATATATACAAACACTTCTTTTTCAACAGATCCTTTTTTTTGTTTTCACCCAACAAACAGCTTATAATGGCTTGTTTCCTTTATCATTGTTACTTTTTGCATATCTTTCATTCATTGTTCTTTATCTCTCTACATCACCGTCTATATCTCTCGTTTTCTTTATCCCTAACCAGTCTGAAGAAAGGTCTCGACCCGAAACATCACCCATTCCTTCTCTCCAGAGATGCTGCCTGTCCCGCTGAGTTACTCTAGCTTTTTGTGTCTATCTTCAATAAAAAGCTATTCACTGTACCTCGGTACACGTGACAATAACCTATACTAAACTAAACCCATCCAGCCCCACCACCACTGTATCATTCAATCTCTCTTGATTTCCCCCATTACAGATGCCCCTGGCTCGCTCCATCCCTCTGCCTTGCCTGCAACTGAAGCACTCGATTTCAAACTTTTCTCAGTTCTTATTTATTTTTATTTTTTTTGTTTATTTTTGTTAGAAGTAAGTACAATAGTGTGGTACTTGAGTACCTAATACATGAATACATATTTCCATTCTTGTACAACTTTGTATTTTTAATTTAATAATAAAAGAACAGTGAGAGAAAAAAGAAATAAAGAGTGTCGGAATAGATAGACAAGCGTGTAGAAACAGATAGCAAAAGAAATAAGGGACAGAGATGAGAAGCTAAAAAGATTGAAAAAAAGGGAGAAAGTAGAGAAAAGAGAGATTAGGAGAGATCTACCTATTTTGTATTTTTGCCCATCCATCACCCGGTTCTAAACCATTTAATTTCTAAGGTTATGTTATGTTGCACCATCTACTTGTAAAAAGTTGATAAAAGGAGACCAAGTCTTTAAGAATTGGTCTACTTTGCCTAGTAGGAGGAATCTCATTTCTTCAAGATGTAGCGTTTCCGACATATTTGAAATCCACATTTTGAATGTTGGCGTGGTTGCGTTTTTCCAAAATTTGAGTAAAAGTTTTTTTGCTGTTATTAAACCGCAATTAAGAAAAGCTTCTTGGAATATAGTTAGTTTACTTCCCTCTTCCATTGATCCAAAGATAATCAGTTCTGTATTGGGGTTCAATTTTGTGTTAAATAGTTTTGTAAAAATTCCAAAAAATTTCATTCCAAAATTTATGCAGTTTTGTACAAGAGACAAAGGAATGTGCTATAGTGGCATTTTGAGCTAGACGTTTATCACAGATGGGGGAAACATTTGAAAATATTTTATTCAGTCTAGTTTTCGAATAGTATAATCTATGTAAAATTTTAAATTGAATTAGATTATGTCTTACATTAATTGTACATTTATTTACATGTAATAGATTTTTTTCCCATCTATCGTTCGGAATTTTTATCAATAACTCTTGTTCCCAGTCCCTTCTAATTCCCTCTGTCGTTGGTGATTCTATATTTAGAATTATATTATATATGTAAGATATTAAATTGCGTGATTCTGCCTTTCTATTCATTCCTTCCTCTAATAAATCTGGGGTTAAAGTTTGATATCCTTGTATATATTTTTTCAAATAATCTTGAATTTGAAGATATTTGAAATATTGATTACTTTTCAAATTATATTCTAGTTGTAATTGTTGGAATGATAAAATTTTCCCATTTCATACATATCTCCCATCATTTTAATTCCTATTCTTTCTATCTTCAATAAAAAGCTATTCACTGTACCTTGGTACACGTGACAATAACCTATACTAAACTAAACCCATCCAGCCCCACCACCACTGAATCATTCAATCTCTCTTGATTTCCCCCATTACAGATGCCCCTGGCTCGCTCCATCCCTCTGCCTTGCCTGCAACTGAAACACTCGATTTCAAACATTTCTCAGTTCTGATGAAAGGTTATCAGCCTGATATATTAACTTAATTTCTCCTGACCTGCCAAATATTCCAGCATTTTCTAGTTTTATTTTTGAATTTCAGGAGCAATTTTGGTATACAATCAGATATGAGTAATGCATTGGAGTTTGTGATTTAACTGTGTGTGTGTGCGTGCACGCACACTCGCGTGTACATATATATATTTATATATACACATATATATATATACATATATATACACACACACACACACACACATATATATAATACAAGATGTTCGTTTGAAGAGTGTTCCATAATTATCTATATATGTATCACATCACATCATTTCCTGACCACTTCAGAGGATATCAACAAAACAAAGTGTGAATTAATGAAATACAGATTTCATGGAGTTGGGTTCAGATTTTAACAGTAACATGCTGGCAAGCTCACTGGCAAAAATTAACATGCTTTAAAAAATATATTACTAAAACAAACTGGCATGATTAACTCGAAACAACAGTTTCCTTGTGAAAATAAAAATCCCTGCTTAGGCAGAGTGCAGAGGCACCAATGTACGCGTCACAGAGGCACCGATGTACGTGTCACAGAGGCACCGATGTACGCGTCACAGAGGCACCGATGTACGTGTCACAGAGGCACCATAGGTTAAAGAATGTGGCGGCACAGTGGTGCAACGGTAGAGTTGCTGCCTTACAGCGCCAGAGACTCAGGTTTGATCCTGACACTGTCTGGTCTGTATGGAGTTTGTACGTTCTCCCCGTCACCGCATGGGTTTCCCCCAGTTCCTCTGTTTTCCTTCCACGTTCCAAAAGACGGACAGATTTGTACGTTTATTGGCTTTGGTAAAATTGTAAAATGTCCCTAGTGTGTAGGATAGTTCTAGTGTGCGGTGATCGCACGTCGGCGCGGACTCAGTGGGCCGCTGGGCCTGTTTCCCCGCTGTATGTCTAAACTAAACTAAAACTAAACAGACAACACCAAGTACTGTTTGGAAGAATAATCCAATTCACCCTTTCCCCATAAGCCTGTATTTTTTTAGAATGTTTTTACATTGAAAAGAGCTAAGAATAGATTAAATATTTTTCATTCTCATTGCACCGTGCAAAGGAATTTTGATAAGAATAATTCCATGAGGTCATGAATGAATTGTAATTGAGTAATAGTTAAGACGTTATTTTTCCGTGGCTGGGAGCATTGGAGTTGGAAGGTGGAGAGATAATACTTTATTAAACTTTTCTTTAGTCATATATTCTTATTATTGTTCAGTCACATCCCAACTTTGTGCCAGATAACCATTGCCAAGAAGTGTTGTGGAAATACAAGCATAGAATGCAGTGCCCCCTGTAACTTGTCACTTCTGTGAGGAATATGGAGATTTCCTGCAAAGTCCAATTCCTGTTTTTTTTCTCTTGAGTTGTCAAGCGTGATTTAATTATGGCACAAATAACACTACACAAAGAACGGTGTAGCCCACTCATGCACACTAGAAAGTGTTTAAAGGGCCTGTTCCACGTGGCGATTTTTTCGGCGACTGCCGGCATCATTGACTGACGTATCAGGTCACCGAAAAATTCACGGTGTGACGCGTCCTGATGCGGCGGTGACGTGTCATAATGACATATGACGCTCGGTGTTTTTCAAGTGTCGCAACATTCTTTTTGTCGCCGCTGGATTTTGAAATATTCAAAATCTTTTGGCAACACTGATATGGTGGCGGCAGTCGCCGAAAAAATTGCTGTGGGATAGGCCCTAGTGTTTGTCTTCCCTGGATTAATTGCTGCATAAACATCAAAGTAGTTTTTAAAAAAAAACCTAGAACAACCTTTAATTAACGTTACCTTTGCCATCCGGTGTGATTGTGACAAAGGCAATCCATTTTTTCCTAATCTTTCTGAATTTAGCTACAGCCTTTGGCACAAGTGCCCACAGTGCTCTCCTCCAATGCCCCAGTTCTATTTGAAATAATACAGCTGCACTCTCCCAGTTCAATTGTTCTCCATTGAGTTAGGGAATCTTTTGTTCTTGCACTGCTAAATTTGGTACCACCACTGATAGGTCCATGCTCTTGTTCCACTTGGTGCTACTGAACAATATCCTCCAAAACTACAGTGTCAGTCACCATCCCAACACTGCCCAATTCCACACTACCTCCATTGATTTGATTGTGGGATGGGCAGTCCAAATCTAAACTTCTCCTGCCTCTGTCCTCCAACCAAGCTGACATTCACCCATGACTCCTGTCCTTCCAGATACAAATCAATTCTTGGTTTAAGAAACGCCTTCATTTTAAAACTATTCCATCACCTCTTCTTTGTAATCTCTTCCAGCCTACATCCCCAGACCTGAAACATCACCTATTTCTTCGCTCCATGGATGCTGCCTCACCTGCTGAGTTTCTCCAGCATTTTTGTCTAACTTCCTTTTACCAAATGTTTGGTTATTTACTCTAATATCTCTTTTGATGGGTTTCTGTCACATTTACTTGAATATCTCCTTTAATGGGTTTCTGTCATATTTCAGATCCAAAGCAACAGAAGTTAGTCGTCCTGGAGAAATGTGTACCAGTAAAGTCCCCTGGGATTCACTGTCACATTAAACACACAACATAAATTCAAGAGCTTAGACATTTTTCTAAGGTTTAAGGTGAAGGGGTAAAGATTTAATAGGAATCTAAGGGTTAACGATTTTACACAAAGGGCGGTGGGTGTATGGCACGAGCTGCCAAAGAAGGTAGTTGAGTCAGGGACTATCATAACGTTTATGAAACAGATAAACAGGTACATGGATAGTACAGGATTGGAGGGATATGGACCAAAAGCAGGCAGGTGGGACTAGTGTAGATGGGACATGTTGGCTAGTGTGGGCAAGTTGGGACAAAGGGCCTGTTTCCACGCTGTATGACTATGATTTTATGATCAAAGGCACTTTAGACTGGAGATGTAGGTGGGAATGATTTGCAGATGGAATTACTGCAACAAAGTTTTATCATTAGAACACAATATTATGAGGAATAAAATTGGTATTTAAAGGCCTTTTCTCTATTATCAGAGGAATGAGGTAGTGGATTATTTGAAGGAGACCCATAGTGAGGGAGAAGGTAGGTGTGAATCTTTAAAGTGAACTTTCCTATACAAGGAACAATGTCCAGGGTCTGCACTGGAGCTCAGCACCCTTTTAACTGCTGCTGAAGTAGGCCTGTACTAATCCAATTTTGGATTCAGAGTCATCCATGAGCTGCATATGTACAGGTTTTCAAATGATTGCACACCTGTGGATGCCATCAATTTTTTGTGTGTAAGCACATCATGTGTTTGGAGGCACAGAAGTTATTTTGCATTGGATTACTTTCTCTGGAATGGAGGTTTATGGAAAACCTAATTGTAGTATGTAAAATGATGAGAGACATAGATAAGGTGGACACCTATTGTGTAGGGTGGAAATGTCATATACCAGAGGGTATAGCGTTAAAAGGTGAGAGAAGATGTGTGGGACCAAATCAGGTGCTGAATGTGTGGAGTTTGCATATTCTCCCTGTGACCACGTGGATTTTGTCCGGGTGCTCCGGTTTCCTCCCATGCCCCAAAGCCCCGTGGGTTTACAGGTTAATTGGCCTCTGTAAATTGCCCCTAGTGTGTAGGAGGTGGATGAGAAAGTGGGATAACATAGAATTAGTGTGAAAATGGGTGATCGCTGGTCAGCGTGGACTTAATGGGCTGAAGGGCCGATTTCCATGCTGTATCACCAAACTAAATTTGAAATCATGTTAATCTGAGCCAATATTATAGAGGATTGCTTGACTTGTTCCTTTATATGGGACCTTAAAAAAAAATCATATTATGGCAGTAAAATACTAGAGTTTGATATATGAAAGGGATAAAATATAACCTTTTCCTCAAACAACATAGCGAGGTACCCACACTCACACACAGACATGACTGATGGATTTTCTTCACTATACTGTCACCTATTTATAAACACCAAACCACTATTTAAACAACTAATCAAGTCAGGAAATTAAAATGCCCAGATCTTCAAATGAACTACATTTAATACATGATACCAATTATGATGAATTTGATATGATATTGGAATATGATATGATATGATAACCATATAACAATTACAGCACGTAAACAGGCCATCTCGGCCCTTCTAGTCCGTGCCGAACACTTACTCTCACCTAGTCCCACCTACCTGCACTCAGACCATAACCCTCCAATCCCTTCCCGTCCATATACCTATCCAATTTATTTTTAAATGATAAAATCAAACCTGCCTCCACCACTTCCACTGGAAGCTCATTCCACACAGCTACCACTCTTTGAGTAAAGAAGTTCCCCCTCATGTTACCCCTAAACTTTTGTCCCTTAATATGATAATGGAAGGTAGACAAAAATGCTGGAGAAACGCAGCGGGTATCGCCCCCCCCCCCTGTGATTCCCACTTCCCTCAATCACCCACTGAGTTTCTCCAACATTTTTGTCTACCTTCAATTTTCCAGCATCTGCTGTTCTTTCTTAAACATGATATGATAATGGGCTTGATTTATTTTTCATTGGATATTTTATGCTTTAATTTTGTAATAGGCAAAACATTTATAGTTCTATCTAACTTGTATTTTACCTTATACTATAAACCTCTGTGGTTTAAAGTCATTATGCAAAATCTCTCATCCAGACCATAATTACACGCTTCAACTAGAACTTTTCAAAAATGTGAATTTTAACTATTTCAGTATGAGGTGCTTTGCCTTCTGATTTATGGATGATTATACTTCCATCTTGACAGTTCTGGGCATTTTCTCAATTTTAGAAGACTGCTAACTTTTTAAAATCTGTATAACAATAGCAGTCATGATGTATTTAGCAACCTGCTGGAGAATGGGAAGGAACAAAGATTCAATTCAATATGATACTGATGTTACGCAAAGCGACCGGAGGGGAAACGTCAAACAGTTTTACGTTTTATTTACATTTTAGGATTATTTGATCTCTTTGGGGTGATGGTTGCATCTGGTGCAAAAAATACCAAGATTCTCTTTAACTAAGATTCTCTTTATAACTGCCCCAATAATGAGTATTTATAACATGCTCCACTATATAAATATGATCCTTTTATTTTCCAAGCCACCTGTGGTTTTTCAGTAATTAAATGTAGTCAATGCCAAGTTACATTTTTATGCTGTGATTCACAATGACAACAGCTAAGAATGACAAAATTATTCTTTTTAGTGCGCTCACAGATGGTGATGAACAAGGAACTTCACCGCATAAAAATCTGGAATGAATTAAAATGCATACCCTCATGCTCAAAGAGCCATGCTCCAAGCATGGAGCTATCCAATTCCTTGCTACTCCACAGCAAGCACACTTTTGGGCCATGTCCTTGAAAGGACACTTCTGTTCTAGAAAGAGTCTGAGAAGACTCTTTCTCAGCTTAGTGCTCCAATCCAAGGAAAGACTCATACACTAATGATACTTCACTGCAGAGAGGAAGACTGAGGGAACCTTGATCAAATGTATTAAATATCAGGAGGCATCTCAATACCCAACTCCTCTTACCCATCCCTCTCCATGTTAGTTGCCAGCAGCGGTTTTCACGTGATTCCTAAGTTGGAGCCAATATCATAGAGGGTTAGTGCGAGTACGGTCCTTAACAAGAGAGAAGAAAATTACCTAACTAATGAAGAACAAAGTGTTCCAAACTACACCAGCCAAACAATTTCATTGCCATAGCACACTTCATTTCTTCTATGAGCGTATTTTATCTGTAACATAATTCCATTTAAATCTACAATGGGCTTTTGGAATTGTAATTTATTCTGCTATGCATGAAGAATACATTAATATACAAGTCACTGGGTTTTTTAATGATGCCATTTTGGTGCAATTCATGATTAGCATCACACCCATGGTTTAATACTGTAAATATATGGTTCAGGGAAGGCATGACCTCAATCTGATTCGATTTCAACTTGCTCTTTGCAGTTACTCTTGGTTTTTTAATTTTTCACATTGCATCATTTGACGTTTGTGGACTTTATAATTTGTTTCACAAACCTGTGATTATTTCTCAAATGGCTTTTACTTTTCTCAATGGGCAATGTGAAAAATGACAAATATCCCAAATAGAAATTTGAATTCTTGACTAATTTCAAAGATTTTGCCTCCAGTTTAGAAGTTCATTTTACACTTTGGTCTGTGTCGGAAGGAACTGCAGATGCTGGTTTTTACCTAAGATAGACACAACATGCTAGAGTAACTCTGTTGGCCAGGCAGCACCTCTGGAGAAAAGGAATAGGTGATGTTTTGGGTTGGAACCCTTCTTATGACAGAAACATAAGGAAGGCCAGAACAAAAGAGGGCCAGCAACAGGAAGTGTGGTGTCCATATCGTTGGCTGGGAAGATATGCTAATGACAAGGATACAAGGATACGAATAATGGAACTAATAGGACAGGTGGGGGGGGGGGGGGGGGGGGGGGGGGTGAGGGGTGGTGGAGTGGAGAGGGGAAAAGAGTTACTTGAAATTAAAGAAATCAGGCAAGAGTGGATGCAAGGGTTGGTTGAAGTTAGAGAAATCCACCGGGTTGTGAGCTGCCCATGCGAAATATGAGGTGCTCCTCCAATCTGGGTGTGGCCTCACTCTGACAGTGGAGGAGGCCCAGGACAGAAAGGTCAATGTGGGAATGGGAGGGGGAGTTAAAGTGTTTGGCAACCGGGAGATCATTTAGGCCACAGCGGACATAAGTGTTCAGCAAAACAATCGCCAAGGCTACGCTTGCCCTTGCCGATATAGTGGAGCCCACAACTGGAGCAGCAGATACAGTAGATGAGGTTGGAGGAGGTGCAAGCAAACCTCTACCTCTCATGAAAGGACTGTCGGGGGTCCCAGGATGAAGTCGAGGGAGGAGGTATAAGGACATCTTTGCATCTCCCGCATTTGCAGGAAAGTCCCTGGGGATGGGGTGGTTTGGGTGGGAAGGGATGAATGAACCAGGGAGTTGTGGAGGGAATGGTCTCTCCGGAGGTAGTGGGAGGAGTCAAAGGAGAAGTTGTTAAGTGTTAGGAACAATTCTGCTAGGTGGAGAAGAGTATTGGTAGAGGGAAATTGGATGGTTCTGCGGTCAAGGAAGAAATGGAGGGCCTTAAGGCCTTCCTGGTGGGGGATGGAGGTGTAGAGTGACTGAACGTCCATAGTAAAGATGACGGAATGGGGGCCTGGAAACCAAAAGTTAGTAAAGAGTCGCTCTATTGGTCTATTTGGTCTATATATCTTGAAACACCAAGTACAGATGAACCTGATGCTGGAAATAAATTGAACGTCTTTTTACTATTCCTTCCCGACAGTCTGAGCTCATCAACAAAGGCATTCTTTTAGGTGCTTCTTTTCTGCACTGAGGTGCTTTTCTGCACTTTGGCACTGCTGTAGCTATTTCATTTTCATTTGTTTAATATTCAACTGTTTAATATTCATTTTAAATAAAACATATTTCAGTAAAATACATTCCTGAATAGTAAAGGAGCAACAATGCTTAAAAATCAAAACCTTCTTTCGGTTAACATTTATAACTGCATTGTTTAGGTGTTTTAGTTAACCTATTGAAAATGATTAATATTTTTATGATTATTAATTCAAATATAACAAATGTTTAAATTAATTTTGATATTGAGACATTTGTAAATCTTTAATGTTTCCTCACCCCTATTATAATGGAAGAAACTGTCAGCTATCAAAGATTTCAAGGATGTTGTGGAGCGCGGGGTCTCTTCGCTGTGCTCTTGGAGCCTGGGATGCTTCGGACAGCTTGAGTGGCTGTCCACATCAGGACCAGGTGAGAATGGGCTTGGGGAGGCAGGAGGAGGAGATTCTGGGTGGAGCGGACCAGCAGTTTCATCTGCGGTGGCAGGGGAGGTAGTAAATGGCAGTCAATTCAATGAAATTGAAACATCACCCATCCATGTTCTCCTGAGATGCTGCCGGACCCTTTGAGTTACTCCAATAGCTTGTGTTGTTTTCCTCAAGATTCCCGCATCAGCAGTTCCTGAGCTTCACCTGCAGTGCACTGCTTCATTTTGCATTCATTTTCCTCTAACCTATTCTCCTCATGTTGGTTCCAACTACAGCTGGATTTTACCATCCACTTACACATTAGGGGCAATTTACAATGGATGAGTAACGACCAGCCAAGGCGACTTTGGGATATGGGAGGAAACTGAAGCAGTGAAGAAACCTCACTGGTCACAGGGAGAACATGCAAACTTCACACAGGCAACACCAGAAGCCAAACCATTGGAGCATCTCTACCAGCTGCAACAATATACTGTCCGCAAATTTTCACTGCTTGCCAACCCTAGCACAATGTGTCTAAGCCAGCACACGCACAACAATTTCTTCAGTCACAACATCTTGCACACGTCCATTAACTTCCCTTTGATTATTTTGCTCTTTACTAACATAAAGGCAACTTACAGGAGTTGTTTTAGCTAATGGCGTGTTATATAGTCTGTGGAAGGAAACCAGAGCACAGAGAAGGTAACTCACATGGCCATGGGGAGAAGGTGCAAACTCCATACTCCATTCATATTTATACTGGTGGCATGAACACACCAGTTACTGACTGGGGTAAGGAAGAAGCAATGTCATCCACTGACAGAAGTCAGGGTGAAACATCGGCTTAACTTGAATGCACGTTAAAAGCTGGAAAAAGAGCAGACGACATACGAGTATGTTGCCAGGACTTGAGAGTCTGAGCTATACGAAGAGGTTGGGCAGACTACGACTTTATTCACGGAACCACAAGAGGCTGAGGGGTAATCTGATAAAGGTGTTTACAATCAGGAGGGAAATAGACAGGGTGAATACTGTGCCTTTTACTCAGTGTAAAGGAATCAAGAACCAATGGTCGTAGGGTTAAAGTGAGAGGGGAAAGATTTAATAGGAACCCGTGGGGCAACTTCTTCCACACAGGGGGTGGGGGGTGTATGGAAAGAAATGTCAGAGGGGGGAGTTGAGGCAGGTACTATAACAATGTTTAAAAGGCATTTTGATGGGGCTTCTTGGTCAGCATAGATAAGTTGATCTGAGGGGCATGATTCTGCACTGTATGTGTGAAATAGCTATGGTAAATCCATTCCTTTTATTGTCATTTTGTACAAGTTTCCACAGATCCTGAATACCAAATATATGCTGCATTAGAGAATATATGCTACCTGTGGGCACATGTTCAGTGACAAGACCAGGTGCATTCCTGGACAAGTTTGCACATTGTCTCTGCCCCGACCTTCCATGTCTCTGCTTTTACATTTAGCTGTTAAAGCAGCACCCCATTGATCACTTGTCTTTTAATTAAGTAGCATTGTGCTCTCATTCTCTAGCAGTGCCTGCTCTAATCTGTTACAGGCTGAAACGCTCTCGTCTGGTCCCCTTGGTGACTGGTGCCAGACCACATCATGTCTGGTCACAGATATTGCCCCTGACCCTCTGAGCAGGAGATCAAACTTTTTTCAATATAGTTAAGGCCCTGTCCCACTTTCCCGAGTTACTCACGAATTCTCCCGAGTTTTCCCCTTGATTCAAACTCGGAGAATGTCTGTAGCGAGTCCTTAGGAGCCCGTAGATATTTCATAACGGCTCGTAATGCCAGTCGTAGGTACTCGGGGCATCAGGTAAGTCGGGACGTTTTTTTCAGCATGTTGAAAAATGTCCACGAGTAAAAAAAATAGCCCCGAGTACCTACGGCTGGCATCTCCGAGTTTGAATCAAGGGGAAAACTTGGGAGAATTCGTGAGTAACTCGGGAAAGTGGGACAGGGCCTTTACTCCCAGTAAGAATTCCAAGACCTGCCTGCAACCCAAAGTTTTATTAAGTCAGAAACACTGTGAACTGAGATTACATAAATTGTACTGGCAGGTTAATTTGCTATAGATTAGCCCTGATTCTTGTTAATTTTAGATCTTAGTTAGAATTAATTAGTAGCGATCTGTAACTACAGATTTAAAACATTGCAGACCATAGGAGTTGCCGGATGGGAGAGTTTCAGCCTGGATTTACATTTGCTATTAATTTAACATTTTAAGCTCCGATATCTCTGAAGCCCAAAAAGGAACTTTGCAAAATCTGCTGTTTTAGCACTTGAATGAATTGCATATTCGAGAGACAACGTGGCTCACTAAGATAACAATATTTTCCAGGTTCTCTCTTCAATTTTATTTGGTTATCAAAAAAAGGGAACAAAATGTACATCAACTTCAGAACGCCTGGTCAGGAAGGGACTGCTGTTCCAGTTGTCAGTGGTTCTGTGGAGGTAAACTCACTTAAAGTGAGGTAATTAAGAATCATTTTAATAGGATTAACCATTTGCTTTCTGTTCATATTGGTTTCTGACGCTGACCCTCATTTCTTAGTTCCTGGAGAAACAATTTTGGTGCTTGCTATAAAAACTTGGATTCTGAACACAGTTCATTTCTTAAATTGTCCAAGGGGACACTGCATGTTAACAAGATGTACAAAAAGGCAGTAAATCAATGGAAAATAGGGACTTAGGATTTGGCATCAGGGTTTGAAAAATTTTACTCGTAATATTAAGATATTCAAATGCAAATAAACTGAATTAACAGCAAAACACAAAATGCTGGAAGAACTCAGTGAGTCAGGTAGCATCTGGGGAGGGTTCGTACTGATTACATTATGGACCAGGACCCTTCATCAGACTGATGGAGAAGGGAGGAGAAAGCTGGAAGAGAGGGGTCGGGTGGGACAAAACCTGGCAATTGATATGGTGAAGGTAACCACAAAATGCTGGAGTAAGTCAGTGGACAGGCAGCATCTCTGGAGAGAAGGAATGGGTGGTGTTTCTGGTTGAGAACCCTTCTTCAGACTGATGTCAGAGGAGTGGGCGGGACAGAGATAGAATGTAGTCAGAGACAGTAAGACTGGTGGGAGAACTGGGAAGGTTGAGAGAGGGAAAGCAAGGGCTATTTGAAGTTAGAGAAGTCAATGTTCATACTGCTGGGGTGTAAGCTACCCAAGCGAAATATGAGGTGCTGTTCCTCCAATTTGCGCCGAGCCTCATTCTGATAGTGGAGGAGGCCCAGGACAGAAAGGTCAGATTGGGAATGGGAGGGGGAGGTAAAGTGCTGAGCAACCGGGAGATCAGGTAGGTTAAGGCAGACTGAATGGAGATGTTCAGTGAAACGATCAGTGAGCCTGCGCTTGGTCTCGCCGATGTACAGAAGTTGACACCTGGAACAGCAGATACAGTAGAATTGATATGGTTATACAGGTGAGGAATGGTTGCTTGTCAGATGGGTGGAGTAAGTGACAAAGGCTCGAAGAGAAAATGAAGCAAAAGGGTATGGGACGAGGAGGAGTGAAACTTAAAGCCTCAGGGAGGAAGTGGACAGGGGAAGGGGATAGAGGAGAGGATGGAAAGCAAATGGAGTCAGGGATGGGAGATGAACATGCTGCAGAGAGGAGGGTGATGGGAGATTGTGGGAGAAATGTGTGTGCACCGGGGTAGGAAGGGCTAGGGGAAAGAGAGGTCGGGGGCGGTGTATTACTTAAAATTGGAGTATTCAACGTTCACACTGTTGGGTTGTAGGCTACCAAAGTGGACTATAAGGGGCTGTGCTTGCAGTTTGCATGGTATCAGTCTGACAATGGAGGAATACAAGGGCAGAGGGCGGTATGGATATTGAAAGGGGAAAATGTTTAACAACCAAGAGATCACCGAGTCTTGGTCGACAGAGCGCAAGTGTTCAACGCAAGTATGTTTGGTCTCATTGATATTAAATAAATAAAATAAGGCATTTCCGGAGCACCAATTATGTTGACGAGGTTTGAAGAGGTGCATGTGAACCTCTCACTCACCTGAAAGGGCTACTGGGGACTGGAGGAGCGGTGGGGGGGGTTGGAATGAGAGCAGAACTGTGTGAGATACAGAGAGGGCTCCATCCACAGGAGCAATGGGGAAACCATGTTTTGTAAAGAAAGAGAATATTTCTGATGTCTTGGAGCGGAAAGCATTTTTGGAACAAATGCAGCAGAGAGAGAAATTGAAAGTAGGTGGTAGTGTCCTTGCCAGAGACAATTAATAATTTTCTTGAAACCTTTATTCACAATGGCTGCTGAGTACATTTCTGTATAGAAAGCACTGGGCTGGTTAGAGCTGTACAGCCAGATGAAGATTCAGCTTCCATCAGCCCAGTGGAGGAGATGAAGGAGGCTTCGGTTTAGATTGTCTGTCTGCACATGGAGCAGGAGGTGCCATTTTCCAGCAACAGCCCGCACCCGCACCCACACACCACCCCGAACTCCTCATCTAGCCCATCCAATACGAAACTTCACAGCCAACCTCTGCAAACCGAACCATAGGATGATTCATTGCCATGGGCAAGCTAGCAGCCAAACATTCCTGCTAGGCTCCCAGTAGAATCAGAACAAGAGCAAAGGTTCATGCTGGGTTCTCGTATTTGGCATGGTTTGCTCAAAGATGTCTGGCCATGTAATGGTTCGTACAAGCAGTTACACTTAGAAAATGTTCCAAGCTCATTTTGGATAGATCACCAGCCATTTCATATATCTGATGAAGAATTAATATAGTTTCTTCAATAATGCCTCAATGTTTGAACAGTGTCTATGGATTTTTGTTAGTTGCTCATCGGTTTGGATGTTAGCTCCTCACATATTTGAAACTCAGAAATGAGAGCTCAGAAGCTACCTACCTGTCTCATCCTTGTCCTTATTGCATGAATTTGTGGTTTACGAAATTGACAACTTGGCATTCCCCAAATTCACTTTATAATAACATTTGTGAGGTACTATTCCTATCTTCAGTGTCAATATAATATAATCAAATTAAAGCAAATTCATAAGTGTTGGACACACTGATCATCTTATGAGCAAATGACTCCTGTCGCCCGCATCTTGCATTTGTTCACTTGCTCTCTTCACAGGTTTTTTTTTTGTGAATAAATCTCACTCAGCTTACATAAATCCCTGCGTGACCTGAGTGTAGCTGTTATGGCCAGGCATAAATCCAATACAATATCATTCTACGACTATGACTGTGACATGGAAGTCCAGTATTTTCACCAATAACTGGTGTTAACCTTTCTAAACCAGCAAGAAAAAAAGACAAACTCAATTATCTACATAATTTTCTTTCCTGTCATTGAGAATTGCATTCTTATCACCTGCAAACAACAGTCAAAAGAAGAGCTGGAATTCATGCAAAAGAAACCCAAAATGCCGCCAATTCCTTCTCTCTATAGATGCGGCCTCACCCAGAGTTACTCCAGCATTTTGTACCTTCCTTCGATTTACCAGCATCTGCAGTTCTTTCTTAAACCTTTAGGTTATAGTGTGTTCAACAAACTGCTGAAACACAAATGACAACATGAACACCACAAACTCAATGTTAAAATATCTGGAATGAAACCCAGGAAAAATTGTAGGTAGACAAAAATGCTGGAGAAACTCAGCGGGTGAGACAGCATCTATGGAGTGAAGGAAATAGGCAACGTTTGGGGTCGAGACCCTTCTTCAGACTTTGCCTACTTTGAAGAGGTTCTCCTCCTCCCTCCGAATGCCTACCAGGAAAAATTGTGTTGATTTTCAGAAGAGGAGGAAGATACCTTAATATTGCAATTCATGCTACAGGGGGAAAAAAATCTAACATTCCTTCTAGCAATGCATCACAGTGCGAGAAAATCTTGTCGCGTTTAAAGATGAAAATCTGGGCGCTGTTTCAAAATGCTAATTTCCATCATATTCAACAACCTTGAGAGGCTATGGCCCAACCAACTGAAGGGTGCCCACAATCAAAAGGACAACACAAGACCACTTCAGCTCAAAACATTCTTCAAATATCTTTGAAAATGTCTTGAAGCTGCCACTCAGTGAAGAACCCCAAAGGGAACAAATAGCTGGCTTGTTGACAGAAACACAAGGATAGGACACAGTTACATTTACTGACAGACTTCAAGGCTGGAATTTCCTCACTGATTTTAAGTAGGTTATTCAGTCCAAATTCTGAATACCAGGTGCAATGATCAACATCCTGGTACTGGGAGTTCCATACCTTGGCTCTTTCCAGACTTCTTCTTTGGTCGTGATATACAGCTGGACTCTTTAGAGCTAGAGTAGTAAATAAAACCAGACTGATTAGTAGGCAGATCAGCAGCTAAGTCCAATTTGCAAGATGTCCACAATTACAGAAAAATATCAGCTTGTTATGGTGAATCTCGCAAGATCCCACTCCAAATACAGGTCTGCAGGTTAATTGGCTGGGTAAAATTATACGTTGCCTCGAGTGTGGGAGTAGCAAAATGTTAGTGTGTGTGGGGATCGCTGGTCGGCACGGACTCGGTTTCCGCACTGTATCTCTAAAATAAACTAAACTATTATTCAACAAAAGCTAAAATTAAAGTTCTCCTAAACATACCACAATAATTATATTTAACCAGTAATAAATTGTACTTGTAACAGATTTTGTTAAAACATAACCCATTTATGGATATGTGGTGCTTATTAGTAGAGCATTAATAATTACACTCTTTACATATCCAATGGCAAGTTTTCATGGATTTAATAAATCCTGAAATTAATAATAGATATCCCACAAACAAACATGGTAAAAATATAACATCGGAAATTGTTCTTGAAACATTTAACAAATTTAACTACAGCTAATCTATCACCTTTCTTTAACTGTAAAACATGTGTGTTCACATGTGGGCATTTCCGCCAAACATTTAACTATTAAAAGAATAGATGGCTGTCCGATATAGTACATCCAAATAACTGTTAATATTCCAGAGAGACACAAACTGCTGGAGTAACTCAGCGGGACAGGAAGCATCTCCAGAGAGAAGGAATGTGTGACGTTTCGAGTCGAGACCCTTCTTCAGTCTGAAGAAGAGTCTCGATCCAAAACATCACCAATTCCTTCTCTCCAGAGATGTTGCCTGTCCCGCTGAGTTACTCCAGCAGTTTGTGTCTATCCTCGGTTTAAACCAGCATCTGCAGTTCCTTCCTACAAAATTCCAGAAATAATTGTTGTGGAAAATGGTCCAATTCATTCACATGCCACATTATTTTTAGTAAGCACAGCATTTAGGAGGCGATTAACTATTCCAAAAAGTACACTTGATAAAAGTCTCAACCCAAAACGTCACCTACTCCTTCGCTCCATAGATGCTGCCTCACCCGCTGAGTTTCTCCAGCATTATTGTCTACCTTGATAAAAAAAGATTGTTTTTAGCTCATAAGCGAAAGTATGAGGTTGGTGTCAAGTTGATGGAAGCTTACTGGTGTGTAGCATTGTACACTTCTGTGATTAATAACGCAGAACATTTATATTTTATTTTAGTAGTTATCGTCATTATATGGTAATAATATGGTTGAGTTGTATTTAGAAATGCATCTTCCATAATTTAGTTATGCTATGGTACTTAATTAAACAATCCTGTTCTGTGGTAAGCTGCATGAATTGTATCCTTCAGCAGCAAGACTAATAACACATCATTCCAAGTACAAGCCATCCTCAAGTTAATGACATTTGAGTCATGAGCATCCCATAGACGAGCAAGTTCTCATAATTGTAAGGAAATTTATATGTTTGCATTAAAAGTGGCAGAACCAATTTTCTCTCTCTGTCTCCACTTGAACAATTGTTCTTTCTTATGAGTCTTGCATGCTTTTGATGTCATTGATTACAATACTATGGAGGCATGGTGAGCAGAGAGTGATTTTTGTCTATTTTCTGACACATCCAAAACTGACTGACGGACGTTTGTAAAACTGGAACCCATTTGTTACCCGGGGTCTGCCTGTACACCATGCCAAGCACCTCCTCCATTCAGAATGGTTTCTTTAATGTGGGACTTTGCAGATGTGATCCTTATCCTTTCACCTGTCAGCTGGAACGATGTTGAAACTAGGCTGCACCATTTTGACTGCAGCAAAAATTATCTCTGCTTTTTCCTCGGTACAGATTCAAATTTTGATTCAAATTTGATGCACCTGGTTTACGTACTTTGCATCCACAAAGAGTAACTCAAACATCAAGTGTCACCAGTTATGTGCTTGTCCCACTTGACGATATTTTAGGCAACTGTCGGCGACTGTCATAGTCGTAGCAGGTTGCTGAAAAAACGGCGACTACCTCCGTCATCCTGGCGACAACCTATGACCGCACCTACGTCAAGCTATGCTCATTGGCAACAAACCCACTGTCGCCAAAAAATTTTCAACATGTTGAAAATTTAGCAGCGATCAGAAACACGCTACGACTTTTTGTGCGACTGAGGAGAATACTCCCGACGACCAGCGGCGAACATGTGGTGACAAACTAGTCGCCTGTAGTTGCCGAAAAATTGCCTAAGTGGGACAGGCCCATTACAGTGAAAATGAAGACTGGAAAGCAAACAGAAGTATGGTTGCATTGAAATTGTAATGCACCTGAATCAGGGGGAAAAGCTGGGGGGAAGGAACGGAGGACATTTATCCATCAACCTGATCTGCTGATTTCCTTGAGATGCAGTTTGCTGGTCTGTGGAAGCAGGGAGACTAGGTAGGCAGAGACAGGCAGCGTCTGAGCTTGAAACCAGCCATTTGGAAGATGGGTGAGGAGGCTTGCCACTTTGCAAATTTAGCACACCTCAAGAGGAGCTCAGTAATTGGTCCTGGCTTCAAAAAGAACAGGATCAAATCTACAACTTACATTTTGGGAGGCAGACTCCTTTTAACTGTCGCTAGTTTAGTTGTCAAGTACCTCACAGTCAATGATTTTCAAATTTATTGAAGTATGCTGAAACGTTTGAAGAAAGGTCTCGACCCGAAACGTCACCCATTCCTTCTCTCCAGAGATGCTGCCTGTCCTGTTGAGTTACTCTAGCTTTTTGCGTCTATCTTCGGTGTAAACCAGCATCTGCAGTTCCTTCCCTCACGCTTATAATTCTGGAATATTGTTATATTATATTAATGCCATGGACATTATTAGATAGCTAAACACGGGACTGCAGATGCTGGAATGTTGACAGAAAAAAAAAGTGCTTGAGGAACTCAGCAGGTCAGGCAGCATAGTGGAGAAACGGGCAGATTATATTTTGGACCGGGACCATGTACAGATGGATCAGTCCAGCACTTTGTTTTTTTCTGATATGTATTGTCTTTCCGCTGAGTGAATAGCATGCAACAAAAGCCTTTCACTGTACCTCTGTACACGTGACAATAAACTAAACTCAAACTATGGCTCATGTATGTTATTCATGGAAGGAAAGCTGCCAAGCTTAACTGGTCTGGCCCATAACTGGCTCTGGACCCAACAGCATGGCTGAATCTTACCAGTTTATGTGCAATTAGTGATGGTGCTATCACCAATGTTCAAATCTCTTTAACAAATAAAAATACTTATAAAATATCACTGTCTAACAATACTCGAGTTCTGACAGTCATGCTCAGATTTTGTGCATTGGCTAATGAACTAAAAAGGTGACATTTTTTAATCTGGCATCTTTATACATACACATTAGGTGTGAATATCAGGAAATGTCAACTTTTCAGCTTCTGATTTCCAGTGTTTAGAATGCGTTTTGTAATGATATCGACCAGTTTTCCTGTAGCTGATGGAGTGCCATCAGGGAAAATCTTTCAGTGAGTAATACGGTGAACACACTGTGATACAAACACATGCCCAAAGGTGGTAGTTACCTCAGGAATAAATCAGAAAAACGCCATTGATATAGTTTGATTGAGAATTTGTTTACAGTTGATTTGCACACATTACACTTTATTTGCCTTTATCAAAATATTGACCATGAAGTTATTGTTCTGTATCATTACGTAATCCAAAGGTTCATCTCAACAGTGAGACTCATCTAAAGTTGAGGGCATTTGAGTGAATTAAAGTTGAGTACATTCTTTTTTGGATGCAATCCAGTTTGTTTCCCTTTAGCACTGGCAACGAAGTACCAATGAATAGCTGGATTCTCAGTAGCTTCTCTTAGTTTAGCAGCAACTTCAGTGGTCACACCCCCAGCATGTTCAGAAATCACTGAAGTCGCTTCAAATGCCTATAACATAGGATGAGAGTCACTATTGAGATGAATCTTTGCATTCTGTAATGACATAGATCATTAACTTCACCGTCATTGAACAATCTTTTACCTTTCTGAATGAAACTGGGAGGAATGATGGTCAAAAGACCAGCTTTCCTTTTTGATTAGTGCTGGAGGTTTCTGACTTTTCAAACTTTTAGAAAAGAACCTTTCCTTAATGTTGCATTGTTTGCACACTAGAGTGCCAACTTCTATTCTAAAGGGCCTGTCCCACTTGGGCGATGTAATCCGCGAGTTCTGACGAGTTTGTCCTCGACTCATAATCGCAGCATGGTCGACACGAGGTCTAGGAGGTCTTCGTAACTCTCCTTCATGCTCGAGAGTGGTCTCCGCGTACTCGAGGCCTCAGCTAGGTCATATATTCGTATGATACCCATTTAGGCTTCCAGCTTCTCTAGATGTAGAAATATAGGTTTATATGCTATTATGTGACAATGTTTTTCCAATATCCACTTTTATGTGCTACTTTAACCAGCTTATTTAATGTTTTCAATTCATCTGTGCCCTTTATTCATTACTTTTAATTATACCAAGTTAATGATATCAAGTTGAGAGACCTTGATATAATTAAAAGTAGTGATAATCTCCATTACATTCTACATACTACATTCTTCTAATTGGTAAATACAGCCAGATGTTACTTAACGTATTACAACCAGCATTTTGTGCCCTCTGGTCTTGGCAATTTCTTGAATCTCTTATTTTTTGATGCTACAATGGTGTTATTTTGTTATTTTTTTACCAGCAGGGCTGAATTGACTCCTTCCATGCTATGCATTTAAATTTTCATTATTTAATGCTTTTAATACATTTCAAAAGAGGTGGCAGACTTTTTCTCCATGCCAGATCTAGGACTATATCCATGACAAAAGCTGTCAAGTTTACAAATGATTCACCAAGAGTGATATCTGAATAGACTTGTCCCTCAACAAAGGTGATTTTGTTCACACCTTAATTTTAGCACTTATCACCTGTTGCGTTTCTTAATGGCAATCGTATTTACGTATTACTGGGCACATTTCTGGTTTTTGTACAATTACAGAATGCAACAGCACAGAAAAATGTTACCTGCCCCTTCACACCTCTCCTTGTATTTCTTCCCACCTGAGTTACCTGGTGTATTCCCACTCTCTAGTTTGTTTTCTTCATCTAATATTTGCCTACTTAAAGTAATTATTTCCAAAATAACTCATGGAGACGGCTTTAATAGCATCCGCTGCTGTAAGTTAGGTCACCCTGAACCGTTTTACTGCAGGCATATGTTCAATCCACTTGAATAATCTTTTGGTATTTTGGTACTGTTCACTGCTGGACAGCTTAAGCAATGGTGCTTGGAGCTTTTAACTCAAAACGATTTGCTAATCAATCTTTTTTGAAGATAGCAGCTCTAGCAGAGTGCTGCACACATAACTATGCAACTGCAATTATTTGCACTGTATTGCAAAAGTCAACCAGCAGCTAAAAAGAAATGGAAAGAATCCTACTCATGAATCCTGGTGGCAGATTCTGAATCACTTAACCCTGTGTTCCACATCCTAATCTATTATAATCATACTTGTAAAAGTCCCAACCTTCTCAAATTCTCCAGTCTCCACCAATATTATTTGAAAAGGGATTTCTAGGTGCAACAGCTCAAATTTAAACACTTACGTGTCAAGTCAAAGCTGGAATGTAAAGTTGGCGGGTCACAAAAGGAGAGAAACTAGCCCTGAAGGTTGGCTTT
Organism: Okamejei kenojei; assembly: GCA_035221665.1. NCBI lineage: Eukaryota > Metazoa > Chordata > Chondrichthyes > Rajiformes > Rajidae > Okamejei > Okamejei kenojei. The sequence goes on from CM069153.1 coordinate 11,769,172, forward strand.
GGCTCATCCGGTACATCTCTGAACAGTATATAATTAATCAAGAAGTAAGCCCACATTGCTTCTATTATTTGAGCATGCAAGGCAAAGGGAAAAAAATAACAATGGAAAGATGAATGGGAAAGGAAGAAAGGGAAACATCTTGGTAAACTGGGGATTAACCCCAATTTGCTGTCTTTTCCCTTAGCATTGCCAACCTGAAATATTTTCAGAGGGATAATTCCAATTGAAAAGATGTGTATATTACTTAAAAATCCACCATAATATTCACTGCCTTGTGATGCTGACTGATTATGTGTGGATTGATCCCACCAGCACTGACCCTGCTAGAGTTCCTGGTGACATCTCCATAACATGGGCACAAACTCAGAACATTAATGCAAACGTTGGCAACTGCAGGAGGCCCAATCCACTGCTTTAATTCTATCATATGAACTCATATTACAAACATTAATTAAAAAGAAAAAAAATGTAAACTATTTACTTGTTCTATTGATATGTTCACTACTTTTTAACTATATTCCAATTATTTTAACTTGGAAATCAATAATTGTATAATATATTAGAAATCTGAAATAAAAACTGAAAATGTTGGAACCATTCAGCAGCATTTTTGGAATGAGAGACAGGTGAAGGCTCCTTGCACAGATGAAGTCCCACTTATTGAGTGTTTCCAGCATTTTCTGTCTTATTACTTAAAATAAATAATAGTTCATGATGTGACAAGCCATGCAAGCCTTCATAGAATATAGAACGCAAGCGATCAGAAATAATAGTGTTGCAGCAGTCGAGCTGTTCTTTCCATATTAACATTAATTTCAAGACTAATTAATTTGGCAGAATTTATTTCTTCTACTTCGTGTTGCCAATTGTTATTTTGCAGGTTGGGATAACTTAGAAAATTCTGGCTCATGACAGGATCTGCACAATTTCCAAATACAATTAATCAAACTAATGGCAAACTTGTCCAGAATCACAATACTGTAATGTCCTAAAACTCTTCTCTCTGATTTGAGTCAGAAATAACTGCTGGTCAGAGTGTAGATTTCTGAGCAATCTGGGACGTCATTTCTTAAATCCGCTCCCTTGCTCCCATGTCTGCAGTGCATCTTGAATGCAACTTCACATATGGATATCTCCTACATTCAAAGTTGCCATTGCTTTGCTTCTTGGAGCAGAGAACTTTGTTTAGACAAAATGCTTATAATAAATATTTACCTTTATGAGAGTAACTAGACTCATTTGCTTGCTCCTATACTGCAAAAACAAATTGCATTAAAATGAAGAGCAGGTTCTTTTACAGTGTAAATGTCAAATCCACTGAGACACATCCATTCTATCAAGGTATACAATCAGAATTGGCATATTTTAAGCATTGTTTTAATGGAAATGATGTAGATGAGCCTGTGGTTTAAAATTTCAGGACTATCACGTCATCACTTTGGCATCATTAAACTCCGACACACAATTTGTCTGAAGCGATCGCCGTCATTATGCTGCTACGGCCCAGGAAGCAGTATGAAAACATAGTAAACATTTATGTACTGATGTCTATGTTTCTGTACAGGCCGATAGGTTCACAATGTTTTAGTAAACAACCTTAAGGATTAACAGTTGACATTTGGCAACAGATACAGAATCATCAACTGGTTCACCCTGTTAATGACCTTGGTCCCACTTTCATTATAATTTATTATTATCTATTCAGTTGTACAATCTCTCCAAGTCATGTAACTTCACCAATTAAGCATGATCTGGAGGTACATCTTGCAGATACATCCTGCCCATGGTGAGAGAAAGGGGCAGGGGAGAGGAGGGGGAGGGGTTGGGGAGGTCAGTCCCATGTAAACTCAGCTTCAGATAGTCTGTGTGGGTCTCTGCTATGCCCTTACTAACTAAACCTTCCTGGACTGTGAAATTTAGCAAGTGGCTGGTTTCACCTGAACCTGAGGTGAAACGGCCTCCTGCCCTCCCAGTACTTTTGTATGCTTCAACCCCAGGTATATAAATCCCATCAGAAATTCATGTAGTTAATCCACATCAGGTGCTTTAACTTACTGACAGACTATTAAAATTGGCCCTCAGTCCATGCCGTGACAAGGCATGCAAGCTTTCATAGAATATAGAATGCAAGCAATCAGATGTGCAAGTGAGGAATGCAGTGACAAGTGTCAGAAGCTCCATCAATCCATTTGCTGCTTGGAAATTCTTATAATTGAAGGTCTGGATAGAGTGGACGTGGAGAGAATGTTTCCACAAGTGGGAGAGTCCAGGACCAGAGGTCAAAGACTCAGAATTAAAGGATGTTCCTTTAGGAAGGAGATGAGGAGGAATTTATTTAGTCAGAGGGTGGTGAATCTGTGGAATTCATTAACACAGAAGGCTGTAGAGGACAAGTCAATGGATATGTTTAAGGCAGAGATAAATAGATTCTTGATTAGTACGGGTGTCAGAGGTTATGGGGAGAATGAGGTTAAGGGGGGAAGATGGAACAGTCATGATTGAATGACAGAGTAGACTTGATGGGTTGAATGGCCTAATTCTGCTCCTATCACTTATGAACATAAACACACTGCAGCTATAAAGTGAACAAGAAGGGTAATTGGTAGATCTTATGCAAGTTTTGCTCTTGTTATGGACATCCAATGAATGAACACCTATGTAGCTGAATGCTGACTTACTCCAGGACTGTGTCCTTTGAGGCAACATAGTAAGCTGGGCTTCCAAAGTGTGTCATGTGATTTCAGTATTCCAATCGGTTGTTCTTAGCATTAAGTGATGGATGTACATTTGCTGGATTATTTATATATTAGATTTCCTTTCAATCTGGAAAATATATTTATCAGATATCTTGCTAAGTTGGAAATAGTTTTCAACGTAGCTGTCATGAACTGCTTACAAACTTTCTAGCCATTTAATGTCAAATATTCATCATCAAATATTCTATTGATGTAATTTGTAGCTGAAGGCATGAATTTGCTTTCAAAGCAGGTTTATACTGGGGTTTTAGTAAACCCTGTATGATCTGGTGGCCAGGAGATGGCTGTTTATCGGTCACATGTGCAAGTCCTTTCATAAATATGCAACAGTTTACGATGTGGCGCTGGGAATGAAGGTGGTTCCCAATTTACTCACGGATTGTCCAATAATTGCATTTCCCAAGGATGTTTGTTTGCATTTCACATTTTAAATTTGCTTTTCTATGGAATAATTAGAATTCAAACTTTGCACATGCAAAGTGCAAGACGTGTTCTGCAAGCTGCCAAATTAGATCATTGAGGTTAATGACAGACACCACAACTGTTCAGCCTTGTTTTCTGTAGACAGTCATTCAGTAGCTATTATATCTGATGTATTCCATTGTCAAAAACACATTTGATGATCATCGCTAGCTATATACATTGACTTTCAACCCTGCTGTATAATTAGGATACGTGTTGTGTAAACTCTTGTTCCATTCACATACAGAATCCTTTTAATTACTAAAGCCCTTTAGATAAATAACACACTGCTGAGTGCTCTGACACTGTCCTTTCAGTCTGGCATGTTCAAAGGTCAGATAATGAATGTCCTTGCAGTTGCCTTGTTGCCTAATGATCTGAATAAAATTGAACTCTCGTTTTGGATTTCAACGCAGGTGAAATTCTTTCTGTTAGTTGTATCATTGCCCTGAGCATTTTTCAATAAACTTTACATTCTAGGCACTGTTCCATTTAATTAAAAAGCTTAATTCTTGTATTATTGCCAGAGACAAAATTATAAATATTAAGGTACTCTTCATGTATGAAATTATAGCTCAATATTTCCCTTAAAATCCTCAGTCACTGTTGTGATGCTGCAACTATTTGCCTATTATTTTTCAAACGTTTCTCTTATGAATTAAATTAATCACAAATGTTTCTTTATAAAGCAACAAGAGCAACATTTCTGGGTTTTTATCCCTCTCTCTCCCCAGAGTAGGAATAATCTTTCTTCTCCCGTCCACTGCTTTTACAACTGGCTTTAATTCTCACCACCAAAAATTATATTTAGGTTTATTGTTGTCACAAGTACCTAGATCCAGTGAAAAGCTTGATCAGATGTACCATACGTAGAGGCATTCAGTTCAAATTCAAGGGCAAAAGAAGGTGCAAAGGGGAAGATGCAGAGTGCAGAATTTAGTTCTGAGCATTGTAGCGCATTTGTTCCTTAGACACAGTCCGATGTCCTCAATTGGATAAAGGCGAATCAGGCTGATGGAAGGGCAATTCAGAATCCTGATAACTCTATCTTCTTTCTGTACTCCATCTCATCATTGTTCGTGATTCAGCCTACCACACTGGTATTGGCTGCAAACATGTAGCGGAGTTAGAGCCCAATTTGGCCATACTGAGAACGTAACCTTGTGCTGAGAGGTATTATGGAGGAAATGTCGTCATCTATCCTCACTGACCGAGGTCTGTGGGTCATAAAAATCGAGGTGGGATTCCGGGATTCAAGGCAGACCTATAGGTGATAAATAGAAGTCTAACGTACGAGTCTAGGTGTTCTACAGATGAGTTTAGGGCCAGGGAATTAATGTCTGCTGTCGATCTGTTGAGACCGTAAGTAAACTGCAGTGGATCAAGGCTGGCTGTGAGGCTGGAGTTAATGTGTGCCTAACTTCACGTGTGAAGCACTTCACGATGGTATTGTCTGAGCCACTAGATGGTAGTGATTAATGCACGTTCCCTTATTTTTTCTTTGGCACAGGGATGAAAATGATAGTGTTTTTTTGAATGAGATGAGGACCCTATAATAGAATAGTGTCTGTGAATACCTCTGCCAGCTGAGGTTTAGTTCCGAGATACAATGCGGAAACAGGCCCTTTGGCCCACCGAGTCTGCACCATCCAGTGATCCCCACACATTAACGCTATCCTACACACACTAGGGACAATTTAAAATTATACCAAGCCAATTAACCTACAAAGCTGTACGTCTTTGGAATGTGGGAGGAAACCAAAGATCTTGTGGAAAACCCACGCAGGCCACGGAGAGAACGTAGAAACTCCGCACAGACAGCACCTATAGTCATGATCGAACTTGGGTACGTGCGCGGCAACGCAGTAGCTCTATCGCTGCGCCACTGTGCCGCCTGTCCTGAGGATGAGGAACTCCATCCTGACCAGTTGCTTCCAGCAGATTCACTCTCAGGAAAGGCAATCTTATGTCTGCCTCAGTAACCTGAGACAAGGAGGCGGATGGCATTCACCAACAATCTTCTCTTCAAACCTGGCATTGATTTCATTGTGGAGGGACCCATTGTTGCTCGCGATACAGCCTGCTAATACTGCAATATCACAAATGGGAATTTCACTTGCATTAAGAGCAGTAAGCAATATCAAGCATCACAAGCTACCCACCCTGACCCCGTCTACCTCTGACATATAATATTCCAGGAGTGAATGATTGATGTGGTCAAAGATACAAGCATCTGATTAAAAAAAAATATCCACACCGTTGCAATTCAATTCAACTGGGTAGGCACCGCCTGTCAAGAGTTTTACGTACATTTTCAGATGGGCTTAAATAATGAAAATGATGTTGCTGGATTACTGGGCTTTGAGATAATGTTATTATGCAGCTGACTAGGATGAACAAAATAACACCCAACATATTTATGTTCAAAGGTCTGAATGTAAACAAAGTGTTTGTTCAGAAAATGCCTTCCATAGTTTTAACACCATTCTAACTGAACTGAATATGCCAAACTCGAGGCTCTGACCCAGAACATCACCCATTCCTTCTCTCCAGAAATGCAGCCTGTTACTCCAGGTTACTCCAGCATTTTGTCTCTGTCTTGTACGCCAAATAATGATCTTTCAGCCATGTGGCCAAAAGCGTCATGTTTGAAAAATAATGCAACGTTGCAAAAGATGATTCAAAACTTCACGTGCGATTCAGAATGTTGAATCAGGCGTACAACCTCACCACACTTTCCATGGGAAAAGGTTGTTCCAGTTTTAATTGTTGTTGGTTATTTCTGATCAGAAATAGTTTAGCCAGTGTCCAACAAGAACATTTTGCAGATTGAAAAGTTGAAACAGAGGCCTATGAATTTTTGAAAATATGTTTTATAAAGTTTCAGCGCAGTATGGAGTGTGATGAATGGAGTCAACAGAATTTAGAGTCATGGAAGTGTGCTCCATAGAAAAAGACCCTTCAATGCATTGAGTTTGCACTATGAAATCACCAATCCTGCAAATTAGCTATCCTCAGATTCTACTCCTGACCTAAACACCAGCAGCAATTTACAGTGGTGAATTAGGGATGTGGGATGAAAACACGGCAGCAGAGGAAACATTGGCCGTTACAGTGAGAGTGTACAGACTCCACACAGACTGCAGCACTCCACGGCCTGAACGTAACCCACAAGTCTTGGTCACCCCTTACTGCAGTGATCACGGACCTACACTGGTTTCTTATCTGCCAAAGCCCAACAATTAAACCCACACCCTTTTATTCCCCCACAGCTTTCTACCCTTTACCTTTTCCTACCTCCATGAACTGCTCCAAACCTTCAACCTTATGAGATCTCGGTACACATGACAACTTTCATCATCTAGCGCTATGCCTGTGCCTATAAACGTCAGGGCCTTAGACTTGGGAAGGCCTCAGATAATTTCCACTCTGCACTGCCATGCAAAACAAAGCCCTTCTCTTGGATAAAGCTGCTTCAGTAACACCCAGTGCCTTGGGCATCAGGCACTACTGAACCTGCAAACATCTGGACTGTTTTACACACCATTGGGGCACCGCGTATTTTCAAGTGAGAGACTTTCTCTTCATCACAAATGACCACATTAGTTTACTATTACTTTTTCCCAGTATGTTGCACAATATGCATAAACAATAGTAATAATTATGCATGCAACATGCATGCAAAGTTGTCTTGTCCATTACTCTACTTGTAATTTTTGGAAATAAGGGTCTAAACTACACAAACAATAACAAAAGAAAAATCTAAGATTAAAATAAACAGAGGAATTGTATAATTTAATTTGCTGACCTTTTAAGTTTCACTTCAACTCACGCATCAACTGCACTAGGAAATAAATAGCTGTGGTTTCATCATCACTGTGTCACTGGAGTTGACCAACTTCCTACCCAACAGCATTGTGAAAGCCCTGCTACATTGTAAGTGGCTGGATAAATATTAGGCCCAGAGGCATGTTCCCTGGCTGAGGTGATAGGGTAAAGGTACACATATGACCAAGTTTGGCCGAGTATCAAAACATAAAAAAGTAATTTAAACTGTAAGAATTTACGTTTTTACAAATTCATATTCAAATTTCAAATTCAAATTCAAATTCCACACTTTCAAATGTCTTACCTTATATTGAAGATATGAGCACATTTTGCTCATACTGTAAAATAGTTGAAACTTGGGGGGTTCTAAGATGATGGAAAATAGTTGCTGATTCAAAGTAGCAACAAGGGTACCTTCTTAAGCAAAATAATATTGAAGGACATCTTGTTGCTGTGGTTTATTCCTAGATAGGCAAACTGGTTCAGGCCACTTCAGCATTGAAACGCATGAAGTAATAGGCAGCTGGTCACCTCGTACAAGGTTTATGGATGCCCAGGACTACATTAGCCATGTACATTACACTTTCCAAACTCACACTTGGAATGTGTAGGAAGGAACTGCAGATGCTGGTTTACACCAAAGATAGACAGAGAAAGAATGGTTGATGTTTCGGGTCGAGACCCTTCTTTAGTCTGAAGAAAGGTCTCAAGCTGAAACATCACCCTTTCCTTCTATCCAGAGAAGCTGACTGTCCCGCTGAGTTACTCCAGTATTTTGTATCTATCCATGCTTGGAATGGCCATTTTTATCAAAACCACAATTTAGACAATCAAAAGGAGGCAACATGCGAGGCTTTCCCAGGATACCGTCAACTGACGGTGCAGAACCTGCAAGGTGATTAGTATTTATCAGTAAGATTCAGACCAAAAGGAAGCCATGGTCTGAACAATATTCTGCATTTGCTTCTTCAAATGGATTGAAAAGAAGCTGCACGTTAACCAGCGATAGGATCTCTCCCTGTCTCAGTGACAGTGCTCCAGAACAATAGCTGTAGGTCACTTTCAGTCATGGGTTGCAATCTTCAGTAATGCCAGCATTACCACACCAACAGCAGTCACTGGTCCTCGTCAGTGCATGGTGTGCAGGACCAGGCTGGGGGCAGATCGCATCCTGACCCATTGGGGGCCTGGGTGGGGGGGGGGGGGGGGGGGTGGGGTTGGTTTACCACTATGTGGGTTTGAGAGGAGTGGGTAATTGCAGAGGAATCAGAGATGATCAATCAGGGATTCAGTCTGACTGTGAGGGAATGATGGTGCTAACCATGGCACCAAATGGAAGGTTGGGAGGTGATGTCAGTGGGGATTGATAGGTTCGGGTAGGAGTACCCAATGATCCATGCTCCTGGAACAATATGGACTGATTTTCCCAGCAACATTCCAAAAGGAGTGATATGCAGGGGGTTTCCAGTTTCTTCCCATATCCCAACGGCATGTGGGTTGGTAGGTTAATTGGCTAATGTAAACAGCTCCTAGCCTGTAGATAAATGGTAGAATTTCGGAGCAGGTAGATGAGAATGTAGGGGAAAATAAAGAATGGAATGAAAGTAGGATTAGTGTAAATTAGGGTACAGATGCGGTGTGCCGAAAGGCCATTTTCCATGCAGTGTAGCTCTTTAATTCTGTGTGGAAGTGTGTCAGAAATGTAGAGGCGAATCACAACCAGCTCAACCTACAGAGGGAGTTCAGATGTCTCTCCTGGCCCGGGCAGAGAGAGGGAGGCGTTAGCGTGTCGTGAGCATGGGATATATTTAGAACACCTGCACTTTACGGAGAAGTAAACTACTGATTAGGTAAGAGTGCCTTTATGTCGATGTACTGTGAATGAAGATAACGTATACTCTTTCCGATGGAATCAAATCATTCTTCCATTCTGCGGAGAGGTCTTGGACACAGCTTTTCAAGTCTTGTCAGGAGAATTATACAGTGCCTCATCTTTTACATCTCATCTTCCTCATAACAACAAGAACTGACACACTGTTGGCAAAGTCCCACAGCAGATCCAGTACAACTGGGTATCCATTGCAGATAAAGATTTATAAATACCTCTCCGTTGAAAGCAGAGATTACACTAAGGAAAGCAATCCACCTTTAACAACTTCAGTTTGTACCTGAAATGTGCAGGTAACGTCAAGCATACAGTAACTCCACCTCACCAGCAAAGTAACAGGGGGAAAATGTTTTAGCTCTTCTGGAGCAGTCTAGAGGTCTGAGCAACGCGGGGGATATCTGACAGCTGGGTATTTAGACAATCCACACATGCAAGATCCCACTATGATTATTTGCTTTTTAACAGAACAAGCTGTAAAATTTTAAAGAAAGAACTGCAGATGTTGGAAAAATCGAAGGTAGACAAAAATGCTGGAGAAACTCAGCGGGTGAGGCAGCATCGATGGAGGGAAGGAATAGATAATGTTTCGGGTCTGAAGGGTCTCGACCCGAAACATCGCCTATTCCTTCGCTCCATAGGTGCTGCCTCACCTGCTGAGTTTCTCCAGCATTTTTGCCCACCTCTGTAAAATTTTAAAGATCGCTAATGTAAAATTTAAAAAAATTTCAATAACTTTTATAACTTCTATGGATGTGGAGCTACTGAAAATCCTGGCATTTATTTCCAATGCCTGGCTTCCCTGAATAGTCAATGATTAGCAACTCTGAGGGATAATTAAGATTTAGCAAGACCAATGTGTAACCGGTCACACCTAACCCAAATTCATAAGAATGTTAAGTTTTCTTTGTGAAGCAATTAGTTTTTGCACAAGCAGCTTCTTGCTCATCGCTTACTGATAACAGCTTAAAAATATATATTTTCTGATGTTTTTGAAGTAAACTTAAATGTTCAAATAGCCATTATTTAGTTTATTATCTTCACAGGAATATTATTATGTTCACAGGATGTGCTTATCACTGGTAATAGCAGAATCTGTACTGAACTCCCCTTGAACTTGAAGTGGATATCTGTGCCACTTCAAAGGGAACTCAATAATAAACCACACTGATCATTCTGTAGTTACAGTATATCTAGGCCAGGCATGGCAAGGCTGGCAATTCTCCTTCCATAAAGGACATAAATGAACCAGATGAATCTTATGACAATCCAGTAGTTCATGATTAATACTATGAACAAAAAATGCTAAAAAGAACCAAATTAAATGTGTTCAATTAGATTCAGAATTCTGTCTCTGAATTTTAGTTTAGTTTAGTTTAGAGATACAGTTTAGTTTAGAGAAACAGGCCCTTCGGCCCACCGAGTCCGTGCCGACCAGCGATCCCCGCACACTAACACTATCCTCCACACGCTAGGGACAGTTTTACACTTACATCAAGCCAATTAACCTGCAAACCTGTATGTCTTTGGAATCTGGGAGGAAACCGAAGATCCCGGAGAAAATCACGGGGGAAATGCACAAACTCCGTACAGACAGCACCCTTAGTCAGGATCGAACCCAGGTCTCTGGCTATGTAAGACAGCAATTCTACTGCTACACCATCGTGCCACCCATTATCATCCACCCAATGACATATCCATTCTGTTTGTGCAAAGCTATGCAATGATGGAATTTAAACTTATTCACCAGATTATGAGTAACATAAATGCACTTCAAACAGGTTATAGAGTGGTCCAAAAATGCTATGGTTCCAATGTACAAACGTCTGCCTAACTAATCCTTAGACTGCTGCCTGTCAGATGGGCCCTAATCTATCAGGAGTTCTGGCCTTCAGCTGACACACAGAGTCTGGGCCTCGGCTAAGAGAATCCAGATAAAATATCCACATCCACCACAATAAAAACACTCTAATCAGCTGGCACATATACAAAATGCTGTTGGGTAAGACTTGGCTATTAAACAGATCACTCCAGTGTACCAAAATGCGGTGTGTGTCTCTCTCATTAATTTTTAAATGGAATTTACTTTCATTCCCTCAAAACAGTTAATTTGATTGAGTACATATTTTCTACAGAAGTACAGCTGATGAGGCTTAAAACAGCCGAAGAATGTTAATTTTGGTTCACCAGTTACATGCATTTTGCAATGAGTTCACAGAGGATACTCTGGGCTCATCTGCTCACAGTGTAAACCGATGGCAGACAGTTGCTTCCTGTTAGATTTTGGGAGCAGTTGATAGAATTAAATGCTGATGTTAGTTTGAAAGCATGAAAAGAGGAAAGGGAGCTGATGTACTTACGTGGCATGATGCCTTGGTCTGCAAGCTGCTCGCGGGTCCTCCGTTGCTGCAGGCGAAGCTGGAGAACTGTGACCAAAACAAAAGTTGCAGAGATCAGCCATCAAGTCCTCCTGCCTGTCATTCCTCACGTCTGCCTGCTGCAACTAATTTGTGACTCCAATGAGGAAAAGGTCACGCACAAACTCTGGATCGGTCAGGTCCGCATCTTGAAACTTCAGCAGGTACCGAAAGTATCGGTCAATAACTGCTGTGCCCATCACTCTGGATAGCCCCTTCCCCCAGGGGTCTTGATGACTTCCCAGAACGATGCTCATCATTCAAGATTTCAATTCACATTTGCTGTACTTTGGAAAAGCAACAGTGTGTTCTGCCAGAACGTTATCTTTATACCAATTCCTTTGACTAAAACCTCATGTTTAGATGGGTGGCCCGCAGAAAAAAAAAAATTCTGCACACTGCTATGCGTCTTTGAATAACTGACTGGGAGCACAACCCAGCATTAGAATGTGTTAGCAAGCTAGGTATACAACATGGGGTTTGCTACCGACAATATAGATTGCTACAACAAAGAAAAGAACAGAGAATAGAGACAAAGAACTGCAGAAAAACAGACACAAAGTGCTGGAGTAACTCGGCGGGTGAAGCAGCATCTCTGGACGACACTTCAGGTTGGTATCCTTCCTCAGATTCATAAGAACATGACCCAAAATGTTAATTGCCCATTTTTCTTCAACAGATGCGGCCGGACTACGGACCAATTCTTGCGTTTGAGGCAGCAGACGTCTGCAGCAGGGTGATGCCCACCCTAAAAAGGGCACAGGCTCCGGGTTGGCGCCAAGCTGCGGTGCTGCTGCTGTTTCAGTTTGTTGTCGTTGGCCTGACTGAGGTCAGATGACACGGGCATACCACGGGGAGGTCAACAACATGAGCCCCCCCCCCCCCCCAGGACCACTGAGTTCATCTATGTTTTTTTTTGTGCTCCAGATTCCAACATCCACAGATTTTTGTGTCTCCATTTTATTGCCTTAGACCACTAGCCAGAGTACAGTAATTGGCTAACAGGAAGTGGGTTTGGAATGTAGCAAACCAATTATTAGCTCCATCTGATCTCTCACCATCAATATCTTGGGCTACATTGCGACCAATTAACCTAGTTCCATCCTGTGCAACTTATCTTGTTGCTGGGTAATATTGTTTTGCACGGGCACTGAGTAATAATGCTCTTATGTTGCCTATATTTGATGTCGTTTTATTTGTGATTTGACACTGGTATCAAGACTTGGACTTTTAAATAAAATGTTAAACACCTGATATTCGTATACCTTAATAAATGGATGGAAATGTTCAATAATTGTTTAATTGGCCTTTTGGAAGCATAAACATAGCACAATTATTACTGGAAAGGAGACAGGTGCTGGAGTAACTAGCTCGAGAACCTTCTTCAGAGTCTGAAGACCCGATACGTCACCTATTCATGTTCTGCAGAGATGCTGCCTGACCTACTGAGTCACTCCAGCACTTTGTGTCCTTTGGCATATTAACCAGCATCTCCAGTTCTTTGTTTGTATAATTATTACTGGTGCTGATCTAAACATCATCCTCTTGGTCAGAAAGGTACAGTAATGTCTGTACTTAAAGGATGTGTCATGGTTGAGATTTATTGCCTGCCGGTCAATTTGAACATTAGTAAAAACTACAGTAAGCATTTTCTGTGCAGCTGCATTTATTCATCAAAGGGGTCTGGATATTTCTGTGGTTTAGGAATGCAGCTGCATGCTTTACGTTTGATATTGCAGTGTGTCTGCTGTTTCACCTATTGTACAAAATACATGTTGGCAAATGCACATAATCTGTAAAGTTGACTAGGTAATTAGATTTTTAGGATAATGAAAATGTTTCTGTTGCATCAATATGTTAAAAAAATAAACTGGCAAGATGATGAAGTGCTGAATTAGTTTTTTGGATGAACCTTTAAATTGCAGCATTGCCTAAGAATTACAGAACCATTATAGAGCAATGGATTTCTAGATCCCAGACCACTCTTTATTGAATAAAATGGAACACTTCCGATATCTTAGCCAAGATTTCTCCCTCAACCTATAGTATCACTCATCTCAGTGTTCTTTGCGGGAACATTTAATGAGGAAATGGTTCCTGGGTTTGGCAGCCTTAACAAAAGTGGCCATACTTCAAAATAACTTTCCTTTGTAAAGATCTTTCGAGCTAACAGGAGATTTGATAAGACACAAAACAGTTGTACACTTTTTCCTTTCACTGAGAGTCCATGTCTTTGCATTAGAGTGATCCTCCCTCTGGTGGCATTGAATAGAACTTACAAAACAGTCAAACTGCAGATCATGTTCAAAGGTTACATTTACCAATCCATTATAATTTGATAAAAATTATAATAAACTAAATTGCAGAACATCAGTTTCAATACTCTCCATGATTATTCTAATTCGTAAATCTCACCCAGAAAATAAACATTTAAAATATTAAATCAACCATTAGTGTAGACAACAGCTGCACACAAACCTGAAGAAATTTGCTCTCGTTTGAAGACAAACAAATTGTACACACTCACAAATATCTAATTCAAAACAGGATGCGGAGTTATGAACACATAATTTAAACAGAGTCACAGCAGTGTGTGGTCTCGGCACTTAATGCAAGTCAGACAGAAAAAAACACAGGAACCGAGGAATCAAATAGTGACACAAGGAAAATTCCTGCTTATGCTGGACTGCATCTGCAAAACAATATTAAGCACCCATAAAAACATGCTCAGTATTTATTCTCCTCCCTTTGGCATTTAACTATGCTTCCATCAGGCACTAAATGCTGATACAAATAGGTGGTGCGAATTAAACAATGCAGAGTCACTTTCCTATTGTTATAAAGTGTCCTCTGCGTGCAGAATTTGTTATGACTTTCAGGATAGGTGAACTTTTATTGCGCAGACGTAGACAGCAGTTCAAAGCAATGATAAGTCCAGTTACTAACCAAACTACTCCCAATAATAGCAGCCATAATTGGATTGGAGATTAGCGACTAAACTGCATATTTTATATTCGACAGTCTTAACGACAATTTGCAAAGTCCACAAAAGTCAGTTTGAGTTTAAAAGACAGGAAATTATGTTTTTAAAAAATAAAGTAATAATATATTCAAACCTCCTTTTAGTTTCTGTGAGATGATACAAGAGTGAAAGTGACAGCTGCCATCCTGGTCTCCATGTACGATGTAAGGCAAGACCCCTGACAGGTTGTCTTGCTTTTCTGTAACATCAACCATGTTTAATTTCTGACCGGATCAAAGAACCCTGAGCATTTGACAGCAGCCATGTTGTCGGGAAGCTCGCGTCCCACTGACTGTCACCATACTTTTCTTCGGAATTCAAAATGAATGGGCAGGGAAACACCAAAGAGTTAACTCCCAGCACACCCTCCAACGCCTCGATCCTGTAAATAAAGCTTGCTGCGTGCGTGTTGAAACCTGTATCAAATATTTCCTCGCAAGCACCGGCTGTATTTTAAACCAAAAGGCGGAATGATGCATGTCCACGCGTTGGAGAACAACATTAAAAAAAAACAATTGAAGGAAGACTGCTGGATATACTAGATGGTGAAGTGCTGAAGCATTTCAATCATTCACTACAATCCGGCCAGATGATTAATGCACAACTGATCAAATTAAGCTGATAAATATAGTTCCACCAGTTGTCGGCTGTGAATATATCTGCTCAGCAGTTGCATGCCGGGTAAAACGGAGTGACTTGCTCACCCAGCTGAAGTGTCCACAGATTACAGACTGTTGCCGTTGTCACTGGTGTGAATTTACTGTTAATATTGCAACAGATGTTTGCCAAAAAAGAAACACTTTAGAAAAGAGCTTTACAAAGTCAACCAGGATGGCCTCATCAATATTTAGTTCCATAACAAGCATTGATATTATTTGATGTAATGCTCATCTTTCTGCCCACCAAGGCAAGTCCCTACACATGTTTACGTTTTTAAAAGAACATTCCTGCTCTGTGCAAATTTGCCTATTATATTTTTTATGAACAAAGCTTCCTTTTGAAGTAATTGATACAGAGCATAATTCAGCAATGGTTTTGATAGCCAGGGTAAAGGCCAAATTCTTATTCCCCTAATATCTTTGTTGAGATTTATATGAGCAATGACAGTTGTGGTTAAAACCTATTAAACTCAGTCTTGATTCTCTAAACAGTCAACTGTCTGGATTTAAATATACTAATTTAGCTAAAAATGTATCTTGATATTTCCATTCCATTATAAGGTTTGTTTCCGTTTTTAAATACCTAACCGGTGATGCTCTAAAGGCAAGGTGTGTGTAAGTAGCTTCAGGACAGCTGTGTTATCTTCTCCTCCTCCTTCTCATCTCTAGACTTGGGGGTCAGCAGATATGAATGGAATGAACGCCATTCCTTGATTCATCAAAATGCTGCACTCCTCGAAAATGTTAAGTGAAATATCTTAAATTGAAAAAGCTGAGCACATTACACAGTAAGCATTTCACCAAAGTGTATTCTTACGGGGAGGGAATAGCATGCTTTTCATTTTAATGAAAACTACGTTTGCACAGAGAAGTCACATATACCAAAGAATCAATCGTGTTACACCAAACAATTGCAAAACAAATGCTCATAAGTTTAGTATGTGTAGGAAGAAACTGCTGGTTTAAACGAAAGATAGACACAAAAGGCTGGAGTAACTCAGCGGGACAGGCAGCATCTCAGGAGAGAAGGAATGGGTGACGTTTCAGGTCGAGACTCTTCTTCAGGCATTAATTGAGTTATTCGGTTCCTAAACTGAGGTATATCTGTACTGACCTCGCATATCGTAGATTAGAAGTAATCTGAATGAAACATAAATGATTCTGAAGAGTTTTGATAGGATAGATGCAATGAAAAAAGATTCCCTAGTGGAGATGAAAGGGGGATTCAGGGGCATAATTCCAGGATGAAGGGTCAAATTCTCAAGATTCACTCCAGAGTTTATGACTTTGGAAGTAACTCGTATAGAAAGATGGAGATGGGGGATGCTGAATCATTAAATATATTCAACTTTGAGATGTTTAGACATAAACATGTTAATGGGCTTCTATTTGGGCTATAGAAGATTAAATAGACAACAGAAGATTTGGTAGGAAACCCGATTAAATGCCAAAGATCAGATCAACCCTGATCTCACTGAATAACAGCTCAGGTTTGAAGGGGCTCACGAGCCATTATATTTTCCTATTTCTTATAATCAAACATTAAGAGGAGAGATACAGAAGAACTCTTCAAGCGAAAATAAAGTTAGTGATTAAATTATCTTAATATAACTGAACTAAATGTAATAGAGCTTTGAAATAAAGATTTAGATATTGGGATGATTAAAGATTTCCCGATCACAACTGTTAGATTTTTCTTTGTAATTATGTGTATAGAACGTAATTGGGTTGGTGTAGTTAATGAATATATCAACTATGATGTAATTGAATACTAGACCTGGACTGGGGAGTTAAAGGAATTACTATTCTTATGCTACTACGTATTGCACATCCTACTATACATTTAACAGATATTTCGGCAGGTAGATGGATAGCAAAGGTTTGGAGGGGTATGGGCCAAACATGGGTAAATGGCACTAGCTTAGATGGGGCATCTTATTCGGCATGCACAAATTGGACCGAATGGTCTGTTTCTGTGCTGTTTGACTCTACTGTGGAAGATTTATGAAAATACACAATGAACAATGAGAGGCTATTACAACATAAAAGTGCAACGGTGGAAACACTGAGCTCGCCACATAGTCGAGATGTTTTCCTAAATTGGATGCTTAGTCACATTACCAAGGCAGTTTCTCTCAGGAGAGAGTGTTTTATTTTGGATCTAGCTTGTGAAAGTAACTGGCATGACAGCAGTTCATGACGCGCTGGGGGTAAAATGAAGGGGCTATACGATTCCATAGATCATCATAATATGAAAACTCGCACTTACTCCGCAAGTGTAAGCTTCACATGAGTTATTCACTATTGCAACTAGAGGGTAAATCTTACACTGACTCTGTGGCTGGCACAAGACATCAGACGTCCCTTCCATCAACAGCAATTGCACACAAAACATGAGCGCCATGCTGAAGCGTTTGAAGAAAAAAAAACAGTGGCGATAGTACTTTTCAAACATTCCCCCCTCACTTCAAATCAAATAATTAGTGATTTTTATTATAGTCATTCATTGTAACAGGGAGAACACAAGTAAAATTAAATTTAAACTTTGTGGAGAAGGATTGTATGTAGCTCTTTTTCTTGGACCATTAGCATTTCAACATTTATTTTTAAAAGAAAGGTATTCCGCATCTCAACAGATGGTTGGGATTTGGAAACATTTGAGAGGACTCCAGGCGTGGCTGTTTAATTAAACCCAAGCAGCTGCCAAAAGATCTTGCTGTTACTGCTCACTCTCATTGTTATCTTTCAAACTCTTCCAGTGAATCACTGCTTTTTAAAAAATTACAACATCTTACAGTGTTTATTAATGCCATACACTGTATATATAACTGTGGTTACAATTACTTTATCCACAACTACATTGGCACCAAGTTAGAGTGTAGTGCAATAGTGTCATACAGCATGATGCAGAATGATGTGATCCTCTTCAAACCAGTTCTGTTCCCAACCACTCCACTCCAGTTTACTTGTCTTTATCATGAGCTTTATTTTTCCCTCTTCACTTTCCCATTTAGTTCATACCTGCCTGAACTTCTCTCTTACATTCCTCAGCTCACAGCCCGAGACAGTTGTAGTGTGTTAGGAATTCAATTATTTGGCTTTGACCACAGGAAATGCATATTCACAGAAGTCTACATGACAACCAGCTGATTCTTGTCATGATTCAGGGTGCTGCTCAGTCCAATTAATACGTTGGAACCTCTCAGGTATTAAGCAATGTCAGGCTCTGGCCATTTTTCAATTGGGAATACTCTCTGTTCTTGGCACTCTGGTTGGAGGCCATGGGCACAGATTTGCTCCAAACACTTCAGCACAAAATCCAGACACTTCCAGTGACACAATTGGGGAGGATTGAAATATCAAAAGTGGAGAATTTCAGGTGAGACGTTAAATTTAGGATGAGGGGAAAAGGACATCATACCATAGGAAAGGTGGAGAAAGTGAAAAGAGATTTCCCTGAAGTCCAAACAACTATTTATTCCTCATCTGATGTCAATACCAGCAGCATATCTGTTGCTATTACAGGGTGACTGGTGCGCACACGTTCATGAGGTTGCAAGTGATAGGAGCAGAATCAGTCCATTTGGCCCATCAAGTCTACTCTGCCATTCAATCATGTCTGATCTATCTCTCCCTCCCAACCCCATTCTCCTGCCTTCTCCCCATAACCCCTGACACCCGTACTAATCAAGAATCTATCTATCGCTGCCTTACAGTTGGCTGCTTCTAAGATAGTGAGACTACTGAAACATAGTACATTGCTAAACTGATGTTCCAATAAAAGTAATTAAACCAAATTGATTTTATCAGATAAAAAACATTTTATATTTCTTACAATATTCTTTTTAAAATTATTATTTCAGTTCCAACACATCATATATTGTGAAAGTTTGCAGACTATCTCATCTTTCAAATGTTTTAAGGATCACCTACTCAATATTTGATGCCTGAACCTCAATAGTCTTTAGTCGTCCAATGTCATTTCAAAGATAGAGCAACTCTCAAGTGTAGTAAATAGGTAGACAATTGGGTAAAAAATACTTACATGTATGATCTGGTTCAAATGTATTGATGTCATACCACATTTTTAAATAATACCTCTATTTCAACCATCATCTCAGAATTTAACTGACATATACTGCAGGAACCTGGTTAAAATGCCACTGAACTGATAACATGTTCATTAAAATGACACAGGTTTGAGACAATTTTTGATTCAAATTCAATCAATCAAATAATTAATGAATTATAGATCAATTAATATTCAAGAAAGAATTCCACCAAGGCAGTGGTGAAGAGGCAATGATTGATCTATTTTCTAGTGTGGTCTGTCACATTCATGTAAATAACTAAAGGCCGTGAGCAATGACTCCTGATGCACATAACCTTACAGATAACAATACAACAATCAGTGCACTGATTCAAACCTCTATCGCTCAGATCACAGTAATACACCGTTAAAAACAAATCAAGTCGCACCGGAACCTGTTTTCTTAATAAAAAAAGTGATTAGTTTTTACTATTTGATGGATCAATGCCAAAAGAATGAAGACTCTATTCCACCTGTTGTAATTCTTTAATTGTAATGTTTTGGTGCATTGGTTGTGTTTACCATTTGCTGCTATTAGCACTCTGCAATAACGATGAAAATATGGGAAACTTGCAGTGAAATATTCAAAAGTAGTGCATTTTTCAAAATCAACGTGTATTACAACTGGATCTAAAGGGAAATTGGCTGCTTTTTGGTGTATGAACATTCACTGAATGGAAATATATAGCTTATTTTGAGATATCCATGTATCCTCCTTACCATCCGGCTGTAACTATGTGAGTTGGTTTCTCTTTATCATTTTAAACAATAACATGGAAAAATAGAATCAAGACTCCAGGTACTCAGAAGTAGCAACAAATCGGGACATCCTAGCTGAAAGGAGAAACATGAATGAAATGCAATGCCAGATTTAATTGTATAAATTTTCAGGAAGGTGGCAGTGTTGTCATAATGTTGAGGAGCTCCGCTCTTACAATGTTAATACATTCATACATAAATGCTGGTGATATTAATTCAAAGACATGTCAGTAATCAAACACATTCATTAACGTATTTTAGCAGTGATAGAGGAAAATGCAAAAATCACCAAAATAAAAATAGTTGAATATATCCCATAATTTCTAAAAACAAAAATAATAACCAATTTGCATATTTAGCAGTTTTTTTTAATGAATGTGATGTCAGCAAAGCACCAATGCATTTTAATGTTAAAACAAATCATTTGTAACCACTTACTTTTACACCAGATGTACAAAACTAATTTATCTGAAAGTAATTGTATGTAGATTAAAGCCCAAAGTTGTTCATTGGGATTCACACATCCATTTGTATGCTTAGAAGGGTCTTGACCTGAAACGATGGTCATTCCTTCTCTCCAGAGATGCTGCCTGTCCCGCTGAGTTACTCCAGCATTTTTATGCTCGTGTCTATGCCGAAGGAAAGCCAGCACTGGTGTGGGTAGATTGGTAAACGTATAATAGGAGAATGCCAGTCTGAAGCAAAGGTGATGGTTTTCCTCTCGTTCTCAACAGTAGTCAATTGGCTTCAACTGCACATTAATAATGCATGTTTTATTCTGGTCTACTTCTGTCATGTCAACATGCACATCCAGAGAAAGTGACTGTAAATATATCAAAGGCTCAATATCCACCTCATAAACTCCAATAATGACTAAACAAAAGTGCTGAATAAGTTTGATTCTCTATTTTGGAATGCACGATTGACTCATTTTTGTAGCTCACTTTGGAGAACAGATAATTAGATGTATTCTTACAGAAAAGATGACAAACTAATAACTCTCAAAACACTCTAGTCCACCCACCTACTACACAATGGAAAGGTCCATACCTGTCTAGCACTCCGTCATAGAACTGGAAGCAAACTGGCAGCAACAAGTTGAATTTTAATTCCTCTGCAGGTTGCACTCTGAAACTGATGTCCTGCATTTTCCCCAGATACAATCAAATGAGAACAGTAAACAAAAAAAAAAAGTATTTCTGCCCCAGGTTTGCTGGGAAAGAAATGGATCCAAACTCTAACTCAGAAACATCAGGTCGAAGAAAACATACTATATAAACCCGCACATAAAGTGTTCATTTATATGCTGTGCTAAAGTTAAAACTGTTTCAACGTGACGTCTGCCCCCTTTAAATTAATTGCAAGAAATGTTGGTAACACATCAAGCTATATTCCGCTCTTACCTGATCTGAACTTGCTTCGGATCAGCAGAGAATGTTCTGAGCCCAAAAGTGTCATGTTGTTAGTTAAGACGCAACAGACAATTCCAGTAAAATCGGCCAAAACAAAGCTGTCCTCCAATGTTCAGATCATAAATTGGCTCAGACAAACCAAAGACAAGTGGGAGCTGCAAGTGAGAAGTAAGAAATCGTCCAACTCTCCTTTCTCTCTCTCTCACACACTACTTATTTCTGCACTCTTAGACAGCAGGGGTAGCTGTGTGCAGCGAAAGACTTGTTGAAGGCTTTTGGTCCCATCCAGCCCCCACCCCCTGACTAGCAGGCAGCAACTGATGACAGTGTAAGCAGCCGGGACCCTCCTACCGCGGCGGGGATCACACTCAGTATCAAGATCGTCACCGCAACCACGGCGTTCTTGACTCCGAGCAAGCCTGCGCTGGGGACTCTCAGTTCAAGACTTTTGGAGCTGCTGATATCTGATCCTGGATAGTGCCCGTGGCAGCTTGTCAAGTAAAAGAGGGGAGGTGGGTCCTGCGGTTCCGGACAGTCTCGCACAGTTGATTCCAAAGCTTCGCAGCAGTTGTCACAGCTTTAGAGAGAGTCAGGCAGCAACTCCCCTCCTCCGCCCTCCCTCCCTCCCTCCCTCCCCTGCGTCGCAGGTCTTGCCCGGAGCTGTGAGCGCATCACAACTCTCACTGAAGCAGGGAGAGTGGCTTCACCCTGCACTGTGAAACTAGAGGCGATCAAGAGCGGGCGGATACTGACTTGACTTAACTTTTGATGCGCCGCAAACGGGAACATTTCCAGAACAGATACAAAAAAGCAAATTAAATAAAACGCAGGATGATTTACTCTTTAAACATGCAATAAAAACGGAGAGTGCTGGAAACTGCATATAACGGACTGTCTTGAACACACGAGGACAGGTACACGGGTAGAAAATGTTTAGATGGATAGGGGCTAAACGCAGGCAGATGGAGAGAGAGAGAGAGATCATAGTCGAGTTGGGCCGAAGGACCTGTTTCTGTGCTGTGACATTCTCTGCTGTTTTTACAAAGATTCTGCCTGTCCCATTTTGAGTCTTTCCAGCATTTTCTGTTTTATTTTAGAGTTTGGAAGTGCAGGTTTTAGAGAACCACATTTAAATTTCATTTATGTGAACTGTATAAAGTGGTGCTTTCGATTAAGTTAAACCAAACACGACTGTCAAGCATGAGGGACTCGACCCGAAACGTCACCCATTCCTTCTCTCCAGAGATGCTGCCTGTCCCGCTGAGTTACATCCAGCGTTCTGTGTCTCGTATCTTCGGTATAAAGCAGTTTCTGCACATGGCTGAGACGCAAGGTGGCATTCTGTTGGGCCTGCGGAGTCCTGGAAGCCGGAGTGTTGGGACAGATGAATGGGGAACGCATCGAGCCGCTGCGTCCCGGGCTCCTCGCTGAAGGAAAGTACATACGAGGCGACAGACGCGGCGGACTCTGCGAGAATCGCCCACGGAGCTGCGCTGTTTCCACCACCGACCATTCACACCTCGCTCCGGCAGCCCCGTACCCTGGGGCTGTCGGGACAAGACGGCCAGCTCCAAGCCAAGCCCCAGGGTACGGGGTGACAAAACAAATGAAAGATCCTAAGAAAGACTCGTAAACCAGATGCTGGCGGCGGGAGCAAAGGTTTTGTTTTCAGGATTGCGTGCATGGAGGCAGCAAGCCAGCCATCTCTGAGCTCACTCACAGCTTAAACATACAGAGCGTGTATGCACACAATACAGTGGAGCACTTCACATGTGTAATAAGCAGCCGTGCCCACACATACACGGGCTTTATGATTGAAACCTAATAGTTTCCCACAGTGACCCAAAGATGTAGGAGTTATAACCAAGCCGTTCCATCTCAGGGGCGCGATCTGATAACGAAACATGGAATAACAATCCCTGGATGGTGGTGGTGTGTTTCGCTCAGGCTTTTACACCTCCGTTTCCACCCTGGCTGCAGTACCTCAAAAGAGGCCGCGGATTATCAGCGCCCTGCCAACAGCGCAGTTTGACATTACAGACTGCAAAGGTGTGGGTTGGGGGAGGATTTGAGTTCTTGTCTTAACTTAAACGCCAGCCCCGCAATACAGTGCGAGCCTGTGGGGAAATCAATGCTTGGCTCTGGGTCAATGTGCAACGCGGGCTGTCATTTAGGTGTGAAATTGCCGGACTGATGACAGGTTGGCATTTTAGTTGTAGGTTGGAGACCAGCTGCGGTCTATTTCAATGCCGCGCCAGGTTGCTCAGCGGCACCTGCCGTCTTACAACGGAGTCACCGTTGGAATTCGACCGATAGAGAAAAACCCATTGTGAAAACCACCTCTTGGATAAGCCAGCTCTGTGGAAGTCGTGAGCAGTCGCCACTTTCAAATGGTACAAACAACCAAGATTCATAAAGTACTTGTCCCTCAACGTGCAGAGACGTTGTGCCTCACTCCAGCGAACTCGGGATACACAACCATTTATACAGCTGGGAGAAAGGGGTGGGCTCTAAATACAATTCCTGCCTCCTTTTCAGCTTGTTGATTAACTTCAGGAACATCACGAAACAAAGATGAGTAAACCAGTGCTGCAGAATTATCCCAGAGCCACGAAAAACAACGAGGATGATTCCTCACACATGCTATGTGTTCACCGCACGTTTACGGTATTAAGGACATTACAAATGCTGTAAATTAAAACAAAAATATTTTAAACACCATAGTCGTTTCCCCCCCTCCAAAATAAACTTGATTCGGAATTTTAAAAATGTATCCAAAACAAAAACTGTGCAAAGATAGGCTCAAAAGTGCTGGAGTTAACTCAGCGGGACAGGCATCTGCGGAGAGAAGGAATGGGTGACATTTCTTCTGAAGAAGGATCTCGATCCGAAACCGCACCCACTCCTTTTCTCCAGAGATGCTGCCTGTCCCACTGAGTTACTACAGCATTTTGTGTATCTTCGGTTTAAACCAGCATCTGCAGTTCCTTCAAAACTGTGTAAAGGCTCTCCCCACATTCGCAGTGGCTGCACATACACCCAATAGCGTTGTATTTGGTGGTAAACATCTAGCTTGTCCAGTCCTTGTATAATTTTATATGTTTTTTATAAGATTCCCCCTCATCCTTCTGAACTCCAGTGAATACAAGCCTAGTCTTTTCAATCTTTCCTCATATGACAGTCCCGCCATCCCAGGGATCAATCTCGTGAACCTACGCTGCACTGCCTCAATCACAAGGATGTCCTTCCTCAAATTAGGAGACCAAAGCTGTACACAGTACTCCAGATGTGGTCCCACCAGAGCCCTATACAACTGCAGAAGAACCTCTTTACTCCTGCACTGAAATCCTCTTGAAAGAAGACCAACATTCCATTAGCTCACAGAACGGTCGTCACAGATCGGTAGTCACAGAACGGGCCATTATAGCAGGCACCTTTACCACTCATGTGGCCCCCTGGGGTGATATCCCTCCGTTGGAGAGGAAATTAAAGAATGGGCAATCCAGGGTTTGCTCTTATCAGGCAACTTAATCATCCTACCACAACCAGAGAGCAGTGCTGAACTACTATCGATCTCTTTGGTGACCCTCGGACTATCTTTGATCTGACTTTGCTTGCTTTACCTTGGACTAAACGTCGTTCCCTTATCTTGTATTTACACTGTAAATGATTGATTGTAATCATGTATTGGCATTATGCTGACTGGTTAGCATGGAACAAGAGCTTTTCACTGTACCTCGGTACACGTGACAATAAACTAAACTGATCCTTTCATTTTTGTTGATTTTGCAAGTTCTCCCCACGAACCAGCGGGTTGCCCCCAAGTGCTCTAGTTTCTTACCAAATCCAAAAGGTATGTTGAAATGTACATTGGTTATTTGGAGTTGGTGGGTTCATTATCATCTGCACAAGTACTGTGAGGTGCATACAAACAGACACAAGTCCTGATTATAGCAGAATCATAGGCACACAGACTCAGACAAACACACACAAACATGAATGACGCATAAATGGCACATGCAGTTCTGCATATGAAAAAAAGGAAAGTGTGCAAAAACAAGACATTAGTGCAAGACAACGAGAAGAAAACAAGTCCAAGCTAGTGCAAGAGGTGGTATGTGCTATTTGGTTGCCAAGGTAAGATTAAGGTTTTGCAGGTTAAAGCCCTGTCCCATGGTGCGAGTTCATTCCAAGAGCTCTCCCGATTAAAAAAAAATCAAACTCGTGGTAAGCACGGAGAATGAACGTAGCGGGTACGTCAGAGCTCGGGATGTCTCTTAGCGCTAACGGCAGGTACTCGGGAAGACGCGCTAACGGCAGGTAAGCATGGGAAGACTCGTGAAGATTTTTCAACGTGATGAAAAATGTCCACGAGAGCCCCGAGTACCGACGAGTGGCCATTACCGTAAATATCCGAGTTCGAATCAGGGCAAACTCGGGAGAACTCTTGGAATGAACTCGTACCATGGGACGGGGTTTCAGTTTAACATTCAGATAGTGATGAAAAAGTAGCTGCTCCTGAACCTGGCACATGCAACCTCAGGAGTCCAAAGATAGACACTAAGACAGAGCTGGAGTAACTCAATGGGACAGGCAGCATCTCTGGAGAGAAGGAATGGGTAATTTTTCGGGTCGAAACCCTTCTTCAGATTCCAAAGTATTGCCCGACGAGGGCTTCGCTGTAATGATAAATACCACCTTTGAGAGTTTGTGTCTTATGTAGGTACTTTTGATGGTGAGGAAGGCTGAGCCCATGATGGGCCAGGGTAAGTCCACCACTCTCTGCAGCTTGTCACAGTCCTGTGCATTGGAATTGCCACATCAGGCCGCAATACAAGCAGTCACGATACTCCTTGTTGTACATCTCTGGAGGTTTATTGAAGTATTTGGCAATGTGCCAAATCTCTTTAAACTTCTACCAAGATATGAAACAAAGTGTTGGAGTTTGAGGGTCTGAGAACATCACTAGGGGACATGCACCCGATGTTGGGACCCTTCTTCAGACATGTGGTGGTGGGGGGTGGGGGAGAATGGTGGAAGGGAGGTGGGAGGACAAAAATGGGTGAGTGATAGGTGGATACATGTGACGGGGAGTGGGCTGATTGGCAGAGGGGTTGACAAAGGCCAGAGATGAAATGACAATAAATGTGAGATAAACAGAGATAGAGAGATAAATAGAGAGATAGAGAGATGGGTGGACGGTCGGATGAACGTACAGGGAGTCAGATAGATAGACAGACAGACAGATAGATGGATAGATACATTAATTTATTTCCTAAGCAGGGCCGAATTTAGATGAAGAGAGGCCCTAGGCTATTCCACTTGTGAGGCCCCTCCCAATCCCCCACCCCCAAGACGAGAGGAAGATGGAAGAGTCCACCAGATTGACACCGATGTGCAGCCGAGTGTGGCCAATGAGATAAGGGCTGGAAAGCTGCGCTTTTTATTTATTGCCAGTGCTAGTGTCGAGTTATCAGCTTAAAACACTATTATTCTGAAATGGAGGGTAAGGAAAATTACTGAAGTGTTGTTTAGAGACTACTGTGTGTTGTGAACCGAGATGAGAAAGACTTTTTTCACACAGAGTGAGTGGTGAGTCTCTGGAAACTCTCTGCCACAGAGGGTAGTTGAGGCAGTTCATTGGCTATATTTAAGAGTGAGTTGGATGTGGCCCTTGTGGCTAAGGGGATCAGAGGGTATGGAGAGAAGCAGGTACGGATACTGAGTTGGATGATCAGCCATGATCATATTGAATGGCGGTGCAGGCTCGAAGGGCTGAATGGCCTACTCCTGCACCTAATTCTATGTTTCTAAGTTTCTATGTGACAGCATATGTAAGAAAGGCCTATGACAGTGTGAAAAATATTATACACCAGGCCCGTACGAAGCTTTTCAAAAAGGGGGGTGGCATGGCAGGTTTACAAACATTTTATGTGAAATAAGTGCACGCAGCACATATCACACGTGCAAAGCTGAAAGACCCTTGCGGCCGGGTCCTTTCAGCGCCCGCTTAAGGCCCTTGAAGCTCTGGGGTTTTAGATGCTCTCTGGTGCATTCTGAGCCTTATTTTGGAGCATTTCTGCACCAAATTTATGACCAATATTTCAGAAATAATTTTGGTTGAGTCAAAAGTTGGAACGGGATGATTAGGGTCATTGTTGTATACATTTTTTAAAATCAAGAATTGAAGCTGTCCTGTTTTAATAATCAAGTTGTACTGTAAAATGTAATGTAAAATGTTATGGAGCATGCAAAGACTGCAAATAAAATACTGTAAGTTTTTGCAGTAAATAAAACCTTTTTTTAGAAAATGTTTTGTGTGTTGATTTGATTGCCTGTTACTGTTCGACTGTGTTAGTGTGTTAAAAATATGAAGCAAAATGAAAGTCGCAAACTATGGAATTCATATTTTTCAGTATTATTATCAAGGAAAAGAAAGCAGTTCCAATTGTTTGTTATTATTCATATGGAGGAGAAAATATAATTGTTCCTACCTTCATTTTGCAATCTCACTAAAGATAATCCCCCTTTCCCTCTCCCCCTCCTCCTTCCCCCTCCCTCTCCCTCTACATCTCTCTCACCATCTCTCTCTCCCCTCCCCCCTATCCCCTCTCTCTCTCCCCCTCCCCCCTCTCACACCCCCCTCTCTCTCTCCCTCCCTCCCCCTCTCGCGCCGCAGACACCGCAGCCCCCCACCGGCCCTGAGAAATGGGCACTCTCGCAACGCAATATTCTACTACTTACCTGGAGTAGACACGAGGCATCGAGGTGATTGTGTGGAGTGCAAATGGAGATCTGAACCCGCCCGGGCCCACTGCACACGCGCGGAGAGTCAGCGTCACTTTGCGTCACTTTGCGTCACTTTGCATCACTTCTGCGTCACCAACTTACCCAAACTGCGCAGGCACGGATGGTCGCAATTTTTTTCCCCAGAACCTTCAGCGGCCGTAACCAGAATTTCAGGTAATTTCCGTCAAAGTGGAAACGCTGATAGTGCTCCAATTTTTTTTTTCTCTGGATTTTTTTTACACTGGCAAAAAAACACCTTGGCCGGATGCCCCCTAGATTTTGAGGACCTAGGCTTCAACCTAAGAGGCCTGTAGGTAAATCCGGCCCTGCTGAGGCCCCCCTAGATCTCGATGCCCTAATCTAGATCTCGAGGCCCGGCCCTGATGGAAAGGAAATAGTAAGAATCTATTTGGATAAAATCGACTCCATCTAAAGTTTCTACAACTGGATTCAGCAAGACAGATGTTCTCCTATTCACCCCCCTCTCTGCTAGGAACAAGAAGAATATCTCAAGGGTTGAATATATCAAATCAAAAAAGCCAAGGTTTGATCCTAAGGGGTTAGTAATGACTGATGGATGAGTTAAATGAGTTTGTGGGAGAGGTTTCCAATTCTATATTATTGTTGTGAGTTGAATTAATCCCTATAATGATGGGATTGGGGCACACTTCATTGGCCCTTTCCTTGTGTAGCATGCTAACACATCGTCTAGACTCAACTATGTTCAATTGTTTTGAAAATATAAGGTGACTGCTGGCTGAGGCACAATACTCAATATATGACTCACTGTCTTTAAGGAAAGTGAAGGGGTAACAATTGTTTAGAAATTGGACGAGGAATAAAAGATTTGTTATGGCCTATTCTTAAAGAACATATGAATATGTGAACCTCATGACAAAGATAAATGTGAAAATTACTAATATGGAACGAAAGCCAATATGAAATAAACCATACTGGAGGGTCAATTTGAATGTTAAGAATTAAATCTGATATGAAATATTTTGTCACGAATTGCTTAGCATTTCTGTATCAGCTGTTTAGGCTCTGAAAAATGATGTAATCTAAGATGCGGTATTATTTCTTACATTTCTATCCAATGTAAAATTGTTCTGTTTCACGCGCTGTCTTGGATCCTGTGATCTGCGACTGAGATTGACAATTTTACTTCGGAGTCACGTGAGTGACTACGTGAATAGAAGCCCGTACAGCCGTTGGTGCGTCATGACGTCAGACGCTGGTGCAGTCGCGGTTGGAGCAGCAGCGCTCCTCCGAGCGGTAAGTTTAAAAACGGAGGTAAGATTGTTGAAGTTTTTACCTTAGGTCATTTCTGCGACGGTTGAAGGAGATATGTTGCAGAAAGTAAAGAAGGTGTCGGCGAGGCGCTCCGCAGCTAGAAAGGAGAATGACCAGGAGAGTGTTGGGGAAGGAGGCCCGTCTGGTACACCTGGTCCGGTGCTGGCTACACAGCCAGTGGTTGCGGACCCACTGCCGGGGGGCAGTGGAGGCTTGTCAGTAGGGCGGAAGGCCACTGGCAAGTCTGTGTGGCCCGTAGATGAGTCGGGCCAGGAGGTTATACCCTCCATTGGAGAGTCCGTTTGCTCACGGCTCTCCCAAGTCGAGATTTTATTACAGAGAATGCTCGACAGGGACCAGCTCCGTGAGGAGGAGTGGTGCCCAAGCCAGGCTGATGGAGAGCTTGTGCTAGCAGCGCCTGTTTCAGGGCTGCAGAACTATCCTGCCTGTGAGGAGGATGTTCCATCAGTGCAGTTTGATGACACTGAGTCTATGCTGGGGGAGGGCAGTAAAGAAGTTCGGGGGGAGGTAATCCCGAACATTGCTGGGAAGTTTGCTCAGCCTAGAGAGGCAGGAGAGGCGATTGATGGGGAATTTGGCTGAAGCCATTCAGTATATGCTCTCTCACCAGTTACAGGAGCTAGCTCTGGATAAAGCAGCAAAAGATTATAAGGCTCCTATTAATTGTGATCTCCTAAAGGTACCGTGGTTAATCACCAAATTTGGTCACAGATGGGCATGCCTGCTAGGGCCCAGGAGATGAAGTTCCAAAAAGTGCTGAAACTGTTGGCAGCAGGTATTACAGCTGTGGTGAAAATGATTGACCCAAGCAATGTGGTTGACGCACACCAGGATGGACTGGGATTTCTTTGCAGTGCGTTTTTGAAATCAACAACATCAGGAGGGCTGCTATTAGGCCAGTGCTTAATCCAAGTTTGGCAAGTTTGTGCAAACCACCCACTGTACCACCACAAAATCTGTTGTTTGGCGGTAACCTAGCGAAAAGAGTCAAAGATTGTCATGAAGATGTTAAGACTATGGCCCTCATTAAGCGGCTGGTAAGCAGAGCAAAAGGTTTTCGCCATATTGGAAAGGAACTAATGTGGATGCAGGAGAAGGAACGAGCCATTCAGGTTTCCAATTTCGGAACTGGCAGGCTGCCAGCCTGAGGGGGAAGGTGCCTTTCTCCACAAGAGGTCGAGGACAACAAGGTCTGCAAGGAAAGATGCAGGTAAGAAAAACATCAACCAGACGATAAATTAATTGATGTTCCTGTTCAAAGTGGGGAAGGTTAAAATTGTTTCTCAAACAATGGCAGCAGTTGACATCTGATTCGTTCATACTTAGTAGTATTGAAGGGGTGAAAATTGAATTTTACTCTAAGGCCAGTCTACCTAATCAACATTTTCCAGTTGTAAACTTGTTTTTCCAGATGATGAAAATGTGCTTATTCAAGCAGAGATTCAGTCGTTGCATAAGAAAGGGGTAATTGAGCCTTCTGTCTATCAAAGTCGACAATTTGTGTCAAATATATTTCCCAGATCTAAAAAGACTGGGGGGTGTAGAATTATTTTGGATTTATCAAGTTTGAACAAGTTTGTTTGTTATAGGCATTTCAAAATGGAAACCTTTATCACGGCCAAACATCTAGTGTCCAAAGGGTGTTATATGGCAACTATTGATTTGAAGGATGCGTATACTCAGTGTCTATTCATGAGGATGATAGAAGGTATTTGAAATTTAATTGGATGACGCAGCTGTGGCAATTCAGGGCATTGCCGAATGGACTAACTTCAGCTCCTAGGTTATTTACTAAATTGGTAAAACCTGTGTTAGCGTTACTTAGAGCTAAGGGGCATGTGGTAATGGCCTACTTGGATGATATTCTGATTGTTGGAAAGACTCATGCTGAAACTCAATCATCAGTTTCAGTTGTTAAAATCACTTTTGAGCAATTGGGATTTGTGATTCATCCAGATAAATCTAAATTATCACCAGTCCAAATTATTGATTATCTGGGATTTACCATTAATTCAAATCACATGTTGGTGACTTTGCCAGGGATAAATTGAATCAGTTATTGAGGACTGTGTTAATCTCATTAGAGAACAAAGGCCTTCAATTAGACAAGTAGCCAGGTTAATTGGGAAGTTGGTGGCAGCATTTCCAGCTGTGCAGTATGGTCCTCTGCATTATCAACAATTACAACGATCAAAGGAACAGGCACTGAGAATACAAAGGGGCCATTTTGATAGGCCTATGCAGTTGTCAGCTGGGGCGATTGCTGACATACAATGGTGGATAGCAAATGTTTCAACAAGTTTTAGGAAGGTTTTGGTGGAACCACCGTCATTGATATTACAGACTGATGTAAGTTGCACTGGGTTGGGGTGCAACAGACATGTCTTCTAGTTGTGGAGGCAGATGGAATGTGGATGAGACATCGCTTCTTCAACTAAGAGGGATTAAATTATTTAGAGTTGTTGGGCACCTGGTATGGGCTCAAAGCTTATTGTTCCACAAGGAGGGATCTGCATGTGCAGGTTCAGATTGACAACACCACAGCAGTGGCATATGTAAACCACATGGGTGGAGTTAAGTCACAGTCTTGTGATAGACTGGCTAACCAGATTTGGAGCTGGTGTATTGACCAAAATATCTGGCTTTCAGCACTTTATTTGCCAGGAAGGTTCAACACGGTAGCTGACACTAGATCACGTCAGTTTAATGACAACATTGAATGGATGTTAAATCAGGATGTATTTAACCAAATGATTGTTCAGTATGGATTGCCAGATATTGACTTTTTGCATCTCGATTAAATCATCAGTTACCTCGATATGTTTCATGGGAACCAGATTCTGAGGCAGTAGCAGTGGATGCGTTTTCACTGCATTGGGGAGGAATGTTTGTGTATGTATTTCCTCCATTCTGTCTCATCAGCAGATGTTTGCAAAAGATCAAGGAAGACTCCGCTTCAGGGGTATTGGTAGTGCCAGATTGGCCTACACAAGCATGGTTTCCCGTTGTATTACAAATGGCTAGGGAACCTTACATGCTTATTCCCAAGAATAAAAATCTACTGGTAAATCCAGTCACTGGGGATCAACATCCTTTACATGATCGTATTGATCTGTTAATTTGCAGATTTTAAGGAGGCCATACCTGGGGAGAGGACTGTCTCATCGGACTGTGGATGTGCTCACGTCGGCCTGCAGGGACAGTACACAGCAGCAATATGTCACCTACATAAAGAAGTGGGAGCAATTTTGCCTACAGCAGAATATTGTATATCACACTGCAGGGATCACGGACGTATTGGAGTTTTTGCCAACTCTTTATTTCGACCAAAAAATTAAGTTATAGTGCGATCAATTCAGCCAGAAGTGCTCTGTCTTCTCATTTACCTATGAATGCAGAATTGCATACAGTAGGGACACATCCGTTAGTTTTCACAATTAATGAAGGGAGTTTTCAATTCTAATCCTCCTAAACCCAGGTATGCCGGGATTTGGAATGTGAGTGAGGTTCTTATGGTTCTTCGCCAGTGGGCTCCGGTTACAAGCCTATCTATAGCCAAATTAACTATTAAGGTGGTCATGCTTATGGCCTTGGTTTCAGCTCAACGTGTACAAACGTTGCAAAAGCTACGGCTGGATAGAATGCATGTGTCGGCAGATACCATTATATTCTATGTCTATGATTTGCTTAAACATAATAGAAGAGGCAAGACAGAATGTAAGATTGTGTTTTCAGCATATCCCGCAGATGATCGCTTGTGTGTAGTCTCACATTTATCTCGTTACATTGAGATTACTCAACCTCTGAGAGGAACAGAGTCGGCTTTGTTCATTAGTCACAAAAAACCACACAGTAAGGTGTCGGTGCAAACAATTTCAAGGTGGCTAAAGCAGGTCCTGGCAAGTGCTGGAATTGATACTGATATCAATTCATTCTCATTCCACCAGGGTGGCATCAACTTCCACGGCAAGGGCGATGGACGTGCCAATAGACCATATCCTCGCGGCCGCAGGATGGTCCAGTGAGCTAACTTTTCAGAGGTTTTATCACAAGCCGATTTCAAGGCTCGGGATGTTTGCTGATTCTGTTTTGAGTACTGTTACACTTTCCCCCTGAGTTAGAGGGGTTTGTTATGATTTGTTTGTAAATAAACTGTTATTCATTTAACAAATGTGCTAATGATGCATGATTGATTGTTAACGACTTTTGAGTCAATCCAGGCAGTGTGAACGGCGGATTTCGATCTGCGGCGTGAATTCACAGTGCTTTGAAGTCTTCACGTAGTCACGTGACTCCGAAATAAAATAGTAAGATTAAACGAGAACTTACCAGTTTGAAGTTTGATCTTTATTTTATGAGGAGTCGAGTTGAGGGACTACGTGCCCTCCGCTCCTACCCTCATAGATCTCATCTGGTAGTTCTAGTTTTATCATCTTACCATTGTACTTCAGTCATTGTTAGCTGTGAATTCATTCCGCTGCTTTGAAGATTGACGCACCAACGGCTGTACGGGCTTCTATTCACGTAGTCCCTCAACTCGACTCCTCATAAAATAAAGATCAAACTTCAAACTGGTAAGTTCTCGTTTAATCTTACTATTTAACTCCAATAACATCACAGCAAAGGATTAGTTTAGTTTAGGGATACAGTGTGGAAACAGGTCCTTCAATCCACTGAGTCTGCACTGACCAGTGATCCGCACACACTAAAGGGCCTGTCCCACTTGGCGATTTTTTCGGCGACTGCCGGCATCGCTGACTGATGCGGCGTGATGACGTATTGACGTGCGGTGTTTCCTCAAGTGCCGCAACATTTTTTTTTGTCACTGCTTGTTTTTGAAATGTTTAAATTCTTTTGGCGACCCTGACATGACGCCGGCAGTCGCCAAGTGGGACAGGCCTTTAACACTGTTCTACACATTAGGGAAAATTTACAATTTTACCGAAGCCAATTAACCTACAGACCTGTACGTCTTTGGAGTGGGGGAGGAAACTGGAGGGCCCAGAGAAAACCCATGCAGGTCACGGGGAGAACGTACAAACTCCGTACAGACAGGACCCATGATCAGGATCGAACCTGGGTCTCTGGCGCTGGAAGGCAGTAACTCTACCGCTGCGTCACTGTGCCGACTAAGTTGGGATACTTTAAATCCATGCAGAATGTCATCTGCAAGCCAGGAGAGGAGGTCCTGATGTTGTCAGAGTTGCCTGGATTGTTACAGAGAACAATGTCTGCTCCGAAGATAGACATAAAAAGCTGGAGTAACTCAGCGGGACAGGCAGAATCTCTGGAGAGAAGGAATGGGTGACTTTCCGGGTCGAGACTCTTCTTCAGACTCACCCCGAACAGTCTCAACCCGAAACGTCACCCATTCCTTCTCTCCAGAGATGCTGCCTGTACCCGCCGAGTTACTCCAGCTTTTTGTCTCTGTCTTCGGTTTAAACCAGCATCTGCAGTTCCATCCTACACACAATGTCTGGCTGAGTAGATCCTGAATTTATGCTATGGTTCGAATAGAAATACATATATATCCAGAAAACAACTAATTTGCAGATGTTGTTCATCTGAGACAAAAACAGAAAACAGTAGAAATACTCAGCAGGTAAAGCAGCATTAGTGGAGAGGGGCCACAGTTTAATAACTTTTCATTCGACTTAAAGATTTCATTAATGTAAACATAGTTTTAATTTTTGAATGCTGGAGCCATTTCAGAAACTGCGTCGTTGATAGTTGTGCACCTCTTGGGCACTGTCACTTTCATTATTCCATTGAGTAAGAATCATCTTATTATTCCATTGAGTAAGAATCATCAAATAATATTTAAATAGTATTTAGTGATAATTAGATTATACGATTGCATAAAGAAGTCCTTTAAAACGTAAACCCATAAACGTGACTTGGGTACCACATCAGAACTGAGAAAATAGCCACAAAAAGCTGGAGTAACTCAGCAGGACAGGTAGCATCTCTGGAGAGAAGGATTGGGTGACGGTTCGGGTCAAGTCCCCCTTTTATAGACCCGAAACTTCACCCATTCCTTCTCTCCAGAGATGCTGCTTGTCCCGCTTGTTACTCCAACTTTTTGCGTCCATCTTCGGTTTAAAGCTGCAACTGCAGTTCCTTCTTGCACAGAACTGAGAGAAGCCTGTTTATTTTTCTTCGTTAGCATTGCTGTGCTTTCCGATGACCTGTGCAAGAGAACTCCAATAATTCCAATAACACACAGTAGGCACTGGACAAGCGCCAATGAGGAGCTGAAGTTGAGCCAGGGGAGGGAGATAATCAGAGTGGGACTATGGTTAACATGAAGAATGCGAGAAATGTTGTAATATCTGTAATGACAGTGTTTTATAGTAGAAATAAACACCAGGAGAAAGACAGTAAAATCAATGACATTTTCGAACAGAAAGTGAATAAAACAAACCTAGTCCTTGAAATGTAATTTAATTGTGCCATGCCCTAACATGTTCCCCATTTTTGCTACAAATGGACTATGCCATAAGAAATTTCAATCAGTTGCTGATTTTCTTTTCATTCATAATATATCTCCTTATTTTGCATCCCTATTTAGAAAGTACTATCTGAGAATGACGAAGCTTTTCAAGTACAATTATAAAATTAAAACAGAATGCTACGCCGTGGGTGCGTGTGATGGAAGTAGATTAATTCTGCAACTAAAATGTTTTTTAAGATACCATATATCTCCTAACTAATCTAAGATGCAGTACTATTAACAACAAATGATCATAACAGAGATGGAAGAACTGGTTTAATTTAGTGCAATGAACAGCAGGAACTGAGGTTTCGGCCACTTCAGTCGTTTGTTACTCCAGTTGTGGAAATAGCTTCATGGATTGGAATGGAGCAGATCAGGGTGGCGATTGCTGCTGTCTCATTCGCAGCAACTCGCGGTAGAGTTGCTGCCTTAGCGCCAAAGACCAAAGGTTCGATCCTGGCTACGGGTGCTGTCTATATGGAGTTTGTACATACTCCCTGTGACCAAGTGGATTTTCTCCAGGATTTCTGGTTTCCTTCCACATTCCAAAGAAGTACAGGTTTGTAGGTTAATTGGCCTCGGTTAAATTTGTAAATTGTCCCAGTGTGTCGGATAGTGCTAATGTACGGGATGATTGCTGATTGACGTGGACTCAGTAAGTCGAAGGGTGTGCTTCTACGCTGTATCTCTAAAGTCGAAAGTAAGCAATTTTACATTTCTGTACCTCTTGCCTGATGGGAGAAGGGGAGAAGAGGGAGTCACTAGGGTGAGACTTGTCCTTGGTTATGCTGAAGGCCTTTTGGAGGCAGCATAATGTGTAATAGAGCCAATGGCAGGGAGGTTGGTTTGTCTGATGGTCTGGGCTGTGTCCATAATTCTCTGTAATTTCTTACTTGGAGCTGTTCCCAAACTATGCACTGACACATCCCAATAAAATGCTGAGTCTATTATAAATACATGTTACAGGTAAATGACTTTTGCAGGGAATGCTACTGCTTTTGAACACATGTTCTTTTGCTTTGGATAACCTTTAACTAACAGCTAGGTAGTTCTGGAGACCAGAAGGAGATGTCAAGGAGAAGTTGGATGATCAGCCATGATCATATTGAATGGCTGTGCAGGCTCGAAGGGCCGAATGGCCTACTCCTGCACCTAATTTCTATGTTTCTATGTCACAATTAAAATGAGGTGTTGCACTTTGGGTGGCCAAATGAAATGTGTAAAATGAATGGCAAGACCCTTCACAGCATTGTTGTGCAGAGGATCTTGAGGTCCAAGTCTATAGCTCCTTAAAAGTGGCAAGGAGATATATGGTATGCTTGCCTTCATTGGTAAAGGCATTGAGTATAAGAGACAGGAAGTAATTTTGCAGCTTTATAAAACTTCGGTTAAGTTGCATTTGGAATATTGTGTGCAGTTCTGGTTGTCACATTACATGGAGGATATGGAGGCTTTGGGGAGGACACAGAAGAGGTTTATCACAATGCTGCCTAGATTGGAGGGTATTAGATATAAGGGGAGGTTGGATACATTTGTATTGTTTTCTCTGAGGCATGGTTATCTAATTATGAGTGCCATAGATAGGGTAGAGAGTCAAAACAGTTCACCCAGCGTGGAAATATCAAAGACTCGAGGGCACAGCTATAAGATCAGAGTGGACAAGATTAAAGGAGATGTGCAGGGCAAGTTTGTTTACACAGTGAGTGGAGGGTGCCTGGAGGTGGTGGAACCATGTACAATAATGGTGTATAATCCATGCAGGAAGGAACCTCACGTCATGAAACGTAGCTACGCCGTGTCGCAGAGACAAAGCGACAGCACCGTAAGGAGAGAGAGAGAAGGGGGCCAGACGACTACCAACCACCGCCAGTCTCCACTGCCCACGTTGCACCAAGGTGTGTCGATCGCGGATTAGCCTCTACAGACATCTGCAGACCCACAAGTAGACGACCCTATGGAGAGGAGAGGATAGTCATACTCGTTTCGAGTGACCAGCGATGATGATGATGATAAGAGGCTTATAGATAGGAACATGGATATGGAGGGAATGGAAGGTATGGATCACATTGATTAGTTTAACTTGGAATCGTGGCTGGCACAGACAATGTGGGCCACAGGGCCTGTTCTAGTGCATTACTGTTCTATCTTCAATAAAGCTGTACATAATAGGGTTACTTTAACTGCATTTGTAATAACAGCATTACACAAAGCTACACATCATTCCATGTATAATGCTTACATCATGGAGAGCCAATTTGCATCATAAAAGTTAATTCTGCATTGCCAGTGATTGCAGTGATTTATAATATTGTGTTACCTATGTGTGCAGGTAATATAATTCAAAAGATTTGATCTGTATAACGTGACATATTTTTCAGTGATAATAAATATTTTAAGGTTGATGATATTAATAGCTGTTAAAGTTTAACAGATTCCAAAAACCGTTAGGCATGTTGGGCCGATCCATAATGTAGTCTACAAGAATGTAGATGCCAAAGCCAATACTAGATTGTGTAATTATCTGTGGCATTACATATTGGTTTTATTGTCTGTTCTGAAAAAAAACTTTAATAAGAAACAGACAGGCGCACATGCTATACTTGCAAGGAAAAGGATTGTAGCCTGAAATCTTTCAATCTCTGCCAATAAAGCAGTTTGTTAGGTTAGCTCATCTATGTGAGTAAAACCTCAGTGGATCAGAATTAATTAAAGTATCAAACTACATTTTTAATTTAAATTGAATTTAATCCAAAGTAAACAATTTTGAACAATTTTGCACAATGTAGATCAGATTGGATTAAATTTAAATAGGGTAGAATCAGTAAGATTAATAATGATTTAAGTAGATTCCCCTCGTGTTTTGTGTAAAGATCGAGAAAGCAAATCAATATTGAGCGCAATTATTGCATTAACGTGAATATGTTTTTTTGGCCAGACACAGAAATATGTTTCTGCTAACGTCTAGTTTGCCTCAGGATTTGTATTAAAGGGAAGACTCTCCTATGAACCATAACCTTGGCATTTTTGATGAAATCACATATTTGTTGGCAACCTAGTAAATCATCGCTTTCAACCCTTAATCAGGTCAGTACACCCTGTGATATGAATGCATTTATTAAAAGTTTTCACTGCCTCGGAATAACAACTTCAAAAATGGCCGTGAAATAGTGGCAAGTAAATTAGATACCGCGTGAAAATTTGGGAGGGGATTGAGGTGCACGATAAGCGAGTTCGGTATTTCAACTGCACATGCCCAGGTCATAGATCACTCGTGATAAACATTCTCAGCAGCTGTGCTGCTGCATGTATACAGACCTGCGTTTCATCCGTAGTCAGGATTGAACCCAGTTCTCCGGCGCTGCAAGCGTTGTTGAATTGCTACTGGACAGTCCCCGTCCCCTCCCGGGCATCCCATCTCTGTCCGGCGGCGGCCGGAGATGTCCAGGGTGACCCTGGACTGATGGGACACCGACCTGGAACAGTGGCAGCCCCAGGCTTACAGCCAACGCAGAGAAGAAGCGCTAACCCCAGCTCAACTCTGCCTGTCTCGCCGGGTTAACCGACAGCCCTGGACTGACACCGGGTCAGGAGCAGTGGCGACCCCAGGCTTACAGCCAGCGCGGAGGAGAAGCATTAACTCCAGCTCAACTCTGCTCCAAATCCCGAGGAACCCGTTCCCCGACGGGCCGGGGACCATCAGATGCACCTCTCGCCTTATCCAGTGGCTCGGTGCCGGCGAAAGCCAAGCTCCAGTCATCGACTGACATATATGACCTGCTGTATTACCAGTACAGTTCATCACATCCCAGTCACTCACCAACTAACAACTTTTATTAATCAGAATTCATGCGCTCCATTGCTTCCTCGCACAAATAGTGGTGCTGTGAACCTGGTGTAGCTTTTACACGCTGCCAACTACTCTACTGTGATAGCCACATGGCGCAAATAGTCAGGACTGACTGCACCTTATTACACGCTTCCTCTCACATGCAGGACAAGGTCTCACTTAACCAGAGACAGCAGGGTTTGATGGCCTAAACCCCATGGGGTAAATAGTGCTGGTTGTTATCAGAATGGCTAACGCAGCACTGAAAATATGGATGAATATGGCAATGTCATAGCTAACCTAGTCTTCACAATCTGCCCCCTTTACTGACTTGCCAGCAGCAGATATCATAAAGCTGTTCACTTCAATGTCAGATTGCTATTAAACTGTCTGCTGGTCAAATCATAAAGGAACTGGGCTTCCGATGAACCATCATCTCAAGTTTTCCACTTGAAAAGGCTGGCTCAGATGCTGACACAGCAGAAGACGTAAGACATAAGAAATGACTGACCCACCGCCTGGTCAGGAGAAAAGCATGTTGCAGGCGCAGGAGTCAGAGGATGAAGCTGTACAGATGCACTGTTGAGAACAGCTTAGTTGGGGCAGCACAAGGAAAAACGCTGGTGGAATTGCACAGAAAAATGTTTTGTTCAGTGGAATCCCTTCCAGAAAGCTTGAATTGAATGTCAAGGAGCCTGTTGGAATACAACTTTACTGAAAGCTTGACGCTTACCCTTTCAGCACGTAACTGACTGAGTCCTTGTTATGAGAAAGTGAATCTGATTTCGGAGATGTCTAAAAAAAGGTTATAACCTGAGAGCCTTTGTTATAGCCTAACAAACATCCAATCCGCACACAAATGCTACACAGGGAAATCAAGGTTGTTGCCAAAGATAGACACAAAAAGCTGGAGTAACTCAGCATTAATAGGTGACGTTTTGGGGGAAAACAGCATCTGCAGTTCCTTCCTACACATCAAGGTTATTGCCATACAGGTCCAGCCTAATGCTTCATTGCTAAAGCTTGCATTGTGCTCAGGCGATCTGGGTGTCAAAAGTAATCCTGCATTCCTAATACATGGGCCGCGGAACCTGGGGGCGGGGATGGGGGGGGCTGCAGCCCCTCCACGTTTTTGGCGAGACATGCTTCATAACCCGAAATTATCTCTTCTTCTGAGGACCTCCGACATCCAGAATCTCAGAACCAAAGATCATAGAGCGGAGCTCAGAACAAGCGCAAAGTGAGCGCGGCAAAACCACGACCAGCCATGGCGGAAACCGACTGCCCCCCCGCTCAGTCGCTCCGCTCCCTCACCGGGTACCCCCGAGGCCGGTGATCAGTGATCGCTCAGCCCCCCCACTTTCAAAAACGTTCCACGGCCCATGTAACACATTATTAAGGAGCTTGGCTTTCCATGTAACCGTGGTGAGAAGGGAATTGATGATGCCATTACAGTGTTGCAATCGGATGTGATCTTTACAGCCAGAAAGATAGAAGCTTTGCCCTTCCACGTACTGCCTAGTCTTCGTTTTCTTGCTATTCCTCACCACAGTGTTGGTGAAAAGGCTGTCCCCTCATAACATTGACACCAGCCCCTCCAATACAGCGTTGGCACAAGTACTTAGTGGAGGCAGCACATCCCGTTTCATCATGCTAATGTCTGCTTCTGCCACATTTTGCTGGCAGTGCGGCTTTCTCTGGATGTTTGATGGGCATACGTGATATCAGTTTAGTGAAGTCATCAAACATATCAGCAGAGGACAGGCACTGCGGGCCTAGTTTGGTTTAGTTGCTCAAGTATAGCTGGCACAGGAGAAGGCCATCAAATGAAAGCATCATGGCTACAATGCACTGAGTGTGATTTGTTGCCTTTGATCACATCCCAGCTGGAAGCTGCAGAAGTGGAATCCCTTTTTTTCAGCGCTGATGTAGGGCTCCCATAATCATCTGGATGAATATGGCACATCCTTGGGACAGCTTCCATCCTCTACTGGTGGTTTGCCTGCTGCTCGTTCCACAGTCATGGAATATTCTTGGGGAATGCTAAGCAAAGAACCTATTTTTTTGCGGGCAACTATTCACTGCGAAAGACTTGAGGTTATCAAACCTCATTAAGCAATGTTTGCATCGCAGCTTGCACTGCCTTGCAATACAAACAGGACTCACAATCACCTAACACTTGTACACCACAAAGAAATTAAATAGTGGTCAACTTTTATGTGATTGGTAATTCTTATAATCCCTGGATAGGAGATGGCGGGATGGGAATTGGCTCTCGTTCTGCAACTCTTGAAGATTAACTGGGGATGTTAAACTGGAACACCGATCTTCAAAATGAGTACTTGAGCCAAAGCAGTTTCCCAGAATTTGCTTGTTCTGCGTA
The DNA here is from genome assembly GCA_035221665.1 of Okamejei kenojei. Lineage (NCBI taxonomy): Eukaryota > Metazoa > Chordata > Chondrichthyes > Rajiformes > Rajidae > Okamejei > Okamejei kenojei. The sequence continues at coordinate 11,811,270 of CM069153.1, forward strand.
ATTCCAGTGGATGTCCACTTCCACCATGTCGCACCCAGTGGGATTTATTCCACAAATATGTGCTCATGTGAAGTTGCACTACACACAGTAAATGTCTAACACAGCAATTTCTTAACAAAACACTATATTGATCCTTGGTTATGCACCAATCTCACATAGAAGCAGTAAAGGAAACCTGATTCTTCTCATCACGCCTGCTCTCCTCATGACCTGTACTGCATTACTAATTGGATTGATATTCTGTCTTTATCTTCTCTCTGTCACAATTGTTGTAATTAAGATTCAACTGTACTATTTTATTACATTTAGACAATAGACAATAGACAATAGGTGCAGGAGTAGGCCATTCGGCCCTTTGAGCCAGCACCGCCATTCAATGTGACGTGGCTGATCATCCCCAATCAGTACCCCGTTTCTGCCTTCTCGCCATATCCCCTGACTCCGCTATCTTTAAGAGCCCTATCTAGCTCTCTCTTGAAAGTATCCAGAGAACCGGCCTCCACCGCCATCTCAGGCAGAGAATTCCACAGACTCACAACTCTCTGTGAGAAAAAGTGTTTCCTCGTCTCTCCGTTCTAAGTGGCTTACCCCTTATTCTTAAACTGTGGCCCCTGGTTCTGGACTCCCCCAACATCGGGAACATTTTTCCTGCCTCTAGCATGTCCAAACCCTTAACAATCTTATATGTTTCAATAAGATCCCCTCTCATCCTTCTTTAATCCATTCTTTCACTGAGCATTCTCACTACTGAAGTATCAAAGACTTCAGTTCTCTGCAAAATCAATACAGATAGTTTACGGCCTAGATGGCCACAAAAAGCCAGAGTAACTCAGCGAGTAACCAGTTGACGTCTCAGGTCAAAACCCTTCTTCTGACTGAGAATCAGGAGAGAGGGAAACTAGAGGTATGGAAAGGTACAGAACAGATCAGAGCCGGCACTGATGGCCAAGTAAAGGTAGAACCCACAATGGTTCATTGTTGGCCGTGGAAGAGGTGGTAATGAAGGGATATATGGATGCAAACAGTGGAACAGGCAGGACAACTCGGGTGGGAGAGGGGCGGAGAGAGAGGGAATGCAGGGATGAAATGAGAGAAATCTATATTCGGACCACATGGAGTAAGCTGCCTAAGCAAAATATGAAATGCTGTTCCTCCAATTTGTGTATGGCCTCATTCTGACAGTGGAGGAGGCCCAGGACAGGAAGGTCCATATGGGAATGGAAAGGGGACTTAAAGTGTTTGGCAATTGGGAGATCATGTAGGCCCAGACGGACTGAATGGAGGTGTTCAGTGACATGATTGCCCAGTCTGTGCTTGATCTCACCGATATAGAGGAGTCCACACTGAGAACAATGGAAGATGCCAATTCCTTGTATGTATACACTTGGCTAATAAAATGTATTCAATTCAATTCAATGAGGTTGGAGGAGGTGCAAGCAAGTGAACTTCTGCCTCATCTGAAAGGACAGTTGGGGTCCTTGAACAGAGTTGAGGGAGGAGGTATATGGACAAGTGTTGCATCGCCTATACAATAGATAGACACAAAATTTGGAGTAATTCAGTGGGTCAGGCAACATTTCTGGGGAGAATGGATAGGTGTTTTCAGTCGGGACCCATCTTCGGACTGATTGTAGTAGGGAGGGTGAGGAACAAAAACTGCAAGGTGGTTTGCCTGGGAAGTGATGAGTGAACCAAGAAGTTGTGGACGGGAGCAGTCTCGGTGGAAGGTGGAAAGGTGCGGAGACGGGAAGATGTGATTAGTGGGGGGGGGGGGATCACGTTGGAAGTGACGCAAATGTCGGCGGATAATGTGTTGGATGTGGAGGCTCGTGGGGTGAAAGGTGAGGACCAGGGGAACTTTGTCCTTGTTGTGAGATCAGAACTCCGGGAAGAGATGCAGGTGAGGGGTCCACCTATGACAGCCAGGGGAAAAACTATGATTGTTTAAACAATGTGCATGTGACAGTAGACTGTGCGCGGTCCTGGGATCAGGGCGCTGTCTCTACACCTGAGAAAGAACTGCCAGTCGGGCCGGTGCGGATTGCAAAATCTCCTGTGAAACCTGTGCTGGTTGAGTCATCGCCTGCAAAGAAACTCCCTGTGAAGGTTGTACCTATCGTGTGTGGACGGGGCGTCGAAGGACGAGAAGCCGAAGTGAAGAAGTGGAAGCCAAGATACCGAACGGACACGTCGCCGGAAAGCCAAATGACCAAAAGGGCACGACGCCGATAGGATACGAACCCGAATGGACGCTGCACCGAAAGGACAAATGCAGAACGGACATGACATCGAAACGCTGCGGAACGGACATGACGTCTCCGGGGACGGGATTTGCCCGACACCTTGTCAGCGATTGGTCCAGACCCCCGCATCCATCATATCACTGGCCGGAGGAGACGGGAGGGTGGGGGGATTTTTAATTTTCCTTTGCCGCTTTTGGACTTGCCTGAATATAAAATAAAACCCCGTGTGATTGGATCACAGCAGCTTGGAGTCACTGCCAAAGATCATAGAGCAGATTATTTTTGTAGGCGTTGATCTACCACAGTGCTTGGGGTTAAGAGGCTGGAATCTCTCTCTCTCTCTCTCTCTCTCTCTCTCTCTCTCTCTCTCTCTGTCTCTCTATCTCGTTCTTTCTTTGTCTCTCTCTCTCCCCCCCTCCTTTCTCTCCCTCCCCCTCCCTCCCTCTCCCTCTCTCTCCTTCCCTCCCCCTCTCCTGTCTGTCTGTCTGTCTGTCTGTCTGTCTGTCTGTCTGTCTGTCTCTCTGTCTGTCTGTCTGTCTGTCTGTCTGTCTGTCTGTCTGTCTGTCTCTCCCTCATTTGGCGTTTTGCAAGGACAACTGCATCTGCAGTTCCTTCCTATTGAAGAAGAACCCTGTCCCGGAACAACTCCTATTCCATTCCCTCCACAGATGCCGCCTAGACCACTGAGTTCCTCCAGCACTCTGTGTTTTTTATTTAACTCTGAAATTGAAGATAGACACAAAAAGCTGGAGTAACTCAGCGGGACAGGCAGCATCTCTGGATAGAAAGAATGGGCGACGTTTCATGTAGAGACCCTTCTTCAGACAATCACAAGTACACTCACCGATGAGAGTTCAGTTCAGTCTGAAGATGGGTCTTGACCCGAAACATCACCCATTCTTTCTCTTCAGAGTCGCTGTCTGTCCCGCTGAGCTACTCCAGCAATTTGCGTCTACCTTCGGTGTAAACCAGCATCTGCAGTTCTTTCCTACACTGTTCTAGTAAATCTTGTCTGCGCTCTCTGCTGTACAGTGTAGTGTCCAATATCCCAGCCTTAATGAAACCAATGTTTTAATGAAGTTCAACACAACCCACTTGCCTTTGTACCCTGCACCTTCAGTTATTAACCCGTGCAAATGGTTGGCATTGTTGATACTGCATATTTTTTACAATTTCCCCTATCATCCTGAGTGTGGTTTCCTATTGGGAAGCAGAATATTGTTTGTTGCGGTTGGTTAGATCAGATGAAAGCTGGTTCTGAAAAGTGTTTCATTTTTCCCAATGCATTTGATAAAGGTTTTATCTACAACTGACCCACTTTTCCAACCCGAAGGAAATCGCTGAGCGCAAAACGACCAGTACCGTCATATCATATCACTGAACCGACTCAGGGAACTAAGATATTCTTTAAAAAACAGTAATATGTTTTCGTCTGATTTCTCGATTCACAGCTAAAGGACCACTGGCCCTCAAGATGCACGGTAGAGTATGTATTGTGGTAGTCAAAATATAATTGTTACAACGTTACTATTGGTGTAAATGTCTATGGAACCAATTTGGATTATCATTTTGTTAAATCAACCAAGAGTTCCAATCACACGGGGTTTTATTTCATATTCAGGAAAGTCCAAAAGCGGCGAAGGAAAATTAAAAATCCCCCCCCACCCTCCCATCTCCCCCTGCCAATGATGTGATGGATGCGGGGGTCTGGACAATCGCTGACAAGGTCTCGGACAAATCCCACCCCTGGAGACATCATGTCCGTTCGGCGTCTTTTCAACGGAATGTCTGTCCTGTGTATTGTCCTTTCAGCGTGGAGTCCGTTCAGGTTCGTATCCTTTCGGTGTTGTGCGCGTTCGGTTAGTTGGCTTTTCAGCGTCGTGTCCGTTCGGTTATTTGGCTTTTAGGCATCGTGTCCCTTTGGTTATATGGCTTTTCGGTGTCATGTCCGTTCGGTTATTTGACTTTTCGGCGTCGTTATCGTTCGGTATCTTGGCTTCCGCATCTTCGCTTCGGCTTCTCGTCCTTCGACATCCTGTCCAGGTACCGTACCTATGGCGGCATCACCTGTAAAGAATACTGCTGAAGGGCTGTACCAACCATGTGTAGGACGGGTCTGCAAGCCTGTGATAAGATACACAGACGTTGGCTAGAGTCCTGGACTCTAACTACAACTGACATTACTCATACTCCGACTGCAGGCGTGGGTTCAGATCCCACTTCTGACACCATGTGTAAAGTACTGTTAACACTGAGTCATAGGACTTCATAATAAGTACTTTAATAAGAATACATACAGAGACCATAACGACAGTAGCTCAAACTGAAAGTATGATTGCTTACATTCCACAGGATGGCATGGTGGAAACCCGACATGGATTAGGGATCGGATCCTAAATAGCAAAACCAGACATGGATCAAATCAGCAATAGTGATTGATCTGTAGAAACCATGTTCACTAAAGCATGAGGACATCCTCATCTGCAAAGCCTCATCTTGGAAGCAGATGTGGCAGAGACCATGGAATTGAGAGTAGAGAATGTGTAGGAAGGAACTGCAGATGCTGGTTTACACCAAAGATACTGTAGATACAAAATGCTGGAGTAACTCAGTGGGACAGGCAGCATCGCTGGAGAGAAAAAATGGGTGTCCTTTTGGGATGGGATCCTTCTTCAGACTGAGAGTCATGGGAAAGGGAGCCCGAGATATGGAGGGGTAAGCTGTGAAAATGACAGATCAAAGCAGATGATAATAAAGAAATGTAGAATGGTTCATTGTTAGCTAAGGGGAAGGTGACAAGGAGGCATACAATCAGTGAAATTGATCAGAACGATAGTGAAACCAGTCGGAGAAGTAAGGACAGAGAGAGGGGAAAGAAAGGGTTATTTGAAGTTAGAGACATCAATATTCATACTGTTAAAGAAGGAACTGCAGATGCTGGAGAATCGAGGGTACACAAAAAGCTGGGAGGAACTCAGCGGTGCAGCAGCATCTAAGGAGCGAAGGAGATAGGCGACGTTTCGGGTCGAGACCCTTCTTCAGACTGGTCAGGGATCAGGGAAACGAGAGATATAGACGGTGATGTGGAGAGATAAGGAACAATGAGTGAAAGATATGCAAAAAAGTATCGGTGATAAAGGGAACAAGCCATTGTAAGCTGTTTGTGGTGTGAAAATGAGAAGCTGGTGCGACTGGGGTGGGGAGGGAGATAGAGATAGAGGGAATGCCAGGGCCCGAGGGTTGAGGGAGAGGTGGGAAGGGGAGGAGACAGCAAGGGTTAACAGAATTGAGAAAATTCAATATTCAAGCCCAAAGGATGCAGACTTCCCAGCGGAATATGAGTGCTGTTCCTCCAGCTTGCGATGTTGCTCACTCTGGCCGTGGAAGAGGCCCAGGACCGAGAGGTCGGATGTGGAATGGGAAGGGGAGTTGAAGTGCTGAGCCACCGGGAGGTCGGGTTGGTTATTGCGGACCGAGCGGAGGTGTTCGGCGAAGCGATCGCCAAGCCTCCGCTTGGTCTCACCGATATAGATCATCTGGCATCTGGAGCAGCGGATGCAGTAGATGAGGTTGGTGGAGGTGCAGGTGAACCTCTGTCGGACCTGGAAGGACTGCTTGGGTCCCTGAAAGGAGTGGAGGGGGGAGGTGAAGGGACAAGTGTTGCATTTCTTGCGGTTGCAAGGAAAGTGCCCGGGGAAGGGTAGAGTGGGAGGGGAGGGAAGAATTGACAAGGGAGTTGCGGAGGGAGCGGTCTTTGCGGAAGGCAGACAGGGGGGCGAGATGGGAAGATGTGGCGGTGGAGGGGTCACGTTGGAGGTGGCGAAACTGGCGGAGGACTATATGTTGTATTTGCCGGCTGGTGGGGTGAAAGGTGAGGACCAGGGGGACTCTGCCCTGTTTGCGAGTGGGGGAATGGGGAGCGAGGGCAGTGTTGCGGGGTATGGAGGAGACCCTGGTGTGAGCCTCATCAATAGTGGGGGAGGGGAATCCCCGTTCTCTGAAGAATGAGGCCATTTGTGATGACCTGGTGTGGAACACCTCATCCTGGGAGCAGATGCGGCGTAGACGGAGGAATTGGGAATAGGGGATGGAGTCCTTACAGGAAGCAGGGTGGGAGGAAGAGTAGTCCAGGTAGCTGTGGGAGTCAGTAGGTTTGTAGTGGATGTCGGTCAGGAGCGTATCACCTGCAATAGAGATGGTGAGGTCAAGGAATGGTAGGGAAGTGTCGGAAATGGTCCAAGTGCATTTGAGGAGCATTGAGAGAACGGGGATTCCCCTCCCCCACTATTAATGAGGCTCGCACCAGGGTCTCCTCCATACCCCGCAACACTGCCCTCGCTCCCCATTCCCCCACTCGCAAACAGGGCAGAGTCCCCCTGGTCCTCACCTTTCATCCCACCAGCCGGCAAATACAACATATAGTCCTCCGCCAGTTTCGCTACCTCCAACGTGACCCCTCCACCCGCCACATCTTCCCATCTCCCCCCCTGTCTGCCTTCCGCAAAGACCGCTCCCTCCGCAACTCCCTTGTCAATTCTTCCCTCCCCTCCCACTCTACCCCTTTCCCGGGCACTTTCCCTTGCAACCGCAAGAAATGCAACACTTGTCCCTTCACCTCCCCCCTCCACTCCTTTCAGGACCCAAGCAGTCCTTCCAGGTCCGACAGAGGTTTACCTGCACCTCCTCCAACCTCATCTACTGCATCCGCTGCTCCAGATGCCAGATGATCTATATCGGTGAGACCAAGCGGAGGCTTGGCGATCGCTTCGCCGAACACCTCCGCTCGGTCCGCAATAACCAACCCGACCTCCCAGTGGCTCAGCACTTCAACTTCCCTTCCCATTCCACATCCGACCTCTCGTCCTGGGCCTCTTCCACGGCCAGAGTGAGCAACACCGCAAGCTGGAGGAACAGCACCTCATATTCCGCTGGGAAGTCTGCATCCTTTGGGCTTGAATATTGAATTTTCTCAATTCTGTTAACCCTTGCTGTCTCCTCCCCTTCCCACCTCTCCCTCAGCCCTCGGGCCCTGGCATTCCCTCTATCTCTATCTCCCTCCCCCACCCCAGTCGCACCAGCTTCTCATTTTCACACCACAAACAGCTTACAATGGCTTGTTCCCTTTATCACCGATACTTTTTTGCATATCTTTCACTCATTGTTCCTTATCTCTCCACATCACCGTCTATATCTCTCGTTTCCCTGATCCCTGACCAGTCTGAAGAAGGGTCTCGACCCGAAACGTCGCCTATCTCCTTCGCTCCTTAGATGCTGCTGCACCCGCTGAGTTTCTCCAGCTTTTTGTGTACCCTCAATATTCATACTGCTGGGTTGTAACTGCCCAAGCAAAATATGAGGTGCTGTTCCTCCAATTTCCATTGAACCTCACTCTAACAATGGAGGAGGCCTGGGACAGAAAGCTCAGTGTAGGAATTGGAGGGGAAGTTAAAGTATTTTGCAACCGGGAGATCACCAGGTTTAGGCGGACTGAGCAGAGGTGGAACGATCGCCGAGCATGGTCTTGCCAATATATAGGAGTCGACACCTAGAGCAGCAGATCAATCAATCAATCAAACAAACTTTATTGTCATGTAGAAATACATCGATATATGCAATTCCAAACGAAATTCTGTTGCATTTGGCTCCCCGTGCAACACGATAATAAACTGAAGGATAAAATGGATAAGATGGATAAAAGGATAAAATAGATAAAAGGATAAAATAGACAATGGTGGCAGCCCATTACATGGCATTCAGGAGTCTGATGGCTCGTGGGAAGAAGCTGTTGCAGAACCTTGATGTTCTGCTCCTTATGCTACGATATCTTTTGCCCGAGGGCAGCAGAGTGAACAGTCCGTGATGGAGATGTGTGGGGTCCTTTATAATACTGCTGGCCTTAGACACACAACGTTTGGTCGCAATATCCCCGATTAATGGGGAGAGAAGTCCCGATTATTTTTTCAGCCATCCTCACCACTCTCTGCAATGACTTCTAGTCGGAGGCTTTACAGCCCCCAAACCAGACAGAGATGCAGCTGGTCAAAATACTCTCTACGGTGCCCCTGTAGAAAGTGGTGAGGACGGGATGGGGGAGGTGAGCTCTTCTCATCCGGCGCAGAAAGTGCAACCGCTGCTGCGCTCCCTTAACTAATGATGTGATGTTATTTGGCCAGGTCAGACTGTTAGTGATCTGCACCCCCAGGGACTTAGTGCTACTGACCACCTCCACATCGCTGTCATTGATGTGAAGTGGTGTGGGACTGTGCCGGTTTTCCCTGACGTCGACGATGGCCTCCTTTGCTTTTTCGACATTCAGGATCAGGTTGTTTGTATTGAACCAGTTGTTTCACCAGTTTCCCTGTAAGCCAGCTCATTGTCGTCCCGGATGAGGCCCACCACTGTTGTGTCATCTGCGTACTTCATGCTGTGGTTTGTACTAAACCTGGCACAACAGTCGTGGGTCATCAGGGTAAACAGCAGTGGACTCAGGACACAGCCCTGAAGGGAGCCGCCGGTGCTCAGAGAGATGATGTTAGAGGTGTTGTTTCCAACCCTCACTGACTGGGGTCTGTCAGTGAGGAAGTCCAGTGCCAGTTGCCAGTTACACATGGGGGTGCTGAGGCCCAAAGGACCCAGTTTGCTTATCAGGTGCTGAGGGATGATTGTGTTGAACGCTGAACTAAAATCCACGAACAGCATTCGCACATAAATGTTCTTCTCCTCTAGATGTTCCAGGCTCAGATGGAGTACGGAGGATACAGCGTCCTCTGTGGAGCGGTTTGGCCTGTAAGCAAACTGGTATGGGTCAAGTGTGGAGGGGTGTCTGGATGTAATATGGTCCCTGACCAGCCTCTCAAAGCATTTCATCATTATGGGAGTGAATGCTACAGGGTGGTAATCGTTGAGACATTGTATTTCGGATTTTTTTGGCACTGGTATGATGGTGGCAGTCTTGAAACATGATGGGACGACAGCCTGGTTCAGCGAGGTGTTGAAGATGTCCGTAAGGACATGTGCCAGCTGATCCGTACATTCCCTGAGCACCCGGCCTGGTATGTTATCAGGGGCCTGCCACCTTCCGTGCGTTCACTCCTTTTAGGGTCCTCCGGCCATCCACTGCATCAAGACTGAGTGCCTGTTCATCACAGTGAGGAATACCTTTTCTCGCAGGTGTGTTATTTAATGCCTCGAACCATCCAAAATAGTTGTTGAGTTCATTGAGGAACTCAATGTTGTCATCACAGGGTGGTGGAGCAGTCTTATAGTCCGTGATTGTGTTTTGATTCCCTGCCACATGTACCTGGTGTTCATGGGGTCATGAAAGAAGCTCTGGATTTTCTGACCATGGGCACGCTTTGCCAGCCTGAAGACTCGGTTCAGGTTGGCTCTCGCGGATCTGAGTGCCACCACGTCCCCGGATTTAAACGCGGCATTTCGTGCTCTCAGGATTCCACGTTTGTCAGGGGGCATCCAGGGTTTCTGGTTGGCCCGTATAGTGATGGTCTTGGTGACACAGACATCCTCTATGCACTTTTCCATGTAAGCAGACACAGACGCAGTGTACTCCTCCAGGTTGGTGTGTTGACTGTCAGTTGCAGCCTTCTTGAACATGTCCCAGTCCGTGCATTCAAAACAGTCCTGTAGTGTTGTCTTAGCTCCCTCTGGCCAGACCCTAACCTGCTTCACAGTAGGTTTTTCTTTGATAAGCAGGGGCCTGTATGCAGGAATTAGCACCACAGAGATATGGTCTGAGGAGCCAAGGTGGGGGCGGGGGACTGCCTTGAATGCCTTCTTGATGTTTGTATAGGATAGGTCCAGTGTGTTCACTCCCCTGGTTGCAAAGTCTACATGCTGGTAGTAATGTGGGAGAACTGTCTTCATGTTGGCCTGGTTAAAATCCCCAGCAACAATGAAAACACCATCTGGATGTATAGATTGCAATTCACTGATGGAACGATAAAGAGCATTCAGGGCCTCCTTGGTGTTTGCACTGGGGGGGATGTACACGCCTGTGATGGTTATAATGGTAAATTCCCTGGGCAGATAGAAGGGTCTGCATTTTATTGTCAAAAACTCAATGTCTGGGGAGCAATGATTTGAGACCACTGTGGCATTTTTACACCAGCTGTTATTAGTGTAAATGCACACACCACCACCCCGGGATTTCCCACTGAGAGCGTAGCTCCTGTCCGACCTGACTGTTGTTAACCCCTCCACGCTAATAGCACCGTCGGGAACAGAGGGGTCTAACCACGTCTCTGTTAGGATCAGGGCGCAGCAATCTCTCACCTCCCGTTTGGTTACCAGGTCCAGCCTCAGGTAGTCCAACTTATTCTCCAGGGAGCAGACGTTGGCGAGCAGAATGGATGGAAGCGGTGTCCTGCAGGGGTTAGCCTTCAGTTTCGCCGTTAGCCCCCCACGAGTACCGCGCTTCTGCTTCCTGTTGCACCGTTTCCTCCTCCTCCGAGAGCTGGCCAGTGCTGGTAGGCCGCTGGCTCCAGCCGACACAGCAGTCCGAGACTCCGTAGAGTCTCCAGAGTAACCCGATTCACGACCGCCGGACTGCTGGACGCACGCAGTTTCAACAGTTTCAACGCACCGAACAGCGACCATCAGACTCTGGATTGAACAAGTAAGTGAATGATTTTTTACCTTTAAATTTCTGTTACGGTCGGGAGCCAATGCAGCTGCAGCTGAACATGGCACCGCCATCTTGAGAGTTGATGGCGATCAGTAGATTAGGTTTGGATACAGTAGATTAGGTTGGAGGAGGTGCAAGTGAACCTCTGCCTCACCTGAAAAGACTGTTGGGTTCCTAGGACTGTAGAGGGAGGAGGTATAGGGACAGGTGTTGCATCTGTTGCGGTTACTGGGGAAAGTACCGGGGGGCGGGGGGGGGGGGGGGGGGGGGGGTAGTTTGGGTGGGAAGGGATGACTTAACCAGTGAGTTGCGGAAGGAACGGTTGCCGCTGAGCTGCTGAGTTACTCCAGCATGTTGTGTCTATCTTCGGTATAAACCAGCATCTGCAGTTCCTTTTTATTACATAACATGGAGGAACGTATATACACTTCTTTAACTTTTCCTCCCTTGTATTTATACTAATTCAAACTAATGACTTTCAATCATGTAACGGGATTGCAACAGGACACAATAAGTAAATGCACAAATATGATGTACAGCACACAATTGCTTTCTGGGCTGCCTGAAATGGGGGAGTTCAAGTAATTGACATTTTTCCATACGATATAGGGGAGGAGCTTTGGTGTGCAAATTCTTCAACTGACAATCGGAAATACTGGGAGCAAATTTGGCCTGACACAGAATCTAAATAAACAAATGCTTGGGACTCCCACTCTCACTCAACAGGGAAGAGTGGGAGCTTCTTCCGCTGGACTGGAGGGCGGCAGCTTCGACCGCCCTGGGCCGCGGAGTTTGAACCGGCCCGTTCGCGGGGCTTGGATTCAGCCGCGGGACTGACTTACTTACCATCGCCCAGCGGGGTCACAACATCTGAGGCCTGGATCGCCTCGGCGCAGAGGGAGAATAAGGAGGGAAAAGACAAAGACTTTAAGGCTTTTGCCTTCCATCACAGTAAGGAGGTGCCTGGTGAATTCACTGTGGTGGATGTTAAATTTGTGTTTATTGTGTGTTTTTGTCATTTTTATTATATGTATGACTGCAAGGCAACGAAATTTTGTTCAGACCGAATGACAATAAAGGATACTTTACTTTACTTTAAGAGGGCAGATTGTGCACAATATAAAATGAAACAGTGAGAGGTATGACTGTTGGCAGTGCCCTCTGGGGGTTCATAGCTTTAAACACACAGGGAATGCCTGCAAGATGCTTCGCTCTTCATCAAGAACGAAATGGGACTAACGAGAGACATTTTATGATGGTACATCAGGGGGCCATTGGTCAAATAGACCATTCAGGTTAATCTGAAAGCATGAAAGAGTGTTGCTAAATCACAGACCTGCATGTTTCTAAACTAATCTCTAATGCATCCTTAGTAATCGATTATAGCAGCAGGAATAGAGAGCAAAGGATTTTATGTAGGAAGGAACTGCAGATGCTGGTTTAAACCGAAGATAGACACAAAAAGCTGGAGTAACTCAGCGGGCCAGGCAGCATCTCTGGAGAGAAGGAATGGGTGATGTTTCACGTCGAGACCCTTCTTCAGACTGGTTAGGGATAAGGGAAACTAGAGATATGGACGAAGATGCAGAACAATAAAGAACAATGAATGAAAGATATGCAATAAAAGCAATGAAGATGAAGGAAACAGGCCATTGTTTGTTGCTGTTTGTTGGGTGAAAACGATAGGCTAGTGTGACTTGGGTGGGGGATTGATAGAGAGAGAGAGGGAATGCCGGGTTATTTTAAGTTGGAGAAATCTATATTCATACCACTAGGCTGTAAGCTGCCCAATCAAAATATGAGATACTGTTCCTCCAATCTGCGTTTAGCCTCACTATGACAAGGGAGGAGACCTTGGACAGAAAGGTCTGTGTGGGAATGGGAAGGAGAATTAGTGTTTAGCAACCGGGAGATCAGGTAGGTTAGTTTAAACCGAAGATAGACACAAAAAGCTGGAGTAACTTTGCGGGTTCAGGCGTGCCACACTGCCAGAACTGCAGCACAGGAGATCCCATGGGTGGATTTGAAGAAACACGCTCAGTCTACCTGATCTGAATTTATTTCAACCAATGTCATAAAAGCCTCCACTTTGGAGAAACCAAATGCAGATTTGGGTGACCAGTTTGCAAAATATTTCTGTTGAATCTGCAGGGGTGACCCCGACTTTCCTGCTGCCGGTAACTTTGATTCTCCATCCTGTTCCCACTCTGGCCTCTCTGTCTTTGGCCTCTGAAACTGTTCTAATGAAGCCAATGGTGGGAGGGGAGGAACTTCACGGTTACAGAGCGCGTAATGAAGGTGCCGTTGACCCGAAAAAAGCACTGTTCCCAGGGGCGCCAACGTAGGCCGCAACAACAGCCGTGTCAACCGGAACATGCGGTGGATGAAAAGAGCTTGGGCACCTTGTCAACCATGGGCGCATCCAAATCCAGGGCTGTGAGGGAGGGGAGATGGTGCAATCCGGGGGTGCCCATCTGCTACATCCAAAATCCATCATAAAGGGGTCCGTTAAATTGCGGGTTTAATGTACTGTGCAAGAAATGGGTCCTTTGGTCCCCAATGTCTGTAACTAACATGATGTCAAACCAACACTTAATCTACCTGCACATAGTGCATATTCCTCTATTCCCTACATATCCATCTGCCTATCCAAAAGTCACTGCAACCACCATCATCATCATCGGCGGTCACTCGAAACGAGTATGACTGTCTTCTCCTCCCCATTGGGTCGTCTACCTGTGGGTCTGCAGATGTCTGTGGAGGCCGATCGCGATCCACACACCTTTATGCAACGTGGGCAGTGGAGACTGGCGGTGGTTGCTAGTCGCCGAGCCCCCTTCTCTCTCTCCTTACGGTGCTGTCGCTTTGTCTCTGCGACACGGCGTAGTTCCATTTCGTGACGTGCAGCTCCTTCCTGCACGGATTTCCTCCAGGAGTGTCTGTCCTGTGCAATGTGCTCCCAGTTGCTCGATGTGATGTGGAATTGATACTGATTCCCTCACCACAGATGCCGCCTGACCTGCTGGGCAATTTCCTGTTTTCATTTCACCAAAAAGTGAAACTCGTGGCACATAACCCTCTCTGTAAAAACCTGCATGTCTCCTTTAAACTTTGCCCCTCTCACCTTAAAGCTATGGCCTATAATATTTGATTTTTCTATCCTGAGTAAAAAGGTTCTGACTATCTTCCCTACCTATGGATCTTGTTGTTTTATATACTTACCTGTTTTTTCATCAAACCATCTCTATGCACCAAAATATTTCCTGGGCTTCAACATGGCTCAGCATGTATGATGCTTTTGAGTGATGCTGCTGAAATGGAGTACAATAGACAATAGACAATAGGTGCAGGAGTAGGCCATTCGGCCCTTCGAGCCAGCACCGCCATTCAATGTGATCATGGCTGATCATCCCCAATCAGTACCCTGTTCCAGTCTTCTCCCCATATCCCTTCACTCCGCTATCTTTAAGAGCCCTATCTAGCTCTCTCTTGAAAGTATCCAGAGAACCTGCCTCCACCAGAGGCAGAGAATTCTACATGCTCACAACTCTCTGACAGAAAAAGTGTTTCCTCGTCTCCATTCTAAATGGCTTACCTCTTATTCTTAAAGAAGTCCTTCCCTTTTGGGCTGTGTGTGGATTAGCAGGAGAATTCATGAATGAAGTAGAAGATTATTTTTTGTGATGTAGAACTAAAAGCTGAAAGCAACTCAACTCAAATAACAAAATCAAATCATAGCAGAGATAAACAATTAATATATAGAAACATACAAACCCCATTTTCCAGTCCTCTCTGAACCTCGCCAACAACTGCTGGACTCTAGTGACACACACTTCCCCTCCCACAGCACAAGACTAATGAGGCCTGTGGTTGATGATTTCCAGAGACAGAAAAAGGTTGAGATTGCAAATCTATGCTTTTGAAACTTTTCAATATCCCGTGCATGGTCTGGAACTTTGAGTTTAGAGAGATGCAGCGCGGAAACAGGCCCTTTGACCCACCAAAGTCCGCGCCAACCACGAACCCTGTAAACTGGCACTAATATATGCGAGGGGCATTTTACAATTTTTACTAAAGCGAATTAACATACAAACCTGCACGTGTGGGAGGAAACCAGAGCACCCAGAGAACACCCACGCGGTCAGTGGGAGAACGTACAAACTTCGTACAACCAGCAGTCAGGATCGAACACGGGTCTCTGGTGCTCTAAGGCGACAACTCTACCATTGCGCCACCATGCTGCCCTCAGCATCATGAGAGGTTTTCACCAGAGGAACAATGACTGAAGCGTTGGTTGGCGTTCTAGGGCACTCCCGTGGGTGTGTTGCAATTGCAAGATACCTATCTTCAAAGGAGTTCCTCTGCTGCTTATTTTCCATCAGAAATATCCCATAAGATTACTCTTCAACAGTGACGAATAGCAAAGCAACCTCATTTATCATTTCTTCATTTTATTCTGGTTCCACGTTGCTCAATTTGATCATAGCTTTCCCTCAAAATGGGCTCTTGGGACTTACTATATCTATATAACAGATTTAACGAGTCACTTGAAACTCTCAGCCCCATAGGTGTAGCACTTTCAGAGTGAAGTAATTAAACAACAGCATGTCAATAAAATAAAGGGCAGATGAGCTTCTAGCCAGCCAACGGCCATCCACACTTCAGTAGAAGTTGCCATCACTGTCGTACATAGCATTGTAAGGATTGATGATAAAGCACACACACCTATACTTCCAGTGGCGGAGGTCCACGGGAAGTGGAGGACAGAGATGTGTGGTGCGTCCGTCACCGTTCCCGTTGGAAACCAGCACCACTGTGTCGCTAATGTATTCAACGATGATGAAATGAATGAATGAATCAACATATCAATAAAGTTGAACATTTGAGAGTGGTCCTTGGGGTAAAATGCCAGTGACTGGTAAACACAGGTGATCACCACAGAAGTCTGTACCCTGAAGTCATCCCTTTGAAGTAACAGTCAAGCATCTCTGTGAACCCAGATAATGACCTTTGAAATAGTAGACAAGCCGGGCTGTTAATGAATAAACAATCTCTTCTCCACCTGTTGCAAAGAATTAGACAGCCCGCAGAAGAACAGCAAGGACTGTTCTTATAAATATTGTGAATAACGTAAATGTCAATTTATAAACTATGTCAATAATCTCTAAAACGAAAAACTAAAACGACAAGACTGAATGTTAAATTCCTCTCAATTTTTTTCAAGTGTGGCTGTCTCGAGACCGAGACATGATTCAGTGTTTGTTTTGTTGTTTGCAGTAACGGGGCATCGGAGATTTGCTCACTGCCTGATTTTGGGAAGTCAAAATGACCTTGATGTGAAAAGGCAGTTGAGACTGAAGTAAAATCTTCAACATGTTGTTTATTATCAACAGCTGCTATGTAAATGATGAATATAGAAATGCAGAAAAATTTCTAAGCGCGAGTTTGATTTCTGTGTAGGAAAGTATGATTCGGAACATCGGATATAAAGTGCAATATCACAATATTTGTCGTCAACAATCTTATAATTCATGCTGGAGTAACTCAGCGGGACAGGCGGCATCTCTGGATAGAACGAATGGGTGATGTTTTGAAATGTCACTCACCCCTTCTCTCCAGAAATGCCGCCTGTCCCGCTGAGTTACTCCAGCATTTTGTGTCTACCTTCGATGTAAACCAGCATCTGCAGTTCCTTCCTACACAATCTTATAATTAATTGCAGCTTGATTTAGGTTATCCACTGATTCACTTTCCTTAGGAATAAATTGGCAGGCTGATTATTCAAATTATTACACAACTAATTTAAAAAAAAATCATAAAATATGACTTTCATTTACCAGTTTGACCACATGTGTGGGAAGAATGTGACTGCTAGATTTTTTTCAATATTGCAGCTTGCGTTAAAGTAAACATTTTCACCTTATTTTTATGTGCTTCAAAAATTACTTTTTTTTGGGACCGATTGTATGCATATCTTCCATTAGTTACCACAGTCAGTTCCAGCTGTGCTGGATGATTTGGCAGCTCATTATCCAGACTGACATTAGCATGTCAGGATTGCCGCGTTATCACAGTGCCATCTTTAAGGCAGCGACTTAAACCTGCGCCCATCTGCTTGGCCAGATGTACGTAAGTAATCCAATGTTACCATTGAACAATAAGTGGAGAGATGAGAGGTAATATCTATCGTGCCACTCATACCACCAAGGCAAATTAACTGGACATTTATATAGTCCTACAGCATGGAAATGGACACTTCAGTCCAACCCATCCATGTCAAACAAGATGCCCATCTAAATCCCCTTTGCCTGCGTTTGACTCAATAGATTACTCATCACACTGGTTACATGTGGAACTTTGTCATGCACCAACTGCTTACCACTTTTGTTTAAATATGAACAGTCTTACATTTCAAAGTTAAAATTATTTGACCATGCTACACTCTTGGAGAATGCTGAGTGTTCTCTCCCTGCATTCAATAGAAACCAAAACACTTGGCTTTGCAGTAAGTGTCTTGTATTTATGGAGCACCTCTCAGCAAGCTGGAACGTGCTCGGGTGCTTTTGAGTCAATGACGACTTTTTTGAGGTGCAGTCACTGCTGTGCAGTGGAAGGAACTTTTAAGTGTGCAGACATCACAAGGTAATTGTCATTAGGAGAAAGAAGGACACTAGAAAATGAGGGAAGTTCAGAGAGTTTTAAGATCAAAATTAAAGTGGTATGTTCTATGGAGGCTGTTGATGGTGGAAAGAGATGTCCCATGAGAAGTGCAGCAGGTGTAATAATTGCAGCAGTTGGTAGTGACATGGGATGGGGATACACTGAAGGCTGGTCAGTAGATGACATTGTACTTTTCTAGTTAAAGGAGGATGGCAGTGCTTTAAAGTGCTAATAAAACACCAATTCATCAGATACCACCCCATATCACGTCTTAACAACTGTCACATCTGGCACATCTCTTAACTCGAAATGTTTTCCCCCTCCTTCTTCGATAAACAAATTGGCAAGTCTCATCAGATTCCTGTATATTTTACAGCAGCGGGTGGTAAACCTGTTAATTAATAATGGTAATTTGAAAATGCAAGGATTTTTTAATTCATATTCTCATGGAACTTGTAAAAACAAACATGAAATGCTAGTAGTGGAGGAATGCATTGATCTATTTTGAATTAATTAAAACAAACTGTTTTGAGATGAACAATGTGCAGCATCTAACCGTGAGCTAAAAATTGCTTGAAGAATCGTACCTCATACTGGTTTAATTAAGATGAATCAGAACCACTCCCAAATGTTTTGGACACGGAGTGCAACACCTCTCAGTGCAGCCGATGTACATGCGGTCAGCATGACATCTGCCTGCGATATTCTCTTTTGGATTTTAAACAAAATCATCTGCCCCAGCATAATCCACACCAGAGTCAGACTCAACACAGACGACTCGACATGCCCGTCTATCCTCGATCACCTTGCTCTTTCATTTTGCAACTTGCCACGAGTAAATATATCGACTACATTTGTTTATGACACACACCAATAGTTTTCGCCATTTGGTTCTCAACATTTACACGTGCAACTCCTTGAGATTTATATTTGATTATGAATTCACTTTTTTGATCCACCTAGTGGCACTTTAAGGTTCACCGCTGGTGGTGCTCCTTGCCTAAGTGCCCACTCTTTGCTTGCGGGCTGGAACAGCGAACACTGGCATGCCACTGCGGAATGTATTCCACCCATCCCTGGTCCTGTTGCTCAATAAAGCACTTGCTTGGAGACGGCTCACAGACTCGGTGGTGAGGGTAGCGGAGTTGGCTGGCTTTTGTGTTTCATTTCCTAGCTCTGATAATTAATTGAAGGACCATTACTGGTATCATACTGAGAACAGTTAGTTCCATCGCACTTGGAATGGAAGCTGGAATCACTTCAAGCCGCAACAATATTTTCAACTCAATATTTTACTGAATGTTACGTTTGTGTTGGAGCTCTTTTTCCTGTGGTTGCAAATCTATGATTGGAGCCTCAAAATTAATTCTCCCAACTTCATTATCGAAGAACAATGTCATGTCAAATTAATTATGTGGCCAACAATGCTCTGACAGAATGAATGAATTGCACAATTAGCAGCCAACACTTCGATTAATCCAGAGATATAGTGTTTGCAAAGGTGAAAATCGGGAGGTTGCACTGTTTTTCCAGTTGCTGCTCACCAAATAACAGCTGAGATTATCAGGTTGATGTAAAGCTTCATAAATCGTTGGAATGTACGAGGGGAAGCAGTCGTTGCCAAAAGCAAGTCTATCTATTTAAAGAAGGTGCTGGACAATGCTGCAAAAATGATAAATCTGATAACAACTCAAGCATTGATTTCCAGAATGTTTTCTGTTCAATGCATGGTTTGGTTTATTATTGTCTCGTGTAATGATAAACAATGAAGCGCTTTTGTTTGCATGTTATCCAATTCAATCGGATTATGCAAGTAATAGAGGTAGAGCAAAGAGACACATACCAGAGGACAGAATGATCAGCCATGATCACATTGAATGGCGGTGCTGGCTCGAAGGGCCGAATGGCCTACTCCTGCCTATTGTCTCTTGTCTAATATAGTTTTCCACATTACAGCAATAGAGTTCCAGAGAAAAAAGTCCATCATCTGCTATGTAGGTTGGAAGATTGGGACTAACCCTAGTATATGGGTGAACAGTTCAGAAGTCTGATCACAGAGGCGAAGTAGCTATTCCTGTATCTGGAATTACTTGTTTTCAAGATTTTGTATCTTCTGCCCGACACTAGTGCAGAGACGAGGGATTGACCGGGGTGGGATAGGTCCTTGATTATGTTGGCTGCTTTCCCCAAGGCAGCATGAGGTATAGATGGCGTCAATGGTGGGGAGCCAGGTCTATGTGGTGAACTGGGCTATATCCACAACGTGTGGTCTTGGGGAGAGCTGTCCCCAAACCAAGCCAAGATGCAACCTGGCAGCATGCTTCCTGTGGTCCATCTGTAAAAGCTGGTAAAAATTATTGGAGACATGCTGAATTTCCCTCATCTCCTAAGGAAGATGGCGTGGGTTTTGGCTGTAAATTCAATGTGGTTGGACCAGAACAGATTGTTGGTAATATTTACACCAATGAACTTGGAGCTCTGAAGATCCACGATGGCACCATTGATGCTGGCTTTGACATGTACTCTACCCCACTTCCTGAAACTCATAACTAACTCCTTCATCTTGCTGACATTGAAGGAAAGGTTGTTGCCTTGACACCATGTTACTAATCTCTCTATCTCATTCCTGTACTCCGTCTCTTCATTATTCAAGATCTGGACCACTATAGTGCTGAAAACATTGTACATGGAGTTAGAACAGAATTTGGGCTACAAGGACATGAGTGTAAAGGGAGTATAGTGCAGGGCTGAGAATATATCCTTGCAGGGTACCAATGTTAAGAATTTTGTGGAAGGTGCCTATCGTCACTGATTGAGTTTGAACTAATAGTGTCTATGTATGGAATATCTGATCTGTTTAGATAGCAAGCAAAACCAAGCATCTCACTGTGCTTCAGTACACGTGACAATAATAACAAAACAAAATCTACCGTTAAGGCTGACGAAAGTTGAGGATTCAATGGCAGAGTAGGGTGCTACTCTCAGGTCCAGGAGTTTGGAGATGGGATTATAGTGTTGAAGGTGGAGCTATGGACAATAAATAGGAGTCTGACATCAGTGTCTTCATTATCTTGATGCTCCAGAGATGAGTGTAGGGCCAGAGAGATGGCATCTGCTGTGGACCTCTTGCGATGGATGGCAAACTACAGCGGATCAAGGTTGTCTGGGAGGCTGGAGTTACTGTGTCTCCACCAGTCTCTGTGATGGTGGATATCACAGCACTGGACAGTAGTCATTAAGACACGCTACCTTGCCTTTCTTTGGCACTGGGATCACAATGGTATTCTTAAAGTGAGTGGGGACCTAAGAATGGTGTACTGCGATGATAAAGATGTCTATGAATAATGTCTGCAATGAGGTAGGAAGGAAATTATAGGTTAAATTGTTGCTATTTGGAAATGACGTTAACCTTCAAGCCATTCCTAATTTCTCACAGTACGGCTTCTATACATGGGATATCTATATCTTACAGTCAAAGTGAGACAAAATATAGAAACAGGTCCTATAGTCCGCACCATCTATCAACCATCTTTTGCACTAATCGTACATAAATCCCATGTTTTATTCTTCTCACGTTCTCATCAACTCCCCCATATTCTACCACCCACCTACACATTAAGGACAGTGGCCCTTTAACCAACCAACCTGCACATCTTTGGGGCTGGAGAGGAAACCAGAGGACCTGGAGGCAAAGCCCACGCCATCACAGGGAGAACATGCAAACTCCACGCAGGCAGCTCTGAAGATCAGGATTGAACTGAAGTTCTCAGCACAATGAGGCAGCAACTCTACCAGCTGTTCCACTGTGTCTGCTCTCATCTTAATAAATGAAGGTATTACATAAAATGCTGGAGTAACTCAGCGGGACAGGCAGCATCTCTGGAGAGAAGGCATGAGTAACCTTTTGGGTCGAGTTCATTCTTCAGACAGACTAAAGAAAGGTCACAAACCGAAATGGCACCCATTTTTTTCTGCCGAGATACTGCCTGTCCTGCTGAGTTACTCCAGCATTTTGTGTCTATCTTCGGTATATAACCAGCATTTGCAGTTCCTTCCTACACCTTAATAAATAAATATGATAATATTTATTATCATAATAAACGATATGAGTGCAATATCGTTAATGCTCAGTACCACACAGAATCAATGATAAAGTGGCTGGAATTATGGCTGGAATTCTGGACTCACTTTGTTGGGTAACCTGCACTGAAATTTCTCAAACTTGTGGGCCTGTCCCACTTAGGCGATTTTTCAAGTGACTGTCAAGTTACCGGCACTCGCCTGAAAAACTGGCAACTGGAACGGCGACTGTCAGAGTGGAACACACACGCATACAAACACATCACAGGCGGGGGACAGGGCAAGCGGGGGGGAAGCGCTGTCTGAAATTCACATGGTGCAAAGCACACACCGCGATGAACAGGAACGTTGGCGCTGTAATTAGGATGGCTAAAGCACAGTGTACGGTAAGTCCTGTAAAAGAGGGGGTGGGGGGGGGGAGAAGGAGGGAGAAGGAGTGGAAACAACTTTTAAGAAGCCAGACAACTTTTAAGAAATACACGGCTGTGAAGCTCGGCGGACATTTAACGTTACTCTACTCTCCATGGCGGTTTCATTCTCGTCGTTCAACGTTGAAAAATTTGCGGCGACCATAATGAGGCCGCGACCAGTTCCCCGAATGTGGGAACTTCTCACGACCATGAAGGAAGGCAACTTCCCGGCAACTACCCGCGAACATGTGGCGACCATGTGGCAACTGCATGATCTCCTGCAGTCGCCTAAAAAGTCGCCTAAGTGGGACTGACCCTTAACATGACTTCCTGGCATGAATGAACTATAGTTTAAGGACACTGGTAAAGTTGACATCTGGCGTCATCCGACTGAACTGAACAATTATGCGAGATCTTTCTCCCAATAAATACCTAAATAATTACATCCATGGCCCTTTCTACAAATTCCACAATAACAATGCCACAAGAAATGTCAATAAAAGAACTGAAGATCATCTTGGTTATCTCAATTGTTGGTGTGTTCAACAATGACTTCCAAAATTTAGTAATGGATTTAAACACAGAGTTCCTAGACAGTCAGATAAGGCTTTGGGATATTTGAAATGTTCACAGTGACTTTTAGTTTAGTTTAGTTTAGAGATACTGTGTGGAAACTTGCCCTTTGGCCCACTGAGTCCATGCGGCCAGCGATCCCCGCACACTAAAGGGCCTGTCCCACCAGCATGCGACTCTATGCGGCGAGCGCGACCTAACATGGTCGCTTGAGCCGTCCGGCCTTGCGGGGCCGGTCCCACATCGATCGCTGGAGGCATATAGAGTTGTGCGGAGCTGGTCCCGACATCGCGCGGGGCTCCGTAAAACTGACTGTGTTCAAAAATACCGCACGGCAACGGCCTGTCGCCCGCAGCCGCCTCAACGCTTTATGCACCGCCTAGACGTCGTGCCTCCGTGACCCTCTCTGTGTGCCTCCGTGACCCTCTCTGTGTGCCTCCGTGACCCTCTCTGTGTGTGCCTCCGTGACCCTCTCTGTGTGTGCCTCCGTGACCCTCTCTGTGTGCCTCCGTGACCCTCTCTGTGTGTGCCTCCGTGACCCTCTCTGTGTGTGCCTCCGTGACCCTCTCTGTGTGTGCCTCCGTGACCCTCTCTGTGTGTGCCTCCGTGACCCTCTCTGTGTGTGCCTCCGTGACCCTCTCTGTGTGTGCCTCCGTGACCCTCTCTGTGTGTGCCTCCGTGACCCTCTCTGTGTGTGCCTCCGTGACCCTCTCTGTGTGTGCCTCCGTGACCCTCTCTGTGTGTGCCTCCGTGACCCTCTCTATATGTGCCTCCGTGACCCTCTTCTCTGTGTGTGCCTCCGTGACCCTCTCTAGATGTGCCTCCGTGGCCCTCTCTGTGTGTGCCTCCGTGACCCTCTCTATATGTGCCTCCGTGACCCTCTCTGTGTGTGCCTCCGTGACCCTCTCTATATGTGCCTCCGTGGCCCTCTCTGTGTGTGCCTCCGTGACCCTCTCTATATGTGCCTCCGTGACCCTCTCTGTGTGTGCCTCCGTGACCCTCTCTCTGTGTGCCTCCGTGACCCTCTCTGTGTGTGCCTCCGTGACCCTCTCTCTGTGTGCCTCCGTGACCCTCTCTGTGTGTGCCTCCGTGTCCCTCTCTCTGTGTGCCTCCGTGACCCTCTCTGTGTGTGCCTCCGTGACCCTCTCTGTGTGCCTCCGTGTCCCTCTCTCTGTGTGCCTCCATGACCCTCTCTATATGTGCCTCCGTGACCCTCTCTGTGTGCCTCCGTGACCCTCTCTCTGTGTGCCTCCATGACCCTCTCTATATGTGCCTCTGTGACCCTCTCTGTGTGTGCCTCCGTGACCCTCTCTGTGTGCCTCCGTGACCCTCTCTGTGTGCCTCCATGACCCTCTCTGTGTGCCTCCGTGTCCCTCTCTCTGTGTGCCTCCATGACCCTCTCTATATGTGCCTCCGTGACCCTCTCTGTGTGCCTCCGTGACCCTCTCTCTGTGTGCCTCCGTGGCCCTCTCTGTGTGTCCCTCTCTGTCCTTGCGAACTTACCGCGGACTGCGCTCCAACTTCGCGCCACGTCGCGCCACTCACCCGACCTCCGCACGGCCCCCGCTGCCGCGTTTGGTCGCGCTCGCCGCATGCCTTGCGCATGCTGGTGGGACCGACCCTGTACGGGGATCACCCAACCTCCTCGCGGCCCCCGCTTCCAGTTTGGTCGCACTCACCGCATGGAGTCGCATGCTGGTGGGACAGGCCCTAAACACATCAAGGAAAATTTATAAAAGTCAATTTACTGCACCTTTTGGAATGTGGGAGGAAACTGGAACACCCAGTGAAAACCTAAGTGATTACAGGGAGAAAGAAGAAACTTTGTACAGACAGCGCCCATAGTCAGGTTTGAGCCCGGGTCTCTGACGCTGTAAGGCAGCAACTCTACTGCCGTGCACTGTGCTGCCCAAAAGACTTATCTGTATGTAGATTTTCATAATTCACTTAAATTAAATCATAGATTCCATGTGTAGGAAGGAACTGCAGAATCGGGTTCAAAACAAAGATGGACACAAAATGCTGGAGTAACACAGCGGGTCAGACAGCATCTCTGGAGAAAATGAACAGGTGAAGCTTTGGGTTGAGACCCTTCTTCAGGCTGAGAGTCATGGGAAAGGGAAACGAGAGATATAGACGGTGATATAGAGAGATATAGGACAAATGAATGAAAGATAAATAAAAAGGTAACGCTGAGTTACTCCAGCTTTTTGTGTCTATCATATCCATTGAGCCATTGCATAAAAGACACGTTGTGGCGGCCCCATACGTGGTGAATAAAGGTGAGACGTCAGGCAGGTTCAAAGAGTTCGTTTATTCAGTGGTGACACGTAAAGTTGGTGCGCTAACCATATTACAACGTTGTACTCTCGGGCTCAGCTACCTGTTGACTGCTCTAGGTCTCGAGGTAAGTACCAGGACACTCCCTCTAGCCCATGACGTCACGTGCCCGCCCTCGTATCTCCTGACGAGGGTTCGAGCACAAGTGGCCCGTGTTTAGGCTGACGCCACAACGTCACAACTCAAATGATCATTCACTAAACTTTTTTTTCAATTGTATACTTGTATTATACTGTAATTGAGTTTCAAATGGAGTTAAAATGTAAAGCCAGGACCTAGAGAACTGTTAGATTTGGAAAGAGATCAACCTTGTGATAAGACTGGAACATTTGGCTTATAATACCCATGATGGTTTTATGCTGTTGTGGTCCAGAGTTAATCCTCCTGTTGTGCTTTTTTCCTGCCGGGAATAATTCCTTACGTAGATTTAACAAAAATTCTTGGAAGTGTGTCATTGTGATTGTTAGTGCACAGTGAAAACTCCAACAAATGTTACCATTACCTATTCCTGCCAAGAATTTGAGATTTCATTACTTTTCGCTTATTAGTCAATCTGCTGCCTATAGAGCATATTCTGGTGAATGACTGCACAGAAAGACCCAGCATTTTTGAGCATCATGTATAACCCCATAGGTTTCACAATGTGCACCATCTCCAACATGCACTGAGGTCCAATGCATTCAGTCCGTGACAGCACCGTCCTGAGCCTGCGACCTCAACCACCGAGAAGGACAAGGGCAAAAAGTGCATGGTGCAAAAAAGTGCAAGTTGTAAACCGTACTGATTCGGAAACATGTCACACATTGCCAGTTCTTAATCCTGGACAACTTTGCCCAACAGCACTGTGCACGCACCTTCCCAGATGGACTTGAATGGTTGAAGAAGGCAGCTCACCACCACTTTCTCAATGACAATTAGTGATTGGCAATAAATGTTGGCCCTGCAGATCACAAAAATGAATTCAACAAATGGGCCAATTGAAAGGTGAGAACATTTCTGGCAGCCAAGAACAACGAGGAACTCAGCGGGCTGCCTGGTCCACTGATGCAAGAAGATAAGAGTGTATTAACAATTTTTGAAACTTTGTCGGTGCCAGATAAGTGGCGACTCTTTGTGTTCTGCCTAGGTGAGTCTGCTGTGTGATGTTACTGGATTATATGCAAAGACAAAGAATTTGTACATGTGACAATAATGTATAAATTAATCATTGAATTTTAAGTGGCAAACCAGCATTAGACAGAGCCAATAAAATGTAGGGTTGTATCATTTGGTATGAAATCTATACAAAATCTATCTGTTGAACCAAGTTTAAACATTCAGACCTAGAATTTCTAAGGGGATTCTCCACTAAGGGTCCACTGAATTTTGGCAGAAAATGGCTCAACATTACTGCTTAAAGTTGAAGATTGAGAAACTCCAGTTAGTATTAACCCACAAACAATACTGTACAATCCAATGATCAGTCAGGGATCTCCATCCTCATATTGCAACAGTGGAACAGGTGACATTTTAATGTTTCGAATCAGAAGATTAAGTGGGTAAACATATGTGACTGGAGTTGGCCAAAGTTTTTGACTGATGATGGAAGATGACTGGATTGTCCATGTGTTCAATAGCAATGGAGAGAACACAAAATGGAGAGGGTGGTCCCGGTGGCCCAGTGGTAGAATTGCTGCCTTACAGCGAATGCAGCGCCGGAGACCCGGGTTCAATCCGAACTATGCGAGCTGTCTGTACGAAGTTTGTACGTTCTCCCCGTGACCTGCGTGGGTTTTCTCCGAGATCTTCGGTTTCCTCCCACACTCCAAAGACGTACAGGTTTGTAGGTTAATTGGCTTGGTAAATATTTAAAAAAAATGTCCCTATGGGTGTAGGATAGTGTTAATGTGCGGGGATCGCTGGTCGGCGGACTCGGTGGGTCGACAGGCCTGTTTCCGCACTGAATCTCTAAACTAAACTAAACCAAAGATCAAGGTCTTTCTCTCGTTTACATTTCTTGAAACGATGTGCCATTTTTCGAGTAAAGTTTTCAGTTTTTAGCAGACGGGATTGATTGCTGCTCCAGCATTTTGTAAAACACATCCAAACACCTGACTGTGGGTGCTATGCATTTGTGCCTATATAAAGCTATTTATGTTTTAAATAATTATCTCTTATTTCATTTAATTTCTAATTAAAACAATATTACTGATTAGATTAAGAAATTTCTGGGCCAATTAGGATGGCACGGTGGCAGAGCGGTAGAGTTGCTGCCAGAGACCCAGGTGCGATCCAAACTACATGGGTGCTGTCTGTGCAGAGTTTGAACGTTCTCCCTGTGGGTTTTCTCTGAGATCTACGGTTTCCACCCACGCTTCAAAGGCGTACTGTATTGTAGGTTAATTGGCTTGGTGTAAATGTCAAATTGTCCCTAGTGTGTGCAGGATGGTGCTAATGTGCGGGCAGCGTTGATCGGCGTGAACTCAGTGAACCAAAGGGCCAGTTTCCATGCTGTATCTCTAAACTAAACTAAACTAAACTAAAGTAAACGTTCACCCAACCACAGGTAGCAATGAATGTAAAACTGAGGACTTCTTACATGTAATTGTGCCACAAGCATTCAGCAAGGAGTAGAAAGAGGTGGGGGAGTTACCTGAAAATTGGAGAATTTAATGTTCATATCATTGGGCTATAAGCTACCCAAGTGGACGGTATCTCCAGTTTTCATGTGGTCTCAAAAGGAGCACGCCCAGAACAGAAAGGTCATACAGGACGGAGATCCAGTTTGGCAGTGCCATCGAACTCGCTGACGTACAGGAGGAAAACGGGATGCAGTAGATGAGCACATGCAACTCTGTCACCTGGAGAATGAGTGTTGGTTGCAGAGGCAGGTGGGTGAAAAGCGTGGACCTGGGGAAACTCTATCCGCATTCCATCGGGGGGAGGGGGAGCGAGAGTAGAACTATGGGACACAGAGGAGACACAGGCGAGGGATCCATCTGTGACAGCAGGGTGGGAAATAACTTTTACTAAAGAAACAGGACCCTAGAATGGAAAACTCCGCAGTCTTCGGAGGAGATGCGGCGGAAACAGAGGAATTGCGAATAGAGGATACCGTCTTTGCAAGAGGCAGGCTGGGAGGAAGTGTAGTCAAGATAACTGTGGGTTTGTAGTGGATGTTTGATTAGGGTGTTTGAAGAAATTAACTCACTAGACTGACTACATTAACCTGCACTACCAAGACATGACAACATTTGTTGAAGAATTATCATTTGTCCAACATTAAATTTCCTGTCTTATATCTCATGCTTATCCCAGGGTCTCGCACATTGTCCCACCCTTACCAAGGAATTACATTTGTGACCTACATCATATCCCCTTGTGTCTTATCCCACCCAATTTCTATAACCCCCTTCACTCTTGTATATTTTGTGTAGTCCATTGTTAATTAGATACCCTTCGCCTTCCACTGTAAGTGGAAATGTAAAAAATTGTTGGTCATGTAAATCTGAAATAAAACCAGAAAATACTGGATACACTCAATGTATTAGGCAATGTCTTTGGAAGGACTTCTGAGGAACAGTCTTTGATCTGAAACGTTAACTCTTTCTCATTCCACAGATGCTGCTTAATCTGCTGAGTGTTTTCAGCATTTACTGCCTTGACTTTTCATCAGCTTCTACATGGTCTCTCCACCCGAAATCGCATAGATTTTCTCTTCGCCTTTGAAGACCAATAATTTCCATGGTGCTTTTGTTCATCCTATTCATTCACCAGGGTCAAATGTTCATTCTTTTGCCACTAGAGTTAGCATACAATAAACAATAGTCTGTAGACACTCTCTTGTGCAGGCAGACTGCAATCTGTGGTCGAGACTCTTCATCTGGACTGGATGAGGTTTTTTCAGTTCTGTAGCCAATCTGTGTCTTAATTTATGTGGCGATCAGGAACAACCAATTGTGGAATTTTAAAGAAAAAAATGTTTCAAAACACTAGGGTTTCTTAAATATCTTTCAAACAGATCTGATTTACTTAAACTCGTCTCAGCTGGCCACAAACCTCTCATGAATTATTTGCAGGGAATTGTTCAATTTACTGACTAATTTCATTGTCCTCTCTCTTTCAATTGGAAGAGAGCACACACGCACACATCTGCAGACTGGTACAGATGAGGAAAAGACTACAAAAAGTAGTAAACACTGCCCAGTCCATCATCGGCTCTGACCTTCCTTCCATCGAGGGGATCTACCACAGCCGTTGCCTCAAAAAGGCTGGCAGCATCATCAAGGACCCACACCACCCTGGCCACACACTCATCTCCCTGCTACCTTCGGGTAGAAGGTACAGGAACCTGAGAACTGCAACAACCCGGTTCAGGAATAGCTACTTCCCCACCGCCAAACCTGGCTCGGACAAAACTCTGAACATTAATACCCCTCCATCTGTTATTTGCACTTTATTAATTTATTAATTAATGTGTGTATTTAAGTGTATATCTGTAGTCAATGCCTACTATGTTCTGTTGTGCTATGCAAAGAAAGAATTTCATTGACCTGTCAGGGACACATGACAATAAACTCTTTTGACTTTTGACTTGACTTTAAGTTGAACATCTGTATTTCTTTCGCTGCTCTTCCCCAGTCCCTTCCCATTGTCTATAAGTGGAGTAGCGGAGCATGCAACAGGTCAGAGTAAGCTCTGTAAAACCTATCATTCAACAGCTTCCAAACTGCAACAGGAAAACAAGTTCCCATAACAGTTTATAGCAATGCCATTACATTTAAACAGAATTGTGGTGGGCACCAGCATTTACAGAAACCATTCCAAAGGAGATCATTCAAACAAAGAGAGTTTGCCAAATAATCTTTTGATCAGTGTAAACAATTATTACAGCCAAATAATTAAATTACATAACTCTGACATTCTGGATCTGAAATTCCTTTTCTCACTTTGCTAAACAACACATTAAAAAGAACTTCATGAACTACTGTGTTCCAGCAGTTGTTTCAAAACTGCCCAAAGCACTCAGGGCATTTAGTTATGTGGTAATTGATTAATTGCACCTTCCTTGTATAAAATCCAGAATAACAAAAAACAAAGGTTTCATTCGTGGTGTAGATTCTTAAATGAGCAAAGAAGACATTTTGAGATGTATAAATCGTGGTACATTTCTGCTGGTATCATTCCCACCTACCTAATTAAAACACACACATTCAATTGCTTGGTGTGCCTTTCAGATCAGATATTAAACCATTTAAGATCAACAGTTTGGAAGACATCTTCATGTTTATACCTTTGTATAATGTGTTATTTCCACTGACTATATTGGTGTGTAAAATGATTTTCCAAAAATTTTAAAAGTATAATAAAAAGGGGGATGGCTTATACATCAAGATGTGCGTTGGTAAAAATATCAAATGATGCTTAATTTTGTGTTGCTCACCAGCACTCCACCCAACCTGGGTTGGACTTATTAAAAGGAAGGTCAATCTTGATGGCCAGAATGACATCAGCTTGTTCCTACATCTTCCATTCTCATATTCTTAACCTTATATTCCAACATTGTCCAGCATATTTTTTTCCCCTTTTGCTGCTAAAAACCATCTTCATAAACCCTTTGAACTGTTTCCTTCAAACTTGTCTCTGTTAATATGGAGCCTTTTGTTGCTACTCAACTTGAGACCATCTAATCGGCTCAATTTACTATTCCATTTCTAGCCCTCCCGGCCAAAGGTTCCAAGTTCCCTACTCTCATCAACAGTACCTCTCTCTGGAGTAATGACATTAATAATCACTAATGACATCTTATAAGCCTGTGACAAATCATAAGGAAGAGAGCAGGTCAGGTTCATCTATCCACCACTTTTGACCTACCCCGTCCTTCGCTAACAACTCACCACCACAGTCCATGGAGATGGGATATCACTTAATTTACTTCATTAACATCCATTGAAAACACCATGGCATCTTTTTCTCTTCCAACATTGGTTCCCATCAATGATCTATCTTTGCCCCTTTTCTATCTATTAACTGCAGGTTATCTCTCAAGAATGTCAACCACAAATAGTGCCAGTCAGCACATCAATGCTGGCACCTCTGCTCTGAAACCTTCCATTCTCTCTAAACTGACATCTGGTACCAAATAAGGTGAAATCTCCTCCAACTAAATACCAGAAGACAAACATTTTTCGTCTCTAACATAAACTCCTTTCCCAATTTGGTATCTCTTCCTGAGAATTGGTTAAAACTAATCAGGGTGGCTTGTAATCAATATACTGTGGGTTGCCTGTATCAGCTGCCTAACATCAGTCCAATTCCATTCATATTTCAAGTTGTCACTTTTCACACCAGTGATTTACCAACTATAGAGTTGAAGTCATATTAAATCCTGCAAGACTCATCGTCACAAATTTTGTTTCTTCACCAATCTGGGGCTCATCGAGCAACACCTCCAATATCTTCAAGATTTTCATCCATGTTGACATTCCCTCCACCTCGCTGTACATCCATCATCTTTTCCTGGCCCATATATTTTTGGAGTTATTAGCACCGTTACAATTCTGTCATTTTGGCGATGGCGGTGGCGACGTGGCCTCGGTGGAGGTGAAGCCTCGAATGCAGACGCCGTTTGATGAAGGCATGGGGAACTGCTGTGAGGGAGGAGGGGAAAGAACAATTGAGGACCCGGCGTGGGGGGGCGGCCCTGAGGGGGGGAGGGGAAGAGAGCAAAGGAGGAGCTGGCGTGGGTACTTGTAACTTTGTATAAGTGCCGTATGTGGCGACTAGTTGCATACACTGGGTATGCAAGCAAAGCATTTCACTGTGCCTTGCCACATGTGACTATAACGTATTCCATCCATCCATCTTGATAGCCCCTGCATTGGACCACATCACTGTTGTTAGCCAGTGTTGAAGTCAAGGTGAATGTGTTGGTCAATATGAAATGTTGGTCAAAGAGCCCCATATTGGTGAGGACACAAGATGTCGAGTGATTTAAGATGTGGGTAGTTGTTAACCATGTCTTCAGTTGCCAGGGCCATAGGTTTTGGGATTCTCCCTTTAAATCCAATTATTCTCCTTCAAAATGCTCCTTAAGACCTACCTCCAGGCAAATCTTTGGTCATCTGCCTTAATATTTCCTTAAATGACTCAATATCAAGTTCAGTTATGTGGTGCGACACAAGGAGTGACAAGAGATGAATTTCCTTGTTAAAGGTGCTGCATTGATATAATTGTACTTGGGATCTTCTTAATCTTTATGATCATTTATCACAAAAGTTAGTGTTACATAAATTTAAACTGAAAGAAAGTTATGACCTAGCTTTGGATCTGAGCGAGAGGCTGGGTGAATTATGAAACCATTCAAATGTCCTCCATTATTTATGGCTAATCTGTCACACCGAGGATACAAGAAGAGCGAAGGTGGGAGATAACGTGGAAGAGAAGTAAACATGGAGTGCAGGAGACCCTGGTGGCTGTACCTATTGAATACAGGTGCACCACCTTGGGAGCTGTCGGAGCGGACGATACGTCGTTTGAGCGGCAGCCAGGGCTGTGACTCCAACCCTGGTGTTGAGGCTCAACAGGGAAAACTGACATCAGGCAGAGCCATAGTGACGGGCGACTCAATAGTCAGAGGTGCGGACGGGAGATTCTGCGGAAACAGGCGAGGCTCCAGGATGGTGTGTAGCCTCCCTGGTGCCAGGGTCCAGGACGTCTTGGAGCGACTGCACGGCATCCTCGAGTTGGAGGGGGAGTAGCTGGAGATTGTTGTGCATGTTGGCACATACGATATAGGCTTGAAAGAGGAAGGAGGTTCTGCAACATGAGTTTAGGGAATTAGGTAAAAGACTGAAAAGCAGGATCTCCGGTGTAGTGATCTCAGGATTGCTTCCAGTACCTTGTGCTAGTGAAGGTAAGAACAGGAAGATAGGGGAAATGAATGTGTGGCTGAGGAGTTGGTGCAGGGGGCATGGATTTAGATCTGTGGATCATTGGGATCTCTTCTGTGGCAGGGGTGACCTGTACAAAAGGGAAGGGTTGCAACTGGAGGGGAACCAACATCCTGGCAGGCAGGTTTGCTAATGCTACATGGGAGAGTTTAAACTAGATTGGCAGGGGGGTGGGATCTCGTGCAGGACAGAGGCACGTGAGAGGTTAGAAGTTGGTATGGAGAATGGTGAGGGAAAGGTTAGTGGACGTAGAAGGCAGGTGAAAGGCAGAGAGCGAGGATGGAGGGTTGGTTTAAACTGCACGTATTTTAAAGCAAGAGGCCTGACGGGTAAGACAGATGAGCTTTGGGCATGGATAGGTACGAGTGACTGGGTCGTTGTAGCCGTGACTGATACCTGGTTAAGGGAGGGGCAGGACTGGCAGCTCAATGTTCCAGGCTACAGGAGCTTCACACAGGGGTGAGGGGAAAAGAGGAGGGGGTGGGGGGGTGGGGGGAGGGGGGTTGCATTGTTGATTAAGGAAGATGTCACGGCAGTGGTCAGAGGTGACATTACGGACGGTTCGTCCAGTGAGGCTGTATGCTTGGAGCTAAGGAACAAGAAATGGATGATCACCATGTTGGGGGTGTACTACAGACCAGCGAATAGTCAATGGGAATTAGAAGAACAAATATGCCAGGAGATTGCAGACAGCTACAGGTCAAATAAGGTTTTTGTAGTAGAGGATTTTAACTTTCCCAATATTGACTGGGAAAATCGTAGTGTGAAAGGTTTAAATGGGGTGCAATTCCTCAAAAGTGTACAGGATAGTTTTCACAAGCAGTATGTAGAGGTTTAAATTTTAATGTGGATAAGTGTGAGGTGTGTCAGCACCGGCTACAACCTCCGAGAACCTTCGACCTCCTGGCAACCCACTAGGACCTCCTACGTACGGCTCGCGAATTCTCGCTACTCTCCAAGGCGGCTTCATTCTAGTCGCCGCTAATTTTTCCAACATGTTGAAAAATTCACGGCGACCATAATGAGTCCGCGCCTAGTTCCCAGAATGCGGGAACTCCTCACGAGCATGAAGGCGACTCCCCGGCAACCACCCGCGAACATGTGGCGACCATGTGGCGCTGCTAGTCTCCTGCAGTCATCTAAAACGTCGCCTAAGTGGTACTGGCCCATAATGGCATGTTGGCCTTCATAACAAGAGGAATTGAGTATAGAAGCAAATAAGTCCTTCTACAGTTGTACAGGGCACTGGACCGCACCTGGAGTATTGTGTGCAGATTTGGTCTCCAAATTTGAGAAGGACATCCTTGCTATTGAGGGAGTGCATCGTAGGTTCACGAGGTTGATTCCCGGGATGGTGGGACTGTCATATGCTGAGAGAATGAAGCGACTGGGCTTGCATACACTGGAATTTAGAAGGATGAGAGAGGATCTCAGTGAAACATATACGATTATTAAGGGATTGGACACACTAGAGGCAGGAAACGTGTTCCCGATGTTAGGGGAGTCCAGAACCATGGGCCACAGTTTAAGAATAAGGGATTGGCCATTTAGAACGAAGATGAAGAAAAACCTTTTCACCCAGAGAATTGTGAATATGTGGAATTCTCTGCCTCAGAAGGCAGTGGAGGCCAATTCTCTGGATGCTTTCAAGAGAGGGTTAGATAGAGCTTTTAAAGATAGCAGAGATATGGGGAGAAGGCAGGAACTTTGGATGATCAGCCATGATCACAGTGAATGGTTGTACTGACTCGAAGGGCCAAATGGCCTACTCCTGCACCTATTGTCTATTATCTATTGTCAGTGAGAGGGCAACACTGGATCTAGTATTGGGAAATTGGGAAGGGCAAGTTAATGAAGTGTTTGTGGTGGAGCCTTTTGAGAAAAGTGACCACTGTTCGATTAGGATTAAGATAGTTATGGATAGGGATAGAGAGGGCCAAGGTGTTAAAATGCTCAACTGGGGTAAGGCCAATTTTGAGGGTATGAGAGCAGGTCTCGCACAAGTTGACTGGAGCAGCTTATTTGAGGGGAAAGGAACATCGGCCAAGTGGGATGTTTTGAAAAGTGTACTGAAGAAAGCTCACGATATGTACGTCCCCGCTAGAGTGACGGGTAAAGCAAGCAAACGTAAGGAAGCTTGGCTGAGGAGGGAAATTGAAGCATAAGTCAAAATTGGTCATGGTGGCACACTGGTAGAGTTGCTGCCTTACTGCGAATGCAGCGCTGGAGTCCAGGGTTCGATCCCAACTAAGGATGATGTCTGTACAGAGTTTATATGTTCTCCCCGTGACTTGTGCGTGTTTTCTCCGAGATCTTTGGTTTCCTCCCACACTCCAAGGACGTACAGGTTTGTAGGTTAATTGGCCTGGTAAATGAAAAAAATTGTCCCTAGTGGGTGTCGGATAGTGTTGGGCAGGGATCGCTGGTCGTCACGGACTTGGGCTGAATGGCCTGTTTCCGTGATGTATCTCCAAACTAAACTAAACTAATAATCAAGAAGGATGCACGGGACAGGTATAGGCAGCTGGGATCAAGTGCATCCCTGGAGGTGTTTCGGGAACAAAGGAGTAAACTGAAAAAGGAGATCAGAAGGGCAAAAAGGGGTTAGGAGATAGCTTTGGCGGGTAGTATTAAGGACAATCTCAAAAGATTTTATTAATACATAAGGGGAAAAAGGGTAACTTGAGAGCCAGTGGGACATCTCAGGAATTAAAGCGGTCACCTCTGTGTGGAGCCACAGGAGATGGGCAAGGTCCTCAATGAGTATTTCTCCTCTGTATTTACCGAGGAGAAAGACAGTAGGATTGAGGAACTTGGGGCAGTCACTGGAAGTGTCTTGAAAGCAATCAGTGTTACCATTGAAGAAGTATCGAAGGAACTTCGTGTATGAAAATCTCCAGGGCCTGATCAGATATATCCGAGGACATTGTGGGAAACTAGAGAGGAAATTGCGGGAGCCCTGATTGAAATTTATGAGTCATCCTTAAATACAGGAGGGGTGCCGGAAGACTAGAGGGTGGCAAATGTTGTGCCTCTTTTCAATAAGGGCTGCAGGGAAAATGCTGGGAACTATAGGCCGGTGAACTTAACATCTGTAGTTGGAAAACTACTAGAGAGTATATGGGTGATACAGGCATTTGGATGGGCAAGGGCTGATTAGGTATAGTCAGCATAGTTTTGTACATGGGAGGACATGTCTCACCAATCTTATTGATTTTTTTGAAGACGTGACCAATAAGGTCGATGAGGGCAGAGCCGTAGCGGTTTTGTACAAGGATTTCAGCAAGGCATTTGTAGGCTGCTCTGGAAGGTTAGACACATGCGATCCAAGGAGAGATAGCTGAATGGATAGCAAATTGTCTCCATGGAAGTAGGCAGAGGGTGATGGTGGAAGATTGCTTCTTGGACTGGAGGCCTGTGACTAATGTTGTACCTCAGGGTTCGATGCTGGGCCCGTTACTGTTATCTACATCAATGATTTGGATGAGTACAGGGCAAGATTAGCAAGTTTGCTGATGATACAAAAGTGAGTGGTTTTGCAGATAGTGAACATGGTTGTGAAAGATTGCAGCAGTATATTGATTGATTGACTAGGCTGTCTGAGTAATTGGGGATGAAATTTAATACAGAAAAGTGTGAGGTGTTGCATTTTGGGATGTCCAACAAGGGCAGGACCTACACAGTAAATAGTAGGCCTCTGCAGTGCTGCCAACTCTCACGCTTTGAGCGTGAGACTCAGGCATTTCGACAAATTCTCACGCTCTCACGCTGATCACAAATTTCTCACGCTCGGTCGTGAGAAATTATGTGATCAACGAAAATTTTAAAACTCGTCAACTGTAATGGCCGCGGGTGTTGGAGAGCCGGGGCTGAGGGAGGGAGGAAGCAGATGCTGCGGCGGGGACAGATGCGGACGGGAAGCCGGGGGTGGCGGGTGTTTGCCGGGCTGGCGAGTGTTTGCCGGGCTGGCGAGTGTTTGCCGGGCTGGCGAGTCGCTCGCTGCAGCTCCGGCCATGGAGCAGCCTCAGTGCAAGAGTCCCGGGCCGTCGGAAGCGTTGCGCCACTGCCTTTAGTCTCTGTGCCGAATTCTCCCTATTGACCGGCATGGATCAGACAGCGTCTCTGGAGAGAAGGAATGAGTGACGTTTCTGGTCGTGACCCTTCCAAGGATCTTGAACCAAAACCTTTAGAAGGGTCTCAACCCGAAACGTCACCCAATCCTTCTCTCCAGAGATGCTGCCTGTCCCACTGAGTTGCTCCAGAATTTTGTGTCTCTCTTTGGTTTAAACCAGCATCTGGAATTCCTTCTCACACAATGAGACCCAACAAGACTTTGCAGTTAGAACCAGGTTGTGGTCGGGTGGGGGAGGGACGGGGGGAGAGGGGATGTTAAAAAAATCGATATTCATACTCAATCGGGGAAATTAGTTAATATCTGTCTTTAAATTGATATTTTGTTCATCTTTAAATGTACGTCTTGGATTTATGTATCGCGGGAACAAATAAGCAAAGGCAAGATGGTAAATATAAACTACAAATCAGCTTTAGAAAATGAAACGTGTAGAGATGAACTTTGCCCTTGACTTTACAAAGAATAACCTCAGGGATTATGTAGTAAATGCCATTCAATTACTCTGCAACCTTGGGATAATATTGTTCATGTTCAAATTTGATAGGTAAGCCTTGATTTGTTCAATATTATAATTAGTTCAAAGATTTAGTGTGGAACCAGCCCTTCGGCCCCTAGAGTCCGCGTCGACCATCGATCACCCGTTCACACTGGTTCTATGTTATCCCACTTTCTCATCCACTCCCTACACACTAGGGGGAATTTACAGAAGGCCAAGTAACCTACAAACCCACACATCTTTGGGATGTGGGTGGAAACCCATGCGGTCACAGTGAGAACGTGCAAACTCCACACAGACAGCACCCGAGACCAGGATCGAACCGGTGTCTCCGGCGCTGTGGGGCATTAATTGTAATTCTAATACTTGGGCCTCTGCTGATATGCCAGGATGATTACCCAATATTACTGATTATTAATCCATTGTATTATTGATTATATATGTTGCACCCGTTCTCCTTTATCTGTACATTGTGTGCGGCTTGCTTGCATTTACCGGATAGCACGCAACAAAAGCTTTTCCCCATACCTCGCTACAGATGGCAATAGTAAATTAAATCAATCGTATTTACATGAATCTGTGTGTTGTTGCTTTAACCGGCATGTTAAGGTGCAGCAACTGAGAATGTCATTGTTCTGATGTCGCTGCATTC
The DNA here is from genome assembly GCA_035221665.1 of Okamejei kenojei. NCBI lineage: Eukaryota > Metazoa > Chordata > Chondrichthyes > Rajiformes > Rajidae > Okamejei > Okamejei kenojei. Next base: position 11,849,428 of record CM069153.1, read on the forward strand.
ATTGTCTTCATTCTACACTTGAAATTACCACAATGACATTTAAACGGCATTTGGACAGGTGCACGTGTAGGGAGGAACTGCAGATGCTGGTTTAAGCCGATAGACACAAAGTAACTCAGCGGGTCAGGCAGCATCTGTGGCGGGAAGGAATCGGTGACGTTTCGGGTCGAGACCCTTCTTTGGACTGAAGGTCTGGTTAATTGGCTTGGTATAAGTATAAATTGTCCCTAGTGTGTGTAGGATAGTGTTAATGTGCGGGGATCGCTGGTCGGTGCGGACTCGGTGGGCTGAAGGGCCTGCTTCCGTGCTGTACCTCTAAACTGAACCCTGTCCGGCTAGCAGGGCTGTGTAGGGCCGAGTACCGGGACACGGTGACATCTGGCTCTGATCTCCACAAAGCCAATCACGTATCGAGCAGTGCCACAGATCAATGGGCTTCTGGTGCTTGAAGTCGGTCCACAGACACAGAGAGGACATTGGCTGTTACTCTGGTTTTGTTGGTCTATCAGTGACTTGGAGAGTGGGCTGGACAACGAGTGACACAGCTGATCGCGGCTCCCCTGATCTATGCTATTCCCACGCACTTGTGGGCCTGTACCAGTGAGGCGACTCTTTAGGCGACTGTCAGGGACTAGTTTTACTAGCATTCACCTGCAACACCTCTTGACAACCTACGATAACCTCCGACAGCAAAAATTGTGGCCACTGCCGCTTGTAGTCGCCCAAAAGATCGCCTAAGTGGGACATGCCCTTCAGGCTGCGGCTCGGTGCATCCAGGAGGACAACCAGTGGCTGCTGCAAGTAGGTACCAAGCACTGGGTAGAAATGGTGGAAGATAGTGGCCTTCAAATGAGGGTGGTTGGAGAAAGCATCCTGCTTGCCCGCTCGATTTTCACTGACTGTAACTGCAGGAAAAATGTTCCCGATGTTGGGGGAGATCAGAACCAGGGGTCACAGTTTAAGAATAAAGGGTAGGCCAGTTAGGACTAAGCTGAGGACAAACTTTCTTCACCCAGAGAGTTGTAAATCTGTGGAATTCTCTGCCACAGAAGGAAGTGGAAGCCAATTCACTGGATGTTTTCAAGTGAGTCTCATTTAGCTCTTGGGGCTGGCGAAATCATAGGATATGGGGAAAAAAAAACACGAAAGAGGTACTGATTTTAGATGAACAGCCATGATCATATTGAATGACAGTGCTGGTTCCAAGGGTCGAATGGCCTATTCCTGTACCTATTTTCTATGTTTCTATGCTTGAGTATATGGCAATAAAACGCGACCACTTGATTTTGAAGCATTCATGCATGGTGGAGATAAAATGTAGTCATAGAGTGATACAGTGTGAAAACAGGCCCTTCGGTGCAACTTGCCCACACCCGCCAACATGTCCCAGCTACGCTACCTGCTTTTGGTCCATATCCCTCCAAATCTGCCCTATCCATGTATCAGTCTAACTGTTTCTTAAATGTTGGGATTGTCCCTGCTTCAACTACCTCCTCTGGCAGCTTATTCCACCCTTTGTGTGGAAAAAGTTACCCCTTGAAAAGTTACCTCTTAAAAATACTTCAATCAAAAAACATTGAAATCATATTTCTACAATGCATTAAAACATGATTTTAATACATCATGTATTATGGGCAATGGACATCACGGGCAAAATATATCGTAGCATAAGGAGCAGAGCGTCAAGGTTCTGCAACAGCTTCTTCCCACGAGCCATCAGACTCCTGAATGCCATGTAATGGGCTGCCACCATTGCCTATTTTATCTTTTTATCCATTTTATCTTTTTATCCATTTATCCTTCTGTTTATTATCGTGTTGCACGGGGAGCCAAATGCAGCGGAATTTCGTTTGGAATTGCATATATTGATGTATTTCTAAATGACAATACATTTTATTTGATGATTTATTGATTGATCAAATTTCAAAAAATCCTTACCGTGGGAGGGGGGACGCCCCCCTCCCACTCATGCCCCCCACTTGATTGCTCCACTCCCTCGCTAGATACCCCCAAGGCGAGTGATCAGCCCCTCCCCTCCCCTCAACGCTCCATGGCCCCTGGTTCAGACTGATAGCACTGCCAGATGTGAGCGGAGAACTGAGGCCAGTTGTCCATGATGTCTGGATCCCAATGCTCAGCACTTCGGGTTTTGGAGTTGGCTAATGTGACTGATTTATAATTAGCCTGATTTGTAATTAGTTGACAAAACCTCAATTTATTAATCCGGAATATCCAGGGGGATGGGATAAGTGTAAGGCTGAGTCCAGCCTGTAAGGCTGAACTCAGGGTCAGGAATGAGAGAAGGTATGCAACTGGAGTTAAGGTCAGGAGTAGTACCAGGTGTGCAGTGAGATCCAGGTTGGTCAAAATGGGCCAAGTGTTTGAATATAATCTGATTTCCATTCATGAATATACTAAGATCATTCATGTGCTGCACATGTTGATCAGCCTGGCTCTACTGTGGAATGTAATTAGGAATGTAATTTAGCCTTATTCATAGCTAATCCAATTTAAAGCATAAATATTGCTTTCAAGTGTGAGTTAAAAGACTCGCTACAGTATGTACCAGATTGCACTATTTCAAGCTGAAAACTGCTACACCCCCCCCCCCCCCCCCCCTCGGTCGCTACGCTCCCTTAGGCTTGGTCTCTCACAATTTCTCACTCCCAACTCTCACCCAATGTTGGCAGGGTAGTGTTGTAGAGCAGAGGGATCTAGGAATGCAGGTGCATGGTTCCTTGAAGGTTGAGTCGCAGGTAGATAAGATGGTCAAAAAGGCTTTTGGCACATTGGCCTTCATCAGATAGAGTATTGAGTAGAGAAGTTGGGAGGTCGTGTTGCAGTGGTATAAGATGTTGGTGAGACTGCATTTAGAATATTGTGTTCAGTTCTGGGCACCATGTTATGGGAAAGATATGGTCAAAGATTGAAAGGATTCAGAAAAGATTTACGAGGATGTTGCCAGGACTAGAGGGTGTGAGCTAAAGGGAGAGGTTGAGTGGACTGGGTCTCTATTCCTTGGAGTGCAGCAGGATGAGGGGTGATCTTATAGAGGTGTACAAAATCATGACAGGAATTGATTGAGTAGATGCACAAAGTCTCTTGCCCAGAATAGGGGAATTGAGGACCAGAGGACATAGGTTCAAGGTGAAGGGGAAAAGATTTAGTAGGAATCCGAGGGGTAACTTTTTCTCACAGAGGGTGGTGGGTGTATGAAACAAGCTGCCAGAGGAGGTAGTTGAGACTGGGACTTTCCCATCGTTTAAGAAGCAGTTGGCCAGGTACATGGATCAGACTGGTTTGGAGGGATATGGACCAGGCGCAGGCAGGTGGGACTAGTGCAACTGGGGCATGTTGGCCGGTGTGGGCAAGTTGGGCTGAAGGGCGTGTTTCCACACTGTATCACTGTATGACTCTCTATGACTCTATATACCTTCGTGAGATCACTTAATTCCTTTGATTTTCAAATGACTGTCCATTTTAGATGTAAAACTAAGAGTTGATTTAGCGTTGATTGCTGTTCGCAAAAGAGAGTTGTACATTTTGAATGTCCCTGGCCTTCCACGTAAAAACTATTCTTGCTTCTCCTGCAAAGAGCTGGCTTCAAGATCACTTTATTTGAAACGGTCAAGCAGCAGAAATTGTTTTATTTCAGCTGTCCTTCTGATTGTCCCTACTATCCTGAAATCTTCAATCAAATCGACCTTTATCTAACTACCAGGGAATAGAAATCTTGTAAACTAAATGGTAAAGCGATCCTTGGTGTCCAGGTCTCAGACTATAATGCCCCTGTCCCACTTAGGAAACCTGAACGGAAACCTCTGGAGACTTTGCGCCCCACTCAAGGTTTCCGTGCGGTTCCCGAAGGTTTTTGTCAGTCTCCCTAAAGGTCAAAAGTGGTTTCTGTTTCAAAATCGGTAATTTTTTTGTCGAAGCCAGTTGCGATGCAAGTTGAAGGTGGTTGCTGGAAGACAAAAACCTCCGGGAACCGCACGGAAACCTTGGGTGGGGCGCAAAGTCTCCAGAGGTTTCCGTTCAGGTTTCCGAAGTGGGACAGGGGCTTAAGTCTACGCTTCTTCTAAATTGATATATCCTTCTGAAGGTTTAGTGCCTGAATTTGCTCACAATCCTGCTGAATTTGGTCAACTCTAATTTCAGATGGTCAACAGGTGCATTTGAAGACAAGAACCAATTGTTAACAACAATTGTATAAATTGTAATGGAGCATCCGGCATTGTAATGGAGCAGCTGAATCCGAAATTCACATTTTTAAATTTTCTTTATTTTTTTAATTCATGTTTCGCAGTAAGGGAAGAAGCCTTTAAATATAATTGTCAGGAATAAGCGAATCAGGGTGTGTAATGGTAAAGCAGCTGCCTCACAGCTCCAGTCACCAAGTCACCAATGACTTCAGTGCTGTCCATATTGTACACTCTCCCTTCGACTGCATGGTGTGGAGGGAGTTGAAGGGAATCTGGGAAAAATAGTTGGTAGATTCCATGTTGGTGCCAACGACACATGTAAAACACGAAAACAGGTTCTTCTAGGGAATTTGAGTAACGCAGTACTAAATTAGAAATCAGAACCAAAAAAGTAATGGGGGGTTACATTTTCTGGCATCTGGAGCAGCGGATGCAGTAGATGAGGTTGGAGGAGGTGCAGGTGAACCTCTGTCGGACCTGGAAGGACTGCTTGGGTCCCTGAAAGGAGTGGAGGGGGGAGGTGAAGAAGTAATGATCTCTGGATTGTTACCCGTGCCACGAGCAAATTGGTATAGGGTCGATGAGATTAAAAGGTTAAACGCGTTGCTCAAATATTAGTGCAGAAGAAGTGGGTTTGAATTTGTGGGACTTTGGCATCAGTATTGGGGAAAGAGGGGGCTGTTCTGATGGGACAAACTCCACCTGCACCTTGCTGGGATCATTGCATAACTCCATAGACAAAGCTTTAAACTAGTTAGTGGGGGCATTCAACAGATTGAAAACGTGTGGATAAAGTTAAAGGAGAGGAGAGCGCAGGAGAGGTTTCTGAAATCTCCAGAATAAGAAACAGAACAGGAAGTTTGGAAAGGGATAAGAGTCTAACATCAGGCAACATTGAGACTATTTTGGTAAGAGGAGTGGTGAATACAGAACTGGAAGTGTTGCATCTAGTTGCACGCAGTACACAAAAGTAGGTGGATGAGCTTACAACACAGTTGGAAATTGTCAGATACGATGGTGTGGGCATCCCTGAGTCATGGCGAAGAAGAGGATTAGAGCTGGGAGCTGAACATCCACAGATACACATCGTATGGAAAAGGCAGGCTGGTGGGCAGAAGAGGTGGGGTGGCTCTGTGGGTGAGGAATGTAATCCAATCCTTATTAAGAAACAATATAGGATCAGAAGATGTAGAATCCCTGTGGTAGAGGTAAGAAACTGTGAAGGGAAAAACTGATGGGAGTTACAGTATATACAGGCCTTCGAAGGGTAGAGAGGATGCCTAGTATTAATTTTGAGTGGATCAGAATAGAAAAGCAAGGATGTAATGCCCCTGTCCCACTTAGGAAACCTGAACAGAAACCTCTGGAGACTTTGCGCCCCACCCAAGGTTTCCGTGCGGTTCCCGGAGGGTTTTGTCAGTCTCCCTAATGGTCGAAAGTGGTTTCCGTTTAAAAAATCTGTAATTTTTTAAGTCTAAGCCGGTTGCGATGCTAGTTGAAGGTGGTTGCCGGAGGACAAAAACCTCTGGGAACCGCACGGAAACCTTGGGTGGGGCGCAAAGTCTCCAGAGGTTTCCGTTCAGGTTTCCTAAGTGGGACAGGGGCATAAGTGGGACAGGAGGCTGAGGCTTTATTAGGCGCTGGTGGAACCATATTTGGAATATTGTGAGCAGTTTTGCCCACATATCTGAGGAAGGATGTGCAGGCATTGGAGAAGGCCCAGAGGTGGTTTATGAGAATGATCCCGAGGATGATTGGGTTAAGATATGCTGAGCGTTTGAAGGCTCTGGGTCTGTACTCACTGGAGCTTAGAAGGATGAGGGGGGAATCTCATTGAAATCTCTCTGATGAAGGCCTAGATAGAGTGGGCATGGAAAGGATGTTTCCAGTAATGGGATGGTCTAGAACCAGAGTGAACATTCTCAGAATAAAAGGATGTACCTTTAGAATGGAGATGAAGAGGAATTTATTTAGCCAGAGGGTGGTGAATTTGTGGAATTCATTGCAACAGGCGGCTGTGGAGGCCAAGACCTTGGCTATTTTTAAATTTAAGTTTGATAGGTTCTTGGTTTTTAAGGGTGTCAAAGGTTACGAGGAGAAGGCAAGAGAATGGGGCTGAGGGAAATATAGGTTTGCATGCGATTTAATGGCGGATTGGACACGATGGGTCGAATGGTTTAATTCTTCTCCTATATCTTATTTTGGTCTTTTGGTCTAATAGAATGGGTGAGTGTAGGATTAGTGTAAATGGGTGTTTGATGTTCAGCGGGTCAAAGGGCCTTTTTGCATTCTGTGGTTATACTCAAGATGAAAGATGAGAATGCAAACACTCTTAACATATTAAGAATAAACTAGCCTAGTCCATTAGGATCATTTCATTTCAACACATTTTGTTTGTTGGAACTAATTCATCTGCCTTGAATTTACTCATGTGACCACATGAGCCAAATAGGAACAAACTGTCCAGGGGTCCAGACAGAGGAAAGTGGAATGGAGTCAGGTGTATTTATCGCAATTAATCAATCTGCAAAAACAGTCTTGAGAAATACTGCGCTCCCGTGTTTCTGTGCATTACAGCAATCTGTTGATGTGTGGTCCTGTTTGCCACAGTCTGTTCTCTTGATGGAAAACCGTAATGAAATATTGTTGGAAGTATTCATCACGTTATACATAACCCCAGAAAATTGTCCAAAAATGTAAACTATTTTGTAGTGTTGTTGCTCTTAACTTGGTAAATAGCTGTAATGACAGAACTTAGGCAATTTTACAGAATGTTTCTGCGGTTCCAACTATAAACATCTGGCAAGAAATCATATGAGCGCAAATGTTCATTTATCAGGAAGCTATGATATAGTCTGACTCTGTAACTCTGCGTCATGAGTTATCAGTGGGAGTTATGTAGTTCATTTATTAATTAGTAATGAAAATCATACCGGGGCAAATCTTCTGTTACTCCGCGATCACAATATATCTGCACTTTGGGTCTGCTGTTTCTCCCAGCAGCTCCGCACTAACCAGAACATAACCTTGCACAGCCTAAGAGTTGGCTAATCTGCTGAACTGTGCTGTCCCATTGGCTTCTACGCGAAGTCTACTGGTGCAGTGCAGAGGAAGGCAACAGGGGATGGATTGTGCGACCAGTTCAAGGATCATACCAGCACTCTGAGATCTAGTGGAGTAGTTTAGTTTAGTTTAGTTTAGTTTAGAGATACAGCGTGGAAACAGGCCCTTTTGCCCACCGAGTCTGCACTGACCAGCCATCCCCGCACATTAGCACTATTCTGCACACACTGGGGACAATTTTTAAAACATTTATACCAAGCCAATTAACCTACAAACCTGCACGTCTTTGGATTGTGGGAGGAAACCGAAGATCTCAGAGAAAACCCATGCAGGTCACAGAGAGAAGGTATAAATTCCGTATGGACAAGCACCTGTGGTCAGGATTGAACCTGTATCTCTGGTGCTGTAAGGCTCTCCTGTTATGTTGGCATACTTATACAGCCTCATGGATAAGTCATGGCAATATTGTTGGCACCAGATTGGTAGAATCAGCACAGCATATTCAAAGGACTCACATTTTTTTTACCACAAAAGTTTTATATGCAAGAATGTTATATGTTAAAGATATCACAAATCAACTAGCAGATAGCCAATGATTTGAATCATAATGTTATTTGAACCACAAATGGACAGTTTGTACCTTGTTGAATGCTGTTTTCAATGGACATTTGAATGGTGCAGAAGATATATGGAACCAAATGTTCACTGTTTCTATTTCCCAAACAATTATATTGTTAAACAAAAGTGTAAGCTTTGTTATAGATGTAGTAAGAATTAGAAATATGCTGCATAAATCAAATAATTATTTTTAATTTTTCTTCTGCTCTCATCCTCTCCCTTCCTTGCAACCCAAGTATTATACGGCCAATAGTATAGAGGAAAAGGTAACCATCAGCTCTCTCGCTTTGTGTAGCTGCTGCTGCTGCTTGCTGCTGCTGGCGCCGACGATGGGGGCCACGCTGCACTGCTCCTTGCTGTTTTGTATGTGTTTGTTCATTTGTGTCGTCTGTGAAAACCCTCTGAGTCATTCGTAACTGTCACTGTATGTCATGTTGTTACTTGTGGGCGGAGCACCAAGGCAAATTCCTTGTATGTGAATACTTGGCCAATAAACTTACTTACTTACTTAACTGCACCACAGGCAGTTGAATGGGAATGAGAAAGTGTCTCACACTAACCCACAATATTTAGCCTGCTTTCTGAGAAAAGAAAACATCTCCATATATTCATGTTGCAATTGTATTTGAGATTAACAAGATTTTAGAAATGTTTAAAAAGTTGCAGGAGACAACTTGGTGAGAACAGAACATATTTATCCATTCCATAAAATGTTTATTTGTGCTTTAAAATGTTTAGTTTTAAACAGTTGCCAACACGACTTGTCAAAACACAAAGCTTCTATATTGAAAAGAACTGCTCAGATTATCAGGATGGGGCAGCCTAAACTGTTCTCGGAGTTCCGCAGATTAACTTGCAACATTGACTCTTTTAGTGTTTCTGCAGTAAGCACAACCCCAGACACTGGTCGCCCTGTGCAAGCAGTAAGAGGAAAACAGACTCAACAGAAGCAAGCACTGCTGTAACACGTCACCAATGAGTTTTGCTGATGTTTACAGGAATTCAGATGACAGTGTATGCTTCTGCCAATTCATTCTAGTTTTAATTTTGTAATATATTTTTCACTGCTTTCCATTATGTAACCTTTGTAAAGATGGACGAGAGGTGGAACCAACATCACTGATCGCTGGGCTTCTTCAGTTTTTAGCTGTCATTTTTGTTTCTTCAACCACAGTCTGAATGAATTGAGAGGCAAACCTCAATTCAAAGTGCATTGTAATAATAAACGGCAATGAATTTAACAAGTTAATGCCTAAAAAATGTTGGCAAATCAATCAATTTGAATGAATACCTTGCAGTTCACTATTAGCCTTGTGGTATCCTGTTTAGCTTTAGTGCTTACACTGTTTGGATATCAAATATTTTTAGTTTATTTTTAATATATAATTTCCAAATTCAGAACCCCACAACTAACAGGAACTAATCTATAATTGACCGCTTATTTGCACTTTCTTTCAAAGCTTTTTCATCCATGCTGCTAAGTATTCGAAAAATTAAATCTGAAACCTGAAAATGTCCGTTGAATAGCAGGCAAACCAGGATTCAGGTGGAAAAGGTCAGACCTCTGAAGTATGAATGAAATGTCACATCTCAATATAACTCTTTCTTTTATTTTTCTTCAGATGCTGACTATTGTGGTATAACTGGCAATTAGATTCCTGGAAAAAGGGGGTGAATTTGAGTTGGAGTAGTCTCCAGGGTCTGACCTATAATAGTAAGATTAAATGAGAACTTACCAGTTTCCATAAGTTTGATCTGTATTTTATGAGGAGTTACGATGAGGGATTACGTGAAGACCCCGTCCAGCACGCATGCGCGACATTTCTTCAAAGCAGCGGTGTGGATTCACAGAAAAACACAACAATTGAAATAAATATAGTAAAGAAAAAATAAGAACTTAATTACCAGTTGATCTGTATAATAGAGGGTGGGAGCGGAGGGCACGTAATCCCTCATCGTAACTCCTCATAAAATACAGATCAAACTTCGAACTGGTAAGTTCTCATTTAATCTTACTATTTTACTTCGGAGTCACGTGAGTGACTACGTGAAGACTTCAAAGCTCTGTGAATCCGAACCGTGTACCAGCTCATGCTTCACTCACTGCCTGAAGACCTTAGAGGGAGGAAGCATGTTATACAATCAACAATAACCTGTTTGTGAACAAAAAAAGGTTTATTAATAACAACAAAAAACAGAGAGCTCCCCGGGCTTAAATTAAATATTATCTGCAGACTCTAAAATTCTGTCTGCAAATGTAGCAGGCTCCGCCAGCGGCTTATTATAAAACCTTTGGAAAGTTCTTTCCGAGGACCATCCTGCTCTGGCCAGAATATGGTCCATAGGCACATCCATTTGCCTAGCCGCCGACGTAGATGCAGCCCTGGTGGAATGAGATTTGTACACATTAGTATCGATTCCCGCGGACTTAAGCACCTGCTTGAGCCACCTTGAAATGGTTTGGCTCGTCACCCTGACCATGAGGCTTCTTGTGGCTTATCCATAAGGCTTTTTCTCTCCCTCTTAAGTTATATGTAGTGTCTATGTAGTTGGCGAGATGGGTCTTGGCACACAACCGTGGGTCAGGTGAATATGCCCGGAACTCCATAACTGGAGGCGTGGTACCTGGTCTAGATTGTTTGACCAGCCCCTGAATGTGAAATGTGATACAGTCCAATGACTCTGTCATGCTTGTCCAGCCTCAGAAGGTGGAGGGACTGTACCCTTTGAGCTGACACTAGAGCCATGAGCATGACTGATTTCAGTGTAAGTTGTTCCAGAGTAAGTGACCTGGGTGGTGGCCATCCCCTAAGGTACGTCAGTACTATGCTGACATCCCAGATCTGAGTGTACCTAGGCCTAGGGGGATTGGTGTTAAATATGCCCCTCATGATTTTGACCACTAGTGGATGGGACCCCAAAGTCAGTTGTCCTGCTGCTGGAACCAAATAAGCTGACAACGCACTCCTGGCTGTATAATGGCGCTGTAGCTGAGTCCTTCCCGATGTAATCCAAGCAGAAACTCCACAACACTGGTGGCTGTAGCTGTGGTGTAGGTAGTTCCTGTTTTGGAGCAATACCGTTCCCATTTTCTTATATTGGTCAGGTATTGTCTCCTGGTGGACTCCCGGTGAGATGCGGTCATCATGTTGATGGCGTCCTCAGACAGTCCCAGGCCCAGTAGAGGTCTTTTTAGAATCTGCAAGCCAGGAGATTGACTCTGTCATGGCACGGGTGACTAATGCCTGACACTGGGTGGATTAATAACTGTCGACTGCTGGGGAATTCCAACGGTGTTTCAACAGCCATGTCGAAAGCCACTGGGAACCATGGCTGTGTAGGCCAGTCAGGTATTATCAAGATTCCTGAAGCGGAATCCAATTGAATCTTGCGTAATACCCGACTGATGAGGCAGAAGGGAGGAAAAGCATAAAAGAACATTTTCCCCCAATGCAGCGAGAATGCATCAACTGCTGCTGCCTCAGGGTCTGGTTCCCAAGCGACATACGTTGGTACCTGGTGATTCAGCCTGGATGCAAATAGATCGATATCTGGTGTGCCATATTGCTTTGTAATTTCAGCAAACACTTTGGGATTTAACATCCATTCGATGTTATCATTAAATCTACGTGACCTGGTGTCTGCCACTGTATTTTGCTTACCTGGAAGGTAAGTTGCTGATAACCAAATATGCCTTTCAACACACCATTGCCAGATTAGGTTGGCCAAATTGTCACAAACGATATCGACTTTACACCACCCATGTGATTGATATAAGCCACCACCGTGGTATTATCTAGTTGCAACCGAACATGTGCATGATGCGTATTACATGAATATGCTTTTAAACCCATAAAACGCACCCAACATTTCTAAATAGTTGATACCCCGTGTCTGTAGCAAGATGATTCAAATTTACTCCATCTGCCCCCTGTGCTGGATTGCATGTTAGTTGCTCCCCAGCCCAAAGCACTGGCATCCGTTTGAATGGTTAATACTGGGTTGGTGATCATAATGGGACTGGAGCTGAGTCTTACATTCCTCGCCCACCATTGTAACTCTGGAATGGATTCAGCAGTTAAACTCATAGCTCGGTCAAAGTGACCTGAGTTTTGCTTTAGTGCATGCACTTTAGCTCTTTGCAAATTTTTGATAGTGCAAAGGCCCAAATTGTACAGCTGGGAAAGCTGCTACCATTTTGCCAATAACTCTAGCTACTTCCCGTATGGTTGGCTGATGTTTATTCATGAGTTTGTTGCATGATAGCGTCAATTCTGATGCTTTCCCCCCTTCGGCAGAGTTACAATCATGCGAACAGTATCTATCGTAAATCCCAAGATAGTCCATGGCAGTGGACGGTGTAAGATTGGATTTTTCTGGATGTATGACAAACCCCAAAGTTTCAAAACAAACGTTTGGTGGCTGCGACTGCCAAAATAGCTGTCTCCAAGGTTTTCCCTACTATTAAAAATGTCGTCTAAATACGCCATGACTATATGCTTTTGTTTCCTCAATAATGCCAAGGCAGGTTTTAAGATTTTAGTGAACAACCTTGGAGCAGAGGTTAGCCCATTTGGTAAGGCTTTATATTGCCATAGCTGTTTCATCCAGATAAATTTTAAATATTTTCGATGGTCCTTGTGTATGGGTACTGAGTAGTAGGCATCTTTTAAATCAATGCTTGCTAGAAAGTACCCCCTAGAAACCAATAGTCTGGCTGTTTCAAAGTATCCATCTTGAAATGTATATACCTGACAGACTTGTTCAAAGTAGTTAAGTCAATGATGATGCGTCGTCCACCATCTTTTTTGATTTTAGTGAAAATATTAGACACAAATTCCAAAGGGTTCATGTTTTGTTCTTTCAATGACACCTTTAGCTTGTAATCTCATCAGTTCAGCTTGACCCTCTTGTTTTTTTCCTTGACTGAGAGGGTGAATACCGTTTTGGGTATATGCTGAACTGGTGGAAAATCTTTATGGACAAAGTCAATTTTTGTAGCCATGAACGCTGCTGAGTATATACTTGTCATTAGTGATGGATTCCCATGCATCCAAAAACAAGTGCAATCTCCCCCCTGTTAGCACAGAGCCCCTACTGCACATATGCTGAGAGGAACCAGACCCACCTACCTCCATGGTTTATTGGTGCTTCTTCTGCCTCTTCGCTGGGTGATGAGGCGTCTGCTGGGGCTGTAGAGGGTTGATGTTGATCTCGATGTTGTTTGGGGGTGGCGCATTTTCCATGGGGTCCGCTCTGGGCCCTGGCCTAAAAAAGGCTTACGGGGAATGGTTGCGGACCCCGAGCTTTCACCAGTCCCATAGTGTGGTCGACGACTGGTGGACGCCATGGGGTACTGCCGCCTGGGTTTGTTGGGTCTGCTCGGTCCCAAACCTGCCCTCACGAGACCAAAGGTCTTGGATTCTTCTTCCAGGTCTTTCACCTTTTTTGGAAGGTCTTTCCCAAAGAGCAGAATAGGAGGTTCTGACCCCGGTGTTTTGCAGAGTCCCCGCAAATTTAGGGTTGAGGGCAGGCTTGATAATCTCCTTTCGCAAATTATTTATCTCATATTGAGTGGTGCACAGCAGAGCTAATGTGTCTTGCTGATTTGTGGAGATGTCCGCACCATCAATGGACCGAGCATAAGATGTTATTCCTGCAGTCAGGAATTTAAGGATCTTCTGGAGCTTCAACTCCAGGTTTCTGATGTTCTGCCCCAAATGTCCCCAAATTTGGCTATTGACAGCAGGTACATTCAAAGATGTACAATTTCCTGGGGCTGTATATAGTTGAAGAGCCTCATTGACCACTTGTTCTTATAGGGTTTTAGAGGACAGGTGGTTAATGCTGGCTGCAAGTTTCGGCTCTAATGGCCGACCCGCTTGTGGAATGGCCACGTAGCGGTTGACCACACCCAGCAGCTCTTCCTGTTCCTGTACACCCTGCGTACTCCCGAAATCTTCAGCCAGTGACCCCTCTTCTTGACCAGCCCAGACCTGGTCGCCAATGCTGCCTTCAAAAGAAGGTGAAGCAATGGCCAGTGCCGTAAAAGGCACTGCGGGAGTGCCTGAACTCCCTTGGCGAGGCTGCTGCTGCTCTCTCAGCAGATCTCGCTGGAGCAATTGCTCCATAAGCCGTTCCATGCGGCTTAGGCGGCTGCCTGTGCTCTCGAGCGGTAAGGCATCTTCATCCGAAACGTCGGACACTACCGCCCGGTTCCGGCTGTAGGTACCTCCAGCCCGCTGCTCAGGCAGCACTAGCGGTGCTGGGCTCGGCTCGGTAGTTATAACCGCCGCCTCTTGCCCCCCCTCCAAAGAGCATTCCTCAACGGAGGACGAACGGGGGCGAGCTGCAGACTTCTTTCCTCGGGCCTTGCTCATTCTCCTGGAACACAAGACCACAGAGAGAAAGACACACGGCCACGGTAAACTTACCTGTCGGCCCGACTTTCAATTTGTAGCGGGAGTGCCTTGAACTCCCGTTCGTCGCGGTGCACTGCATGAACGCTAATGTCGCGCATGCGTGCTGGACGGGGTCTTCACGTAGTCACTCACGTGACTCCGAAGTAAAATTCAGGCAGAGGGTTGACATAGATGATGTGAAATACATTTACTCCATTTCCATAAGGTTTTCCTCAGATCTTCCATCAAAGTTATAAAGCATGTTGCGTTCAAATTTCCATGGGGAATCTTTCAAGGTTGTGCTTTAATGCATAACCCTCAGTCATTGCAAGCTTGGTATGATTCGGGTAACAAAAGGGAAGGATCGGATGGCTGGTCTGAATAAGCCTTATAAAGATATTTCATTGACTGGAGTAAAATTTCAATGTTTAAAGGGCTGACAATGTTTGCATTATGGGCCACAATACTTAATCCACAAATTAATTTTTATACTGACGTTTTAGCCTTGCACTTCAAAAATTAATGACATATTGCTCCGCAAAGCAAGTAAGACAGAAAAAATAAATTAATCCATCTTAATGTAAACTGGTAGAGCACTCTTATGTATAAGACACAGACTAAAAGACAAGTCAGCATGTTCTACAGACAATGTCCCCTTTTCCTGTCATAGGTGTACTATAAACTTATCAAAAGTTAAATCTGCAGACTGGAATTTATAAACACACTGCACAATTCTAGTAAAATTTTGTTTAGATTTCATGAAAATTTTGATCTTTTTACAAGCTTTCCTTTTTACTGTTATAATCTTTATAATTCTAATGAAAGTTACCAAAATAACCAAGAATCAGGACAAGAATGAGACACTACATCAAAGCAACTGTAACATGTTACTGAGGTTCTGACATGTGCTCCCTTCTCGTCTTAAGCGCGTGCACATTCTTCAGAACACAAGTTCGCCAGTGAAAACCGATCCTCCAAAGAGAGGCAACTTTACCGATCGCTTACATAAAGTGCATCTTGCAGATAACCTGAGTCCCGGTTGCCAGTCTCAACGTAACATTTTCAGGAAAGTTTACAGAAAAATTATCCGAATAATCCTGATCCCTAGAAATGAAAATTTTCAGCTGTAAATAACATTACAGAGAGGTAAATTTGCCTGTATTCAGGACTCAGTATGTTAGCCATTGTAATCTAGTAACATAGCCTGCAGTTTCCATCCCTGTTTTTGTTGAATAATGAAACATTTGGACTTTGCATACCATGTACCATCTGCAGGCAGATGACACCAATATATCTAGCAGAACAACTGTTAGTTTCATTACAAGGAAGTTAGACAAAGGGGTTCCAAAATTATACTCTCTTCTTTTGGGAAAAATTAAATAACTCGAGAAGTGATTTCCAACTAAACGATTGAGGTAACTTGACAAAATCACAGATTTGATCCACCTTTCCTTGTTTAGTAAAATGTTTAGTAAAATGTGGCACTGTATGCTTTGCATCTTGAATACAGTTATGTGGACTTGCATGCAGAATAATAATGCTGATGTGGTCTCCAAACAGTGGAGGGTGAGTTTCTGTAACTTATCTGACACACTGCTAAAGTGAGCCTTTTGCCATTAGGATATCCATCAGAGACCACTTGAGATTGTTGTTTAACTAGATAAACAAAGACCACCTCTTATCTCGAAAGAGATATTGTCAGTTCCTTTTCCTTTCAGGCTTGTTTTTAAATTGCAGGTTACTTCCAACACGCATCATTCCCCTTAAAACGTTTAAATTGATTCATTGGATTTTTTTAAAGTTCAATGGGAGAATGTCATCCTCCTCCCTTGTTATAACATCATGCTTGAGAGGACATTACTTTATTCCTGTTAATCCAATCAAATACACAAAGCAGTCTGCATCTGGAGGTAGAGACAAAATACTGGAGTAACTCAGAGGGACAGGAGGCATCTCCGGAGAGAAGGAATGGTTGACGTTTCGAGTCGAGACCCTTCTTCAGACTGATGTCAGGGGAGTGGGCAGGACAGAGACAGAATGTAGTCGGAGACAGCAAGACTGGTGGAAGAACTGGGAAGGGGAGGGGTTGGAGAGAGAGGGAAAACAAAAGCTAATTGAAGTTAGAGAAGTCAACGTTCATACCGGAGGGAACGGTCTCTGTGGAAAACGGAAAGGGGTGGAGACGGGAAGATGTGGCCAGTGGTGGGATCCCATTGGAGGTGGACAAAATATTGGAGGATTATATGCTGTATGCGACAACTAATGGGGTGGAAGGCGAGGACGAATGGGGCGGGGGAGTATGAGCGGAGCTGCGGGATATCAAGGAGACCGTAGTGAGAGCTTCATCTATAATGGAGGAGGGAACCCCCGTTTCCTAAAGAATGAAGACATCTCCAATACCCTGGTATAGAAAACCTCATCCTGGGCGCAGATGCGGAGTAGATGGAGGAATTGGGAGTAGGGGATAGAGTTTTTACAGGAAGCAGGGCGGGAAGAAGTGTAGTTTAGATAGCTGTGGGAGTCAGTAGGTTTGTTGTAGATGTCAGTCAATAGCCTGTCTCCTGTGATGGAGACGATGAGATCTAGAAACTGTTGGTAGATGTAGGAGATAGTCCAAGTGACCTTGTGTGCAGGATGGAAATTGGTTGTGAAGTTAGTCAGTGAGTTCTACATGGGTGCAGGAAGTAGCACCAATGCAGTCGTCAATGTATCTGACAGTCCGCATCTGGAATTAGCTGCCAGTAGAAGCTATGGAAGTGAAAACAAGAATGAATTTTAAAAGATGTTTGTACAGATATATGGGTAGGAAGGGTTTAGAGGGTTACGGGCCAAATACAGCCATAATGATCTTGTCCATAGTACTCACTTGGTCAGCATGGACAAGGTGGGCTGAAGGGACTGTATGACTCCATGACAAGATCCTGCAGAGTTAGGAAAGAAGTTAAAAAGCAGGACCTCAAGGGTAGTAATCTCTGGACTACTCCCAATGCCACGTGCTATTGAGGGCAGAAATGGAAGGATAACAATGTGTGGCTGAGGAACAGGTTGTTGGATCATGGGATCTCTTCTGGCGTAGAGGTGACCAGAACAAAAGGGGGCTGGAGGGATCAATATCCTGGGAGGGAGATTTATGCTCAGGAGGGGTTAAACTAGATTGGAGGTGGGAGGGACAGTGGGGGGGGGGGGTTCCAAGAGCATCAAAGAAGTAGACACATGAAGTTGGGAGCAAAGCTGAAGCTGTAGTCAGAGAGTCAACGAGTGCAAGTTTAATTTTTGGACAACGAGGAGCATGGCAATGACAAAGGGTGGACCAATGGTTTAAAGTGAATTAATTTCAATGATAGAGGCTTATGGGTAAGGTGGACAAACTCAGAGTGTGGATTAGCTCAGGGACTGGGATATTGTAAATGCTACAGAAACACCACTGAGAGGAGGGCAGGGTTGTTAATGAGGGAGGACATAAAAACAGTGCTAAGAGAGGATATTCTTGTGTAATGTAAAAAGCGACCCAAAAAAAATGTCTGGGTGTGAATAAAGAATGATGTCCAATTATCTGAAAGTCTGCCACCACCAGAGTCCTGAGCAAGTAGATTATTGAAATTTTACTGTATACTGAGTCACCTCAAATTGCTAATCCTTTACTAAATAAACATCAATATCTGGAATTCACTTGCAAACAAAACTGTAGGGATGTTTATACAGCAAAGTGCAGTGATTAGACATTCTAATAATACAGGATAGGGATCAGTCAGGAGCATAAATGAGGCATTGTCAAATCACCCAAACCCCAATGCCGAACAGATATCATGACAGAATGGATAAAGTGGTTCAAGACACAAAATGCTGGAGTAACTCAGCGGAACAGGCAACATGTCTGGAGACAAGGCATGGGTAACGTTTTGGATTGAGACCCTTCTTCAGGATAAAATGATTAATTCTTTAACTAATTCTTAACTACTTTCACATTATTGAAGTAACTTAAAAAAAAACGATGATCTCAGTTTTTACAATAGTATTATTACTCTCAGTGTCTTCAAGTGCCTTGAAGACTTACAGACTGCTCAAATCAGGAAGATTACCTTTTTACTAAAGCTATTGGCAGCCCACGGGTTAAAAGGTTAAAATTAACATTTCAATAAATTGCCACCCATGTTTACAACTTTAGAGTAAATAAGGTGTTAGGATATTTCCCAACCAGCAGTAGCTAATTGCCTTTCTGTCTGACAGCTGATAAGATAAAGCAGCTTCCTCCACCTTTCGCTAACCATCTGCCCCACAGCCCCATCCCCCCACTTTGATAAAAGCTCATTTACTCCACTAGCTCAAATACATTCTACATTTTCAAGTGCCTCCCCGCCAGGGACCCAACTTCTGATATTCCTTTGACAGGTGTCAGCTGTTTGTAGACATTCCACCAGGAGGTAATGTAGATTAGTGACCTGCCATGTAAACCATCTGAAAGATTGCTCAGAGAAAATTCCAATTCCAGTTGATAAACACAGGTTCACCTAAATTTACCATGCAAAGAAAACAAGTATAATAATCCCTGATATACTGAAAGAAATATTTCAGGATCACCAAGATACAGAATCATTTCTGCTGAAGAAGGGCATTTTAAAATATTGAATGTAATTTTATTGCATTACCTTATTATTTCTGAAAAGATTTCAGACTGCTTGTCTCCTCTACTCTTTCTGAGGCCGTTCCATCATGTTGATATTTAAAGAAATAAATTGCCATTACCATTCTTAAAGTTCTCTTGAATTACTCCTTGCAATTTTTATTTGTGGTCAAATTTCAGTTTTGTCCCTTCCATTTACTTTATTCTCTTAAATGTTTTACTTTAACTTTAGTTTCCAAACTTAGCAAATGCCTGGTTTATTCCTGGGCAATGTGGAAAGATGTTGGAAGTGATATTAGCGTTGTCTTGTATCATTTTCCACCGTAGATCATGACATAGATTGATGCTTTACCAGCACTCAGAACAATCACATCTATTCCACTCCCCAAAACCTATTCTCACACAACACCCATCCTAATTCTAATACCGCAAGTAGGGAGGTATGTGCAGTGAATGGTTTAACTTGGAAGACAGCGGTGGTGGCCCTGGGGAGGAGAGAAGGGTCTCAACCCAAAATGTCACCTATTGCTTTTCTCCAGAGATGCTGTCAGACCCATTCAGTTACTCCAGCTTTTTGTGTCTATGAATGGTTCTTGGACCCTACCTTCACACCAACCCAGTATGGACTTTGCACTACTATGGTGGCTCTACATTGTTTGGTTTTTGCACTACTGTGGTTTAATTTACGAAGAATAACTGCTAATTTATTGTGAGTTTATTTTATTTGTGTCAATGTGATTGTAAAACTGCAGCAAATAAGCAGTTTCTTGTTCTGGTTCCTATCGGGTGCATGTGACAGACAGATATTCTTGATTCTTTAAGTAAATTACAGCAGCACATCTTTGCTGTATGGGAGAAAACTGGAGCACTTGATCACAGGGAGAACGTGCCAGCTCCACAAAGACAGCACAGAAGAACCCAAGTTGCTGAAGCTGTGGCAGCTTGCTATAACCACCATGGCCTTTATTTCCTGCCACTTGGGCTAAATGACAAATTGGGTTGGATGATACGGCTTGCATTGTCCACTCAAGCCAGAGGTATGCATAGAATGCAATTGGTAACATCAGTCATGGCAAATTGAGTTGTGATAATCCAGCCGGCACAAGACGTTATTCACACAGGGGATACCTGCTGTTTAGCTGGAGGGTGGAATGACCCCCTTCTACCACTGCTGTTCCCTTCTCCCCACTGGTGGCATTTAAAGTGATTCTCAGTGATTTGCGGGCTTGTCCTTGATTGGCAAGGGGTCTGGACGTTTGACAGGAATGTTTTGTGTGCATCACTGACGATGTAAATCTGTCGCCTGTACAGAGACTGCTGTGGCTGGAACACCTGTCATGATCTATTTTGTTGCCAAGTTGGATGTTCCTCTGGGTGTTCGGGGAGGTAGGGAGGAGTGTGAGAAGGCCGGAGCATTGGAAAAGGGAAGAAGTGCTTTGATCCAGGTCTCCTTACTAATCCAAATTTCCAGAGCCTTGTTTGCATTGACAATTCAAGTGTTAGGTCAGATATTTGGGCAAATAATTCGCAAACTCCACTAATCCCTCAGCTATTCCAATCACCCACTGGGCGAAAATAATTCTTCCTCAGATTACCACTAAATTATTTACCCCTTACCTGAAACTCCTGCTTGGGGGACAAGTTTCCTAAATGTGCCCTTTATTCTTTTATCATGCCTCCTCCTCTCCCAAGGGAAAAAAAACCCTGCAGATTCTCCCCTCATAACTGAAGAGCACCACCCTAGGTAACATCCTTGTGAATTTCCCTTGCCAGTGCAATCATATCTTTCCTATAGTATTCAAGGAGTCATAGTCATGCAGTGTAGCAAAGGGCCCACGCCAACCAACATGTCCCATCTACACTAATCCCACCTGCCTATGTTTGGCCTGTATCCTTCGAAACATATCTATCAACATACCTGTCCAAATGTCTTTTAAACGTTGCGATAGTACCTGGCTCAACCTGGTCCCTCTGGCAGCTTGTTTCATATACCCACAGCTCTTTATGTAAAAAAAAAAATTGCCCCTGAGATTCCTATTAAAATCTCCCCCGCTTACCTTAAACCTACAGTATGTCCTCTGGCTCTTGATTCCCCTACTCTGGGTAAAAGACTGCATTTACCCTATCTATTCCTTTCATGATCTTATACACCTCTATAAGATAATCCCCCATCCTCCTGTACTCCAAGGAAAAATGTCTGTGCTTGCTCAACCTCTCCTTACAGTTCAGGTCCTCGAGTCCTGGCAACATCCTGATAATTCTTCTCTGCGCCCTTTCCAACTTTACATTTTTCAGATAACAGGGTGATCAAAACTGAACTCTGAAATTTGAATATGGCCTCACAATGTCTATACTCAATTCTCTGACTGATGAAGTCCAACGTGCCAAAGGCCTTCTTGACCACCCCTATCTATCTGTGATGCCACTTTCAACGAACTCTGTAAATGCACTCCTAGATCCCTCTGCTCGACAACACTCCCCAGAGCTCTACCATTCACTGTATAAGTTCTGCCCCGGTTAGACTTCCCATAATGCAACACCTTGCACTTATCTGTATTCAACTCCATTAACCACTTTGCACCTCACTCGCTCAACCGATCAAGATCCTGCAGCAGATTTTGACAACCATCTTCACTATCTGCAATACGACCCACTTTAGTGTCATCTGTAAACTTCCTAATCATGCCTTGTACGTTTTCATCCAAATAATTGATATAGGTGACAAACAGCAATGTGCCCAACACCAAACCTTGACGCACATCACTTGTTACAGGCCTTCAGTCTGAAAAGCAACCTTCCACCATCATCCTCTGCTTCCTTCCAAGAAGCCAATTGTCCATCCAGTTGGCTAGCTCTCCTCGGATCCCAAGTGATCTCACCTTCTAGAGCAGCTTACCATGTGGAACCTCGTCCAATTCTCCAGCTGGGGCATAACTAATGTTTCATAAAGTTGTACAATGGCCTCCCAGCACTTACATTCCATGCTCCTGTTAATGAAGACAAGTATTCTGAATGCCTTCTTCACCACTTTATCTACTTGACATGCCACCTTTAGAGATCTTTTACTTGTACAAGGTCCCTGTGTTCCTCTGTACACCAGAGAGGCCAGATCATTCATGTGTACTCTCTATCCTCATTAGACCTTACAAAATGCATCACCTTGCACATCAGGATTAAATTCCACTGTTTGGCTCATTTTAACAACTGATCAATATAGGGTAGCAGCGTGGATGTTGAATTATGTGACATGATGCCATCTTCAGTTACCACACATGTGAAGTCATTACAACTATTGCAGGCCTGCATATATGTCCTTAGTGCGTCATTTCAGGTGTTGACTATGAGTGCGTTCGTCTGTTGGTAAGAGATGAACACACTCACAAGGACAGCACTACCCCAGGGATGTATATATACTACGACAACAAACATGGCAATTAGCTGTACTGATCGCTTTGCTTTGTTTGCCAATTGTGATTTATTGGCCATCTCTAACTATCCCCCCACCCCCCCGATTGGAGAAGCCACTTAAGAATTCATGGCTGATGATCAATAAAAATGAAGAATGAACATTTGGAATGACTTTGAAAACACGGAGTCCCTTCACTGGTAGCATGTTGAAGCCTATTCTGATTGGTGGAAGCATATATCACCAGCCAACTACCCATCCTGTAAATCAGCTCTCCTGTTCAAATTGTGGCACAGTCTTCGATACGATACCATACAACTTTATTTATCCCAGGAGGGAAATTGATCTACCAACAGTCATAAATGACAAGATACAGGATCCACATTGGCACCAGCTACTTCTGAACCCAAAGGTCCTGAGTGGAAGCAAATCACTTGCCACTCTGTGGGGCTGTCTCCAAAGGAAGTTCTTTCGCTATCCTTGAGCATGGTTGTTGCTTATCCTTCTTGGAAGCATCGGCATGCTTCAAGTTTAATTTGGCAATATTTTTACACATACATAGAAGGCAACGTTTCACAATTCACCCAAACCTGGCTGTCAACCAAAAGATCATTTTTAAAAATTATTTATCAGCAGTTTTTAAAAAAGTCGCTGGTTTCCACTGATTATGTGTTTTTGAGACCCTTTAAGGACATTCTTAACATTGAACTTCCTTCGGTTGCTTGGCCATGCAAAGCTTTGCGAGTAAAATAAACAAATTTGTTCATGAACTGATTGCCATACACCAGTGATAGCAGTAAATCATTCTGCTCACTGTTTGGAAGTCATTTTATGTAATTTTCAAGTTAGGTTATGCATCAGCAGTGGATCAAGAACTCTGATCAAAACACTTTGCTTCTAATAAGTTCATTCAATTATACCAGGTTCGCACTCTTAAACTTATCACCAAATAATTGTGGCACAGAAGCTGGCCATTCAGCCCATCTGGCTTGTTTTAGAATAGAACAGCACAGGAACAGGCCCTTCGGCCCTCAATTCAGTCCTTGTCAATCCCATCAAATACTCCACCTCTTTCCCTGATCTTTTAAAACAGTTAAACATTTATCAGATTCGCCACTGAAAATGGATTCTCCACTGAAAATGGCTAAGATCTAAGATGGCGACATTTTGTCAGCGGCACAACTGAAAATCTTCAAATATAGTATTTCTGAGCTAACCTGTATCAAAGAATCTGCAGAAACCAGCGATGTAAGTAGCGAGCTGCTAACGCATTTAAATGCATTAGCGCTACTGCGAACTCCCGAAGATAGCGACGGTAAGGGAATCCCCGATCGGAGGGGAATCCCTGACCTCGCGGAGGCGCGGAAGTACAGTAAGTACTGTACCTGTAAAACACCGGGGAGGCCTTCATGGAGTCCGGAATCGAGGCCGTCGGGCAGGATCTCCCAGCAGCAACGGAGCTGGAGGTGCCGACTGTAAGGGAATCCCCGATTCAGGGGAATCCCCGATCTCGCGGAGACTCGTAAGTGCTCTACCTTTAAACACCAAGGAGGGCTTCATGGAGTACGGAAACGTGGCCATCGGGCAGGACTACAGGTCAGGCTGAAGCGTAGGGGATTTCGGCCCCCTCTCCCTACCATCCTACTGGCCAACGTACAGTCACTAGGGAACAAAGTGGAGGGCTTAAGGTCAAGGCTGCTTTACCAAAGGGAGCTGAGGGAATGTTCTGTTCTGTTTCACAGAGACATGGCTCACCCCCAGCTCCCCAGACTCAGTGGTCCAGCCTGAAGGGTTCTCCATCCACCATATGGACTGTACACTGGCATCTGGGAAAGGGAGAGGAGGGGGCGTCTGCCTCATGGTCAACTCTGTGTGGTGCTCAGATGTGGCAGTCCTATCCGACTCCTGCTCTCCACACCTCGAACATCTGGCGGTGAAGTGCCGCCCCTTCTACCTACCAAGGGAATTCACCTCCATCATCCTGACCGCGGTCTACATCCCACCCCAGGCAGACGTCCGTCTGGCACTGGAGGAGCTGCACGCCGTGGTCAACAAGCACCAGACGGCTTACCCCGAGGCATTTACCACCGTAGCCGGGGACTTCAACAAAGCCAACCTGAAGAAATCGCTCCCTAACTTCCACCAACATGTCGCCTGCAGCACCAGAGGATCAAACACCCTTGACCACCGCTACACGACCATCAGACGCCGATCGCTCCATCCCTCGCCGTCAATTCGGAAAATCCGACCATTCAGCGGTGCTGCTTCTTCCTGCATACAGGCAGCAACCTGAAGAAAGCGCCCCCAGAGGAGAGGACTGTACAGAGATGGTCGGGGGGAGCAGAGGTACAACTCCAGGACTACTTGGAGTCTGTAGACTGGGCAATGTTCAAGGACTCGGCAACGGACCTGAATGAATACGCCACAGTCGTTACAGACTTCATAAGGAAATGTGTGGAGGACTGCGTTCCAACAAAAACCTTGTGTGGAGGACTGGCTCTCCACTGGACCACTTGGACAATAAAAACACCTACGTCAGGCAGTTGTTTATAGACTACAGCTCGCCGTCTAATACCATCATCCCTTCCAAGCTGGTTACCAAGCTCACGGAACTGGGCCTCTGCGCATCCCTCTGCAATTGGATCCTCAACTTCCTCATCCACAGACTGTTTGAATTGGAGGAACCACTTCATCCTCAGTAACAGTTAGTATGGGAGCACCTCAAGGCTGCGTGCTCAGCCCCCTGCTTTGCTCACTCTATACCCATGACTGCGTAGCCGGTCATAATGCGAACTCCATCATCAAGTTCGCCGATGACACCACTGTGGTTGGACGAATCACAGATGGGGACGAGTCAGAGTGTAGAAGTGAGATCGACCGACTGACCAAATGGTGCCAGCACAACAACCCTGGCTCTCAACATCAGTAAGACCAGGGAACTGATTGTGGACTTTAGTAGGCGAAGGATGAGGACCCACAATCCTGTTTATATCAACGGGACGATGGTGGAGAGGGTCAATAACTTCAAATTCCTGGGCGTGCATATATCAGAAGATCTTTCCTGGACCCAGCACACCGATGCAATTGTAAAGAAGGCACATCAGCGACTACTTCCTGAGAAGATTACGGAGATTCGGCATGTCGAAGAGGATTCTCCTAAACTTCTACAGGTGCACGGTAGAGAGCGTTCTGAATGGTTGCATCATGGCCAGGTTCGGCAACTTGAATGTGCAGGAGCGAAAAAGACTGCAAAGAGTTGTGACCACTGCCCAGTATATCACCGGCTTGGACCTCCCCACCGTTGAAGGGATCTATCGTAGTCGTTGCCTCAAAAATGCAGACAAAATCATCAAGGACCCCCACCATCCTAGCCACACACTTATCTCACACGAACTCTCTCTGCCCATTCATGCCATCTTTCTTTACTAGTGCAAACACTGTAGGCGCCAACGGTAACTCTTTTGTTCCATCATTCATGAGGTGCGTTCATTCAATTAGCTTGATCAATCACCCCCACCTTGACAGAACTACCTACAAATTGTTACTTATCTACATTTTAGTGATATAATAACTGGCAGAATGTTTAGATTCCACATGGTTTCATTTTGGACTGTAGTTCTATTTTATTTTGTCACATTCATTATTGGATGTGGGCATTGCCAGCTTTTATTACCCATCTCTATTTTGCCCTTGAGAAGCTTGCAATGAGCTATCTTTTTGAATCGCTGCTATCCAAATTTCAGAAATATTTCTGGGTTGTAGACAAGCGACTAGAAGATTTTTACAGACAAAAGTCCTGGGTGGTAGACAGTGGTATTTCCAATGCATCCTTCTTGGTGGAGGAGGTCAAAGGTTTTGGGGGTGCTATTAAAGTAGCCCAGGTGAGTAAGTGCAGTACAAAGCAGACTCAGTGATCCAGTGGAGGAAGGTGTGAAGGGCAATGGACGGGATACCAATCAACGGCCACATTTGTGACTCCCAGAACTTGCACTTTGACGTAGTCACATTTAGTGATATTCACATTTTAACAGCCCATCCATGCCTCACGAATGGTATTAGTTCACTTCCAAAAGCCTTGTATCGTGCACCCGTTGACATCACTGTGATCCGAGGCAGATCCGAATACCAACAAGTCACTAAGAATTTGCAGCATTCATGAATAATATCAAAACAGTATATACAGTCTAATAAAGTACACAGCTAGGAGGCGCTTAAGACATAAGCTAGAGCCCCAGCTGAACTTTCAGACACGTTTTGAACTGTGGAATGCATCCACTGGAGAAGCAAGGTTGAAATAGCTCAAAGTTCCAACTTCTAACAGCTGACAAAGATCAACACGTCCCCCCTGTCTGGGATGGAGGAGAGGGATTGCTTCCGAAGGTGGAACAAGTGTATTATAAACAAAGATAGCTGCGCTTCTCCTCCCCTCTGACAACTGCAGTGTTGATGTTGGCTTGCAACACCTTTCATCTCCTTTGGACACAATAGGAATGGTGCATAGCGTTTCCTCTGATGATTAATTTTGTGCATATTCAGTGAGTGCTCATCTATAATTGTTGGTATTAATTGTCTCGCTGCTGTGAATTTGGGCTTTGGAAAGGCAGGCATCAAAGTCAGTGCTCCCTCTGAACTGCCATTCTGTGCTTTGCAGGCCAGGATAATAAATGGTGAAAGTATGAGAGCAAAATTGCTATCTCTCTCTCTCATTTAATTGTCCAAGATCAATTTCATGCCCCAAAATGCTTCAGAACACTGGCAGGAAAGGGATTGCATACCCAATTTTCTTTTAAGCACAAGAGATTTAAGATGCTGAAATCTTGAGCAAAGAAACAAACTGTTGGAGAAACTCAGCGGGACAGGCAGCATCGGAAGAGGAAATACACAGATGCTGTTTTGGGTCGGGATCCTTCCTCAGACTGGGAGATCGCCCATCCTTCCCAACTCTAGGTCTCCTATTTCTCTTTCTCTTCACCCCTTTCTTCCCTTGTACCCTGGTGCTATATTTCATCTTCCACCACCTGCACCCTTTTGTTTTCTCCACTTATCACTTCCAGCCTTGGTTATTATCTCCACACTTCTTCCCACCATCTGATTAATCTGCCGGGCAACCTTCCCTCTCCTGGATTCACCTATTACTTGCTAACTTGTGCCCAAATTGTTTCTTTAACCTCATTCTATCAGCTACACTATCAGAATGAAGAAGGTATTTCACCCATTCCCCCTCTCCAGAGATGCTGCCTGTCCCGCTGAGTTACTCCAGCTTCTTGGGTCTCCAGTGCTTCTAGCCGCGGGCGCGGCGGGAACTTACTTGCTTGCCATCCGGAGCGGGATCCCTTGCCGGGAATCCCTGGAGAAGAGCTCCGACCGCCGGCCTGCAGCCCACGTCATCGTCAAGCCGCGGTCTACGGTAGGGAAGCACCAATTCGGGACGTACCTTGCCTGTACATCTGGCCACCCGCAGCGGCAACTGTGTTGGTTTATGGTCCCGACCACAGGGAAAAATGGAGGAGGACTGACTAAACTTTGTGCCTTCCACCAGTGATGAATGCTGTGGTGGATTTTCATGTTAAATATTTTTAATGCGTATTGTGTGTTCTTTTTTATTGTACCGCTGCTGGCAAGTTCATTTCACTGCACTTCATTGTGTATGTGACGAATAAATCTGACTATTGACTATTGACTATCTTCGGTTTAAACCAGCGTCTGCAGTTATTTCCTGCACAGTATGAAGAAGGGTCCAGACATGGAATGTTGCCTGCCCATTACTCTCCACAGAAGTTGCCTGACCCGCTGAGTTCCTCTGGCAGTTTGTCCTTTTCCCAATTTTCTTACAGTGGCGAGTACATCATGCTGCTCCATTTCTACACTGCCCCATCTTTCAGTATGAACAGAGAATTGGTAAAGGGCCTGTCCCACTTACGTGATGTTTTCGGCGACTGCCGGCACCCGTCATTGTCGCAACAGGTCTCCAAAATGTTTCTAAATGTTGAAAATCCAGCGGCGACCAGAAAAAGATACGACTCTTTAGGTGACTACTCACAACCATTCAGGCATCCCCCCGCGACATCGCGGGGTGACGCCTTTTTCAGGTTGCCGCTGGATTTTTCAAATCGTGGGACAGGCCCTTAAGGCACAAATCATGAAATTGATATGTTGATAGATTCCTGAGAGGGAATTTGGAGTTCTTCCACCTTTCTCATAATCTTCTCTTCAACACATTCACAAAATGTCTACTTGTGAATTTAGTTAAGAGCATCAAAGAATACAAGAAACAGGGGGGAAAGTTGCATTTATACTATTCCTTATCACAACACTTCAGACTTCCCAAAGCACTTCAAATACGATGAATTACTTTTGAAATGTTATGTCTGAAGATATAAAAACTGTCTACATTGTATAAGCATGATGTAAATGCATCATTGCATTTACTACAATCTTTCTTAACACTCTCATAATTTAACATAATCAGAACATGAATTAGCCAGTAGGCACACTTTGTGATGAATGCATCCTGATGATGTTTTCAATGATTCACATGCATCTTCTATCGGAATCCATTGGCTCATGGGCCAGGGCTCAACCGGTGAGATTAGACCTGCTTCTTTTATAGACTTACAGCTCTGGAGCAATTCCAGGATTTGGCTCATGACTCTTTTTGGCAATTTTACATCACAGATTCAATGTTTTTATTTCATTCAAAATAAATGTAAAAGCAAATGGCTTGCTGCCAGATCAATTTGTCACCTGTGAGGGTCAGGGCAGCATGAAATCCAGGGCTAAACAAATGTTTCTCCTCCCGGTTTCAACCATGTCTTTACCACAGTAAACTCCTCAACTGCTCTGAGGTGTCCAATAAAAATATAGGATTCATTGACAGGCTTGCTCTTTATTTTTCTAAAGGGCATGTTAACAAATCAGAAATTTATTGGGACTTATATTCAATAAAAAGCAAAAAAACAAATTCATAATCAAAAAATATAAATTATGATCTGAAGGGCAAAATTATTCAAGAAGCATTATTTGGAAAGCTCTTTTGTGTCCAGTGATCTATAATGGAGAGGTGAATTTTAGGCGATAAAAATGTTTTGTTCTCAGTGAAACAAGTGATTCTTTGTCATGTCACCTGGCTTTATGTCACATTTCAGTGCAATGTTAAATTGCATTAAACAAAGATCACAGACAGGCACAGAGAGGCCATCAGTAGGTCGTTGCTTCGCCATCTCCACCCGCCTACTCGCTCAAGTCGCATGCAATGTTCAGGAATCCGTCATTATAACAAGTACCACGGACAGTATATTACAGTGAAGACCAAGGAAGATGACATGCTGTGGCTTACTTTGAGATAATAACTTCACTTTATTGGGTGAATATGTTATGCCACTTTGGAGAACAGAACTATTTCCACAGTAGTAAACCATTGCTCACAGCAGAGGTGTCCATAACCAGAGGATATACATTAAAAAATAACTAGTAGAAGGTTCTGAGAGGTTCTTAGGAAGGGCCTGCTTCTATGGCATATGACTTTACACTGTGAATTCAGTTTTGTTTGGATGTTACACAACTCTATAAAACATTTTCCAATGACCAGGTGAGTTTCATGTGACATAGAAACAGGCCCTTCCTGATGACCCCTCTGAACCGTCCACACGTTACCTTTAACCTATGCCCTCCAGTTATACACATCTCTGTTAAGGGGGAATGTTTACTACTGTCTACCCTATTTGTTTTTGCATTCAGTTTGAACTAAAAACATTGAATCTGTGATATGAAGTGCCAAAAAGAGCCCTGAGCCAAATTCTGGAATAGTCTAGAGGTGTAAATCCACAAAGAGCGTGTTTGAGTCCTGACCCATGGGTTCCCATAGAAGCTGTGTGTGAATCAAGGCAAAATCCATAGGGATGCATTCATCGTAAAGTGTGCTTACAAGCTAATTCATGTTTTGATTATGTTACATTGTGGGAATGTTAAGAAAGATGCTTTTAATTAATTTTTGTTTTGGTGTTGCACAGCAGTATAATATATTTTCCAGTGAAAAGATGAGTTTAAAGGAGACACGGGATACAGGGCGTATCTGTCGCAAAAGGGTCTCAAACGGGAAAAAAAGGATTTTAAAAGAAGCATTTAAATGAACGCACCCAGTAATTTTAGGGGAAGGGCAGGCAACAGAGAGTTTAAAGAGAGGGCGGGAACCTGAACCGATGAACAAACATAGAAACATAGACAATAGGTGCAGGAGTAGGCCATTCGGCCCTTCGAGCCTGCACTACCATTCAATATGATCATGGCTGATCATCCAACTCAGTATCCCGTACCTGCCTTCTCTCCATACTCCCTGATCCCTTTAGCCACAAGGGTCACATCTAACTCCCTCTTAAATATAGCCAATGAACTGGCCTCAACTACCTTCTGTGGCAGAGAATTCCACAGATTCACCACACTCTGTGTGAAAAATGTTTTTCTCATCTCGGTCCTAAAAGACTTCCCCCTTATCCATAAACTGTGACCCCTTGTTCTGGACTTCCGAACATCGGGAACAATCTTCCTGTTTCTAGCCTGTCCAACCCCTTAAGAATTTTGTAAGTTTCTATAAGATCCCCCCTCAATCTTCAAAATTCTAGTGAGTACAAGCCGAGTCTATCCAGTCTTTCTTCATATGAAAGTCCTGACATCCCAGGAATCAGTCTGATGAACCTTCTCTGTACTCCCTCTATGGCAAGAATGTCTTTCATCAGATTAGGATACCAAAACTGCACACAATACTCCAGGTGTGGTCTCACCAAGACCACGTACAAGTGCAGTAGAACCTCCCTGCTCCTTTGCTCCTCAAGGAGCTAAAACAACAGGATTTCTAAAAAAAATGATCAGCAAGATTTATTCACTGTGGTTTCTAAACTTGATTTAATACCAACCAACCTATTAGCTTTCTGTAATAGAATGATATGAATATAGTGACTTTCCTGCCAGCAGGATGTAGCTAAGTACTTAATATTCCTAATTAATGTTGTAATGTAAAATAACAATAATGTGATAATGGTAGATAATCTGTTCAGATTACCAATGGCCAAAATACTGGAGAGTATTCCCCTGCTCTTCTTTGAGCATATTCCGTTTCAAACTATCACATCCACAGAAAGTACATTGCCAATGAATGACGCATGGGCCTGTCCCACTTATGCGATTTTTTTCGGCAACTTGCCAGCACCCATCATAGTCGCAGCAGGTCTCCGAAACAAGAACAAGGTACGACACTTTGGTACGACCAGAACAAGGTACGACACTTTAGGAGACCACTCATGACCATACAGGCTTCACCCCGCGACATGTCGCCAGGGTGTCGCCTGTATGGTCCAAGTTCAAGTTCAAGTTCAAGTGAGTTTATTGTCATGTGTCCCTGACAGGACAATGAAATTATTGCTTTGCTTTAGCACACAGAACATAGAAGGCACTGACTACAAAACAGATCAGTGTGTGCATATACCATAATATAATATATACACACATGAATAAATAAACTCATAAAGTGCAAATAACAGATAATGCGTTATTAATAATCAGAGTTTTGTCCGAGCCAGGTTTAATAGCCTGATGGTTGTGGGGTAATAGCTATTTCTGAATCTGGCTGTTGCAGTCTTCAGGCTCCTGTACCTTCTACCTGAGTGTGTGGCCAGGATGGTGTGGGTCTTTGATGATACTGCCAGCCTTTTTGAGGCAGCGACTGTGGTAAATCCCCTCGATGGAAGGAAGGTCAGCGCCGATGATGGACTGGGCAATGTTTACTACTTTTTGTAGTCTTTTTCTCTCCAGGGCGCTCAAGTTGCCAAACCAAGCCACGATGCAACCGGTCAGCATGCTCTCTACTGTGCACCTGTAGAAGTTAGAGGGAGACCTCCTTGACAAACAGATTCTCCGTAATCTTCTCAGGATGTAGTGGCGCTGATGTGCTTTCTTGATAATTGCATTAGTGTTCTCGGACCAGGAAAGATCTTCAGAGATGTGCACGCCCAGGAATTTGAAGCTCTTGACCCTTTCAACCATCGACCCGTTGATATAAACGGGACTGTGGGTCCCCATCCTACTCCTTCCAAAGTCCACAATCAGTTCCTTGGTTTTGCTGGTGTTGAGGGCCAGGTTATTGTGCTGGTACCATATGGACAGTCGCTCGATCTCTCTTTTTACTCTGACTCATCCCCATCAGTGATACGTCCCACAACAGTGGTGTCGTCAGTGAACTTAATGATGGAGTTCACACTATGACCATGCGTGAGTAGTCTCTCAGTCACCCAAAGAGTCGTAGCGTCTTTCTGGTCGCTGCTGAATTTTCAACATGTTGAAAACGTTCGGCGACCTATGACGGGTACCGGCAGTCGCCAAAAAAGTTGCATAAGTGGGACAGGTCCATCAGTATAAGGTGGTAACTGTGGCAGAGTTCTGTGGCCACTCTCTCAGTAGTGCAGTGAGGTCTCAGCCTAAACCTTGTACTCAGTTCTGAGGAGCAGAACTTGAATCTTTCTCTCAGAGGCCGCCAAGCATGCCTGATGCCACGTGTAATCTATTTTACTATAACAATGTTTAGAAGAATACTTTAAATGAAATATGGTAATATATTAAATAGAATGTTAGTGTATGCTTTCTAAAGTTTATCAAATTATTCCTCATGCGATTGAGGCCAAGTAACACAATACAGCACCCCCACATGTCATGTTAACAGCATTGTAAAAGAATGCTAATTAAAATTTAAATGAGTAATATTTTCTACAAATAAATGCATATTTAGAAGTAAAATCAGCTCGCTAAAATAACTCTGTAGCTCTACTGCTAATAAAACGTGTTTGGTTTTCTTGATCATTAAAATACTTGTGAAAGGTGTCAACAATACAAAGCTTTAAAGTAAAAAGGAGACACAAAATACACTGGGATGTGCCCATAAACATTGGTTTATTGCAACCATCTTCTCCTTTTTGTTAATTCAATATTATACATCAAGGCTGCTATTCAGAATATCAGTCATTTGATTTAATAACTCATGAAAACTCTATATTTTTGGTTTCTCCCACATCTTACTGGATATGATGTAATTGAATCCAATTCTTGACCTGTTTGACACTGGCTCTCATCTTGCAATTACTCCCAATATGGGCCTTCTAGGAACTTGCTCCACACATCTGAGGTAACAGAAGTCTTTCTGTTGACAGATGTCTCTCTTTACTTACAGAATATCAGAATATACACCGGAAAAAAATAAATTGATTCAGATCTATTTTAATAAAGGCAATCCCAAAATGTTACTTTGATTGATTGGTAACTTTCATGACACTGGCAAAAGGGTAAACCTAATCCAATTATTGAGTAAGAAATTTGTTTAAGGTCACATCAGCTTCTGGCACAGAATAGCAGATGGCCTTTTGATCTCATATTTCATTGCTCATATTCAATTACAAGTTGCCCTTGCAAGACTCCATTGCTCTATTTGTGAGTATTAGTCATTGCAAAACACTGGCTAGTATTTAAGTTGGTATAAACAGCCACAACTGTTTTTATTATTTCATTGCAGTTATCTTGTGCTCATTTGGATCGAAAAATTGCTGTAATGTCAAAGTTGTTAGCATTAATTGAGACAAATTTTGGAGCTGAAAAGCATGCAGCTGCCTCACATACTCTGAGAAATTCGTTGCTCATATATTCTGTTACATTCTGAGACGATTTGAGATGAGGGATTTGTGGTTAAAGGTTTTTGCATTGACGATGACCCAAAAAATAAAGGCGCGCCAGTTTGGTGACTGGGATGCAATCCTTAAGATTGTCCTACTAATTAAAGCTTCATTGGTGATTACGATATAATACGATACAATTGCACTTTATTTATCCCAGAGGGAAATTGGTCTGCCTCCAGTCAAAATATCGTTACTTTCAGCAATGCAGGTTAACAAAAATGCTGGGGACATTCTTAAACAATTACTATTTCCCCTTAATAATTGTGCTGCTGATCTAAAGATGGATTTTAAACCAGGGTGGGTAATGTGAGGTTGGGAATCATAACACGGCAATGTGGCAAGGAGTACATTCAACCAGAGTTGACAACCAGGATGAATTCAGGTCGGTAAAACTAGTGTCAACCTCTCAAGCTTCAAAATATTACAAAGACAGCTATCTCTTATTTTCTTTCTCAATTTTTAATTCTCAATTTCTCAAAAGTTAAAAGTAAAGTGGATAGGTATATGGACGGGAAGGGAATGGAGGGGTATGGTCTGAGTGCAGGTAGATAGGACTAGGGGAAAACAAATGGTCGGCACGGACTGGAAGGGCCGAGAGGGTCTGTTTCCGTGCTGTAATTGTTATGTGGTTATATATGGTTATATGGTTAATTGACTTTGCCACCTGTAGTGAATTGCTTCCCTTCAAATAACAGTCTCTCATAAAAGCATAAACGTCAGGATGGAAGATGTAACACTACAAGCAAGGACTTGTACTCCGCGGAATGAGTTTGCACATGGCATTGATGTTAGTGGACAAACAGCATTATAATGCTTAAGGCAACTTGTTCCATTTCCAGAGAAGCATACAATGCCTAGCGTGGGTTCAAAGCCCAACAGCTCTAGTTTCCATCAGTACTAATTGGCTGATAACAAATGGATGAATGCAAACATTTTAACCGCTCTGGGCATAAAGTCTTAAAATAATTGAAGAGAACTGGAAAGGATATTCGTGGAGATAGGAGAGTGTACTCCGGCCCATGTCCATCTGCATTTCTTAAAAAAAGAATTTCTGACAAAAAGACACTCAAATTACTACAACCCAGTTGAATGGCTGTGGCCATCTGCAGCTGGGATACAAAGTTGGCCTAGAAATCTGTTCAGAACCATGGATGTCCTGTCAAGGGATTTGACACCTGCTGCCTGCATTTGACTCAGGCAATGTGCACCATTTATGTTATCCCTTCAGTGTAATCTCCCAGGATAACACCCAAAGCTTTTCTTCCTCGTATCTTGTGGCATTCCAGCCTAGGGCATGTGGCAGATTATTAGGACTTTATTTCTTAATGAAAAATGTTGCTCTTGCACTCCCACTGTGGTGGCAATTCCAACCGCACCAGAAATTGGGATTCAGAGACCTATGACAATGTTTTTGTTGGTAATATAATTGAAGGAATAGCTGAGCTCAAAATGTGTGGGATACAGTAGTGGAGGCTGTCGCAGGCAATGGCAGGGGAACTCATTCATTCTGTTAGTGGAATGCATCAGCATTGGAAAAACAATGTCAGGAATCCAGCACCAACGTAAAGCCACAATTCAGTGAGTTTACTGACCCGACTAAATTTATAGAGATAGGAATAATCCCTGACTTGTTCGCATACTCTGCTTATATCTCAGTCTTTCCTAGACTCCACTGTTCATGTTCCTTTATTTTTCTCCAAGACAATATTTCAGATGAACATTCTTCCATCACAGTCAAGCGCAGGCAGCATCTCTCCATTGCGTATCTGTAAGA
The DNA here is from genome assembly GCA_035221665.1 of Okamejei kenojei. Taxonomy (NCBI): domain Eukaryota; kingdom Metazoa; phylum Chordata; class Chondrichthyes; order Rajiformes; family Rajidae; genus Okamejei; species Okamejei kenojei. The sequence continues at coordinate 11,885,224 of CM069153.1, forward strand.
ATTCCTCTACAACATATCTTATGTGTTCGTGCAGAGTAAACAGACCACTCCACCCTAAGTGAACTCAATGGTCAGTTCCATTAAACACTTACTATAACAGAACTCCAGCAGCTTCCAACGGATGAGAAATATTTCCATCTTGGTTCAGGAAGCCAATCTTAACATGGACTTTCGAAGACTCAGAGCACCCCGAATAATTGATATTAACTGAGTATCATCTCTGGAGAGGGAGATGAGTTTGTTGTCCTCTTTTGGGATGACACCATGCTTGCTCTTTTGCTCTGATTTTGGCAAGCACGCAGCTAATTCTCTGACAAGACATCCACCATTCATCACTACATGCTCAATGGAATATCATTAGCCTTCGTCTTCCCAAGCAGCAACCATTGGGAAACAGGTTATGATAGTACTAGATAAGGGGAAGGGAGCATGTAATTCAACTGCAAAAGCTGCCACAGTGGTTCTCAATCATTCATATAAGCTACTGGAGTTAATTGAAGAAACCTTTTTTTTGCTCCGCATTTAGAGTTGGTGTTTATCACTCTAGTGAAATGAGGGTGAGATTAATGGGGAAACACAAGAAACTGCAGGTTGGAATTTTAAACAAAACACAAAGTGATGGAGGAATTCAACAGGTCAGGCAGCATCTTTGGAGAGAATGGACAGGTGACGTTTCGGGTTGGGTCCCTTTTTCAGACTGATTGCAGTAGGTGAGAGAAAGCTGGAAATAAGAAGTGGTGGCGGGACAAGGCCCGGCAAGTGATAGGTGTCACAAGTGAGGGGGATTGGGAGATTAGTGGTTATTGGTAAAGGCTGGAGGTGAAAACTAGATAAAAGGGTGTCAGATAAGGAGAGAGAAGGAATGAAATGTAAAGCCAGAGGGAGGTATATGGGTGGAAGGGGTTACAAAGGAGTGGAAAGAAGGTGGATAAAAGGGAAATGGAAGACTGGTACAGGAGATGAGTGTATGAAAGTGGGGAAAGGAGAAGGGTGAATGGGGGGGATTGGGAGAAGGTGGGGGAAATTGGAGTGTAGTAGGATGGGAGTGGGAACAACATTAATATATCTGGACTGAAAGAGGACATTTGGACATGGCTATAACTGCAAGCGACTGCTGGGCGTATTACAAAGGGAGGGTTAACTTAGGGGTGGTTAGTAGAACTTTTGGTCATTGGACATCAATTGTTCTCTTGCCTTTGCACTTGCCACTGCCCAGTGGTGGTAATTGGCTCCCCCCTCATTTACACTGAAGTCATTGGACATGCAGGAGTTGATCAAACCCCCAGATCGCTGCTCAGTGAGGTGTGGAAAAACTCCCCTCCCCGCCCATGGTTTAGACAAAATAAGCATTGCTTGAAGGTTCTAATTATTTGGCTTGTAACATTTCTTGTGGCAGAACTACAGTACATGGGGTCTGATCTGCAGCTGTGTGTAGGTTCCTGATACAATCCCCCACAGAAGATAGCCCAAGTCACTCAACTGGCCTGCTTGGAAAACATGGAGCACAGCAGACAGGTGAAGACCGAGATTATGGGACCACCCAGACTCGTTAAAGTTATTCAACCGGCACCAGAAACAATAAAATACAGCAGCAAAACTTGCTTATTTTAGACAAAGTAAACACCACAGAGGGATGAAAAACACCAAAGATTCCCCACAACTAAACGGGCAGTCTGATGTGTGAAATGAGTGCACACAACCTCTCTATAGCTGACCAGGGATTCTTCCAGCTGCCAGGCTCAGTATTTGGTGGGAAAGGAATATAGAAAAGGAGTCTATCAAAATCCATGAGTAATGCATGGACACATGATGGTCACCATGGACATTTTGGCTGACGTTTTGGTTTTGGCACCATATCACTACATAACTCATTACTTCAAACTGCATCAACATGTATTTCTGCAGCCAACACGTCTATGATGTTCACCATGCTGCCTAGTGCAGCTGCTGCTGGAGTTATGCACTTTCCCTGCCCAATGCGTGTTCACCTCAGTGAGCTGGTAAAAGGTAAAGAAGCACCTTGCAGCAGAACTTCCACGTCACCTGTGTAATTTCTTTCATTCGATCTATACAGCTGAGGTGAGACCAGTTTGTTTGGAATGGGATGTTTAATCTTAGTCCTTTTACATAGAGTAGTCTGGATGAGAGTCCACCTGTCAGAGAAGGATAACACTCTGCTTATAAACAGTATCTAAGGCTATTTAGAGCTGATTGCTTTCTCACGGCAGAGATTGGCATATCTATAAACTATTATATTTTTAAATGTAAGAGGTTACTGGTCTAAAACAAAGTGGACAGGATGAGCAGTCTGCTTTACTTCTGACTCAACAGCTCCATTCTGCAGTGTGAATGATAATGCCTGTTTTAACAGAGCCATTTAATTCAAGTGGCCCAGGAAACACTCATTGCACATAGTTCACACCTGAGAGTGAATTACAGATTAATGTATCGGTGGAGACTCTTAACTGTAACTTCACAAATCGCGGATCAAGAATGTTGCATTTGAACAAGTTTAACATTTTCAAACATATCGGTTTTGTTTCCAAATTGCTTCTCTACTGTTGGGGGTGAGAAAAAGTCCCAGCACCGCTGAGAGGCACATTTTGTCTTCAGATCAGAAAGCCAGCAGAGCTCTTTCCATTATGGATAAAGATAGATATATTTGTAACAGCTCCAACGAAGCTAATGGTAGGAACCTTGACTGGATGGAATTTTATCTGTAGATACATATAAGAAAATAATCTGCAGATTTTTTTAAATTACAATTTAATTTGGATCACCAAACCATTGAATTGTATAATGTAGGAAGAAACAGCATCCCTGGAGAAAACGAATAGGTGAATTTTCGGGTCAAGACCCTACTTCAGACTGAGAGACAAGCCAAAGGGAAACGAGAAATCCAGATGGTGATGTAGAGAGATATAGAACAAATGAATATCTCTCTACATCACCGCTTATATCTCTCGTTTCCCTTTCCCCTGACTCTCAGTCTGAAGAAGGGTCTCGACCCGAAATGTCACCTATTCCTTTTCTGCAGAGATGCTGTCTGACCCGCTGAGATACTCCATCTTTTTGTGTATATCTATTGACTTATTCTTTGACACCTGACTATGCTTCTGAAAATATGGAAAAAAAAACTTACAGGGAAAATATCCAGAATAAGATATTGTCCCAGCCTGGATGATGTGTGACTCCACACCCACCCATGTGGTTGACAGTTAACTGCCTCCTCAGCTCAGGGACAAACAGGGATGGACATTAAATGCTTTTGTTGGCAGTGACAGGCCTATTCCATATGAATAAAATAAAAACAGTCTGTGTTATTCACACACACAGCACTCTGATCTCTGAGACATGGGACACAGTTCCTTTTTTGTTCGTATGTTTATTTTCGTTTGCATTATGCTTGCTATTAAGAAATAATTAAAACTTTGATAGCTGTCATTTGCAAGGTGCAGAGGAGCAATCCAAAATGCATATATTTAAAGAGAGTTTCAATTCTGTCACTCTTATCAGCTGCTGCAGAGTTTAACAATGACTTAAACACAGTTTGGTTCTGCAACTGACTAGCAGTTCACTTAATCAAGTGACACAATGATAACAGCACATTGGAAAATAAAGTAGGCCAGGCAGATAATGATTGAAAAGACGAAGTGTGTTGTCCAAATTTATCTGTTATCAATCAAGTATTTTTTTCTGATGTAAGACTCAGAGTGAAGGGTGAAAGTTGATTAAAAATCATTCTTATGACTATTCATTTCAAAACAACAGAATGTGACCACTTGGTTTTTCTTTCACTTATAATCCAACATATTTAATTTCAAAAACACAGGCACATTTTGAATTATTGATCTTAATGTTGGAAAAAGAAGCCATCTCCATGTATATTTTACTTCGGAGTCACGTGAATGACTACATGAAGAAGGCCGTCCCCACGCATGAGCGTCATTATGACTGACGCATTGCGCAACGACTGACTGGCGGGCGCGTCCCTCCCTCCAGCAGATAAGTTTAAAGGCTCAGGTAAGTGTTCATAACTTAGCTGAGCTCGTTGCTCCCTGTCCGGGGTGTTTTGCTTACCGTTTCAGCATCGGACTTCGGGAAACTTCGGGAGACCACGTAAAGAGGCGAGCTGCGTCTAAACTGGCTGAGGAAGACCGCGGGACTGCGGGCATCGGGCGGCCGCCAAATTCGTCTTCAGGGCCGCTGGCAGAGCAGCCAGCGGCTACAGACTTGGTGCTGCCAGAAAGCACCTTGGCTACTCCACGGGGGAGGAAAGCCACCAGAAAGTCTGTGAGGGCCCTGGACTCAGATGAGTCGGGCGAGGAGGTGGAAAATTCCCCTCCTTCTATGGGCAGCGTTATTGGCAGGCTGGCCCACATGGAGAACCTAGTGGAGAGGTTACTCCAGAACAATATGCTCCAAAGGACGGAGCTATCGGAGCCCGGGGATTACAGAGAACCCGAGGCAGCAGCATCTTTGTCAGGGCTGCGGAATATCTCCCTCTCTGATGAGGGAAGCGTACGAGGTCAGTGTTATACTGACCCAGAGTACGGAGGCACAGTTGGGCAGCATAGTTCATGGCATGAGGGAACATCGGGTGTACCCCCTATGGCATCCAGATTTGCTATCCCTGCCCTAACAGGGGAACCATTGGATGAAGAGCTCGCAATGAGCATAAATTATCTGGCTTCCCATCAACTCCAAGACCAAACGTTGGAGGAGACAACTGCCAAATATCATACTCAACTAAACTGTACCTCACTTAGTGTCCCGGTTGTAAACCAATCCATCTGGGGACACAATGGAGGAGGCATCAGAGCCCAAGAGGTTAAAATTCAAAGAATCCTCAGGCTACTTGCCTCAGGCATCACGGCCTTTGCCAGGTCAGTGGATGGGGCGCCCCTCTCTGATACTCAGCAAGACGTGATGGCACATATTGAAATCAATTGCCTCAGGAAAAAATGCCATCCGTCCTGCTCTAAACCCTAAATTTGCTGGGATGTGCAAGCCGGGAAATGTGCAACCCCCCAAACCTCCTGTTCGGAGAAGACCTGTCTAAACAGGTAAAAGAGCTGGATGAGGAGGCAAAAACTGTTGGCGTCATGAAGGCACCTCATAAGGTATCGTCTTTCCGGAGACTGTACCCCCACCCTCCTCTCCATACCAGATGGTTCGCCGGATATGGTGGATGTGGTGCCGAGCAACAAGCACAGAGGCCTTTTTTAGGGCAGGGCCCAAGCCTGGCATGTTCAAGATGCGGCGCCCTCCAACAACCCTACCCCCCAGACCTCGGGGGCAGAAGCAGAGACTAATCCACCAGTAAACTCTAAGGTAAGTGAGCCTGCGATGGATCAATTACAAGCTGGGGGGAGATTACAATTTTTCTTACATGAATGGCATTGGATGACATCTGACCCGTTTATACTGCACAGTATTCAAGGTTTCCAAATTGAGTTCATTTCTGACTCACTTCCACCCACTCAGCATACACCTGGCCGCACTTTTGTGTTTTCACAACAGGAGTGTATGAGTGCACAAAGAGAACTTGATTCTTTGTTCATTAAGGGGTAATTGAGAGGTCGAGTCGTGACTCACCAGTTTGTGTCCAACATATTTACTAGGCAAAAGAAGGTTGGAGGATGTCGAATTATCCTTGATTTGACAGAGCTTAACACCTTTGTGCAGTATAAACATTTTAAAATGGAAACTTTTGTCACTGCCAAACAACTGCTTTCCAAGGGATGCTACATGGAGAGCATTGCCCTCAAAGATGCGTACTATTCAGTGGTCATTCATGAAGATCACAGGAGATTTTTGAAGTTTAACTGGATAGAGCAGTTGTGGCGGTTTAAAGCATTGCCTAATGGATTAACCTCAGCCTCCAGACTATTCACTAAATTGCTAAAACATGTTCTGGGCACATAATCATATCGTCATGGCATATTTGGATGACATCTTAGTAATTGGGAGGACTTTGGAATCAGCTGAATTATCTGCGTCAGCTACAAAACTCGTTTTTGAAAAACTGGGGTTCTTAATCCATCCAGTTAAGTCTAAGTTGGTGCCATCTACAATAATTGACTATTTGGGATTCACCATTAACTCAGTACACATGTCAGTGACTCTGCCTCGGGGCAAGCAATTAGAGTTAATTGAAGCCTGCAGGAAACTCATTGTTGATAATCAACCTTCTATTAGACATGTGCTAGTATAATTGGAAAATTAGTGGTGGTGTTCCAAGCTAATCAGTTCGGGCCTTTGCACTACCAAAACTTACAGCGTGCAAAGGAACAGGCACTCAAGCTTCAGGGAGGTCGTTTTGATAGACCCATGCAATTGCCAGCTGAAGCCCTGGCTGAGTTATAATGGTGAATTACCAATATTCAGTGTTGTTCTAGTACTATTTTATGTTGATACACCATCAGATCCAGCAGACTGATGCCAGTGCACTATGATGGGGTGCTACCGATACCATCTCAAGCTGCGGTGGCAGATGGAACTGCAGGAATCATGGATGCTTCAGTCACACGGTATTAGCTACTTAGAGTTGTTGGGAGCAGTCTATGTGTTAAAGGCTTTTTGTGCCAACATGCATAATTTTCATGTCCAACTTCAGATTTACAACACTACCGCAGTAGCGTACATTAATCACATGGGTGGAAGTAAGTCTGTATCCTGTGATAAATTGTCTAATCTCATCTGGCACTGGTGTATTGTGAGAAACATCTGGGTTTCAGCTATCTATTTACCAGGTAGATATAACACGGTGGCAGACACCAGGTCACGAGAGTTCAATGACAACAAAGAATGGATGTTAAATCACGAAGTGTTTAATGAAATTGTCCTTCGTTATGGTGTACCGGACATTGATCTGTTTGCTTCCAGGCTTAATCATCAGTTACCAATTTACGTGTCATGGGAGCCAGACCCAGGGGCAGTAGCAGTAGATGCATTCTTGCGACACTGGGGTGGGAAATTTATGTATTTTTTCCCCCCATTCTGCCTCATTCTCGATGTGTGGCCAAAATTCAGCAAGACTCCACCTCTGGCATTTTGGTAGTGCCAGACTGGCCTACTCAGCATTGGTTCCCTCTGGTTCTAGCTTTAATTACATAGCCTTTCATGGCAGTGCCCAAGAGCAGAAATCTGCTGGTACACCCAGTGACAGGGGAAAGCCACCCTTTTCATGAACGTATACATTTATTGGTTTGCAGATTCTGAGGAGACCGTTCCTGGGGCTCGGGCTTTCAGAACGTACTATAGTTGTCATCACTGCGGCCTGGAGGAAGAAAACACAGAAACAGTACATCTCTCACATAAGGAAATGGGAGATGTACTGTTCCCGCTCTAATATTTCATATGACACAGCTTCTATTACGGATGTTTTGGAATTTCTTTCGTCACTTTTTCATGATAACAAGCTCAGTTACAGTGCCATTAACCGTGCCCGGAGTGCTTTGTTAAATTATTTATGGCTGGGGTCAGCAAACCACATGGTAGGGTCTCACCCTTTAATAACCGAGTTTATGAAGGGCATTTTTAACTCCACCCCACCTAGGCCCAGGTACACACACATATGGGATGTGAGCGTGGTTCTCGCGCTGCTCCGTCAGTGGGCACCAGCTTCATCTCTGTCTCTGCACCATCAAAGTAGTCATGCTCATGGCGCTGGCCTCAGCACAACGGGTCCAGACATTACAAAAACTCAGACTGGACAGTATGGGTACATCTTGTAATAACATCACGTTTTTCGTTCATGACCTCGTTATGCAGAGCAGGCCAGGGATACAGGGGCTCAAATTGAGTTTTATGGCATACTCCTTAGATCCATGATTGTGTGTATTGTCACACATAATCCAATACATAAAGTTCACAAAGAGTCTGTGAGGCTCGGAACTCTCCTTCTTTGTTAGCTATACCAAACCTCACTAAAAGGTTACGGTGCAGACCATCTCTAGATGGATTAAACGGGTTCTGGCGTGTGCAGGAGTGGACACTGACATTTTTAAACCTCATTCCACCAGGGCTGCATCGACATCAGCAGCAAGGGATATGGACGTCCCTCTTGACCACATTCTAGCGGCTGCGGGATGGTCGAATGAGAGGACATACCAAAGGTTTTATAATAAGCCTGTCGCCAGACCGGGAATTTTTGCTGATTATGTTTTAAGTTCTGTTTCACAGTTTCCCCCTGGTTGAGAGGGGTCACTGTTAATTTACTTTCTTATTATTAAAGCAACAGTATTGTTTAACCATGTCATGTTTGAATGCATTAATTTTCTCACTCATCCTAGTCAATTGATGCAGTTGTGACGCGTGGACGCGTTCCTCGGCACGAAATCACAGAGCTTCAAAATCTTCACGTGACTCCGAAGTAAAATAGTAAGATTAAACGAGAACTTACCAGTTTGACGTTTGATCGTTATTTTATGAAGAGTTACGATGAGCGATTACGTGCCCTCCGCTCCCTACCCTCGTAACATAACGATCTTTCTGTAAGTTCTAGTCAACTCAAATCTTACTATTTATTTCAACAACTTTTCTGTGATTTCACACCGATGCTTTGAAGATTGACGCGCATGTGTGGGGACGGCCTTTTCATGTAATCGCTCATTGTAGCTCCTCATAAAATAACGATCAAACTTCAAACTGGTAAGTTCTCGTTTAATCTTACTATTCTCTTCCATGTTAAAAATATTGATTGCTTATATATAGAGGTTGATATTTTTCACTTTTTATTTTGGCTCAATGCAAGTGCTGTGTTTGCAGTTTGATTCAAGCATCACAAGCTCGCTGTATTTTCAGTTATTAAAGCAATTTCTGTCAAAATGTGCATCAACCTTCAAGCACTATTTAGTTTAGTTTAGAGATACATCATGGAAACAGGCCCTTCAGCCCACTGAGTCCACACAGACCAGCGATTCCACCTACACATGCTAGGGACAATTTTACGTTATCCAAGCCAATTAACCTACAAACACTGTATGTCTTTGGAGTGTGGGGGGAAACCGAAGATCTCGGAGAAAACCCTTGGAGGTCATGGAGGAGTATGTACAAACCCCGTACAGGCAGCACCCGTAGTCAGGATCGAAAACGGGTCCTGACGCTGTAAGGCAGTAGCTCTACTGCTGCACCACCGTGCCACAACTAATAATGCAAAAATGTTGAAATTGATAATAAAAACCAATGCACACTCAGAGTCGTATTCCCTTATTTGCTGCAGTGTACTAGGCCAGCCCCATCATGTCACCAACCTACACAATCCATACACAAGTGGGATTATCCAGCAAACTCTTATACACTTTTGGAAAGCCCCGTGGATTGTTCATAGATACATAGAAAATAGGTGCAGGAGGAGGCCATTCAACCCTTCGGGCCAGCACCGCTATTCATTGTGATCATGGCTGATTGTCCCCAATCAATAACCCATGCCTACCTCCTCTCCATATCCCTTGACTCCACTAGCCCCTAGAGCTCTATCTAACTCTCTCTTAAATCCCTCCAGTGACTTGGCCTCCACTGCCCTCTGTGGCAGGGAATTCCACAAATTCACAACTCTCTGGGTGAAAAAGTTTTTTCTCACCTTAGTCTTAAATGGCTTCCCCTTTATCCTAAGACTGTGGCCCCTGGTTCTGGACTCACCCAACATTGGAAACATTTTTCCTGCATCAAGCTTGGCCAGTCCTTTTATAATTTTATATGTTTCTATAAGATTTCCCCCTCATCCTTCTAAACTGCAGTGAATACAAGCCTTGGCTTTTCAATCTTTCCTCATATATGACAGTCCCGCCATCCCAGGGATCAATCTCGTGAACCTACGCTGCACTGCCTCAGTCACAAGGATGTCCTTCCTCAGATTAGGAGACCAAAATTGGACACAATACTCCAGATGTGGTCTCACCAGAGCCCCATACAAGTGCAGAAGCAAAGAATTAAAATATTATTTCTGTATTCATGGTAAGCATAAAAAACCCCTGAATTTCAAGTAAGCCTTTGGGGGTGTTTTCCCAGTTAAAATCAATGGATCCGAGCTCCATCCTATATTACACATTGGACTTAATATTTAAACTTAGGTCCCCGGAGGTCAACAGATTTGGAACAGCTTCAGATAAAATACACATAAAACATTCTCATTGTAAAAATCCAGGGATGCATTAAAGAAAATGTTAAAACAAAATTAATTGATTCACATAAACACCTTCATCTGTCAAGATATACTTTCTTCTTTTAAGATATACTTTTATCCTTTACAACTTCTAAATTGAAAGAAAACAAACTCAACAGATGGTTATCATTACAGTAATTGCTTAGAAATTTGTAAAGAGGCATAAAGCAGATGTATTTTTACAAGTGATATGAAATAAAAACAACAGAGGTGTAATGAAGTAGAAAAACTGAGTCCCAAAAGTGACAGGAAATTGATTTTAATTGGCTTCACTGTCACAAGATTTCAATGAAACATAATCTTAGTGATACACTTCAACTAAACCAGTGGGAGTTAATCTTTTGATAGTACTTTGTTTGGCAAGTTAGATTTCAAAGATACATTTCTCAGTGTTTTAGTTTGCAGAGTTACAGGTTAAAGGCTATTTATTATTGTCCGATCATTGATAGATTTGCGTATGTGGCTTTGGCAGTTGTGGACTTTTACAATTTGTTTTTGTTTAATTTACTGAGATACTCAGACGCTTAGCAAGTCATGGGCTGCCAACCATCATTATTGTCAGAAAGGTTTGATGACAGTCCTAACGTTCATGTGGGATAGGAAGATGAGGAACTAATTAATTTGGACTAATTCATTTTGAGGATAAGAGCAACATTGATAACTTCAGAATGCTGCTGCTTGCAATGTAGCTGCTGCTGGTGCCAACGATGGTGGCCACGGTGTACTGCTCCTTGCTGTTTTGTATGTGTTTGTTCGTTTGTGTCGTCTGTGAAAACCCTGCAAAGATTACTTTCATGAGAGAGGTACTCTTAAACATCCGACACACGGTACCGCCAAACATCGTTCCGGACTTCTCTCACTCGCTGGATTATTTGGACATACTCGTCGGCAGGGCTGTGGCTACGTTCAAGGTCTTGAGACAGAGGAGGACCCATGGGAAGCGCTCTGGAGCACTCACCCGACTCCCATCCACCCCCCTCCAAATCACCACTTCACACCCAATCACGCACACCCTCTGTGCTGCACAACATAACTTATCCAATATCAATAATAAGAATAGAGGAGGTGGAGAGGCTTTTCAGAGGACAAAAGAGCCGGAAATCTCCAGGACCTGACAATGTTTCCCCCTCTACTCTGTGCCAATCAGCTGGCACCGGTCTATATAGACATTTTTAACCAGTCCCTGCAAACATGTACTGTCCCTGCCTGCTTCAAAGTCTCCACTATTGTCCCTGTACCCAAAAGGCAAGGATTACTTGTCTTAATGACTACAGGCCTGTCGCACTGACCTCAGTAGTCATGAAGACACTCGAAAGCCTTGTCATGGCCAAGCTGAAATATATTCCCTGCTGGACCCTCTGCAGTTTGCATATCGGGCGAATAGATTTGTGGATGATGCAGTCAACCTGGGCCTGCACTTCATCCTACAGCACCTAGACCGCCAGGGGACCTATGCGACGATCCTGTTTATTGATTTTAGCTCTGCATTCAACACCATTGTGCCAGAGCTACTACACTCCAAACTTTCCGAGTTGACTGTGCCTGAACCCCTCTGTCAGTGGATCACCAACTTCCTGACAGACAGGAAGCAGCATGTGAGGCTGGGAAAGCACATCTCGGACCCGCAAACGCTCAGCATAGGAGCACCACAAGGCTGCGTACTCTCTCCTCTCCTATACTCTCTCTACAGCAACGACTGCACCTCCACAGACACCTCTGTCAAGCTTCTCAAGTTTGTGGACGACACAACCCTGATTGGACTGATCCAGGATGGGGAGGAATCTGCCTACAGACAGGAAGTGTCACAGCTGGCATCCTGGTGCCATCGCAACAACCTAGTGCTCAATGCTCTTAAGACAGTGGAATTGATTGTAGACTTTAGGAGAGCTCCCCCTCCCATCACCCCACTCACCATCAACACCACAGTCACATCTGTGGAGTATTTTAAGTTCCTGGGAACCATCATCTCCAAGGACTTAAGTGGGGGGCTACCATCGACTCCACAGTCAAAAAGGCACAACAGAGGATGTACTTCCTGCGGCAGCTGAGGAAGCACAATCTGCCACAGGCAATGATGGTCCAATTCTACACGGCCATCGTAGAGTCTGTTCTCACCTTCTCCGTCATGGTCTGGTTTGGCTCAGCCACCAAGCACGACACCTGGAGGCTGCAGCGAATCGTCTGATCAGCAGAGAAGGTTATTGGCTGCAACCTTCCCTCCATTGATGAACAGTACACTGCAAGGGCCAGGATGCGAGCAGGCAAGATCATCTCTGACCCCTCTCACCCTGGCCACAAACTCTTTGAATCATTTCCCTCTGAAAGGCGACTCCGGATTGTCAAAGCTGCCACAGCCAGACATAAAACCAGTTTTTATCCACGAGTAGTTGCTCTACTCAACAGCCAGAAATCTGTAGCCTCCCTTTGAACTGGTATTTTGTTGGTTCACATGCTTGATCAATGGTGTTTTATCATTAATGTTTTATTGTTATTAATGTTTAGTGTTTTCTGAGTCATTCGTAACTGTCACTGTATGTCATGTTGTTACTTGTGAGCGGAGCACCAAGGCAAATTCCTTGTATGTGAATACTTGGCCAATAAATTTACTTACTTACTAACTTACAACATAGAGTCATAGAGTGAAACAGCGTGGAAACAAGCCCTTTGGCCCTACTTACCCAACATATCCCAGCTACACTAGTCCCACCTGCCTGCTTTTGGTCCATATCTCTCAAACCTGTCCTATCCATGTACCTGTCTGTTTCTTAAATGTTGGGATAGTCCCTGCCTGAACTACCTCCTCTGGTTGCTTGTTCCATACATCCGCCACCTTTTGTGTGAAAAAGTTACCCCTCAGATTCCTATTAAATAATTTCCCGTTCACCATAAACCTATGTCCTTTGGTTCTCGATTCACCTGCTCTGGGCAAGAGACATGGTGTATCTACCCAATCTATTTCTCTCATGATGTTATACACCTCGATAAAGTCACTGAATACCTCTGAACACCCATCCCCAATTTCTCCATAAATTAGACAAAGTAATAAGGATGCCTTATTACTTTGCTTAACAAACAAATGGTTTGCTTGGTTACCTTTGATAGCATGCCAAAGCCAGTGGGGCATCATACTGTCAAGGAGAATTAGCATAAGTTCCAGAGGGATTTACTCACTGTGTTCAGTTCTGACAATATCAGGACTAAGAGGCTCACGATAAAATGAACTTTTATAATGCTGGAAATTTGTCATCAGAAAGATTTTCTTTTTTTTAAACTTAGAAGAAAGTAAGCATTGGGAATTCAGTACCATTGTTATAACCTCTGAGGAATCCCAATTTAAGAGCCAAGTGTAGACACAAAATGCTGGAGTAATTCAGGGGGACAGGCAGCATCTTTGGAGAGAAGGAATGGGTGATGTTTCGGGCTGAGACCCTTCTTCAGACTGAAGACCCCTATATTACACTATCTTCAGCCCACTGAGTCCACACCGACCACCGATCATGACTTAGTTCAGTCAATGGCGAGTAGGATAAATATATTTCCAGCACATGAACTGTGATTACTGCATTCACATGTGAGATGAAGCATGGGATGCCAAGTGGGCAAAAAAGACTGTCCTTCATGGTAAGTGTGTGAAGGCAGCGACATGACTCTGCAACAATTCCTGACAATATGCCATGATCATCCTCAGCATGGACACTCAATTAACAGTCTCCTATCCCCAGAGAATATGCTTTACTGGGGAATGTAAGAGATATGCAGGACATATTGCAAATTGTCACAGATAAGTGTCTGATTCAATAGTTTGAAGGGTCGACAGAGAGAATAGTAACACAGTATTGTTGTAGCAGTAACACGGAGAACGTCCCGTGATGCATAATGATCTATCTTGGAAGGGAAGTAAGGCTGCACAGGTGGAAGCATACTGGCCTTGCCTTTCATCCTTCTGTTGTATTGATATCCTAAGGTGCGTGTAATGATACAAAGAGCTTTTAAATGCCACAGGAGAACATCGGAGTGCTGTGAAACCTTTCCAACTGCAAACCCGTGTGGCTGCAATTCGCACAAATATTTTGACTAGAAGTCAAACTGATGTCCCAGTTGTTGTCCCTTGACAGAAAGCTTCCAAGATCAGTTGTGGAATGTTGTTGTCACTGATGAGGACAACATTCATTGCCCATCCTTAATTGGTCTTGAGGAGAAATGCGGCAGTCCTTTGGGCATTTCTGAAAAGGGTGTGCTATGACTTAGTCCCTGCGGATATGAATGAATGTTGATTTATTTCCCAATGATGTGAAATTTGGTTAGGAATCTGCAAGTGGTGGTATAACTACTACTCTTGTCCTTCTTGGTAGCAGTTTTGAGAAGTGCAGTTGAGATAGAGGGAGGGTGCACAGTGGTGCAGCTGGTAGAGCTGCTGCCTTACAACGCCAGGGACATTGTAAGGTGTCTGGGTGCTGCTGTCTGATCTTTACATGTTCTCCATGTGACCGTGTGGTTTTCCTCCAAGTCCTCAGGTTTCCTCTCATACCCCAAAGACTGGAGGTGCGGACGTTAATTGGTCTGTAAATTGCCCCACGTGTGTAAGGGGTAGATGTCAAAGTGGGATAACTTAGAACATGTGCAAATAGATGGCATGTACTCAGTAGATCGAAGAACCTGTTTCCATGCTATATCTTTCAATTAATCGAATAGCAACTGTGGTACGTTATGTAGGTGGTAAACATTATATTTATGGTAGAGTGATATAGTGAGTGAATGCTTACAGTAATGCATTGGGTCCCATCAGGTAAGGTGCTTTGTTCTGAATGGCGAGGATTGTTGACACAGCCTCACTCAGCCAGAAATGTTTCCGCCCTGACTTGACCCTTAGAAATTGTGGAAAGGCTTCAGAGAGTAAGAAGGCGAGTTTTAGCTGCAGGATACCCAGCTATTCTGACTGTCTGGCTGGCTATCTTCCCTCTCGACACTCAGTCCGGATGTAGGGTCTCGACTTGAAAGGTGAGGACCAGGGGAACTCTGAAGTGCTGCTTCTGGTGTTAGGGGAAACGAGAACAGAACCACAGGACACAGAGGGGACACGTGACGGGTGAGGGATCCATCTATGACAGCTGGAGGGAAACCATTTACTAAAGTAACAGGACTTCTCGGATCTCGGCTGTCCTGGAATATAAAGCCTATAAAGAATTCCAGTAAAGTAAAGGAGTATTTACAGTGTTCCATTTTTAAAAGCAAATAGAGCAATTATCAAACTACCATAAAGTACTATTTTGTTCCAAATGCTCATGTTCAGATGATTTCACAATGGTGAACAGAGCCCTGACAAGACCAGCTTTGCTTTACTGCATAACTTTATTACTGCATCTTGAGTCTGAAGAAGGGTCTCGACCCAAAACTTTATCTATTCCTTTTCTCCAGAGATGTTGTCTGTCCCGCTGATTTACTCCAGGTCTTTGTGTCTATCTTCAGTTTAAACCAGCATCTGAAGTTCCTTCCTACATACCTTTATTCATACTGTGATGAATCCTAAGTATTTGTAATCTCCTGTTGGCCACGGAGTTCCACCAAGAACATTTCTGAAAATGTGCCCAGGAAGATGTACAAAGGATAAAGAAAATTTGGCTATTCTCATCATTCTTAAATAACATAGTTGATTCAACATCACAGTAAGGAACAAGTAAAAAACTAAAAATATTATTTCTGTTCTAAAAATATGTTAGTGATGATGGGTCTGCTAAAAAATAGGAAAATATGCTTTTTATTATTCTTGTGAATTTGAAAATAGTTGAATGTTCTGATGTGCACACCGATAGCTCAATTGTTGAATTGGAACAATGTTCTTTATTGAATTAGACCAATACACCATGAGATCGTTTATTGAATCAGTCTATGAGAATGCAGAATATGAAAGGGAGCAGCTCAAGTACGAGAATTAATGTCTCAAACACATAATAAAACAAGGGAGTGAAATAACTAATAATTCTAAGGAATGCTACTAGGGGGGCAGTCTAACAATTAAATACAGATGAGCTCATTTGTTTAAAAATAAAAGTAAAGTAATCTTGTGGAGATCAAGCAATGTAAAATGGAAGAAATACAATCGGCCATGAAATGCAAGCTGAATAAGCATTTTTAATTGTCTGATCTCCATAAGTGCTCTGAAGCTGCTATTCCTTTATCCAAGTTCCAGCTTTGCACATATGGAACTGTTTGTATTTCAGTTATTTTGGATTATAAGCCCGAAATGCATTTTAACCTGATGGCTGTTATATATAAATGCAAAGCCTGTTCATGTTGAAACAGGGGAATGTGAGATCTTTAAAGCAAAGGCCAAAAGCTGTTGCTCAAAGTCAAGATGAAGACACCCGTTGGATAAAATCCAATTTTCAGTAAACCCACGCACAACTTGTAAACAATCAACTCTGACCTGTAGCTCTTATTGCCAGAATTACCACCCAACTGGAGAATCCTGTTCCACACCTGTTTGAACAGTGGGACCCACAGAGAGCAGTTCATCGTGTGACATAACACAGTAACCGGGTAGCCAGCAAAGGGGACAACCTTGAAGGGGCAAACATTATTCATAACTAATATTACAGGAGCCCCAGTACAGAGAGATAGGTTACAGCATATCTTTAAGAATTCCCATTTCTAAAAGGACATCAAGCTATGTTGTCTGTGTCAGTGATCAGTTCAATAACGGATGAGAAAGAAGAGAATCAAGATGCCATCATAACACCATTACTTGAATATATTTGCACAAGGTAGACAAAAATGCTGGAGAAACTCAGCGTGTGAGGCAGCATCTATGGAGCAAAGGAAATAGGCAACGTTTCGGGTCGAAACCCTTCTTAAGACGACTTCTTGCACCCGCAAGATTGCTTCTGCATTCAATGCAAGAGTGTGAAAATGAAGAGGAAACCAGGTGCAGCAAATCACACAACTTGTAAGTTATATTGGGTCTCTTTGGCTAGAATATTGCAATGTGCCCGAATGTACTTACTGAAATGATGTCAAGACGAGGATCTGCATCAGTTTTGTGTGAGGTCAGTTGTTGCGACCTGGTGCCAAGACAACAACCTCTCTCTCAATGTTAGCAAGATGAAGGAGCTAGTGATCGACACAGGAAGGGAAGTGGCACACGTGCACACATGACGGCGCCGAAGTAGAGATGGTTGAAAGCTTTAGTTTCCGAGGAGCAAATATCACCAGCAACTGGTCCTGGACCATCAATATTTATGCAACAACCAAGAAAGCACACCAATGCCTCTACTTCCTTACAAGGCTTAGACGTTCAGCATGTCCCCTACTACTCTCACCAACTTCTACAGATGCACCATAAAAAGCATTTTATCAGGATGCATCACAGCTTGGCTTGGGGCCAGCTCCATCTGAAATCACATGAAATTGCAACAAATTGTGGATGCAGCCCCAGACCATCAGATAAACCAACCTCCTTTCATTGACTCCATCTACACTTCACGCTGCCTCGGCAAGGCCACTAGCATTATCAAAGTCGAGTCTCAACCCAGCCACTCCCTCTTCTCACCTCTCCCATCAGGCAAGAGGTATTGAAGTGTGAAAACGCACACCTCCAGATTCAGGGACAGTTTCCTCCCAGCTATTATCAGGCAATGGAACTATCCTACCAACAAGTAGGGAACGGCCCTGTACCCTCCATAATGTTTGGGACAAAGACCCATCATTTATTTATTTGCCTCTGTACTACGCAATTTGTGATTTGTAATAGGAAAAACCACATGTGGTTAAAGTGCCCATTGTCAGATTTTATTAAAGGCCATTTTTATACATTTTGGTTTCACCATTTAGAAATTACAGAAGTGTTTATACATAGTCCCCCCATTTCAGGGCACCATAATGTTTGGGACACATGGCTTCACAGGCATTTGTAATTGCTCAGTTGTGTTTAATTGCCTCCTTAATGCAGGTATAAGAGAGCTCTCAGCAGCTAGTCTTTCCTCCAGTCTTTCCATCACATTTGGAAAGGCAGTGAAGAAAGTAATGGAATGTTGGCCTTCATAACATGAGGATTTCAGTATAGGAGTAAAGAGGTTCTTCTGCAGTTGTATAGGGCTCTGCTGAGATCACATCTGGGGTATTGTGTCCAGTTTTGGTCCCCGAATTTGAGGAAGGACATCCTTGTGATTGAGCCAGTGCAGCGTAGGTTCACAACATTGACCCCTGGGGTGGCGGGACTGTCATATGAGGAAAGATTGAAAAGACTAGGCTTGTATTCACTGGAGTTTAGAAGGATGAGGGGGAATCTTAAAGAAACATATACAATTATAAAAGGACTGGACAAGCTAGATGCAGGAAAAATGTTCCCAATGTTGGGCGAGTCCAGAACCAGGGGCCACAGTTTTGAATAAAGGGGAAGCCATTTAAGACTGAGTTGAGAAAAAAAACGTATTCACCCAGAGAGTTGTGAATTTATGGAATTCCCTGCCACAGAGGGCAGTAGTGGCCAAGTCACTGGATAGAATTAAGAGAGAGTTAGATAGAGCTCTAGGGGCTAGTGGAATCAAGGGATATGGGGAGAAGGCAGGCACGGGTTATTGATTGGGAATGAGTAGCCATGATCACAATGTATGGTGGTGTTGGCTCGAAGGGTCGAATGGCCTCCTCCTGCACCTATTTTCTATGTTTCTATGAAACTTTTATTGCTGTTTATCAACCGGAGGACCAAGGTTGTGCCAATGAATGTCAAAGAAGCCATTATGAGACAAGAATAAAACTGTTAGAGACATCAGCCAAACCTTAAGTTTACAAAAATCAACTGATTGGAACTACATTAAGAAGAAAGAGAGCACTGGTGAGCTTACTAATCGCAAAGGGACTGGCAGGCTAAGGATGGCCAGGTTACAGTTTGCCAAGAAGTACTTAAAAGAGCAACCACAGTTCAGGAAAAAGTTATTGTGGACTGATGAGACGAAGATTGACATATCAGAGTCATAGCAAGAGCAATGTATGGAGGATAGAAGGAACTGCCCAAGATCCAAATCATACCACCTCATCTGTGAAACACGGTGGTGGGGGTGTTATGGCCGGGGCATGCATGGCGGCTGAAGGTACTGGCTCACTTATCTTCATTGATGATACAACTGCTGATTGTGCTCACATAATGAATTATGAAGTAAATAGACACATCCTATCTGCTGAAGTTCAAGCAAATGTCTCAAAACTCATTGGCCGGCGGTTCATTCTACAGCAAGACAATGATCCCAAACATACTGCTAAAGCAACAAAGGAGTTTTTCGAAGCTAAAAATGGTAAATTCTTAAGTGGCCAAGTCAATCACCCGATCTGAACCCAATTGAGCATGCCTTTTATATGCTGAAGAGAAAACTGAAGGGGACTAGCCCCCAAAACAAGCATAAGCTAAAGATGACTGCAATACAGAGCTGGCAGGGCATCACCAGAGAAGACACCCAGCAACTGGTGATGTTCATGAATCGCAGACTTCAAGCAGTCATTGCATGCAAAGGACATGCAAGAAAATACTAAACATGACTTCTTTCATTTACATGTCATTGCTGTATCATATAGAAACATATCAAATTCTTAAGGGATTGGGCACGCTAGATGCAGGAAACATGTTTCCAATGTTGGAGGAGTCCTGAACCAGGGGTCACAGTTTGGGAATAAGAGGTAGGCAATTTAGAACTAAAATGAGGAAAAACATTTTCACACAGAGAGTTGTGAATTTATGGAATTCTCTGCCTCAGAAGGCAGTGGAGGCCAATTCACTGTATGCATTCAAAAGAGAGTTAGATAGAGCTCTTGGGGCAAGCGGAATCAAGGGGAAAAGACAGGAACTGGGTGCTGATTGTGGATGATCAGCCATGATCACATTGAATGCTGGTGCTGGCTCAAAGGGCCGATGGGCCGAATGGCCTACTCCTGCACCTATTGTCCATGTATCTATGTAAAGCTTTTCACTGTACCTCGGTACATGTGACAATAAACTAAACTAAAACTGTGTCTCAGGCTGAGAAACTGTACTGGTTAGGAGGTAATCTGCCTTTGAGTACTGACAAGTTATTGCCTCTGCTCTGCAGTGTCTTTCTGCTTTTTAGATATGGAGAATCCATTTTATAGCGAATACTTGAGGTAATGCTGAGAATAAGAAAGACAAAGAGAGAGATAGAGACAGTTATAAAAGATTGGCAACAAGCATAAAGGACAATGAATAAATATATTTTGGTATGTGAACAGGATGACGAGAGTGCAGGGAGACATTGAATCCATCAGAGATCAATAAGGAAATGCATTTAAGGAGGTGAGTCTGAAGAAGGGTCTCGACCCGAAACGTCGCCTATCTCCTTCGCTCCTTAGATGCTGCTGCACCCGCTGAGTTTCTCCAGCTTTTTGTGTACCCTCAATGCATTTAAGGAGATTGTGTTCATGAATAAGTCTTTTACAACATTTATTAACAAGGATGATGATGCAGGAGATGCAAAGGGAAATTAATTCAGATTCTGCAGAGGGTAAAAATAAAGGAAGGGAGAAATATCAGAACGGCTTCGCTTACAGTGGGTTAATTACACGGCGCAGACATGAAGTTGTTGGACTCGTCGCCGTGAATGATGGAGGACCGGGTGTGGGGGGACCGCCGTGAGGAGGGGGCGGGGGTACTTTGCAACTTTGCCAGCGTCCTTTGTGTGGCGACTATTGCATAACTTGGGTATGCAAGCAAATAATTTCACTGTGGCTTGTCACATGTGACATTAAAGTATTCAATTGAATTAAGATTGGATGTCCTCAGTTACTGAGAGACATCAAGGAGCTAATTTCAGAAAAAAGCTTTTAAATCAGAGCTGGTGTCTGGGAATAGCTAGCTCCATTACAAATACAAAATCACTTTCCTTTCTGTTTATGCATATGGCTGCATTGTCCTGTTCTGACACATATCCAGGACACTGGGGATATTATTTCCCACAAAATTATCTCCACTCATTGCACTGTCAGGAAAAGTGGCTGAGACCGGTGGTATATCCCAAGCTTGGTGAGATGTTTGCTGCTCCCTCTGTCTGCCATTATTACTGCACTGCCAAAGAAACCTGTTCTTTATTACCTTGTACTTACTTACTGGCCTGCGACTTCCTCAAACAGTATCATCCCAAACCAGTAGCTAATCGAATATCTACAAACGTTTTGGTGCGTACATAGGTAATAATAGGGGCAGAACTACCAAACACCTGGCATAAGGTCATAAGGAATAGGAGTAGAATTAGGCCATTCAGCCCATCAAGCCTGCACCGCCATTCAATCATGGCTAATCTATCTCTCCCTGCTAACCTCATTCTCCTGCCATTTCCCCATAGTCTGTCCTCTGTACACCGGTCACATCCTAATTGAGGTCGGTATGGTGGCGCAGCGGTAGAGTTGCTGCCTTACAGTGAATGCAGCACCGGAGACCCGGGTTCGATCACGACTACAGGTGCTGTCTGTATGGAGTTTGCACGTTCTCCCCGTGACCTGTGCGGGTTTTCTCCTAGATCTTCGGTTTCCTCCCACACTCCAAAGACGTACAGGTGTGTAGGTTAATTGGCTTGGTGTAAATGTAAAAAAAAATTGTTCCTATTGGGTATCGGATAGTGTTAGTGTGCGGGGATCGCTTGTCGGCACGGACCCGGTGGGCCGAAGGGCCTGTTTCCGGGCCATATCTCTAAACTAAACTAAGCTCTAACAATATATCAAAAGTCATATTTCATGGTACATACACGTAGATCTTATGTATATTGATCTCCTATATTCCACAGTTCCCTATGAGAGAAGAGCTATAACCTCGTTCTCTGGGATGAAGAAGGAAGGGATTTGCTGGTGTAAAATCGAATATCCAGCTCTGTGGAATGACTGGCTTGAGAAGCAGAGATTGTGCTTTTATAATCAGGCAGTTGTGTTTTTGAGGAGTTCTGCTCTGTTCAGGTTCATGAAGCAGACACTAATGTCACACTCCACCTTAAGAAATAAGCAGGACTAAGGAAATTATTGTCTCAGTACAACATCAGAACTTAGAATAGGCCCTTTGGCCTACAATCTCAAGCAAACCTAATCTCATCTGCTTCCAGGTGATCCATACCACTCTATTCCCAACATATCCATGTGCCTATCTACAAGCCTCTAAAGTATAACTGTTGTCTCTTGCCTCCACCAATACTCCTCACATCTCTTTCCCGGCAACCACCATCCTCTGTGGGCTGGGGGTGAGAGCCCGTGCTGGGGTCAGACAGTAAATAAAGTATCTAATGATATTGCAATGGCCTGCATTGTAGGGCATAGGTTTGGAGAGCTAGCAGGTCTTTCCCTGCCCACCAGTGCTACATATCAAGTGCTACTATGAATAGCGGGTATGTCAGCAGTGATACAGACCAAGGTAAGATGGGCAGATGTTTTGCATGATGTGGCAATCTTTCCTGAAGCAATTGGTGGGAAATTTGTAGACAATGAGGTTGTATGATTTAAAGGAGACATATGTCCTGTAATTGCAACAGACGTTTAGAAACAATAAAATTCAATGAACCAAAGCAAGGCAGATATTAGTGCCAAAAATGGCAGCTTTAGACATCCAACTTTGGCATTACCAAAGAAATATTCAACTGCATTGTTACTACACGAGTTGTATGTGGAAACGTACACTGAAGATTAATGTAAAGAGCTGCTGCCTAGGCTTCTGATCACAATGCGCTGTTTCAGTTCTACAGAGGAACATTGCCCCGTTCCTGGAGCGAAATACAAATTCAAGTGTTTTGGGGTCAAATTGTATGATTCCAGAAATCTGTGTCACAAACTACAATTATGAGATTATTCATTTTTCCTGGAGGCCACTCATGTAATGATGTCATTCTTAACGCAATATTCATCTTGGCTGGCTGCTAAGAGGTATTAGTTCAAAGTGCAAACTCAGTCCAAAGACATTTCAAAGGAACTGCTCACTCTGTGACAACTTGAGTTGAAGGGGGCTTCCCTGATCAGAATCCAGCACTGGGACTTGAACTCAGCTGGGTTACTTTTGCACAAACACAGACGGGTGATTCTTCAGTATTTTCTGGAAACCCAAAAATAAAACATAAATTTTTGCAACATTGAATGCTGTTTCGCATAGATGAACATCTCTATGGGAAAATATGTTTGGCACAATCTTTTAGAGAATGTAACTTATTTTTTCCTCTTCTTTTTCCAGGTTACCCATTGCATTCAGTCATATCAGTCGCATTTTTATGATGAACAACACAGTAAAATATAACTGATTTAAGAACATAAAATCTAATTTTTGTCGCAGTCTTTCAAATTATAGAGTTTCCTCAAATAAACCACAAAAAAATCAAAAAAAAATCTAGTGCATTGATTTTAAACCTTCGTAACACTTTACTATCGAAAAAATTGGTGATTTTCAGCAAGAATGGTAACCGTCACATAACCTTTCACCAACTTCCTCTAAAACTATGTTAACTTCAGATGAATAAGCTGAAGCATACTGTTCATTTATCAATTAAAATGAATAATTGTGGTCATTGTTGTATTATTTTACACATTATGAGCATAAATGCTCATGTGACGGATATGACGCAGCGTTTTGGAGATGATCAACCAAGTCACCTGCACCACGCTGTGTCATACCTGCTGCGTGACGGAGATGACTAAAACTATCTTAAGGCTCTGACAGTTGCTAAAGGTTGAGAATAGGAAGCAACATAATGAACAGGGATTAGTGTTTCCTTAATACTGGTGTTCCATTCATTTTTATCAATTTTCTCACGTGAAAATACATGGCAGCTACTGTGGATAGAATCTTGTTTACTCAGGTGAATTTTCAATACACTGTATAAAAAATTTGAACAGTTCTCAAAGCAAATACAATACGTGTATAACAATTCTTAAATAACAGTTTTTAACAGTTTAACAGCGTACAGCTTAGTATGAATGTGCCAATGTTTAATCAATATTGTCAAGATGTAAAATAATTGCTTTCCAGAAATCTACAGCAACCCGGTGATGCCTGTTGGTCACTTTCTCAAGTGATGGTATCCAAGTTATGACAGTATCATAATTATACCATAGCTTGCCTTCCCTCGCTGGCCCAAAAGGTTGGGGATGGAAGCCTTTGCTGGGGATCTGGGGGCTTGGAGATGGGGCTGGGGATCAGCTGCGGGCGCAGTGTGGACAACATCCGAAGCCGCGGTCTGCTGAGCTTCTAGCCACAGGCGTGGCGTCCAGAGCCTGGGATCCCTGGAGGGGAAGAGATCCGACCCGCCGGCCCGCGGCCTTCAACATCTTGACGCCGCGGACTGCGGAGCTTCTAGCCGCGGGCGTGGCGTCCAGAGCCTGGGATCCCCGGAGGAGAAGAGATCCGACCCGCCGGCCTTCAACATCTTGAAGCCGCGGACTGCGGAGCTTCTAGCCGCGGGCGCAGCGAGAAGTTACGGACTTACTTACCATCCGGAGCGGGATCCCTCGCCGGAGATCCCTGGAGAAGAGCTCCGACCGCCGGCTTGCGGCCTACGTCATCTTGAAGCTGCGGCCTTCGGTAGTAGGGAAGCACTGATTCGGGACTTACCTTTCAGATAAGAGGGCCTGTACATCTGGCCACCCGCTGCGCTGACTGCGAGGTTTATGGCCCCGACCACGGGGGAAAAATGGAGGAGGACTGACTGTACTTTTGTGCCTTCCACCACAGTGAAGAATGCTGTTGTGGATGCTTGTGTTAATTGTGTTAATTTTATTGTGTATTGTGTGTTCCTTTTCTATTGCACCACTGCTGGCAAGTTCATTTCATTGCACTTTATTGTGTATGTGATGAATAAATCTGATAGATTGATTGATTGATTGATCAGGGATCTGGGGCTGGGGATCTGGATCTGGTAGCTGTGCCTGGGGCTAGCGTTGGCGCAAGCATTGGCATTGGCGTTAGCGTTGGGGTTAGCGTTAGGGAAGAAAAGATAAGCTGGAGATGGAGCTAGATGGAGCTCGGGGGTTAGGTGGCGGAGGTGGAGCGACGGAAATGGTGGCCCAAGCCTTTAGCCCAGCATGACCTCGCCGGAAGGCGGTGTTTCAAGGTACTTACCTCGCTATGCAATGCGCTATGTTTTCACACGCTTCTCTTGCAGCGAATCAGGAGAAATTCACAAGGTAGGTAACTATCGAAGTCCGCGGTCTTTTGAGCTCGGAAGTTCGTGCCTATTCTATTTATTGCCATGTGGGACGGCTAAACAAAGGTGCGTGACGGAAAATTACTCCAATCATCGGGGCAAGGAATTTTTGAAAAAAAACGGTAATATTTTAAATTTTATCAAGAATACAGGAATATTTCTGAGGGTGATGAATATTTTAAGTATAATTACCTACCGTTTAAAAGTATTTTCATTTCAGATAGATCCCCCATTAAATAAATATGCCGACTTAAAATTTCACTAGTTACATGCAGTTTGGGGGGAGGGCATCGAACATCGGGGAAAAAAAAACACTTTATTCATTTGGGGTTTAATCATTATTTATGAGGATTATGTTTATTAACAATATGGAAAAGGAGAAATGGGATAGAATGACGGATTTTCCTTATATACAGCATCAAAGTAGCAGGACACCCAAGTAGACACTTAATGAAGAATCACCCAGACATGCTGGTAACTGCACCGATAATCCATTTGGATTCACCCTTTCGGAGATATTCGGAGATTGGAAAGATGTTGTCAAGCTGGAAAGGACAGAGAATGTTGAGAATGTTGCCAGGACTAGAGGGTGTGAGCTAAAGGGTGACATTGAGTAAACTGGGACTATTCCTTGGAACGCAGGGGGATGAGGGGTGGTCCTATAGAGGTGTAGAGTAGGTGAATCGAGGACCAGGCATAGGTTTAAGGTGAATGGGAAAAGATTTGATAGGAATCTGAGGGGTAACTTTTTCACACAAAGGGTGGTGGGTGTATGGATCAAGCTGCCTGAGGAGGTAGACGAGGCAGGGACTATCCCAATATTTAAGAAACAGTAAGACAGGTACATTGAAAGGCCAGGTTTGGAAGAATATGGGACAAACGTACGCAGGTGGGACTAGTGTAGCTGGGACATGTTGGCACATGTGGGCAAGTTGGGCCTGTTTCCACGCTGGATGACTATGAATCCACAGGTCAAACAATCTGAAGGAGGGTGTGGACCAGAAACGTTGCTTAACCTTTCCCTCCACAGTTGCTGCCTGACCTGCTGCATTACTCCAGCACATTGTATTTTGCTCAATATTCCAGCATCTGCAGTTCCTTGTATCTTCATTCATAGAAACATAGAAACATAGAAATTAGGTGCAGGAGCAGGCCATTCGGCCCTTCGAGCCTGCACCGCCATTCAATATGATCATGGCTGATCATCCAACTCAATATCCTGTACCTGCCTTCTCTCCATACCCTCCGATCCCTTCAGCCACAAGGGCCACATCCAACTCCCTCTTAAATATGGCCAACGAACTGGCCTCAACTACCTTCTGTGGCAGAGAATTCTATAGATTCAGCACTCTCTGTGTGAAAAACGATTTTCTCATCTCGGTCCTAAAAGACTTCCCCCTTATCCTTAAACTGTGACCCCTTGTCCTGGACTTCCCCAACATCGGGAACAATCTTCCTGCATCACACCCACCACGCCAATGCTGGCATTAATACCATCTTCCAGCTTATGTTTTTTATGCCTAGGCAATTCAAATGCTCATCTGGACAATTTATAAATGCTGTCACTGACTGTCAGGCAGGTACTCACCACTCTCTGGGTGAAAAAGACACCCTCTGAATCTCTTTCCATGATCCTATAACTATGTCCTTTAGCTTTAACTACCTCTGATGTAGGGAAAAATGTCCTTCAGTGTTCCCTATCTGCATCGTTCATAATTTTATATATCTCAGTTATGTATCCACTTAATCACTGCTCCAGGGACACAAACCTAGTTTCTCTAGTATCTCCCCATAAGTGAAATGCTTCATCCCAGGCAATACAGTAAGTAACTT
Source organism: Okamejei kenojei (assembly GCA_035221665.1). Classification (NCBI taxonomy): domain Eukaryota; kingdom Metazoa; phylum Chordata; class Chondrichthyes; order Rajiformes; family Rajidae; genus Okamejei; species Okamejei kenojei. Next base: position 11,912,392 of record CM069153.1, read on the forward strand.
GATAAACATCTGATCCCTCTCCTTTCCTCTCACATCTTTCCTATGGTACGGAATCAGTTTTGAGTAAGGCTGATTCATTAGCATCTGATATCATGGACTTCAGGCACCTGAATTTGCAAGTGCCAGGTGCATGACTAAGGCGGTACAGCGAAGATCATCACTGTGGGGCTGAATGCATGCCTGGTTCATGTTATATAAACCATGGAGTAGGAGGATAAATTATCAATTTAGGTGAAAATCAGAAAACTATAGACATGGAAGTCTTAAATAAATAAAATATTCTGGAAGCATTCATCAGGTCAGAGAGCATCTGGTGAACGAGATTGTCGGGTAGCTCGCTCTTTCTTTCTGGATCAAAACTGGACAATTCTGCCATCATCTGCCAATTCCGCCATCATCATTTGGGCTCGGATTTTCTTATTGTATTAATTTGGAATAACCTGTTGGGCATGTCTGAGTGCCTCACTGTAAACCACACATTACGCAGACGAAGAACAACTAGAAAGCAGTTCTGAGCTACTATCTACCTCATTGGTGATGTCCCCCTAGGACCATCTTTGAGCAGACTTTACTGCTTTTACCATGCCCTAAACATTATTCCCTTATCATGTACAGTATCTGTACACTGTAAATGGCCCGATTGTAATCATGTATTGTCTTTCCGCTGACTGATTAGCACACAAACAAAAACTTTTCACTGTACTCTGGTACACATGACAATAAACTAAAACTGAACTGAAGATGTATCGTGTGCTTATAACTATCCTTATTAATCCACTCAAACTCACTAGAGGTATTCGCTCTGTTCTACCCATCTGCCCCCCATCTCCTCTACTGCCGAAAATTAACTTATTTTCCCCCTTTCATGGATCTGAAATATAAACTGTTTCTCTTGCCACAGATGCTGCCTGACCTGTTGACTTGCATTATCTGATTTGGTCAAACTAAGGACTGTTTGCGCTATGAATTAACCACAGCATTGACCCTGAAGTTGCTCAGCTACATGGATGAAGCAGTTACATTGTACTGCACTCACCCATATAAATGTTAGGTGGTTTCAAAATTGCAGTGAAGCAGATGGGCCAGCTAATTGTCAAATAATTTTTTTAATAATTTGTACATGGTGTTTAAAAATTACTCCACTGAGTTTCCATTGTGAAGCCAAACATTTTGCAGCAATAGATAAAATGTAGTTTAACTGGCCTAAATCAAAGTATAAAAGTATGAAGTACAGAAAACACACTGCCCAAACCAACCAGACAAATTAGGTCCACAGCAGTTCTTTTTTCTTTCTAAAAGGATCTGCAGACACCTTGAACACGGTACTTTAAGAATATGTGGCACTAAGACACTACACATGCCAGTATGTGTTTACATTCAAGCTGCAGAGGTTTAAATAAGCATGGGTTTCCACCAAATACTTTGTGCCTGCAGGCTGATTATTTAATAAACAATGGACAGGCATTACAATATTTACCTAACAGTTCATGGTCTTTTTTAAAGTCTTCCTTTCTCGGTTGCATTAATTTCCTGTATCTGACACTTGCAACATATTAAATGTTGCCAAGAGATATAGCTGCTTCATGGAAACCAAAACAAAACTCAAGTCTGTTTTGCCTCCCAATTTTAGCGCCTAAGATCGGAAAAGTTTATTATTGTGTTAAAAAAATTATTTGGGGAATGTTGGTTAGCAGCATTTGAAGTGGCAAATGCCACAATGAATATGTCCACTCAGTGTCTGATCGCTGACAACTCTCCATGTGATAACATCCTACAATCCTTGGGAAACGGAAAAGCAAGAAATAGGACAAAATATATATTTTTTTTAATGATGCGAAAGAAGAGGTATTTACTCAATTCTAAAAGTTATCAACCAATGCTTTAAATGGAAATTGATCACAATAAAAGTTGCAAATTCCCTGGCATGAAACCATGCGATTTCAGAAGGGCATGCCTGAATTTTGACTTTAGATGAGTGAAGATTTATGACAGAAGAACAAAAATAGGATCTCATCATACAATCTGTTAATGAGCAAGGTGAGCAGATCTCAAGATATTGACCTTAAAAATATGTATTATGTCAATAGCAGATTAGGATGAAAAGTATTGTCAAGCCATTTACCACATGTGTGTACAATTTTTGAAAGTGAAAAATATTTTTCAATGCATTCATTAAAATGTTACTCACTAGAACGGAAATCTATAAAAAGTGAATAATAAACGGAACAAAATGTGAGAGTGGTACGGTTCAATATTTTAGATTTGGAGAACTGAAGGTACGTTTTTCGCACGGGGGGGGTGAATATTTAAAGGCCAGAGGAGGTGGTAGGAGCAGTTACAATGACGATATTTAACACACGTTTGGGGAGGAAGGTGTACAGGAATGTGGACATAATGCAGGCAAATAGGATTAGTATGGATAGGCATCACAGTGCATGGATGAGGTGCCAAAAAAGGGCCCATTTCTTTGCTCTATGATTCTATGATTTAATGCTCGTCAAGACTGTTTTATTGTGAAACAGTGAAATTCTTATTTGCAGGGGCACAACAGAATTTGTAAACAAGAAAACATCGGCCCAGGTTCCACTGATGCCACTGTTAAGAATAACAAAATATGATGAAATGCATTGTCTAGTTATTGTGGCATCACTGACCAGGTCAGTGTCAATCATTATTGTCCATTCCTGGAAGTTCGGAGTTGATATATTTGCTTGCCTATTACAAGGGTTGTTAAATGTCAAACATGTTAAGACTCAGTCATGAGATGGTTGAAAGTTTAACCTACAGCATGATTTAGAATATTTTGATTAAGTTTTTTAAGGCAGCATCATTTATAGAGCTGGAAGATCCCAGCAAATAGCAATAATACCGCACTGAACTGCTGCCATCTCTCAGCTTACGTGTTACCAAATCATGCATGAATAAGGAGGGCCCAAACCTGCCTGAAGCTCCTCATTGCTCATGACCAGGCTGGGCAGCAACACTCGGCTCCTCATGAGGTGGGTCGTTGGCAAGTGACCTAGAATCTCCTCATTCCATCAGGACCACATGGACCTAGCAAAGCTACAGCAGATCTGCTCATGTGAAAGCAGAGCAGAGCTTGTGAAGAATGAAATAAATTTGTTTATACCGAAGATAGACACAAAATGCTGGAATAACAGCGGGACCGGCAGCAGCTCTGGAGAGAAGGAAAGGGTGACGTTTTGCATTGACCCCTTTTTGAACCAGCATCTGCAGTTCCTTCCTACACAAGTTTGTTAAACATAATTGGTTAATATTATATTTATTATTTTGTTTTAAATACATATTTTTAAAATCGGAATTATTTTTAACATCATTTAAATTATTCATTGTTTTTTACAGGTACATGGATGTTAGGTATTATAAGTCTGTTCATTTAGAATGGAGAGGATGAGTCAAATACTTTCAAACATAGTCCTTGACAGCACTTCCCACCAGTAAACTAGACATTTGCACTTTTTGCGAGGATTGTTCTGATCTCCATAACCCAGAAACCATTTTGAATTGAAGTTGCTTCATGCAGTAAGTAGACAATAGTTGATCTTGAAGAGGTAGATCCATACTTTACAGCAGAGGAAACTCACTGCTGGCAGCACATCCTGGTCCATGCTATCCAGAACTTAGGAGTTTCATGGAATGTATCTTTAGCTTTACCTGGTTTAGCTCAGAATGCAATGGTTCAGTTTAGTTTAGTTTAGTTTAGAGATACAGCATGGAAACAGGCGTTTCGGCCCATCAAGCCTACGCTGATCATCGATCACCCATTCACACAGTTCTATGTTATCTCACTTTGGCATCCACTTCCTGTAGATCAGGGGCATTTTTTACAGAGGCCAATGAACCTACAAGCATGCACGTTTGGGATGTGAGAGGATACCGGAGCATCCAGAGGAAACCCATGAGATCACGGGGAGAATGTGCAAACTCCACAAAGACAGCACCAGAGGTCAGAAGCGAACCCGTGTCATTGGCTCTGTGAGGGATCCACTCATAGAAACATAGAAAATAGGTGCAGGAGTAGGCCATTCGGCCCTTCGAGCCTGCACCGCCATTCAATATGATCATGGCTGATCATCCAACTCAGTATCCCTTACTTGCCTTCTCTCCATACCCCCTGATCCCTTTAGCCACAAGGGCCACATCTAACTCCCTCTTAAATATATCTGTGCCACTGTGCTGCCCAAGTACTGATGGATTGGTGTGAAAGTGAGATTGTCATTTCCTTCATCCCTGATGTGTTGAGAATAATCCCAAAAGTTCCAGGGAGTTGCGGACTAAGACAGATAAAAACAAAATGCTTAGGAAGGAACTGCAGATGCAGGTCTCTAGTTTCCCTCTTCCCTGACTCTCAGTCTGAAGAAGGGTCTTGACCCGAAATGTCACCAATTCCTTCTCTTCAGAGGTGTTGCCTGTCTTGCTGAGTTAGCATTTTGTGTCTGAAATCAAAATGATATTGTACTTATGAACTTGCATCAAGGTTACATGCTATTGCAAAAACTCGGTAAAAATCAACGAATTGTGGAAGAGTTGGACTGGGTTTGTATTTGGGGGGAAAGAACAAGAGTTAATAATCAAAATTGTGAATTTGTGGAATTCCCTGCCATAGAGGGCAGTGGAGGCCAAATCACTGGATGGATTTAAGAGAGAGTTAGATAGAGCTCTAGGGGCTAGTGGAATCAAGGGATATGGGGAGAAGGCAGGCACGGGTTATTGATTGGGGACGATCAGCCATGATCACAATGAATGGCAGTGCTGGCTCAAAGGGCTGAATAGCCTCCTCCTGCACCTATTTTCTATACATTTGTTTCTATGTAAAAGTCTAACCATAACAATTGCAACTTAGAAGTGTTCAAGTGAGCAATTTGAAATGCTGGTGGATTTCAAAGTTTTTTTAATCAAAAGTCAATGGTGACGAATAAAATTGACTTTCACTTTGACGTTTGACTTTATAAACAGAATTTTCTTCATGTGTTGAGTTGCTGGACTACAACATGCAGAGGGAAAGCAGGCTGCAGAGAGAGATACTGATTGTGAGCAGACTGCAATGGTGAGGTAGTTTTGGGCTGAGTTAGCGAAGGGCCGAACAAGACAGAGTGGAATAGTTTGCATCTATGTTGTGAAAACATTTGGCCGTGAAGAAACAAAGTACCTTGGAAAATCTATGATTGTTCAAACTGCCTACATTAAATACAACTGATTCCCAGCAACTGTTTTCACTTTTCAAACTTTCCGAACTTTACTCACTTTATTTACTGCACCAGTTCCTTGCAATTTTTATTCTCAATATGAAACAGCATTCTGAATTACTTTAAAACTTAAAAAGTACATCCGGAACATAGGAACTGTAGTTGAACAGATATATGTCTACCAAATCTTCCCATCTCCCCCCCTGTCTGCCTTCCACAAAGACCGCTCCCTCCGCAACTCCCTTGTCAATTCTTCCCTTCCCTCCCGCTCCACTCCTTCCCCGGGCACTTTCCCTTGCAACCGCAAGAGATGCTACACTTGTCCCTTCACCTCCCCCCTCCACTCCTTTCAGGGACCCAAGCAGTCCTTCCAGGTCCGACAGAGGTTCACCTGCACCTCCTCCAACCTCATCTACTGCATCCGCTGCTCCAGATGCCAGTTGATCTATATCGGTGAGACCAAGCGGAGGCTTGGCGATCGTTTCACCGAACACCTCCGCTCGGTCCACAATAACCAACCTGACCTCCCGGAGGCTCAGCACTTCAACTCCCCCTCCCATTCCGTATCCGACCTCTCTGTCCTGGGCCTCCTCCACGGCCAGAGTGAGCAACACCGCAAGTTGGAGGAACAGCACCTCATATTCCGCTTGGGGATTCTGCATCCTCTGGGCTTGAACATTGAATTTTCTCAATTCTGTTAACTCTTGCTGTCTCCTCCCCTTCCCACCTCTCCCTTAGCCCTCGGGCTCCCCCTCCTCCTTTTTCCTTTCTTCTCCCCCCCCACCCACCCCCCCCCCCCCCCCCCCCCACCTCCCATCAGACTGAAGAAGGGTTTCGGCCCAAAACGTTGCCTACTCCTTCGCTCCTTAGATGCTGCTGCACCCGCTGAGTTTCTCCAGCCTTTTGTGTACCCTCGATTTTCCAGCATTTGTTTAACTGCCCAAAACACTAATGTGGTGATTAATGTTGAAATAATTTCTTGGTTCTGAATAGGAGAGTGTTTTGATGAAGACATGATTGTCTTCAATAAATGACTTCAGGAATATTGTGTCTGGCTGAACAAATGATAGCTTGATTTAAAAACTACCGTTAAAAAAAAAATCATAGAGACACAAAGAACTGCAGATGCTGGAGTCTTGAGCAAGACACAAAGTGCTGGTGGAACTCAGCAGGTCTGGCACCATTTGTGGAAGGAATGGATAGATGACGTCTCGGGTGGGGATCCTTCTTCAGGATGGTTAAGGACAACACCCTTGAATTTGCAGCTCTCCCCAATGGTGTTTGGATGTGGCAGACCGTGAATTGCACGTTGAATTTTCCAGACTCATACCACAAGCTGGCAGTTAATTTAGAATCAAAACATATCAGACTTCAATAAAGAATAAATTGCCATTCCATACTGCCATTAGATTTTCCTGTTTCTTTAAGATTTCAATAAGAAAAGGCGGAAATGGCAATTGAGTTAATTTAGATTGAATTCCCCAATTGCTCCATAAGCAGGAACTCTGAAAAGAACACTTCCCATAGATTTTGCAGGTGCATCAATAAATTGCAGCCATATTAAGACTTTTATCTTAATACTTAATGCAGCCACAGCCTTTGCATCACAATGCATAGCATTTTCCGTGATTATTATTTCAGCAAATGTTCTTGGTGAAGCAATTATATGTAGGTGCCATTAGCAGTAGACTGATGCACCTCATATAGAATTTTGTACAGTTATGTAACAGCATATTGACAGAGGCTGCTCTGGAATCAATTCAAGAGTCCTCCAAATAAGATGAAATGGTAAGTACAATCAGGCATGTAAGTAACATGTCGATTAAAATGTCTTACTGGATGTTTACTATAAGCTACATCTGATGAAGATACATTTGGAAATCATTCAAAAAACACTCACAATATGATAAGAAATGAAAATACGGAGACGTGCAAATCCTGCTGTAAATTCAAAATCCATTACGATGAGTTAATTGGGCACGAAGCTTTATTTTGATTGAATTCAAAATGGATACTTAAATAAACAAGGAGCTTGAACAAAGTATTCTCAGCCTACTGCAATCGATGAGACTTTATCAGTTGTCAAGCCTTAATAGGAAATGTGGCGATTTTTGTAAAAAAAAAGGCAAGGGTTACATTTAACTGTTTAATCAGTGAATTGATGAAAAGGATCATTGGACTTTGAGCAGAAGGTATAGGTACAGGTATCAAGTACGTGTGAATTTGCAATGTACGCAGGTACAGAAGGTACAGGTACCAAGTACGCAGGAGCTTGTAATGCTTCCGGCAGTAGAGTTGTACATGGATATAATACCATTGTCAGGATCACAGGTTAAGATTTATTTTTGATGCCAGTTGATTGGTTGGGCTGACAGTGAAACCCTGATTATAACCAATAGCCGAAGGAATTGGAGGTAGAAACAAAAAGCTGCAGTAACTCAGTGGGACAGGCAGCATCTCTGGAGAGAAGGAAAGAGTGACGTTTTGGGTCAAGACGGTCCCGCTGAGATACTCCAGCTTATTGTGTCTATCTTTGGTTTGAACCAGCACCTGCCGTTACTTCCTACACACTGAAGCAGTTGGTCCACTTGAAGAGGAAATATGTTTTATATAAGGCATTTTGTATTTATAAATCCAGTTTAACATCTATACTAACTACAATTTCTGCCAATGTCACGGCTGTTATTCTCGTAGGTTAGATATTTTTTAAAAAAGCTCAACATCTGGTAAAAAGCACTTGATTTGGGACGTGACACCTAAAATTTCTAAAGCAGATAAGCCGCTCTAAATAAGCACTGGATAAGGGATCTGTATGAGTTCCGTCTCGAGCATTTATGAATGATTATCATATTCATATTGTATGCAAGGTATGTGCATGTGCACCGCAAATCTCAAGCCTTTAACCCAGCCGTACATAATAACCACACAATTTCAAATTAATCACAAACTTAAAAACACCATTTGCCACCTAGTAGGAGCTCTTGAGATGTTAATCCACAGGATAGGTTCAGTTTAGCCTTTCCTTGGAGAAATGGGCAGAGTCCAGATGAGGCACAGTTTCTGACAGAACATGGGACAGTGAAATGTTCAAGGTGGGCATCCAGAAAACAACAGGGGGTCTTGAGAAATAAACAAAAGGCTGTTTCAGCAAGTCAGGCAGCATCCGTGAAGGGAATTGGATAAATTCAGCCTTACCTGCTCAGTTCCTTGTCTTTTCTTTTTGCTCATTTCTTGTATCTCCCATGAAAGGCTTGGATAGAGCGGATGTGGAGAGGATGTTTCCACTAGTGGGAGAGTCCAGGACCAGTGGCCATAGCCTCAGAATGTTCATTTAGGAAGGAGATGATGTGGAATTTATTTAGCAGAGGGCGGGGAATCTGTGGAATTCATTGCCACAGAAGGCTGTGGAGGCCAAGTGAATGGATATTTTTCAGGCAGAGATAGATAGATTTTTTTGATTAGTATGGGTGTCAAGAGTTATGGGGCGAATGGGGTGAGGAAGGGGAAGATAGATCAGCATGACTGAATGGCGGAGTAGACGTGGAGGGCCAAATGGCCTGATTCTGCTCCTATTACTTATGACCTTATGAACAGGATCTTATCAGGTGGTGTGGCAAGTGGGTGACTGCTCAGCCCACTTATTGATTTTGTGGGCAGTGAATCAAATTAGCTGGAGACTGGCTTCTATGTTGGTGGCGATCATCAAAGGAAACCGTGATAAACCATCCACTCACTGCTTGCCTCTGGCTCGGTGTGCGTGGAGAAGACGTAGGCAAGACAATCCCTTGGCTGCCTTTCAAACCAAAAACTTGTTTATCTTAGGCTTCAAAAGATTCAGTGATTGAGCAAACCCTGCTCTCTGGAAGAGATAATTCTGAAGATTCATAACGCTCTGAGTGAAGATGTCATTCCTTTTCTCCACTTTGTGGTGACTCGTGTTCTCAAACTATGCTACTCATTCCAAATGCAACATGAGGAGAACTTTTGTGACAAAAAACAAGTGACAAGGTCCCCTGAAATCTCACACGTCTCATCCCAATGAGACAAGGCCCAAACGTAAGGGCCTGTCCCACTTAGCAGGTTTTTTAGGCGACTACAGGCGACCATGCTGTCGCCACAGGGGTGTCGCCTGTATGGTCGTGAGTAGTCTCCTCAGTCGCCTGTATGGTCGTGAGTAGTCTCCTCAGTAGCGTTTTTCTGGTCGCTGCTGGATTTTGAAACGTTCAAAACTTTTCGTCGGAAGTCAGTGGCCGTGGGCTTGACGTAGCTTTGTCTTCTACTGATGTAGGTGCTGTCGTCGGTGGTCGCCAGGGTGTTGTAGGTTGTCACCAGGTGACGAGGTTGTCGCCGGGTGCTGACTTCGGTGAATTCCCTTGGCGACTCCCTATGTCAACCTCCGTCAACCGGTGACAGGTACCGGCGTCAAGGGAAGTCTTCAGTTGTTGCCGACAGGGTCGCAGCTTTTCGCAGATGGAGATAGGTTGACTTTGATTGTCGTAGGTTGTCGCCTGTGTGGTCGTAAGTTGTCATAGGTGGACGTCCTAAGTCGCGACAATTGGGTCGCCGGCGGTTGGTAGCTGGCCGTTACTCCACGTCGACTAGGTGGTAGGCTGTCATAGACATTGTCGTGGGGGGGGGGGGGCGTCTAGTCTCTGGTTTTTCGGCGACCTGCTACAACTATGACAGTCATCGGCAGTCGCCGAAAGAAATCGCCTAAGTGGGACAGGCCCATAACTCTCCTCACAGGTCAAATACTTGTGTTCTAGGAAGCACCTAGCTCAACTTTCTCCTTGAATAAGGAGAGAAAAATTGTATGTGAACAATGCACATAATGTACATTACAAATAATGTAATGCACTGTGCAGGTAGACACAAAAAGCTGGAGTAACTCAGCTGTTCAGACCGCATCTCTAGAGAAAAGAAATTGATGACGTTTCAGGTGGAGACCCTTCTTCAGATCCATCCCTAAACGTCACCTATTCCCTTTCTCCAGAGATACTGTCTGACCCACTGTGTTACTCCAGCTTTTTGTGTTTATTTTCGGTTTAAACCAGCATCTGCAGTTCCTTCCTGCACATGTAATGCACAGTGCATTGGTCTCAGTAATGCAATGCGCAATATCACAAGGCCAACATTCCTTTTGCCTTCTTAATTACTTGCTCTGCTCGCATGCTAAATTTCTCCATGTGTCTCTGAGATAACGATTATGAAAATCCGTGAATGATTCAGAATGCATGCACAGAGATCTACATTTTTAGAGTATCAGAGCATGCGAGATAACAGCAGAACTGTTTTTTTGCTGCCTTATAATAGTCCCAAGATAACATCGGTCTGAAACATTTAAGATTTCTGCTCAGTCAACCAACAAAGAAGTAAAATACATTCATCCCTTTTTAGCCGTAATATGTACTAGACTTAGTGGGACCCATTGGGTCCCATGTTCACACAGGAGGACTGGTCCCCTAACGCAATATTCCACCTCTCCACCAATTCTAATATCAGTGGCCAGTTGGGTGGGGGGGGAGGGGGGGGGGGCTTTCTGGAGCGCTAGTATGGACATTGTGGGCCAAATGGATTCTTGGGCCGGAAGCTCAGTCACTCAGGCCTGGTGGGCTGGCAGCTCAGTCACTCAGGCCTGGTGGGCTGGCAGCTCAGCCACTCAGACCTGGTGGGCTGGCAGCTCAGCCACTCAGACCTGGTGGGCTGGCAGATCTGTCACTTAGGGCTGGTGGGCTGGCAGTTCACTCACGGCTATTCCTTGAAATTCCATTTAAAGCAGAGTGCAGGCTACCAAACACAATTTCATAGCATTTGAGGCAGAGTGCAGGCAACCAAACTCAATTTCACAGCATTTCAGGCCGAGCGCAGGCCACCAAATGCAATTTCACAGCATTTCAGGCAGAGTGCAGGCCACCAAACTCAATTTCACAGCATTTCAAGCAGAGTGCAGGCCACCAAACTCAATATCACAGCGTTTCAGGCAGAGTGCAGGCCACCAAACAAAATTTCACAGCATTTAAGGCAGAGTGCAGGCCATCAAATTCAATTTCACAGCATTTCAAGCAGTGCTGGCCACCAAATTGCCAAACAGCTCATTGCATTGTCATTAAGCGCTAACTAATCATTTATTGCAAGTACATTGCAGACTCACATTTCAGTTGATACACAGCTTAGAATCACAGTTGTGGATTCTCCCTCATGATCTTCCAGACTGACTGACTCACGTCCAGGCACCCCACCCCCCCCCCCCCCCCCCGCCGAAGGGGCGTTACCTTCATCGTGGTGATTGACAGGTGAGAGGACCAATCAGCTGATCTCAATTTTTTTTAAACACTCATAACTTTTTTATTTTCATCGATTGGAAATATCCTTGGGACTGCCTCAGTGGAGGAGGACTGTGAGTAGATGATCAAAAAGCATAGCGATATATGGTAGCGTTATTTCTAAAATCAACATACAGCGTAGACAGGAAGTGGTCAAGATGAGACTTTTAGTTATATGGATGTGCAAATATTCAGTAAAAGCAAACCTTGCTGTCCATTGAAATGTCAATTTGTGGGTAACAGCCCAACCACTCGCCACTCCCACACACACACACTCTGCTCCAGATTGCTCCCCCACCCCCCATTTTCCGTGTCCACCCAGATGTGCACCCATTTCTCCCACTATCCTGCCCTTTTCCTTGTCACCTTCCCTTCTCCATCAATATCCCTTCCTCTGTCCTCACATTTCATTCCTCCTCTCCTCTTATTGCGTTTTATTTTCTTTCCATCTCTGGCTTTTGCCACCTATATGCCAAATAAAATTCCCTCACCTGTGTCCACATATCACTTGCCAAGATTTGTCCCACCTCTTTTGCAGCTTTTCTCCCCTACAATTGGTTAGAAGAAGGGTCCTGACCCGCATCATCACCTATCCGAACCCCCCAGAGATGCTGCCTGTCTCATTGAGTTACTCCAGAAATTTGTGGGGTTTTTTTCTCAGAGCGGTTTGGTGGCGTTGCGGTAGAGGTACTGCCTTACAGCTCCAGAAACCTGGTTCAATCCTGATTACGGGTCCTTGTCTGTATGGAGTCTGTACGTTCTCCCCGTGACCTGCGTGGGTTTTCTCTGAGATCTTCGGTTTCCTCCCACAGTCCAAAGACGTATAGGTTTGTCGGTTGATTGGCTTGGAATAAATGTAAAATTGTCCCAAATGAAAGTAGGATAGTGTTAATGTGTGGTGATCGCTGGTCGACGTGGACTCGGTGGGCCGAAGGGCTTATTTCCGTGCTGTATCTCTAAACTAAACTGAAAAGTTCAATAGTTCTTACCATGTGTTTCTTTCTCAATGTCTTCCTCGTTGTGTCATCATCTGACCACTAGTGGGAGTTGATAACAATGGAACATATATGAAACGGAACTCTCACAAACCCAGGACCACTACATCTTTAAAACAGAAAAACCAACGGATACTGATTTATTCACAGACATGAAACATGACTGACAAATTATTGAGTTTTCTGCCATCCGTAAACTCAATTCTTGCTGCTCAATTGACGCTGTTAATAACAGGGTGAGGTCATATAAATTCGGTTTAAACCAGCATCTGCAGTCCGTTCTGACACATTTTGTGCAGGAATTACTTTGGTTGGATGCCCGCAAACCGAGTACAACATTAATCCAAGTTCAAGTTCACATTTATTGTCACATGCAACAATTAGTGCAGTGAAATTTGAGTTACCATACAGCCATACGAATAAAAAGAACGCAAAACACGATAGAGTTGAACATAAACATCCACCACAGTGGAATCAACAAACGTCGCCTATCTCCTTCGCTCCTTAGATGCTACTGCACCCGCTGAGTTTCTCCAGCCTTGTGTGTACCTACAAGGATAAGATCCTGTTTCACAGAGATGGGGTGACAGAATGGTAGAGCTCGCAGAGCTGCTACTTCACAGCTCCAGCAACCTTGGTTCAAACCTAACCTCTGCTGCTGTCTGTGTAGAATCTGCACATTCTCCCTCGTTAATGCCTGCATTTGCCTCAGCACCATGAAGGGACATTATGCCCAACAATTAATTAGACACAAAAAGCTGGAGTAACTAAGCGAGACAGGCAGCATCTCTGGAGAGAAGGAATGGGTGACGTTTCAGGTCGAGACCATCCCGCTGAGTTACTCCAGCTTTTTGTGTCTATTTTCGGTATAAACCAGCATCTGCACTTCCTTTCTCCACATGCCCGATAATTATGTTGGTTCTGGATGTAGTGGTATCAATCATTAAACCACAGTAATTATGATGCCCTTTGGTGGTGGGGATTGGAAACAGTAACTTTCTTATATATAACTGGAAATCAGTATTTCATCTTCAATCTTGCATGTTGTGGTGTAGAGGTGTTGTCAACACTGCTCCCAGTTCCACTTCCATTGGGAGGGCATTGAAATGGACATTCTACCCAACCTGTGGCAAAGCAATTGTGCGTTAAGGGCCATTGCGCCAAATCTCCTAAAATGGCAGATGCTGGTTACTTTGTAAACACTTTGCTCTTGTTGATCTTGCTGTACTCTATTGCGTCAATGCCAGTCAGTCATGGACTGGCATGATCTGTGGGTGACACATACTAGTCTTCCGCTGTGCTGATGAAATCAACCTACAGGCACACTCCTAAAACTAAACTGGGCTGCTCTGGGTTTGGAGAAATATCCATGATATTTACTATAAAAATATATCGACTGGCAATCAGACAGGGATCTGTGCACCTAATGTGTGTCTCACCAGGTATACGGTCATAGCATCATTGATTCATGCAACATGGAAACAGGCCCAACTCGTACATGCCATCCAAGATGCACCATCAAAGATTGGCACATATCTCTAGACTTTTCCTATCCTTATCTTAATTAAAGTTATAAGAAATAAAAAAATATTGCCACCAATTATTGTACAATTTGACATTTCATAGACACTGTCTGCTTTTTTACACTTACTAATAGTGTGGGTTACTACTGGCTTTATAGCCAACCTGTGAATTCTTCACTAATATACATACATACAGACATATAGATGACATTTAGCACCATTGAATCTCCTTAAGTGAACACCAAACAATATTGCAGCAAAGGGTATTCCCATCAGGCGGTTGGTAAGAGGCGGTTGGTAAGGTTAATGTCATCTGAGGCTTATTTGTACAGTATTGACACGCTGATGATAAAACCAACAGCTGCCCCCACCGTTGGAGTGATATGAATTTTAGCAGAACCAGTCCTATTGTTCATGTACCTAAGAATGCATAAAAATAAATCTTGGAGGGTGGGGGAGGAAAAAGACTGGAATGCTTGCCCAAGGATCGTAGAAAACAGTTGTGGTCAGGACTGTGCAGCTTTCGACATCCACTGGCATGTGGTCTTTTCCATCTGAAAGCCAGGTGTGGAGTAAGGAATTAAAACCAGATGGAGCTGATGGAACATTGCTAGATCAGCAGTATCTTCATCCAGCATGAAGAGTTTGTCTCTGGGGATTTTCTTTTCCAGATTGCTGCAGATAACATTGAATGTGAACTCATGATAACAGTGGAGGAGATGACGGTCAAGCACATCACTAGACAAATTGTTGGCAAAAGACGCACATTTGGCCATTCTACCTTTAAGTAATAACATGGCTGATTTGACTGTGATCCCAACTATGCATTCCCCTTCCCGCAAAACCTTTCATCCCCTCATCAAATGTCTACCTACATTTGCCTTAAAATTGTTCAGTGGTTTTGCTTCCAATGCTGTGGAAAAGTTCCAAAAATATACAACTCGCTGAGAAAAGAAAATCACTTTATCTCTGTCTTAAATAGACATGCCCTTATTTTTAAACAGTGAGCCGCAGTTCCAGATTCTCTCACAAGAAGAAACATTTTATCCACGTCAATCTTGTCAAGATCCATCCATCTAGATCATTTATATTTCAATCAAGTCTCTTCTTACTCTAAGTTCTAACTTAAGTTCTAAGGCTCTAAGCTTAGACTTTCATATAAGACAATCTGCCTATTCCAGGCATTGGTCTCATAAACCTTATATGAACTGTGCGCAATGAATTAACACAATTTCTTAAATAACAAGACCAATACTGCACATGGTCTTCCAGATGTGGTCTCACCAATGCCCTATTATAACTGAAGCTCTGCTTTTGTATTCTATTCTCTGAGCAATAAACGGTAACATTCTGTCGGCTTTCTTAATTGCTTGTTGAACATACTAGCCAAAACTTTCAAACCAGCCTTTTGCAAATCGTACACTAAGACATCCAATTCCATCTGCATTTTTGAGCTCGGCAGACTCTGGCCATTTAAATAACTTTTTTAAAAAATGTTTTGCCAAAATTGATATTTTTACATTTTCTCACATTAAGCTCCATTTACCATTTCTTGCTAACTTATTTAACATCTACACACCTCTGCAGCTTCATTTAGTTCTTTTTACAACCTACATTTGTGCTAACAGAAAATTTTGCAAGTTTCTCAGGTACATTCAACTAAGTCACATGCGTAAATGGTAATAAACTAAATGTACATTTGGAGATTTACTGTATATAGCCAATTGGATAAATTCCATACTGAAAAGCTTTGCAAATATAATTAGTTGTGTGGTCACAGTTTTGCAGTCACTTACCTGGACGGAGATGCATCTTTGCTCCGAGTCGCATCTTCGCCCCCCCCCCCCCCCCCCTCCCCCGCGGCCGACCAGCCCAGAGCTTCAGCAGCAGGCGCAGCGTGGAATTACCATCGCGGAGCAAGGCGATCCCTCGCTGGGGATCGCCAGCTCCAGTGTGTTGGGCCTGCTGACTTTAACATTGTGGAGCTGTGGTCTTCGGAGCTTCTAGCTGCGTGCGCGATGCTGACTTTAACATCGCGGAGGCCTGTGATCTTTTGTCGAGGATCGCTAGTGTTGGAGCTCCATCCAATAGGGCCTGTGGACTTTGGAAGCTGCGGTCACCGGTAAGAAGCAGCCAATTTGGAAACTCCAAGCCGCAGAGTGTGTTCCGTTCAGTTCCGACACCAGAGTTTTGATCATCCCGGCAAGAGGGCCTGTACATCGGGTCGTCCGTAGTGGCGACTGCGGAGGGTTCAAGGCCCTGACCACGGGTGAACAAGAGGACGATGACTGAAATTTATTGCCTTCCCTCACAGAGGCAACACCCTAAACTGTGAATGTGGTTAGAAAACAAAAATACAAGCAAAGTGCCTAATGGTAGATTTATACATCCACATCATAAACCAGTAGAGTTCACACCTCAAACAAAAGTCTGGAAACAATATTAAATATCCTCCATTAAACAGCATGTGTTATGTGTAAGACTCGTTACCTTCCATTAAACTTCATGTTGGATATCCCTGCAGATTGAAAACTGTTACTAAATGGAGTATCCAGTGTGGAAGGGAAACTGCTCACATTTTACTAACAACATCAATACCAACAACACTGTTCCCTTGACAAATTCTCACTGCACTTGAGCCAGAAGCTGCTTGCACTCCAACCTTCTGTGCACCAGGACGTTACATGTATATCTAGTGCCGTTGCAACCCCCCCTTTTATTTTTCTGAGAGTAGTTATCCATTCTTCATTTATATACAGAGTTGCTATTGTGTTAACAATGTGAAGATTACTATGAAACAGAAACCCCAACTATAAACACTCAGCAAAACACTGTTGTTATTTCAAATTTGGTGGGTTTTATGCTCAGATGCAAGACAGACACATTCAGGTGATTTATTTTCCATCGTTGCTGTATTCTATAACAGCAGATTACTTGAAAACCACTTGTTACTGCCATGCAAACTTTCAACAATATATTGTTAGTTGGGTGCCATATTTACTTTTATCTGACCTTATCCACTTCAGGGTCAGTGTAGCCAACTGCAGACCAAATGCACGATCTCGGCTTCCCCAGCTGCTACCTCCATCTATAAATATCTGATTGCGCTTTCATGTTTCCAAGCTTTTTTTTTTTCCAAAGGACTCCTGCTCAGTATTTGGAAAAAGGTCATAATTGACAGTCCAGAACAACTGTTCCACAATAGCCCTGACTGGCCTGACGCAAGAGCAATGACATGCCAGTGAGACGGACGAGAATTTGAGGACTTTGAAAAATGTATCTGGGTGACGCTAACACAGACCACGGAAATGATTCTCCCGTTAGAGGAAATTACATTACTGCGAGATGAGTGACATAAACTGAATGTGAACGAGTAGGCACCTGACACAGAACTGGAACGAGGAAGGTCCAGATATTATATGTCTTCCATAACTATTCCTCAGAAGGTATAAATCGAGCTTGTGTGACAGTGTATTGCCTGGCTGATCTGCTAACATGGGATAAGTAAATTTAGATTTTATTCTCAATCATATTCAGAGATCAAAAAAACTTGGCTGTCTTAAAAAAATGAAGAAAATCTTCTTTGGTCACAAAAGATATACATGAGGCTCAGGCTCTGAACTTAATAGATGGGCTGGAGTAACTCAGCAGGACAAACAGCATCTCTGGAGAGAAGGAATGGGTGACGTTTTGTGGTGAAACATCGCCCATTCCTTCTCTCAAGATGCTGCCTGTCCCGCTGTGTTACGCCGGCATTTTGTGTCTATCTTCAGTGTAAACCAGCAGCTGCACATTTCCTACACATTTTGTCTAGGAACTTCATATCACACTACATTCACTTCAACAGAGCAAAAGGTGCAGATGTAAGTAGCAAGTGGCCGATTATGTTTAGTATGTTTAATGGTAGTAACTAAAGACTAAATGTATTTCCCCATCTATTTACCACCCATTCAAAGCAAAATAAAACACTACATTACCCGGAATTGGTGAGACATGGGCAATATTTAATTCACAAAAGGAACAATATAATATGAGATTCACAAAAGGAACAAGAAACAATGTCAATGGGCTTTCAGGCTTTGTTTCATTGGCCTCCTGTCAAAGCAATGGTTGCAAAATGGGAGACATTTAATATTACCACAGTAATCTACTCAGATTCCTTTGCTTGGTCTTCTAAATCTAAAGTGTACATAAAAGATGATGTGTTGAAATCAAAGATCTAATGGTCTGTCATACAGACAAGCTGCTTTGTAAATAAGCCATGGCATTCTGAAACAATAACAATCTGTTTTGAAACTGTTCCCCTGAATTTTCTACACTGCTGTTTCAAGTTATGTTGGCATCTGCACTTAATTCAGTGCCTGCACCAAAGTAAGATCAACCTGGGAAACATGGATTTGGATATAGAGTTCACCTTTACATATCATGTTGGCCACAGAAGGAAAATTCACAGAGATGACAGTGGACTGGGAATTTAATGCAATCTTCAAACGGTGTAGACTTGCATATTTAAGAAGTGTGATCTTCATCAGAAAACCTCTAGTGCTGGTGATAACTCGTACGTGAACATCACTACTTCAGCCGAATGCAAGTAATCGGCCAGCTTCTCGCAACTTTATTCTCACGGTGTTCCAGCTGGCAACCAGGTGGAAATGGATAGTTTATAAAAGAACTGCATGAATTGCCCCTCCTGCTGGTTGCTCATGGAAGAGCAGCTACTTCACTATTCTGGGAGTACCCCAGAATATCCAGTTCCGTGAAACCAACAGATGGAAGAGGGAACAAACAGCAAAAAGTGAAAATACCCAACCCGCCCCAATTTGTTCGATAGCTATCACACCTCGTCACTGAAATATGTATACAAAACCAGTTGTAAGTTATTATGGCGGTGAATTACGGCTTTTGGCTTTTACATAGAGTTCAGTGTAGCTGTTTAAATAAATAAATGTTTTTGGCAAGAGAGTGCTGCACTTAAGCCTTTATAGGTGTACCTGATACTCTAGCTGATGCCCGTTTGTCTCTTCCAACATGTGTTCCATAGAAAAGTGCCAAGATTAAACCCAAAGTCTTGTTACCTCCTTTGATCCATCTCTGTGAGAAGCAGACCCTGCTGCTCTTCAGTACTCATTTTGATTGACTAAACTCCCTTATGTAGCACATCACTCAGTCCGCAATAATCCACACTTTGCACTGCAGTCCATGAATGATGGGTTTATGGATTTGGTACAGAACTCCTTTGGAAGAGGGAGTATTGATAGTGTTATCAAATGTTCATATATGTACATTTACACAGACCCTGTACAACGTTTAGAAGACCTTATTAATATGTAATGATTTTATCAAAACCAAAATTAATTGGCTATGTTGCTGTCAATTAAGAATATCATAATATAATTGTGAAACATATTTAACTATGTTATGTATTAATAATTTAAATATAGCCTGAACTTTAATTAATATATATATAAATACACCCTAGCTCTGCAAGATATCTTAGGGTATATATGATAACCAAAAACAGGTGCAAAAGTCATGACGCTGGTTTAATCTGCACCCTTTACTTCCAATGGAGATGTTTCATTGTGTTTGCTAATTACTGTGATTCGTGTCTTTCTCTGCTGTTTTAGCCATGGAGGAAGACAAGAAGACGAGAAAACTTGGGAAAGTTAATGGGAATAGTCTGTGTTACAGTCACGAAGGTGATGGATATCCTAAGTCATATGCACAGAGCCTCTCGCCCAGAGTAGGGGAATCGAGGACCAGAGGACAATGGTTCAAGGTGAAGGGGAGAAGATTTACATGGAATCTGAGGGGTAACTTTTTCACACAAAGGGTGGCGGGTGTATGGCACAAGCTGCCACATTAGGTAGTTGAGGCTGGGACTATCCTACCATTTAAGAAACAGTTAGATAGATACATGGATAGGACAGGTTTGGAGGGATATGGACCATGCGCAGGCAAGTGAGACTAGTGTAGCTGGGACATGTTGGCCGGTGTGGGCAAGTTGGGCCGAAGGGCCTGTTTCCACACTGTATCTCTCTTTGACTCTATGACTCATATGAAGGGAGATAAATCTCTCAGACTGATCAGATTTCATATGTTCATAGGAGGGATAGGAACAGAATTAGGCCATTCTGTTCATCAAGTCTACTCCACCAATCATCTATGGCTGATCTATCTCTCCTTCCTGATATCCCCATTCTCCTGCCTTCTCTCCATAACCCCTGACACCCATACTATATATCTCTGCCTTAAAAATATCCATTGACTTCACCTCCACAGCCTTTTGTGGAAATGAATTTTGCAGATTTACCACTCTCTGACTAAATAAATTCCTCCTCATCTCCTTTCTAAAGGAACATTCTTTAATTCTGAGGATATGACCTCCGGTCCTGGACTCTCCCATTAATGGAAACATCCTCTCCACATCCAGTCTATCCAGGCCTTTGACTCGAAGGACATTTCTCCAAGGATATTATGGGAAGCTAGAGTGGAAATTACAGGAGCCCTGACTAGGATGAATAAAATATCAATAGACACGGTTGAGGTGTTGGAAGACTGGAGGGTGGCTAATATTGTGCCTTTATTTAAGAAGGGCTGCAAAGAAAAACCTGGGAATTATAGACGTAAATCATACTAGGTTTAGAGGTATAGAGGCCTAATGCAGGAAAGTTGGACTAGATTAGATGGGGCGTCTTGGTTGGAATGTACAAGTTAGACTAAATGGCCTATTACCAAGCTGTATAACTATAACTCTGTTAAAATTACCCATTATTTGTCAGTTGTGAGCATAATACTAATGGATCATTAGAAAAACCTGTCTGATTTACTGATGGGGCTCAAGAAAGAAAATGGGTCACACTTACCCAGTGTATCTTTATGCGATGGAGATATGGACCACAGTGACTGACTCCTATTTGGGAAAGCAATCACTAGGCTGTCCCATTAGTATGTTATTAGAGAAAGGTCAAAAGTAGACACTATTGCCTTAAGCAATGAATTAGCCAATGCAAAGTCACCTCAGACTGGTTAGCCTTGCAGAGTCAAACAACGGGTACCGATGTCCAAATAGTGGGAATTGTGCCTCAATTCATTGTGCAGTCAAAGAAACTGGAGGAGCCAATGCTACTGTCACAGCAAATGGTCATGAAATGAAGGGATCATGACCACTACTAGGATCTGCTCAATTCCACACCTATACTGGCACATGAGGCTAACATGGAGTGGAATCCCTTACATTTCTAGTTCAGAGACCTCCTCCTCTCATCTTTTCTCTATTCCAGCAGTTTGGCCGTGCACTTCGCATGGCCTCTGTTGTTTTACCCACACTGGTGCACTCCATCTGGAGAAGTTATTTTGACCAGCTTTGAGATCCTTCAGCATCTGACCCACCACACTCTGTAGACTTTAGTGATACTGTAGTAAGGAATGTTGAGGGCCTGTCCTATCATAACAGCAGCCAGCAGAAACCACATAATCTTTCCTGCTGCTGTTAAAGCTGTGTGATTGAGAGAGGGGTGCATTTGTGTTCAATGTATAATTAGTTGCACATGCACTACCTGTAAATGTCAGATAAACCATGCACTATATATTGTGCACGTGGAACTTGTATCCTTTCATAACTGATGCAACATTGGAGGTGCCCAGAACCTGTGTATTAAGAATCCACACTTGCACCCACATTACATTCAGAACTAGGTTGTGGTCCACATGCCCAGAAAAGTAATTGGAGTTTATGGACAGACATCAACAATTCTCATTGCTTATTTCTGGTAAGGATCAGGCTGGCTGTTGTGGGGATTAGGTTGAAATTCAGAGCTAAGTTGTCATGAGTCCATGTGATATAAAATGTGTGTCCAAGAATTCGATGGCAAAGCAGAGCCAATTCAAAGCTTTTCAATGCTTCTCCGAGTAATGCATTAAAGGTTTCGTCCCACAAATACAAGGCACACACAATAGTTATACCGGGAGCAATTTAGAAATGTCCCTATGTTATATCAGTTTATGAATGTGAAACAGAAGTGTATTGGGGACAATTTAATGCAGTCATCAACCCATTAAAATGTTAATCTCTATTAAAATAGTAGGAAAAATAATTTGCAGGATTACCAATTGCAGTAATGCAATGATATTTCTATAGGTGCACTCTCTATCTGACTAGAAGATATCAAGCTTTCCATTAAACCTTTAATGAAGGTCATCTGATGGTTTCAAATAAATGAATTAAAACAAATAAATATATATTTAAACATTTTGACATTTTAATTTCATTTTCAGTTTGGAAGTGCTTTTCCGTTACCTTGCGCTAATATGTCTGTGTGGGAATATCTCTTGCCAATTGAGCCAAAATATGTAACCCAAAGAGACAGTCTTGTTGCAGGAAACACTGTTCATTGCTGACTTTCCAAATCAAGTGAAACAGGATCATTTAGTGAGATAAATGTCAGATAATATTGTGTTTTTATATTTTTTCCCTCATATATTTATTTACCTGCCGACAGGTACCACTTAGCAATACAGTGCAGTATAGGGGATCAAATTGTCCCTAGTGTGTGTAGATAATGTTAATGTGCATGGATCACTGGTCAGTGCAGACTCGGTGGGCCGATAGGCCTGTTTCCGCACTGCATTTCTAAACTAAACTGTGTGGCTTTCACAATTGAAATTAAAACAAGGTCTTCACTTTCTTTCTCAGAGTGGGCATAATAAAAGATCTCAAGGAATTATGATGAAGAAGAATAAGCTGGTTATCCTTGGTAACCTGTTTTAAATGTATCCACGCATCAACACCGTAGCAATGAAGCAGGGTTATTCTTAAGAATCACATAGTTTTTAATGGGAGCTTGCTGTGTAGAGATCAAATGTATATATTAACAGTACGTTGAAAGTACTTCATTGACTAAAAAAAAAATCAGGATGTTGAGAAGGTGGAAAGGCACATCTATCTGACTTTTTCTCTCTTTGCTCTTTATGTGCAATTCTCAATAATATCTTACAATACAGTAATATTTCAATCTATCACACGGTTTTTGTAAAGAAAAAGGAAACCAAAACTTTACTTATTCTCAACAAAGTACAAGAGATATGCCAGCTGTTAGTCGCACCAGCCGCAACAATGTATGTCTGGAATAGGGAGAAAAGGTGCAAGATGTCAAAATAAAGAGACAGCATGTCACTTTTTCCTTGGTTTACCTAATCTAGAATTAAATCATCAGAATCTATTTTAGTTCTGAAGTGGCCCCTGTGTTTTAAAAGGTTCAAATTTGCTCAAAAACATTGTATGCTTCCAAATGTTTATTTAAATATTGCATTATACGTTCATAAAGCTGTAGAATGTATTCACCTTTGCTACGAGATTCTTTTGCTCAATGCTTTTAAAACATCCTGTCTCTTGATTATGTTTTAGAGTGAATTGTATCTGGAAATTGTTTTCATGCTCATCCGTTATATAATGAACTGTCCACTCAGCTATTGATGATTGTCTGGCCTTTTCTCAGGTCAAGCCACTGCAATAAGAAACGTATTTGTCATGAGTTTTCATTACCTGCCCACTTTGTCATTGCCACAACTAAGGAGCAGGATTGAATTGAAACTTCAGCGTTATTCACGTTTACCACAGTTTACACAGCTTTAATGAAGCGTATACAGAAACTACATGTAAAGTTACGTTTGCCTGCCAAACTTTTATGAATATCATTCCCACATCACAACTAATGTTCCAAAAACCAACACCAAACATAAGGTGAACTCACAGTGAGGTGAAAGAAGATGTGATTTCAGCATGAAATATTTTGGATCAATTCCAAACTGTCTGACCTGTTTTTAAAACACCCATCCTGGCAGCTATTTGAGAAAACTGGATGGGGAATGAAAGCCTTTCAATTTATTATAAGCGCAATGTGTGTCCGTTGAGTTTCACAGAACCCTTGGGCACTGATGGCTACTGGTGCCATCTCCTGGTTCTCCAGTTAATTCATGGTTCAAAAGCCTCTTTCAATAAGTAGAATTATACTTTGTTGAATTTTGAATTGGATAATAATGTGCACTAAAGATTCATTTGTTAAATAATTGCCACAGAAAACCTATGCTTTCAATTAGCTCTGAAGAATGATCTCGACCCGAAAAATCACCTATTCCTTTACTCCTGAGATGCTATCTGGGTTACTCCAGCTTTCTGTGTCTGTCCAAGGTATCAAATGATATTACTTTAAAGCTCCATCTACCCCATTTCGCTTTTAGTCATTAGTTCCAAGCTGGCAAATATTCTGTGCAGGTACGCTTTTCAAACACTTATCTACTAAAGAGAACGCAGAAGAGGAGTCAGGTAGAGACTTCCCTTAAAAATAGCTGCCTGGCCTTGGCTTAACACTCCGAAATGCCAGCTCGGATGAAGTCAGGAACTCAAGAGATCAAATGGACCCACATGCAGCAGTGCTGCACTAGGTCAAAGGATACCTATGACGCAAGTGCTTTCATTAGAATTTCTGTCAAATCAGCTCTCCCAATTATAGGCCCACAGAAGCTTTTAACCATGTACTATGTGATCTTTTTTGTTATAATATTTTTATTAGAAGTAATCCATCATAACAACGGTATAACAACTTTTCAAATACACAACCAACGTATTTCAATAAGTATACGGATGTTACGAAAAATTCTTATAAACTTCTATTTTTTAGAAAATAGAAAAAAGAAAAGAATAGATTTTAATCAATAAGATTAGTGATTAAATAATAATTTTGATTATATAAAGAGAAAAGAAAGAGAAAAATAAATAAATAAAAATAATAAAAAAGAAATAAAATAAAAAATAATTGTTATATATATTGAATTAAAACAAAGTATTATATATATATTAAAAAAAGATTATAGTATACATCTTAATAGTGAATAACACAATTTAAAATAACGATATCAATAGAGACATGTGTACAAATCCAAAAAAAAAGGAATTATTTTCATCTAATCCTGCCGGGTACCCATTGAGTTGTGATACCAGCTACCCCTTTAAATATTCTGTATATGGAAACCATATCTGTTCACAGAGTTCGTATTTGTCCATTAGGACAAATCTGATTCTTTCCGCATTTTAATTGTGGGGGATAATGTTCCCTTCCAAAATTTCAATATTAGTTTTTTTCCCTATTATCAAACAGTAATCCAAGAAATATCTTTGGTTTACTGTTAATATTAGATATGAATCCGGAACTCCTAATATTATTAATTTTGGATCTGGGTCCAGTTTAATTTTAAGAACTTCAGAGATAACTCTAAAGATTTCTGTCCAAGTACTATGTGATCTTCTCCCTCATTATTCTTTCCATCTTCACAGCACTCCTCCTCCACATATTTGTCTTTCCAACGTGGGGGTAGAGCTAGAAATAAATTCTCCTGAGCATGGAAACAAATCTAGCAATCCACAAACGGTTCGTTACAAATGTAGTCCTGCATAAATGGTTCACTACACATCTAGAATTGTACAGGAAAGAACTGCAGATGCTGGTTTAAATCAAAGGTAGACACAAAATGCTGGGGTAACTCAGCGAGGCAGGCAGCATCCCTGGAGAGAAGGAATGGGTGACGTTTCGGGTTGAGACCCTTCTTCAGAGTGAAGAACGGTCTCGACTTGAAACGTCACCCATTCCTACTCTCCAGGGATGCTGCCTGTCCCGCTGAGTTACTCCAGCATTTTGTGTCTAGAATTGTACAAATGGTCTATAAGACTCATAGAGCTACACACCATGGAAACAGACCCTTCAGCCCAACTCATCCATGCTGACCAAGTTACCAAACTGGGCTAGACCTACTTGCTTGTGTCTGGTCCTTAAGTATTAGTTTTAGACTCTAGTTTTAGACTCCCCTACCCTTGGGAAATCACTGTGGCTATCATCTTATCTATGCCCCTCATCGTTTCAATACCTCTACAAGGTCTCCCCTTAGCCTCCTACACTCCAGGGAACAAAAACAGACCATGCCTATCCAGCCTTTCCCTATATCTCAAACCTTCCAGACATTCTGATAAATCTTTTTTGCACCATTTCCAGTTCAGTGACATTCTTCCTGCAGCAGACCAACCAGAATTAGCCATTCTATTCCAAATGTGGTTTTATCAGCATCATGTATAGCTGTTAAAATGACTGGCAACTTCTGTACTCAATACTCTCATCGATGAAGGAATGCATTCCAAATGTACCTTTCATCATCCTGTCTTCCAGTGTGGCAACTCTCAGTCTCAACCTTCTATTCTGAAGAAGGGTCCCAACCTGAAATGTCACCCATTCCTTCTCTCCAGAGATGCTGTCTGTCCCGCTGAGTTAATCCAACATTTTGTGTCTACCCTCTATTCTACTCTCTACTTCCTACTTTCATGTCAATTTTACATCCAACTAGACTAACTGGGACCCGATGGGTTCTAGCATCACACGGGAGGGCTGGTCCCCCAACGCAATATTCCACCTCTCCACCAATTCCAATATTGGTGGCCAGTGGTGTGGGGGGGGGGGGGAGCTTTCTGCAGCGCTAATATGAGATTGTGGGCTGAAGGGACTGGTTTCCAGAGGGCTAGTATGGACATTGTGGGCCGAATTGATTCTTGGCTGGCAGCTCAGTCACTCAAGCCTGTTGTGCTGGCCGCTCACTCACTCACAGCTGGTGGGCTGGTAGTTGACTCATGGCTATTCCTTGGAATTACATTTCAAGCAGGGTGCAAGGCCACCAAATTCAAGTGCAGTTTCTTATCACTTCAAGCAGGATGCAAGGCCATCAAATTCAAGTGCAGTTTCATACAATTTCAAGCAGGGTGCAAGGCCACTAAAGACAGTGAGTCGTGACCTCTCCCTCCACCATCTTGCAGAGATCGAGCCACGCCCACACTTCTGGGTTTTATAGTCCCTCCCCCCTCCCACCAGAAGGGGCGTGGCCTTCATGGTGTGATTGACAGGAGAGAGAATCTCAACATTTTTAAAACACTAATATTTTTTTTCATCGATGGGAAAAATCCTCGGCGCCTGATGAGCGGAGGGGGACTCTGAATAAGATGGTCAAAAATCACAGCCTTACGTGGTAGTGTTTTTTTCTAAAATCAATATAAAGCACAACAGGAAGTGGTCAACATTTGACTTTTAATTATATAGAAGTCAAGGCAACTTTAATTAGGCAAGGTAACTTTAATTCAGCAAGGCAACTTTAATTAGGCAACACAGCTTTAGCATTTCCAAACCAAACGCAACACAGCTTTAGCATTTCCCAACCAAAGGCAACACAGCTTTAGCATTTCCAAACCAAAGGCAACACAGCTTTAGCATTTCCAAACTATATTTTCAAACCACATTAAGGGCACTGACAGGTCAGTAAAACCACTCACAGTTTAGTGGACATGTGTTCAGTGTTATTCACAGCTCAGACTGAGAGACAGGGCTCTCTCGCTCCCCCATCTTGCAGAGACTGACTGGGGCACTCAACACATCCGGGTTTTATAGTCCCTCCGGAAGGGGCGTGGCCTTCAGGAGAGAGAATCTCAACATTTATTAAACACTAATAACTCTTTTATTTTTCATCAATGGGAAAAATCCTCTTGTCCTGCGCAGCGGAGGGGGACTCTGAGTTGATGGCCAAATTTCACAGCCGTAAGTGATAGCATTATTTCTAAAATTAATATACAGAACAACAGGAAGTGGTCAAGATCAGACTTTTAGTAATATAGGATGCTGGAAGAACAGCACCTCATATTCCATTTGGTATCGTTATGATATGCTCCATGAAACACCCAATTACATGTAATATCCCCTAGTCCTTCTTTCTTTTACCTTCTCCCCTCTATCCTGATGCGCGCACATTTTTCCCACCACCCTAGTCACACTGATCTTTACCCCTATTTCATGTGCGCATCTCCCATGATGGAGTCCGATATTTCCCTTTTATCCCCCTCTTTCCCATCTCCTCTGACTCCAACCACCCTTACCCCTCCCCTGGCTTTACATTTAATATCATCTGACATTCTTTTGTCTCCTTTTCACCTCTAGTTTTTGTCACTTTCTTCACCCATATCTCAATCCCCCCACCACCACTTGCAACCATTTGCCCCACCACAACCACCTCCCTTTGCCAGCTTTCTCCCACCCTACAAGGTAAGGTGGCATGGCAGCCTTACAGCCCCAGAAACCGGGGTTCAATTCTGACTACGGGTGCTGTCTGTACGGAGCTTCTACGTTCTCTCCGTGACCTGCGTGGGTTTCCTCCGAGATCTTCGGTTTCCTCCCACACTCGAAAGACGTACAGGTATGACTGTTACATTGTCCCTAGTGTGTGCAGGGTAGTGTTATGTGCAGGGATCGCTGGTTGGTGCGGCTTGGTGTGTCGAAGGGCCTGTTTCCGCGCTGTATCTCCAAACGAAACTAAACTACTCCATTCAGACTGCAGAAGGGGTTCAACCCAAAATGTCTTTTGTCCATCCCATCCACTGATGCTGCCTGAGTTCCTCTAGCACTTTGCATTTTGCTTTATATCTAGTTGACTAGTTTGCCCTGGATCTCATGTAATCTAATCTTCCCGTATCTTGTCAAAGGTCTTGCTAAATCCCATGTAGATAATGTCTATCATCTGCCCTCATCGCTCTTCTTGGTCAACTCTTTCCTCTCAACTATTCGCTCTCATACGCCTGTCAGCTCCCTCGGATTCTCCTACATACACTTGGCACCATGTACAATTAAATTGCCAAGCAGCACATTTTTGGGAAGAATTGGGTGAAGCTAGATCTCAAGGAAACCACAAGATTACAGGGAAAATGCACAAACCTCATGCAGAGAGCATTGGGGGCCCCAGAATAAACCTGGTTGCCAGAATGAAGCAGAGGTACTACCAATTATGCCATCTGAACTGAGATAAAACAAAGACTGGGCAACAGATTGTAATTAATTTGGTGCGTGTGTTCTACTCATTAAGTCACATTATTGAGACAATGATTTTGGGCTCTTTTGGACAAATAAAGCAGATTCTCAATCATTAAAGGTTATTAAAGGTCATATTAAACTGTAAGCTGTCCATACTTTCTGCCAGATGATCAAGATCCTGGTTGTTTTGGGCATTAGACAGAACCTTTTTCTATACTGATACTAATGTTTAATGCAAAAGCAAAACATAATAGATGCCAGAAATCTGAACCAAATTCAGAAATCGCTGGTCTGATTGCATGTGTTGGAAGAGAAACAGTTTGCAAGGTGTATCGGTTGTAAGGAAGACAAATACAATGTTAGCATTCATTTTGAGAGGTCGGGAATATAAAAGCAGGAATGTGATGCTAAAGCAGTGGTCAGACCACATTTGGAGTATTGAGAGCCGTTTTGGGCCCCATGTCTGAGGAGGGATGTGCTGGCATTGGAGAGGGTCCAGAGGAGGTTTACAAGAATAATCCCGGGGATGATTGGGCTAATGTATGATAAGCATTTGATGGCTGTGGGCCTGTACTCGCTGGAGTGTTAAAGGATGAGGGGGACATCATTGAAACTTCCCAAGTAGTAAAAGGCCTGGACAGAGTGGGTCTGGAGAGGATGTTTCCACAAGTGGGAGGGTCCAGGGTCAGAGGGCACAGCCTCAGAATAAAAGGACATATCTTTATACAGGAGATGTGAAGGAATTTTGGGCTCTTTTGGACAGAGGGTGGTGAAACTGTGGAATTCATTGCCACCAACGGATGTGGAAACTGTCATTGGGTACATTTAAAGCAGATATTGACAGATTCTTGTTTAGTAAGGGTGTCAAAGGTTATGGAGATATGGCAGGAGAATGGGGTTGAGAGGGAAAGATAGATCAGCCATGATTGAATGGCAGCTTATGCTCAATGGGCAAATGGCCTAATTTTGCTCCTATGTTTTATGAACTTATAAAACCGAGCTGATGAGTATCTGCAGATGCTGTAATTCTGACATAAAAACAGAAAATTGCAGAAATAGCGGGTCAGACATCTCAGTAGAAAGAGACTCTTTTAATCAGAATAATTTCATTCCTATTATGGACCTAAAATGGCTGGACGCTTCAGCACGGAGTTTTAACGTAAAACCAGAAATTGATACATTTGCAATTTTGAAATAGAATTATTTCTTAGTCATAAATAAAAGATGATTATTGTAAGCAAGCATTGCCAGAATGATTCAAAGTTTATGGACATGTAAATCTGTTCAAAACATATTTGGGTACTTAAAACTTACTTTTAACATTTAATCTAAAAGGACAAATGGAATGCATCTCAATTCAATTTAAAAAAGGTCCATTTAGACAAACTGAAGATTTTATATCCAGCCCATGATTCATCTACAGAGATAATTTTCAATGGGTTATCTGATACTTCTTCAAACATATTATTTTATGAGTTTTAACACAAATTCCAGACTGTGAGAAAAAAACAATACAATAACACATGTTTCATCAAGTATGCCACCCATTAAACTGTGGTCGATGGTCAATGAGAGCGTGGAGGACTGCCGTGAGGGGGGAGGGGAAGAACAATGGAGGACCGCCGTGAGGGGGGAGGGGAAGAACGATAGACAATGGGGACCCGGCCTGGGGTAAAAGCTGTGGTGGGGGGAGGGGGAGGGGGACAAAAGGGGGAGCCGGCGTGCTTTGTCACTTTGTCAGTGCCATAGGTGGCTGCTATTTGTACACATTGTGTATGAAATCTCACTGTGCCTCGACACATGTGACAATAAAGCATTCCTATATCTATTCCTAAACTTCCAGTAGATTGCTATATGACAATTGGGAAATATCTGGCATCTTGCTAACCAGGTACTGTCACTGGCTCCCACGCTCCCTTCCTGCTCACTTCGGACTCAGTTCCCTTACACTCTACTGATTCTCAATGTTCCCAGTTTCCATGCTCCCTACCCATTCATTGACTCCCCTGGTTCCAATGCTTCCTTTTCAAACTTTGGGACCCCATTCACCATGCTCCCCTTTCATTCATGGGGCCCCAGTCTTTGCACTTCCTTTCAACTTGTTTAGCAATCCTTAAACATTGGTTCCTATAATTGCTAGGATCCCAGTTTCCTGCACTCCCTTTCAACCTACGAGGGCCTGCTTCCCGAGCATCTTTACCGCTCATGGGGCAATACTTTCAGCACTCCCTTCCCACTCACGAGAGTCCCAGATCCCACCCTTCCCTTTCCACCCACTTTCATTCCTCCCTCCCACCCACCGGCCACCATTCCTGCGCTTGCTTTCAACGTATCTAACTCACTGGAACATTTATTATCAAAGTGTACAAATCTGTAAGAAAAGTGAATTAAAGGAGTATTGGGATGTTAATAGAAATAACATACAATAGTTTGGAAAATCCGCCGGTTTGGCAGCACTAAAATCCCGAGTGTGTTGGATTAACAGAATATCATTGTACCATAGAACCAGATGATGTTAGTCCGGTTTCAGAAATCATGGCATTTGAGTAGAGTTGAATCATGTCCAAAAGATTAACAAAAATAGTTTATAAGGTGTATATACGTGACAAATCTGAATAACTGAATCAAGCTGCATTGACAATGATTTTGCTACATTCACCAACTTTCAATGTTAGGAAACACCAGAAACAAGAATTTAGATGCATTTTCCATAACAGGTTGTCATTGCCCATTTACTGGGAATTACTAGATGGCACAATTTTTAGGATTAACTGTTGTGATCTTGTATAATGTTGTCAACTCAGATAATATTCTTAGACTCCACATTTGCCACTAGCCAAAGGAAAAACTCACAAATCCTCTTTTGTGGATTTAGATTACAGATACATCCCTTAGCTTCTGCTTCCAACTTGTTTCTAGCCGTTACTTTCTTGATCTTCATCTGATGTTAGCCACTCCCATGGGCTCAAAGGTCACTTATTTCCACTCCAGTTTGGTTGGTTCTGACGTGACCAATGAAGCCAATGAGGGAATTGCAGTCTCCTCCACAGCAGGGACAGGGTTCTGGCCTTCATCTGGCCTCCAGGTTCTCAATGCTATCCCCAGTGGAGTCAGTACCTGAACTTGAATCCTTTTCACTGTCACAGAGTCAGAGTTAGAGAGTCATAATATGTGGAAATAGACCCTTTGGCCCAACTTGCCCACAATGATCAACATACAAGATACAAGATACATTTATTTGTCACATGTGCCAGTTGGCACAGTGAAATGTGATCACCATACAGCCATACAATAAAATAAAGAACACAACACACGATAGAGTTCAACATAAAACATCCCCACACAGCAGAATCAAAAGTGTCCGACTGTGAGGGAAGGCACCAAAGTCAGTCATCTTCCTCTGATGTTCACCCGTGGCCGGGGCCTCCGGAGCCCTCCGCAGTCGCCGCTACGGGCAGCCTGCCGCTACGGGCAGCCCACAGCACAGGCCCGCTTTCTGGGATGTTGGCACTGCAACATCAGAACGGGAGGCCAACCTCGGGGGCTTGGACCTCCAAATCGACCGCTTCCCACCAGGGTCCGCGGCTCCTGACGTCCCCAGGCCGCGCCGGGCGGAGATTCAACATAGGCGGCCCTCGGCAAAGGGCCCCAGGGACTCCGCAATGTCGGTCAGCGCCGCCTGCGTTGGGAGCTCCGAGAACACAGCCCCGCCATGTTGGAGCAATGGGCCCAATGTTCCAACGGCGATCCAGGAAGGCATGGCCCGCTCCACGGTGAATCCAGCGCTGCCGAAGCTCCGATCCGGTCCCCAGTCTTCGGTAGGAAAGGCCGCTCCGATCCAGCTGGTAGGCCGCGAGGTGGCGGGCGAGGACGCGACTCGGGAGAAATAGTCGCATCCTCGCCAGGAAGCGACTGGGAAGCGGTTTCCCCCTTACCCCTCCCCCCTCGCCCACATAGAAAAACTAAAGAATCCCCAAACAAAACTGTTTAGACAAACTAAAATACGATAGAAACATGGAAAAAAAACGGACAGGCTGTAGGCAGAGGCGCCTTCAATGCAGCACCCCTAGTGGTCCCGTATACCCCATCTTCCCATATCCTTCTAAAACTGTCCTATTCATGCACCTGTCTGAATGTTTCTTAAACGTTGCGATAGTCTCTGCCTCAACACCTCCTATTGGGCGGCACAGTAGTAGAGCTAATGCCTTACAGTTCCAGAGACCCGGGATCGACCGTGATCACGGATGTTGTCTGCACAGAGTTTGTACGCTCTCCTTGTGACCTGTGTGGGTTTTCTCCGAGAACTTTGGTTTCCTCCCACACTCCAAAGATGTCCAGGTTTGTAGGTTAATTGGCTTGGTGTAAATGTAAATTGTCCCTAGTGTGTGTAATGTGTGGCGTGATCGCTGGTCGGCGTGGACCCGGTGGGCCGAAGGGCCTCTTTCCGCACTGTATCTCTAAACTAAACTAAACACCTTCCCCAACAGCTCATTCCATACACCCACCACCCATTGTGTGAAAATAGTACCCCTCAGGTTCCTATTAAATCTGTCTCCCCTCACCTTAAACCTATGTGCATCGTCTGCATGGTAATTCTTTCTCATGACAGAGCTCAAGGTATTTGTTTCAGGAGTCTGGTGTCTGACGTGCAACAACACATCCCGTCCCTTGTAGTTGAAACAATATTGAGACAGGCTCAGTAGTGAGGATTTTTGCATGGGAGAGGATGCTAATATTGGTTCACTTATCCTCCTCTCAGTCAGATGTTACTTTCTGCAAGATGTTGAAATCAGTCCCAGGGGTTAAAATCTGCTCCCCACAATTCTATCTCATCCTTCTGTAAAGATTGTTCACCTTTTGGATTCTGCACTTTTGGCCAGTCTGACATTTCCAGAGATACAAGAAACTGCAGACTCTGGAACCTTAAGCAAAACACAAAATTCTAGAGAAATCAATAGACGGGCAACATTGTGGAGGAATGGAAAGGTGACGTTTCCGGTTGGGTCCCTTCTTCAGACTGATTGTAGCTGGGGAGAGAGAGCTGGAAATGAGATGGGAGTGCGACAAAACCTGGATATAGGCGAGGGGAGTTTTGATTGGCCAGGTGCGCGGAGAAAGGCTAGAGATTAAAGGAAGATTTTAATTTACACCCAATTTAGACATTAGACAATAGGTGCAGGAGTAGGCCATTCGGTCCTTCGAGCCAGCAGCGCTCTAAAATTAAAAACTAGAATATGTTGAATTAGCTACTGACTGCCGGGCAGTGATTTCAATTCAAGATCATCTCATAATAGTTAATGCTTCACTTTACAAGATAATCAGATGCGTCCAAATGCCACTAAAGAGTCAAACTGAAGTTCCTATACAGCTCAAAGCATGAGCTAAACAATAATGAACAGTATTAAATGTTGCTCCTCTGCAACGGGTTAATTCTGAAAAGCCTAGTAAAATATTTAACCTCTGTTTGCGAATTTTGCATTTATAATCTGCTGTTTTTCAATCGCACCTAACAATGTCTGAGAAAGCAAGTTAACTTTGATATATCTGTCTGCTGCTGGCGTCATTGTGTGGAAATATCCATAATGCGGTTCATGGTGTAACATAATGAACAAGTCAGATGTCGACTTTACACAATCAACTTATTCTCACTAAACTTATTCTCACTAAAAAGTATGACAACTGTCAAAGATTTGCATGCTGGTATGTTAATTGAGGACTGTAAGTTTACCTAGTTTGGAGACAAGTGCTAGAATCTGGGGAGGTTAATGAAAATAGGTGGCGATTAACGTAGAGTTAATGTAAATAAGTGATGGATGATCAATGCTGACTCGATGGGCCGAAGGGCCTGATTGCGAGGTGCATGTCTCCATAACCACATTCCAGAACCAAGGTCACCTGAATCTCAGCAGTTGAGCTGCAGTGTGGAGATGATGCTTGAATATATATAATGTGCTGGTATAGCTTTTGGTTGCTGGACAGAAAGTAAAGATCAAGATGACAAACAGTACAAAACTCAAGGTCCACCAAGCAGTAGTGAACCCTGCCTTGCTGTGCTTGTGAGGCCGAGACCAGTGCTTCTTAAACTGGTGAATGGTTCACCCAAGGGCGAATTAAATTATTTTGGGGTGAATGAAACTAGAGGGGTGAATGAAGGGTGAATGACAATTTATTCAGATATTTATATATTTTTTTTTATTGCCATTAAAGTGGCAATAGTAAGCTCTTATTAGTTTTAATACCTGTGGTGCTGGAAATTTGATGTATTTTTCTCTCTACCTATGGTTTTCTAATTTCAAAGTTGCAGGATATTTCCGAAATTTACTGTAATATAACCTTTTAGGGAAGACCATGGTTTTTTGAGCTAGTTTTCCAAGAAAAAAACTGCAGTAAAAGCCCAAAAGGGTAGGACTGGGCTGAAGCCCAGCGTTTAGACGTTGCAATGTTTTAAATATCATTCAGATAGAATGATTTTCCAACTCCAATGGTAATTAAACTTTTTTTTTCACTCTTCGTTTTCTTTACTTATTTTAAGGATGGTCAAAATGTTGAATAAAATAAATGTAAGCAATGAGTTACTTTATGTTTTTTGCTCATGTGACAAAAATAAATTACATATAAAATTATACACAAGGGAGAATAAGGTGGAAATTACCAAAAAACAAGACAATTTATTCGTGGGTGAATTCAATTTTGTGATAAAGACTCAAGGGTGAATGACACTGAAATGGTTTAAGAAGCGCTGGACTAGACTACCTGTAAACAAGCATTTCAAGGCATTGGAAAAATTACACTCATGCTGTTCCACAAAATCGTCTATATTCACTGAAGCAAGCATCAGCGTCTTCACTCAGGCCAACTTTCCCTGCAGTAAAGTCCTCATTAACGTCTGGAGAAGGGTCTCGACCCAAAACGTCACCTCTTCCATTTCTCCAGAGATGCTGCCTGACCCGCTGAGTTACTCCAGCTCTTCGTGTCTCACATTCAGTCAGCTGTGTTCGGCAGGTCATGTCACTTGCATGTTTGTCACCAGACATCTGATACAAATATTTTATTCCAAGCTCTGCCATTGGAAGAGATCAATGGGAGAACATAGGAAAAGATTCAAGGATGTGTTCAAAAGCTCTGAATAAATGCAACATCTTCGCTGACGTAGAGATTTCTCTTGGAGGCACCTGACTGTACAAAGCGGTGAAGGAGCGTTGAGGATGGCGTTCACAACTTCAGTTCCATGCATCAGATCCACCAAAACTGTACATAAACAGGAGTTAAAGTGCACCATCTCACAAACGTCAATGCATCTGCCCCATCAAACACCTCCTGTCCCATCAGTGGGAGTGCCTGGGCTCAAGTACCCACTTTGGCCTCAAGAGACACTTTAGGATCAACAGAGCAAGAGCAGTGGATGTGAGTCATCCTGAACCCCAACGGGCCACCTACAAACAGATACTACACACAATAATATGTATAGGAGGGAACCATAGCAGCCCTCAAGCCTATTCTAACATTCAAGAAGAGCTGCTAATCTGATTTGGCTTCAATTCTATTTTCTTGTTATATTCTTCCATTGTCCACAATACTTAATAGTTCAACATCCATAACTATCTGGGATAGAGAATTAATTCCTGATTCCTCTGTCGGAGATTCAGGTACAGATTAGTTTATTATCATGCTAATCACGATGCAAAGCAATTCCTTGTTCACATGAAGCTCAGAGAGTAAACAGTACACATGAGGTAATGATAAATACATCCGCAAGGCAAGGCAAGATTGTAGTGCAATGCAACTCATGCAAAATAATTAAATAATGGATAACCAAATGATGCAGCGTTAAAAGTCAGTGGAGGAGGCCCATAACAGAAAGGTCAGTGTGGGAATGGGAGGGGGAAGTAAAGTGTTCGATAACATTTTGGCAACAACAGAAGAGAGACATCTTTTCAGGGTCTAA
The DNA here is from genome assembly GCA_035221665.1 of Okamejei kenojei. NCBI lineage: Eukaryota > Metazoa > Chordata > Chondrichthyes > Rajiformes > Rajidae > Okamejei > Okamejei kenojei. Next base: position 11,949,273 of record CM069153.1, read on the forward strand.
CCTATCAAACCCCCTCAGTATGTTGACCCTTATGTGCAAATGATGTCTTAAAAACATAAGATAAATGGCCAGTTAATTGTGCTGCCAATTAAATAATGTTAGTCAGGAGAGCAAGGAAACTTCTCGAATTCTCCAAACTGCACCATCCACTGACCATCTGAACAGCAAAGTGGAGTTACAGTTTAACATCAAAATAGTGCATCTCTCAACAGCCAATGAAGATTCTGCTAAGATTTCACCTTATGACTCGAGTGGGGTTTGAATCCAAGACAATTTGAATCAATCCATGACAATTGGACTCAAACCACTGAGAGTGTTTATTAGAACAATGCAGAATGACTACCAATCACAGCAAAAGCAACATTTGGAATTGCATTCTACATTCAAAAACCTTCACAAGATAGGTTATACATAAAGTGTTTAAACACCTGGGAATAATTCTGGACATAGTTATTGATACCATTTGCATATCTATGATTGGTTGTGGAAAATTAACTTATGTTAATACTTACCCACAATATATCTCTGCAACATGTAAACCTTGATATTCTAAAAATATTCCCAGCAGTGAATATCTGGAATTCCTTGGACTATTACTCCTCAGTTTAAGTGGCTTTTGAACACATCTGATTAGCTTGTGAAGTGAAGCACTAGTGGTTAAGGGATGACTTCTCCAGTCTGCACAAACTCTGAGTGGTCTGCATTGCAACTTTTTTTTAACATCATTTGGTTTTCGACAGCAAAGCTATCAGCACCTTTGGTAATGTCACACTCACCATCACGGACTGCCACTCAGATTCTGAAGCCATGGGTTGTAACGGAAAACACTCTGATATTTCACGAGTACTTATATCATAATCTTGTACATTATGTTCCAAAACAGTTTTTTATGCTTTTGTCACACGTTTCCATTCTGAGTGCCAAAGAAATCTGAGTGAAGTCATTCCTGACTCCACAAAGCTTATATATATGGGCTCATTCAGTGAACTTAAGAGATGAAGATTTACTTTATCACTTGGACAATAAAGCAGGACATAAAATATTAGGATATAGAACTGCATTTTGCAAATTAATTGGCTTTTTAATCTTACCTCTATGTAGAGGCAGACACACACTTTTGTTAAGATAATGTTGAGCTATTCCAGAACGAGTTACTGCAAAATCTGGGTAATCCCATTAAATTTAATTGTTGAGATAAGGCTGAAGTTATAAACCTGAATGATAAAAAGGGTGAATATTTTTATATATTTAAAATTATGAAGGATATTAATAAGATGAATAAGGCAACAGCATTTCAACTGATGGAAAATTAGATACAGTACGTTATTGATTTAAATGTTTCACGTTGAACGTAAAGCAAGATTCTGTGAAATTCTGGTGGCTGCGGAATTGTGCAATCAGCAGGGCATGGGGAAGTGGTGTAAGAGTGGCTACCAATGAGTTCATTCCTGAATCTCAGGACCAAGGTTGGGTTGAGAAGAGAAGTGGTTGAAATGGTCAACGGCCTCAGGTTGCTTTGTTCCAGTGAGACCTCTGGCACGATCGCCTGCTGGCTGCCTCCTCCCCATAGCTGAAAATGCCCAACCCGCTATCTGCATGGTTATGTTTTTGAATGCTTTGACATGAACAAGCTCATTGACTCATAAAGATATGAAAATGTTGTTTAATTTTATTTAACATTTTGAAATCTAAAAAGCACATCTACGCACTTCAAATCGATTAAAGGCATCAAACCTAAGTAAATAATAAAAAGAAGCATAATTAACCTTCGCAGAGGTCAATATCTCCCATATGTTTAAATGGACACTGCAATACTTATGTGAGATTTAACCTCATCAACATTTCTTTTAAAGGTACCCTAAAAACTTTGAAGGGACAGCTTAATGCTTTATAGAACATTGGCTCGGCCCCATTTAGAGTATTGTATGCTGTCATCCCATCACTGGAAGCTGTGAGAGGGTAGAGAAAAGTAGGGCGGCACGGTGGCGCAGTGGTAGAGTTGCTGCCTTACAGCACCAGAGATCTGGGTTTGATCCTGACTACGGATGCTGTCTGTACAGAGTTTGCACGTTTTGCCCGTGACCACGTGGGCTTTATCTGGATGCTCCAGTTTCCTCCCACTGTCCAAAGATGTACAGGTTTGCAGGTTAATTGGTTTTGGTATAGATCGTAAATTGTCCCAATTGTTTAGCATAGTGCTAGTGTATGGGGACCACTGGTCAGCATGGACTCGGTGGGTTGAACGGCCTGCTTCGAATCGAAACAAAACTAAACTAAGAGCTTTACCAGAATGCTGCCTGGATTAGAAGGCATTAGTTATAATGAGAGGTTGGACAAACTAGAACAGTTTTCTCTGGAGAATTGGTGGAGGAGCGATCTGTTAGAAGTATATAAAATTATGAAGGGAATAGATAGGACAAACAGTCAGAACCTTTTACTCAAGCTGGAAATGTCAAAGGCGAGAGAGCATAGCTTTAAAGTCAGAGTGAGAAAGTATAAAGAGGATGTGCAGGGCAGGTTTTTTATTTAGAGGTTGGCGTGTTCCTGGAACATCTGCCAGGGGTGGTGGTGGAAGCAGAGACTTTTAGATAGGCACTTGCAAATGAGGGGAAAAGTGGGATATGGATCACATGTGGGCAGAGGAGATGAATTTTACTTCGGAGTCACGTGAGTGAAGAAGGCCCGCCAGAGCGCCTGCGCGTCATTACGTCCAACGCGTTTGGAGCACCGACAGGCTGGAGAGCGCAGCTCCACCAGCAGTAAGTAAAACACCCGCAGGTAAGTGTTTTAAACTTGCTGCGGTTTACTAGGTCCCGTAAAGCTGGTTACAGGAGCCAGCAGGGACATTTTCCTAAGGGGAAAAATTAAAATTATGAAAATAAGGCGAGTATATCGCCTAATAGCAGTAAACCTACCTGTGGTCATGGGGAGGTGGATAGGGGTCCGTTCTGCTGCTAAACTGCAATTACACCGAGTGTAATGCAAGGATGGGAAGCAAGCTGACGGAGCAAGGGTTCATTGTATCCCCTCAACAACGGGTAAGAGATATCCCCGCTAACCATCTGCTCACCCCGGATCCACAAACACTGAGCATTATTCTATGCTCACCAAGGAATTTATTTTTAAAACTGCTGTATAAATGTAATAAAAGAATATTCCATGCAGAATTATTCCAAAACTCCCAAGCTATACTGGGAGCCTGGTTCAGAAAACTGGAGGTGGCGCTGGAGTAATTAAGAGGGTGTGCGGATGGTGCAAGGAGCCCAGTCCAGACATCAAAAGGTGAAGTCCCCTCTTGGGGGGGGAATTCACGTCGTCGCTGGTCAGGTCCAGCATCCAGTAATTACCCTTGTCAGGGTCAGCATAATGTCAAGGAATTACAGCTGATTAAGGCTGAGGTTGTAGCGGAGGAAGTTCTGCCAGCCTTGCTTGTTCTCAAAAGTAAGGAAAAATCCCTCATGATGAACTCGTTGCTGCGGTCAGCGGATGACGACGGTTTGAAGACGCCGACTTTAGAGTCACCGGCAGTTCAGCCAGCAGCAGCAACTCCGGTGCTTTAAAGCACTGAGGCCACTCCTGTCGGGAGGCAGGCCAAGAGTAAATTGTCCAGGTCTGTCCACTCTGATGAGTGAGGCCAGAAGACTTTCCTAAAATGAACATTGGGGATGTCTGGACAACGTGGAACACCTCATAACTGATATAATACAACCAGGAGGAGTTCCAGCCGGGGTTATACCCCAGGGTCCCCAGTGGCTTTCAGCAGCAATCTCTAGAAAAGGAACGAGTCTGCATGGGGACCCAGCACACCAGCACCCTGTTTAGGGCTGTGTGTGTGACCTCCCGTAAGCAGGAGCCGGGAGAGCCAGGGCAGTATAAATCTGACCCTGAAGTGGTGACCTCCCGTGAGCATGAGCCAGGAGAGCACTAAAAGACCATGCAGGTCATTTCATTAGACCAATGTAGTTGTCAGCCAAAGCTATCGCCAAGTTGTGGTGGTGGATAACTAATGTCTCACGATGTACGTTCTTACGCTTTCCCCATTTCTGCCTCATTTAATCAATGTCTCACCAAAATAGAGCACGACTACGCTTAGGCATTTGGTAGTTTCTAACTGGTCCACACAGCATGGTCCCATTGGTTCTGAGACTGATGACACAGCATTCATGATTATCCCAATTACAGCAACTTGTTGGTTCACACTGGGACAGGAGGAGAGTTCCCCTTTACATGATCGTATTAATCTATTGATTTGTATCTTCTGACCAGACTGTTCCAGGGACTCGGACTATCGAGTAGGACCGTCGATGTGATTACGATGGCCTGGACAGATAGTACTAAAAAACGATATGTATCTCATATGGGAGATGTCCTGTTTACAGTCAGATATATCTTATCATAAGTTGCAGGCATTTCGGATGTATTGGAGTTCCTTGCTACATTGCATTTTGACGAGCAGTTAAGCTATAGTGTCCATTCATAGTGCTCGAAGTGCTTTGTGCTCCTACTTAGGGCAAGGGCCCGGACAACACTCTGTCGGATCTCATCTATTGGTGGCCCGATTCATAGGAGGTATTTTAACAAAACCCTCTCAGACGTAGATATTCGGAAATCTGGGATGTGAGCATAGTTCTCACACTGCTTTTGCAATGGGCTCCAATTACATCTCTGCGTTTCCGGAAGTTAACGCTCAAAGTGGTCATGTTCATGGTGCTAGTGGCCGCACTATGGGTCCAAATATTGCAAAAGTTTTGACTGGACAGCATGCATTCTTCTGTAGATGATATTGTGTTTTATGCACATGATCTAATCAAACAGAGCAGGCTAGGGATGGCTGGAACCAAAATAAGCTTAAAATATACCCATTGATCTAAGCCTATGTGTAGTTATGCATCTAAGCTAATATATCAAGGTCATCAAGAGTCTCAGAGGCTCTGAAACAGCGATGGTCATCAGCCACATAAAACCTCATACAAAGGTGTCAGTACAAGCTATTTCTAGATGGCTGAAACAGGTTTGCATTATGCTGGAGTAGACACTGATGTGTTTAAATCACTCCACCAGGACGGCATCAACATACGCAGCAAAGGCACACGACGTGTCATTGGACCAAATCCTCACCGCAGGATAGTCTAGTTAAGGAACCTTTTTCAGGGTTTATGAAAACCTGTCCTCGCAATGCAAAGATTTGGGCATGCTGTTTTGGGTTTTGTTTGAGTTCTCCTTTGTAATCCCCCTGCGAAAGAGGGGTTGCTACTGTTCTTTTACTGTTTAAGACATTCATTGTATAATTTAAACAATGTTCAATACGTTATTTATTTATCCTGTGTCAACCAAGGCAGTGTGTCGTATGGAACTGTGTCTACAGCATCAAATCACAGAGCTTTGAAATCTTCACGTAGTCACTCACGTGACTCCAAAGTAAAATAGTAATATTAAATGAGAACTTACCAGTTTGAAGTTTGATCTTTATTTTATGGGGAGTTACAATGAGGGATTACGTGCCGTCCGCTCCCGACCCTCATAATTGCAAAGATCATCTGGTAGTTCTAGTCTTCTGAGTCTTACTATATCACTGCGACTGTAGTTACTGTGATTTCACGCCGCTGCTTTGAAGTATGACGCGCAGGCGCTCTGGCGGGCCTTCTTCACATAATCCCTCATTGTAACTCCTCATAAAATAAAGAACAAACTTCAAACTGGTAAGTTCTCATTTAACCTTACTATTTAATTTGACGTTGTGCTCCACATAGACATTGTAGTCCAAAGGACCGGTGCTGTGCTGCACTGATCTATGTTCTAATGCAGTCCTTTGTAAGTTGGGCACAAGGATGGTGACTGCCTGGTTTGGCGACAGGCCCTGATAACGAGATGCAATTTCATGTTAATTTTACATTAAGCACTTTTCTGAGGAAGGGTCAGTCCCAAAACCTTTACTGTTTCACTTTCCATAGATGCTGTCTGATCTGCTGAGTGTTTCTAGAATTCTCAGCATTTATTTCAGATTTCCAGCATTTATAGTTTTTCAATTTTCACCATGACCATATTTACGATGTCAGAAATGTTTTCAGTAAGTCTTTAACCCCATCTTGTAGACTTTTGTTTCCTTCTGCAACACTGCTAATTCAGTTCAGGATTTCATTAAAAAAAATCTATCAGGCTGATCCAAGGTGGTGCAGCAGTAGAGTTGCTGCCTTACAGCGCTTGCAGCGCCAGAGACCCAGGTTCAACCCTTGCTACGGCTGCTGTCAGTACCGAGTGTGTACGTTCTCCCCGTGACCGTGTAGGTTTTCTCCGAGATCTTCGGTTTCCTCCCACACTCCAAAGATGTACAGGTTTGTAGGTTAATTGGCTTGGTATAAATGCAAAATTGTCCCTGGTGTGTAGTGTTAATGTGCAGGGATCGCTGGCCATGTGTGGACTAAGTGGGCCGAAGGGCCTGTTTCCGCACTGTATCTCTAAACTAAACTAAACTAAAGGTTATTCAAATCTCAGTTTAAAAACTGATGATACCAGTGCAGTGTAAACGTGGAAAGAGATTTAAAATGGTGTCAGCCATATTATATTTTACATCAGGTTTTTGTATAAACCTTCTCGAACAAAAATGTTGTTTTGCTTTTGAATTGCCCCACATCCACACCGAATCCATTCAAAGAGTGTGAGAAAGTGATGCTGGTTAAACTTTTGTGGATGGGGATAAGAAGAGGGCCAATGTCTCTACATTAAACAGACTCCTGTGCATCAATGTGCCGTCATCAGACTAATAATGCCAGCAATGTCCCTTGGCTCAGGGATGGCTTTAACACCTCGGAGCTTGAAGGTTGTGGGTCCTACTCCACAGATACAAAAATACAGTCTAGTCTAACATATATTAGAACTACATTTATTCAGGAATTGTCCTTTTTATGAGATGTTAAAGATACAAGACATTTTAGGTGAACTTATTCAGTGAAGATTAATAGAAATACACGAATGTGAAGATGTAAGTCCTTTCTCATCTAATAAACCTATAACAAATTACCTGCTCATTTACCTTATTACTGTATGGAACATGTTTGCTACATTTAACATGTACTTAAAACACACATATTCTCTTCTCCGAACCATTTCATTGCAGGAAACTACGTTAATAACACTTTGTGTATCAAATTAGGATAGTGTAACAACCTACAGAGATGCACAAAGTGTGCGTTATCATCATACAATGTGAAGTTTCTTGAGGCAAAGGGTTAAAGATCAGAACTGAATCTGACAAGAGCACATAATCACGTTACAGCTAAAAGGCTGATAACATCAGTTGTAAAATACTAGTTGAAAGATAAGTTAATTGAAGATTACATTTCTCAAGCATTAAGCCCTGAGGAAGACAAATGTACTGAATTTAAAAATTACTGACCTACAAGAATATCTAATCAGCTCAATAACTTAGATCCAAGTAGTAGTCAATGTGTTACTATAAATATTTGCACTAAAAGAACTAACAATTTTTAACTTTGTAAGACTGCTTTAATCATACTTTCCCATTTTATTCACAGTAATGAAAGAAAATAAGTTGTGCAAAGAAGACTGTCAACACGAATATTGTGCTGAACTATAAATTACATGGAAACTGGAAAGTTCCTGTATTCAATAAACTGCTGGATTGATAATCTATATTTCTATTGAAAATAATTCTTCAAGATTTGTCTTTGATGCTTTGCATTAATTGCAACTAACCCTTTCATTTCATTTAAATTTTAGGATGGGAAAATAACTTTGCTACACACGTTCATAGATACATAGATACAGCGACAATAGGTGCAGGAGTGGGTCATTCGACCCTTAGAGCCTGCACCGCCATTCCATGTGATCTTGGCTGATCATACACAATCAGTACCCCGTTCCTGCCTTCTCTCCATATCCCTTGATTCCGCTAGCCCTAAGAGCTCTATCTAACTCTCATTTGAATGCATCCAGTGAATCGGCCTCCACTGCCTTCTGAGGCAGAGAATTCCACAAATTCACAACTCTCTGTGTGAAAATGTTTTTCCTCATCTCAGTTCTAAATGGCTTACCTTTTATTCCTAAACTGTGGCCCCTGTTTCTGGACTCCCCCAACATCGGGAACACGTTTCCTGCATCTAGTGTGTCCAATCCCTTAATAATTTTATATGTTTATATATGATCTCCTCTCATCCTTCTAAATTCCAGTGAAATCATGCCCAGTCGCTCCATTCTTTCATCATATGACTGTCCCGCCATCCCAAGAATTAACCCTTGTGAACCTACACTGCACTCCCTCAATAGCAAGGATGTCCTTCCTCAAATTAGGAGACCAAAACTGCACACTATACTCCAGGTGTGGTCTCACTAGGGCACTGTGGCGCTGAAGGACCTCTTTGCTCCTATAATTAACTCTCGTTATGAAGGGCAACATGCCATTCACTTTCTTCACTGCCTGCTGTACCTGCATGCTTACTTTCAGTGACTGATGTGCAAGCACACCCAGATCTCATTGTACCTCCCATTTTCCTGACCTGACATCATTCAGATAATAATCTGCCTTCCTGTTCTTGTCACCAAAGTGGATAACCTCGCATTTATCCACATTAAACTAGTTGATGGTTGTCATGCAAAACCTGATTTACACTTTTCTCTATACTACAAAATATATCCTACCATTCTTCCGCTCGGTGAGAGGTGGGAGTGCTTGGTCTGTCTGCACAGGCAGATCCTTCATTTCGCTGGTCAGACAGTCGCCCCTAGGATCGCAGTCTTCTGTCTTCCGATGAACCGGATCAGAATTCTGGTCCACCCCCTCATTGTTGGTCACTCCATTCAACTTGCTGGGAGTGGGAATCAGTTCTTTCGGTTGCTCCACTTTGAATATCTCAGCTTAACAAAATTCATCAAAGTTAAGCAGACCTGAAAAAAGAAATATAAGTTACTGGGCAGTTCAGTGTTTCTGGTGGTTGTTTTATATTCAAGAATAACATGTATTTCTATTCCTTGTTAATGCTTAGTTTTTGGAGCAGAGCATCTATTTATAATGCTGTGTCAGCCTTGACTTAGAGGATGAGGAGGAGTAGGGATGGAGAGTGTTTGCCTTGGCACCCAGGACGCAGTCAGAAATAAAGTCAATTTACTCAGAATGCTTGGGCAAAAAACCTTGTGAAGGATATCTGTCATTTAACACCGAGAGACGAATAAAATACTGGTATTAAGGAATTAGAATTTATTACAGAAAACAAATCGACTTTTCCCAATAAAACAGAGTCATCTCTTGAAAAATATGTCCTGTGCAGGATAGTTATATGCAAATTATGCACATTGGATGAGTCTGTCTCCCTTACAGCAATGCAATTGCCAGGTTAAGTTACAGGATATTACCCAATTATCTCCATTCTGGGCATAGTCACTGCACTAAATGTTGCCTTTATATAATACCCTCTCTGGACCAACTCTGCCTATTCTCACTTTATAGCAACCCAATAACTGAAAGGATCTGGCACAATAAGACAGCTTAGTAATTTAAATGTTACAAGATAATGGAAAGTTAGACCGTCAAGACCCGACAACGAGTCTTGGAACTGCTTCTCTTTCCACAAATACTGCCTGACATGCTTTCTGCATTTTCTCTTTGAGTGTCAAATCAAGTAGAATTGAGGCCGTGTTGGATATGTGTTTGTTTTTTTTTCTATTATTTGTTTTTGCTGAATAAATTGTTTGAAAACTTTAAAAGGTGTTGACATTGCAGTGTGTATGATTACGATGAAAACTGGATTACACTGAAGGACTTCATCATCTTGGTCTGGGATTTGGGACTGGTTAAGGAAAAGCAGGCTTATGGAAATCCAACCACACTGCCTTCCAATGACGGAATGGGCTTTGGTATTTCTAGATCTTGGTGCCCATTTTCAGTTTATAAATCTCCAGCCTAAGAGCTCAAGGAACTGACACTTCTGCTCAAAATAGGCATAGCGTAAGAAAGACAAATCAACAAAACTTAAGATTTTACACAATATAAGATTCCATTAAAAGTAAAATCAAAATAAACTTTATTCAGAATAAAAAATATATACAAAACAAGAAATATGCAAGAATTCTTCCGACATTGTTGGGGGGGGATATACATACATTTGCATCATATCATAATGCTCACAAATATTTTGCCCGGCACCCTTGCCACTCATGTGGCCTACTGGGGTGATATCCCTTCCCTCGTTTGAGGGGTGCCTCCACCACACCCTGCCCCCAATGTCCAGCAGCAGAAGGACCCTAGACTGTGGTCCTCCCCCACAGAGCCTTGGCATTGGCTGCACCGAGCTTCAGTGCGTCCCTCAGTACGTATTCCTGCAGTCTGCAGTTGGCCAGTCGGCAACATTCCCCGACGGACATCTCGTGTTGTTGGGAGATCAAAAATTTTGGGCAAACCAAAGAGTGTCTTTCACAGAGTTGACCTGCCAGCAACACTTGACGTCCGACTCCAAATGTGTTCCTGGAAACAGTCTGTAAATCACAGAGTCCTCTGTTATTGGGCTGGTCAGGATAAACCGTGACTGGGACCCTTGCAAACATCTCAGACTCTCTTTGCAAATCCATTTGTTCATAAGTGACAGGAGTGGAATTAGGTCATTTGGCCCATCAAGTCCACTCCGCCATTCAATCCTGGCTGATCTATCTCTTCCTCCTAACTCTATTCTGCCTTCTCCCTATAACCTCTGACACCTGTACTAATCAAGATTCAATCCATCTCTGCCTTAAAAATATCCACCGACTTGGCCTCCACCGCTTTCTGTGGCAAATAATTCCACAGATTCTCCACCCTCTGACTAAAGAAATTTATTTTCATCTTCCTAAAAGAACGTCCTCTGTTACTCGAAACTCAGCAAAGAGGTGGGTAGCCGTCTCCTCTCCACAACAGCTGTCCTGAGGGCAGTGTGCGCTGGTGGTGAGGTTTCGACCATACAGGAAGGATCTGACTGGGAGGGCCCCTGTCACTGCCAACCAAACCAGGTCTTGGTGCTTGTTGATGAATTCTGGCCTTGCTTTCTGTTTGCTGTTTGCTGTTTGCATGCTAGTCTTGCTGTTCACAAGACTAGCATGCACTGTTTGGAATGGGTCTCTTTCAGTGATTGATGTGCATCTGCCCAATCATCTTTATAATTAAGATTAGCCAATTATATCTTGTCGCAAGTGAAGTTTTAAAAAAAGGAAGCATTCTATTCTTGTCTGGAATTAATTTTTTAAGAAATCTCTAACTGACAGCACTGTGACCATTTCCCCTGCTTTAAAGAACAGTTCTGGACATTTGATTTTTTGCTCAGAAATAACTGACAGGCATTCATTCCTTCAACTTAAAGTTCTCCGACTTTGTTTGCCGTCTCTGTTTTCAAGCGCAACGTTAATTTACAATTTCTACATAATTTGATTACATTTATTTGAAATTCCTGACCACATTTAAGAGGAGTGGAACGTGCCTCACTTCAGGATTTGCTGCCAACATATTAATTTACAGACTCTTAAAAGAGCAGGTCTTGTACAGGCTCCAGCTTGCCATAAATATTAATGCCACTGTATTTGCTTTTCTGTGCTTTTTAAGAGAGCCATCATTAGTCCACAAAACGCATCGTTTAAGATTTCATTCTGCAGACCATTATTTTTTACACAGATTAATGAATTTCATTAATACTTTAGATTTCTACGTTACCAGGTCTCTGGCTGAACGGAGACTCCTTGCCCGCATGCAGATTCTACACATACTGATTATTTCTCTGTAGACCATCTGATTGTGACCTAATCATGTGGAAACCATGACTGGAAGACCATTGATTGCATACGTTGATTCTGAACCTGTAATCAGCCAGTATGCAGATACTCGCTTTCACATAGGGCTCATTCAGTTTCTGGCCAATAATGGGGACCATAACCCTGAGTTTACTCTTGAACCCAGATCACCGAAGCCAGTTAGCAGCCCCTTAGAAATGTTGGTGATAAGTTAGTAGCCTTCAGTACAATCTTAAGTCTGAACTTCGACTGCACCACAATCACAGTAAGTAAGCCTCAAATGTTGATATAGTCCTGGTTCTACTGTAAAACCCACTGTTTGTTTCTGTTGAACTTTTGATGGAAGTACACTGCTTCTGCGTACTTTTATAAGGCAATTTTATACTTTATTTTCGTTATCTACAATTAAATTCATAATGATATCAAATTTCTCACTTCAATTTTTTTTGAGCAAGAATTTTGAGCTCTGATAATTAACATGGCACGTAGAATAATTTAAAAACATTTGACGAAAAGCAATTGCCATGTTGTCACATGGACTCACAAGATTTAATAATACTACGAAAAAAATCAATTAATGTTTGCTAAGTTCTGATGTTACTGCAGGTGAAGGATGCCATGTGCAGAGAGGAGAGAAGGGATTAGGAATTTGCAGAGGACCAGGCTTGGAAAGTTTGCCAGCTGCCACCAGAGATGAGCACCATGGCGCCACACTGATGCCAAGGCACCAGTTGCAACTGTGATACACCAATGCTACAAGTTCCCAAAGCGTAACATGCTCATTGTTTGTGTTATGAGAAACGTGAACCAAGATTGAAAGACTCAATTTAAAATTCTTAGAGCAGGTTTTCTTCTACTTTGTCCTTTCCAATAAGTTTGGGAGGAGACTGATGAGGTGCATATGATCATGTTGGATTTTGGAAAGGTAAATAGAGACTGATTGTCCACTTTATCAGACAGTTTAAAGAAAAGGGGCATAAGAATCATTGATGTAGGGGATGGTGAAATGAAGCCTACGAAAACAGAAAGCTGTCCTCAGCAACTTACTACTTATAAATGGGTGCGAGTCAGGACTTTCAGAAGACAGCCAAGGGAAAATAGTTTGCAGGGCTCTGAGGAAAGTGTGGGGAAATGGGATTGTATAGTTTTCTCTAAAAAGAACCATCATGGAGTCACTTGGCTGAATGAACTCCTTCACTACCTTAAATAGTCTACGATTCTACATACTGCTATTTAACCTCCTACCGATTCTACTGGATTCTACTATTGACATATTAATTTGGGGATTCAAATGTAATTTCTGAACAATAATGAAAATGCACCTCGGATGAGTTAAAAGAACACATCAATGTAGGGAATTTGGGGATTATTTCATGTTTCTGGAATTTCTGCAAATATTGATATTTGCAAAAATACTGATTATGTTTCATAGGTATCCTCAATTGTACTTATTTACATAGAAAATAAAATCAGAAAATGCTGGAATTTGTCCATAGGCCTGTTAACATTTGGAACAAGAAAATATGGGTTAATGTTTCAGTTTGAGGCCATTTGTCAAAGCAAATAAGGATTTCTGCCCAAAGCAACAGCAAGCTGCACATACTGTTGAAGGACTTGCTGTTTATTTCCAGATTTTGCAGTTTTTTAACTCTAAATATATGAAAGGATCGAATTGTTTACGACTCACTGATGCCACTTTCGAGGAATTTTTTTATCGCTCCGCTTTAAAAATCACTTTTGCCTTTGATCTGTCAGGTCAGATCCATTTGTTAATGAGTGATAAACTCTGCAGATAACTCAGCAAAGGTCAAATACAGTTGTCTTTTGTAAAATAAAAAGCAGACGAGCGATGGCTGAATGCAACAATTGCTCACAGCGTGGAGATTGTCATAGGTTCCAAAATCACACCGAACGCATCAAAAGCAATGATTTTGTTCATTTTTATAAATTTATATTCAAGAAGGATCCTTTGAAAAGTTTGACAAGCATCTTCATTACCAATTTAGACACACAACCCTCGAGTAACTCAGTGGGACAGGCAGCATCACTGGATAGATGTTTCGGGTCGAGACCCTTCTTCAGATTTATTCAAAACTCCCTGCTAATTCTTGTCGCTACTGATGTGAAACAAGGAACCCTGCAGAGCGGCATGCCGCGAGCAGGAGACTGATTGGTTACTGATGCCCTTAGAGATCACAACTCCACCAGGCAACTCCACATTCAAACAGTAAATTGATAGCATCAAGCAGATGGCTTTTCACATTCTCATTATTTATCTCAGTCTGATCAGTTTGTGCTCGCCTGCACTCTTACAATGAGCCCAACATAAGCTTTAGTGAATAGATGCGGCACTATGGTGCAACGGTAGAGGGTACAGCGCCAGAGCCCTGGGTTCTATCTTGACTACGGGTGCTGTCTCTACGGAGTTTGTACGTTCTCCTCGTGACCTGTGTGGGTTTTCTCTGGGTGCTCCAGTTTCCTCCCACACTCCAAAGACGTACAGGTTTGTAGGTTGAAGAAGGGTTTTGGCCCGAAACGTTGCCTATCTCCTTCGCTCCATAGATGCTGCTGCACCCGCTGAGTTTCGCCAGCATTTTGTGTACCCCAGGTTTGTAGGTTGATTGGCTTCCGTTAAAATTGTAAATTGGCCCTAGTGTGTAGGATAGTGTTAGCGTACAGGGCTCGCTGGTTGGCACACACTCGGTGGTTTGAAGGGCCTGTTTCTGCGCTGTATCTCTAAACTAATCAGAACCTCATCCTCAAAATGGGCATAGAACATAGAACAGTACAGCGCATGAACGGACCCTTCGGCCCACAATGTTTTTGCTGAACATGATGCCTAGTTATACTGATCTCATCTGCCTGTACATGATCCATATCCCATCACAGCCCATCAGTCTGAAGAAGGGTCTCGACCCGAAACGTAGCCCATTCCATCGCTCCATAGATGCTGCCTCACCCGCTGAGTTACTCCAGCATTTTGTGCCTACCTTTGATTTAAACCATCATCTGCACACCATATCCCTCTGTTCCCTACACTTCCATGTGTCTATCTATAACCTCTTATCTCCACTATTGTTTCTGCCACCATCACCACCCCTGGCAATGCGTTCCAGGGTCCCACCACTCCCAAAAAACTTGCCGCACATCTCCATTAAACTTCCCCCCGCTCACCCTTTAGTTATGCCCTCTAGTGTTGCATGTTGCCCCCTCACAGAGGGTTTCCGACTGTCGCCCTACCTATGCTTCTAATAATTATATATTCTTCTATGAAGTCTCCTCTCAACCTCCGACGCTCCAGAGAAAACAATCCAAGTCTATCCTGTAGCTGAAACGTTCCAATCTAAGCAGCATTCTGGTAAACCTCCTCTGCGACTTCTCCAAAGATTCCACATCTTTCCTGTAATGGAGCAACCAGAATACACACAAGACTCCGAATGTGACCTAACCAGACTGTGGTCACTGCCTCCTGCCCAGCATGTCATGCATCGGTGTGACTTACATGTGGCCGTATGCAAATCAACGTCAAAACACATGCTAGGGGCTTGAAACTGTGAATTGCGTTCAACGATTATTATTCCATCTCAGTTATATAATATCACACAGTAGGAAAACAAGCACTACAAGTTATTGCTCATCTCCAGCAGTTTGTGTCTATCTTCAGTGGGAAGAAGGGTTCCGACCCGAAACGTCACCTATTCCTTTTCTCCAGAGATACAGCCTGACCTGCTGAGTTACTCCAACAATTTGTGTCTATCTTCGGTATAAACCAGCATCTGCAGTTTCTTCCTGCACTACAAGTTATTTCCTCAAATAATTCTTATGCGTATGATCATCATTTTGATATTTCTTGTTTTCTACCGTTTTTACTGGTTGAGAAAAAGTGGCAAAGATTACAGATATTAAGGCTTAGTATATCAGAGGAGGGAAACATACATGAATGTCTCATGTTAAAGTTTGTTTTGAAATATTCTGATTTAATAAGTGTTTGAAAAATGCACCATTAGGCTAGTGAAATTATGGTATGCTAATCTTTCAATGACTGGCTGATGAAGTAGGTATCAGACAGTGCATTCACTATTTTCATTTGCATTTAAAATGAGACCCAGTTAATGTAATGGATGTGTTTTCTCTCTGTTGCTGACATAAATTTGGGAAGTCTCCATACACAGGGAAGGATCCACAAGAAACACTGTCCCTAATTTGGCTTTCAATTTAGCAAAGCTTTTTCGGAGAAGTCACAAGAGAATGGCCCTTGTGGTGAATGGAAAAGTACCAGACAATTGTCAAATTTGGGCAAAATGAAATACTGTTGATACATGCCAACCAGCACTTCATCAATTATGCAATGTGCTCTTATGAGGTTTATTAAGAGGAAAAGTGAAAGAATGGTCATTTAAGCAAGATACATATGCGCTGAATGTGCTTGATGCTGACCCTTTGCTCATGAAAGTGTTCCGATGCTCAGTATTATGATCTTTTCTATTCCACCCCCCTCTACCCCCCACCACCACCCAAACGCTATCCCAAGCACTTTAATGATACCAATGGAAATCTTCTCAGCCAAGGCTGATTACACACTGGGTGAGGTGATATACTTATAGAGAACCCTATCATAGTCAAATATCATGAAGAAGACTGGAAATATTACACAGCAAATGTATTCACAGATAACAAGCCTTTTACTATTTAAGTTTAATGATAGCTATTTTATCTCATAGAGCTATCTGACTCACAAATATAATTTCAAGGGCAGACTCTAATGACCACAGATATATTCAATTCAAATAGTTTCTACTCTCACATTCCCACACCTTAAGCTCTTCTATTCCTTTAGCTTTTAATTTCTTACTTTGTGCTTGGAAATTTCAAAAACTCCCCTTTAAATGGTCACATGTTAAACAATGCCGCACTATTGCATTTTCTTCTCGCCAATGGCCAAACACATACGGAGTAACTCAGCAGGGCAGGCAGCATCTCTGAAGAGAAGGAATGTGTGACTTTTCAGGTCGAGATCCTTCTTCAGACTAGAGTCAGCAGAAAGGGAAATGAGAGATGGAGATGTAGAGCACATGAATGAAAGATAAGTAAAAAAGTAACGACGATAAAGGAAACAGACCATTGTTAGCTGTTTGCCAGGTGAGAACATGAAGGTGGGTGGGGGGGAGGAGCGAGAGGATGCAGGGGTTACGTGAAGTTAGATAAATCAAATTCATACCACTGGGTTGTAAGCTGCCTAAGCAAAATATGAAATGCTGATAATTCTTCAAGGCCACACCTCATGGATCATTGGGTCTTCTTCGTTAAAAATATTTCTAACGGGATATTTGGCCAGGCATGAGTCTAACCCTGCCACGTCTTGCAGTATATAGTGGATGAACAAGCATAGTTCAGATCCCGTTGAATCCAATCTAGAGAAGAGTTCACTGTACTTTGTTGAACAAATCCATGCTTTGGTAAATAGTGTACAGTCATGTCTCTGGAATACCATCTGGCAACCTTGTGCATCTCTGGCAAGTCAGGCCATGAGATAAAAAATGTTCAGTGCAGTTTTACAATGGTCAAGATAACTTTTTTAGCTTTGAACAGACAAGATAGGCTCAAATAGATTTTGTTTGCAAGGCTGTAAAGCTTGGCTGAAGATTTTACAAGGTAATTTTCTGAAATAATGCAGCTTTGATTCATGTTATTTATGATAAGTCCCATGACATATTAACAATCAGACCACAATATTCACCAAAGAATATTGAATAATGGAATGAGGACTATTCTATCTTCTACAGCCCAATGTAATGTTTGGTTGAGTCCCTCTAGCAGCCAAAATTTATATTTTAACCCTAATATCGTCAGAATTATTCCTGACAATGTGAGGCTTGGTGGGTTGAAGAAGATAGAATAATGTTTTTTTTTAAATTTGGTGAATTACATTAGGATAGAGAACCATTGTGGATAATGGTAACAAGATGGTTCAGAAGATTGATTGGTTACATTCAGTGGTATTTTATTATGGGCAATGGAGATTGTGTAATTTCTTCAACATATCCTGTAGAATCTCGAGAAATAGGTTTCAACGTGATGAAAATATCATGATGCTCATCGATGTGCATTACTTGTCAAAACAACGATGGATTTAAAAAGTCCAAAGGATTGCCAGACATGCTAACAGGACTTGGGTGGCATGGTGCCTAATGCTGCCTAATGCCCCTGTCCCACTTAGGAAACCTGAACGGAAACCTCTGGAGACTTTGCGCCCTACCCAAGGTTTCCGTGCGGTTGGTTCTCGGAGGTTTTTGTCAGTATCCCTAATGGTCGAAAGTGGTTTCCGTTTTAAAAATCGGTAATTTTATAGTCGAAGCCGGTTGCGATGCTAGTTGAAGGTGGTTGCCGGAGAACAAAAACCTCCGGGAACCGCACGGAAACCTTGGGTGGGGCACAAAGTCTCTAGAGGTTTCCGTTCAGGTTTCCTAAGTGGGACAGGGGTATTACAGCGCCAGAGACCCAGGTTCGATCCTGATTATGGGTGCTGTCTGTATGGAGTTTGTACATTCTCCCGTGACCGGGTGGGTTTTCTCCGAGATCTTCGGTTTCCTCCCACACTCCAAAAACATACCGGTTTGAAGGTCAATTGGCTTGATATAAATGTAAAATTGTCCCTAGTGTGTGCAGCATAGTGTTACGTACGGGGATCACTGGTCTTATAGAAACTTACAAAATTCTTAAGGGGTTGGACAGGCTAGATGCAGGAAGATTGTTCCTGATGTTGGGGAAGTCCAGGACAAGGGGTCACAGCTTAAGGATAAGGGGGAAATCCTTTAAGACCGAGATGAGAAAGACTTTTTTCACACAGAGAGTGGTGAGTCTCTGGAACTCTCTGCCACAGAGGGTAGTTGAGGCCAGTTCATTGGCTATATTTAAGAGTGAGTTGGATGTGGCCCTTGTGGCTAAGGGGATCAGAGGGTATGGAGAGAAGGCAGGTACGGGATACTGAGTTGGATGATCAGCCATGATCATATTGAATGGCGGTGCAGGCTCGAAGGGCTGAATGGCCTACTCCTGCACCTAATTTCTATGTTTCTATGTTTCTATGTTTCAGTGTGGACTTGGTGGGCTGAAGGGCTTGTTTCCATGCTAACTTAATCAAACTAAGCTGGCAGAACGTGTGAGAGAATTTCAAAACCAAATAAAAGTTATAATCATTCAGACTTTGTGGTTAACTGCAGAACCATTCACATTTATCATACCGTGAAATTGACAGTACCTAAAGGATTTCCTCACGTTCATAGTTTTGTTAGGAAACCTGGTGTTGCAGTCATGACTTCTCTGCTGCTCTGCAGCATGGGCTATTTTGCACTTTTCTTCATTTAAAAGGAAAATGAAGTGAATTAATGACAATATCAGTTATTGACAAACTATCATGGTAACTGTTTCCATTTTGTCAAATGATATGTGAGTGAGTCTCGAGGGACATATGAAGCCATAACTGCGACGTAGCAACTTTACTAGACCTGACAAAACCAGTTATGTAGAACCATAGAAAATAGGTGCAGGAGGAAGCCATTCGGCCCTTTGAGCCAGCACCGCCATTCATTGTGATCATGGCTGATCGTCCCCAATCAATAACCCGTGCCTGCCTTCTCCACATATCCCTTGATTCCACTAGCTCCTAGAGCTCTATCTAACTTTCTCTTAAATCCATCCAGTGATTTGGCCTCCACTGCCCTCTGTGGCAGGGAATTCCACAAATTCACCACTCTCTGGGTGAAAACGTTTTTTCTCACCTCAGTCTTAAATGACCTCCCCTTTATTCTAAGACTGTGGCCCCCCGGTTCTGGGCTCGCCCAACATTGGGAACATTTTTCCTGCATCTAGCTTGTCCTTTTATAATTTTACATGTTTCTATAAGATCCTCCCTCATCCTTCTAAACTCCAGTGAATACAAGCCTAGTCTTTTCAATCTTTCCTCATATGACAGACCCGCCATCCCAGGGATCAATCTCGTGAACCTACGCTGCACTGCCTCAATCACAAGGATGTCTTTCCTCAAATTAGGAGACCAAAACTGTACACAATACTCCAGATGTGGTCTCACCAGAGCCCCGTACAACTGCAGAAGAACCTATTTACTCCTCTACTGAAATCCTCTTGTTATGAAGGCCAACATTCATTTAGCTTAAAGTGCACATTGTCATATTTTAATAAAGGTCATTTTTACATATTTTGGTTTCACCATGTAGAAATTACAGCTGTGTTTATACATAGTCCCCCCCATTTCAGGGCACCATGATGTTTGGGACACATGCCTTCACAGGTGTTTGTAATTGCTCAGGTGTGTTCAATTACCACCTTAATGCAGGTATAAGGGGAGCTCTTAGTACCTAGTATTTCCTCCTGTCTTTCCATCACCTTCGGAAACTTTTATTGCTGTTTATCAACATGAGGACCAAAGTTGTGCCAATGAAAGTCAAAGAAGCCATTTTGACACAGAGAAACAAGAATAAAACTGTTAGAGACATGAGCCAAACCTTAGGCTTGCCAAAATCAACTGTTTGGAACATCATTAAGAAGAAAGAGAGCACTGGTGAGCTTACTAATCGCAAAGGGACTGGCGGGCCAAGTAGACCTCAACAGCTGATGACAGAAGAATTCTCTCTGTAATAAAGGAAAAAAAATCCAAACATCTGTCCGATAGATCAGAAACACTCTTCTGGAGTTGGGTGTGGATTTGTCAAAGACCACTGTCCGCAGAAGACTTCATGAACAGAAATACAGAGGCTACACTGCAAGATTCAAACCACTGGTTAGCTGCAAAAAAAAAGGATAGCTGGGTTACAATTTGCCAACAAGTACTTAAAAGAGCAAACGCAGTTCCAAAAAAAGGTATTGTGGACAGATGGGACGAAGATTAACTTATATCAGAGTGATGGTAAGAGCAAAGTATTGTGGAGAGAAGGAACTGCCCAAGATCCAAAGCATACCACCTCATCTGTGAAACACGGTGGTGGGGGTGTTATGGCCTGGGCATGTATGGCTGCTGAAGGTACTGGCTCACTTATCTTTATTGATAATACAACTGCTGCTGGTGGTAGCATAATGAATTCTGAAGTGTATAGACACATCCTATCTGCTCAAGTTCAAACAAATGCCTCAAAACTCTTTGGTTGGTGGTTCTTTCTACAGCAAGGCAATGATCCCAAACATACTGCTAAAGCAATAAAGGAGTTTTTCAAAGCTAAAAAATTGTCAATTCTTGAGTGGCTGTCAACTATCCAATCTGAACCCAATTGAGCATGCCTTTTATATGCTGAAGAGGAAACTGAAGGGGACTAGCCCGCAAAACAAGCATAAGCTAAAGATGGCTGCAATGTAGGCCTGGCAGAGCCTCACCAGAGAAGACACCCAGCAACTGGTGATGTCCATGAATCACAGACTTCAAGCAGTCATTGCATGCAAAGGATATGCAACAAAATACTAAATATGACTACTTTCATTTACACAACATTGCTGTGTCCCAAATATTATGGTGCCCTGAAATGGGGGGACTATGTTTATTTTTACACGGTGAAACCAAAATGTATAAAAACGGCCTTTAATAAAATCTGACAATGTGCACTTTAACCACAGTTGATTTTTTTTTCTATTACAAATCTCAAATTGTGAAGTACAGAGGCAAATAAATAAATGGTGGGTCTTTGTCCATGCATTCTGGAGTGCACTGTAAGAAACCAAAGGATTAGCCACTCATTCTGCTTATGGGATCATTGTTGCTGGATGCCATGATCCTTTTGACCTGATGTTTGACAGCAATCTCTGTTGCAAAGGGTAAAGATGAGGCCACATATATAGCCAGCAATGTTTAAATTGGCTTCTGCTGTTATTTGCTGATGTTTCAACATGGTCAAGCTCATATTTCGCTTGGGCAGTTTTCAATCAAGCGGTATGAATATCAACTTCTCTAACTTCAAGTCACCATTGCTTTCGCCTCCTCTCCATCCCTCCCCATCCTAGTTCTCCGACCAGTCTGTCTGTCTTCCTAATTACATTTTATCTTGGTATGCTTCGGTGTCACCTTCCCCTAACCAACAATTATTTATTCTACATTTTTCTTGAACTTTGTCCCATTTGGCGTCTCATTTTCACACCTTAACCTTCCATATCTCTGCGTCTCCCTCTCCCTTGACTCTCAGTCTGAGGAAGGGTCTCAACCCAAAATTTCTGGAGGAACTCGGGCACCATCTCAGGAAGACACGGGTGACGTTTTGAAGAAGGGTCTGGACGCAAAACATCACCTATCCATGTCTTTCAGAGATGCTGTCTTACCTGCTGAGTCACTCCAGCACTTTGTGTTTCAATTGTTAAGAGCACCGTTTCAAAACTGGATACTTTGTGAAAGTAATCAAAGGAAAAATATATATTCAATGTTACATTTTTATGTCTTGATTTTTAACTGAAATCTTTTCTTTTCATTGTTGTTCAAACGTTAGAAGTATAATGAAAAATTGGATTACTTATTTTTGATTTATTCATTTTTTAAATATAGTAACAATGTATAGTGTTAATTGAAACCAAAAAAAGGCAAACAAATTGGGTAATTTCAAATGAACATCTTGAAATTCATTTAGGCTGTGGAAAAAGGGGACACATGAAAGATATCCTTCCTTTTATTAAAGAGTTCTAGGTGAACATAGCTCTTTGTTAAGTAATCGTTTGCATCCTGAACAAACATAATTTAATGGCCATTTTCTTGGAAAGAGAAATGGGGTAATTTATTTGCATTGAGACACTGTGCTCTTTATTTATTTAATCTCTGCACCCCTCCTCTGTGTGCATATTCCTTGTGTCAGCTTTCTTGAAGAATGGTCAGTGGCTTGCTAGCAATGCACAAGGTCTTCGTATTTGACTGCCTTAAGCCTATTTACTTACAAATGTATTCATTGTAGTATTTGTGCTTTTCAGAGCTGAAAGAAAATGAACCGAATTACTTTTTCTATTGGGATTGTCCTTAAAAATATCAGGCAATTTACTGTGATTCAACAACTCATTTCTTTGAATCGAAAGGCCAAAAAATTCAGTTTCCATGTACCAATAACAAGGACAAATGCTTGGAGCCAAATTTAGAATGTAAACCTAAGTAGGGCTTTATATAGCTTTGATTTATTAAATTGGAAAATTAACAAAAGTAGAGAGAAGGGGACAATAAGGTACAAAATATGTATGAGTGAATGTGGTATAATTATAGAACCCATCATCTGTACAGACCTTAAAACAAATAGATTGTAATGTGACTGCCAACAGCTAATGTATTTTTCATAACATAATATTTGCTATCCGTACCTTGGTAAAGTATTAACAAAAATGTTGGGCATGGTGGAAAGTATTCACCTATTCACTCTAATCCTTCTGTCTGCCATGGTTTTTTTTTCCAATTGCAGTCACCATTTCCATGCTGTCAGCACTTATTCAATCCATGGATGCTTAGAACGTAATGAATAACCACAATAAAGTGTTGGAAGAATTTACTTTAAAGGTTACTTTGCAATTATCCAGATCCTCCCAACTGCTATTGCAAGTGAGTTGTGAATGCTGTATTCCAAACTGTCTAATGTCATAATAAATGTCAACGAACAGGGGAAAAGTTTTATATTATTAACCTGCGTCACTTCTATAGAGCTTACGTGGGCCTCTACGTTGACCCAATGCAGGTAATGCAAATATTTGAACAAAGATATTTTTGCTAACATTGTACAACTACACACATTTTTCAGTGTGCAACTGGATGGAAGAGAAAGGTGTCACTACTTTTGTCAACAGCAAAACTACAAAAGAGCTCCGCACAGCAGGTTGAGTGCCGGGGTCCTAGGTTTGATCCTGACCTAGCGTGCTGTCTCAGTGGAGTTTGTATGATCTCCCTATGACTGTGTGGGTTTGCTCCAGGTGCTCTGGTTTCATCCTACATCCCAAAGACTCTTGGATTTGTAGATGAATTAACCTCTGTAAATTACCCCTATAATTAACGGATTGGATGCAAAAGTGATATAACACAGAACTAGTGTGAAAAGATGATGGTCAGTATGGACGGAAGGGTCTGTTTCTATGCTGCATCTTTCAATCAATCAGTCAATCAATAAATGCATATTGCAGATAGACACAAAATGCTTGAGTATCTTAGCAGGACAGGCAGCATCTCTGGAGAGAAGGAATGGGTGACGTTTTGGGTCGAGACCCTTCTTCAGATGGAAAATAACGGGAAAGGGAAACTAGAGATATATTCGATGATGTAGAGAGCTAAAGAACAATGAATAAAAGATATGCAAAAAAGTAACAATGATAAATGAAACGGGCCCTTGTTAGCTGAGTAGCATCTGCAGCTCCTTCCTAAACAAAAAATGCATATCCATGGGTATGAGTTGATAATTAAATGTGTTTCAATTCCCACTGGGGTCAAGGAAAGAGTGTTCACGTCGTGGCCCTGTTTCCACCAATCTTTCCACCACCACGCACAAGACAGACACCATTGTGCAGATGCCGAGAAGTGGTTTCATCTCTGGCTGAACAACTTCTAATCTTGTATATGGACTCGATAAGAAGAAGAAGAAGAATTCCCACTAATTAATTAAAATGATTGTAAGTGAGAAACCCTTTCATCTGCATTTTCTTTTACCTAATAAAACAAGATGATCCTGGCTGCCCCCAGGCTTTTCGATGCAGTTCCTCACCTAGTTAAGTGGCTTCGAGACTGGAAACTTATCTCCTTGATAAACACCAGGTACGGTAATCTTGCCTGTGGGATGTGGGCTCTTAGATTTCTTTGGAATTCCCAGTTGAAATAGTCAGGTGAAGTCTGTCTAGACACTTTTACATCTCATACAACTTGCAAACATCAATGCAATCTTATCTAGATATTATGAAAGAATCTTTTAATATATTATGTTGATTGGGTCAAAAATAAGTTACCTGTCTAGACCTGCAGCCTATTGCTTGCTTGCACTCAGTTCTGTCTAAAGGTGTATTCCACAGCTGCCATGTATTACTCCACAAAATGTTTAATTCATGGTTGAACTGTCAAGGTCATTGGCAGCACACTCACCTGAGTCACAATATAGTGGGCTCAAATCCCAAAGGAGTACATGATCACATAATCTCAGCTGCACTCGGGTGTAACAGTGAAGGAACGTTGAACTGAGGAGGGGACATCAATTTGATATGTTAAGCTAAAGCCCCATCTGAAAGTTCAGTTTAATGTGAAAGAATCCACGTGCATCTTTTGAAGATAAGCAGGGAATTCTCCTGTTGCTCGAACCAGTATATATTCATCAATTAATATATGTAAACCAGACTAATTTCTCATTTATTTCAATGTATTTTGTGGGCTCTTTCTGTGTGCAGATTGGCTTATTAATATACCGAAATTAGACAAAAAATGCTGGAGTAACTCTGTGGGACAGTCAGCATCTCTGAATAGAAGAATGGGTGAGGTTTTGGGTTGAGACCCTTCTTCAGACTGAGACAGAAGAGAGAGAGAGAGAGTTACAGAGATAAGTAATTGTAAGATCCAAAGAGATGCAGATCGAGGAAAATAGTAAGATTAAATGAGAACTTACCAGTTTTGAAGTTTGATCTTTATTTTATGAGGAGTTACGATGAGGGATTACGTGAAGAAGCCCCGCCAGAGCGCCTGCGCGTCAATCTTCAAAGCAGCGGTATGCAATCACAGTAACTACAGTCAAAGTGATATAGTACGACTCAGAAGACTAGAACGATCAGATGATCTTTGTGATTATGAGGGCCGGGAGTGGAGGGCATGTAATCCCTCATCGTAACTCCTCATAAAATAAAGATCAAACTTCAAACTGGCAAGTTCTCATTTAATCTTACTATTTTACTTCGGAGTCATGTGAGTGATTCCGTGAAGATTTCAAAGCTGTGTGATTTCATGCCGTAGATACAGTTCCATACGACACACTGCTTCGGTTGACACAGGATAAACAAATAATGTATTGAACATTGTTTAAACTATACAATGAGCGTCTTGAACCATAAAAGAACAGTAATAACCCCTCTTTCACAGGGGAAATTGCAAAGGAGAACTCAAACAGAATCCAAAACAGCATGCCCAAACCCTTCCATTGCGAGGCCAAGTTTATCATAAATCGTGAAAAAGGTTCCTTCACTGGACCATCCTGCGGTGAGGATTTGGTCTAAAGGCATGTCCCGTGCCTTTGCTGTGTACGTTGATGCCGCCCTGGTAGAGTGAGATTTAAACACATCAGTGTCCACTCCAGCATAATGCAAACCTGTTTCGGCCATCTAGACATAGTTTGTACTCCCACCTTTGTATGAGGTTTTTTTGTGGCTGATGACCATCGCTGTTTCAGAGCCTCTGAGACTCTTGATGACCTTGACATACTGACTCGGGTGCGTAAAGACACAGTCTCATGTCAATGGGGTATACTTTAAGCTTATTTTGATTCCAGCCATCCCTGGCCTGCTTTGTTTGATTAGATCATATACATAAAACGTAATATTATCTACAGAAGAATGCATGCTGTCCAGTCGTAACTTTTACAATATCTGGACCCATTGTGCTGACACTAGCACCATGAACATGACCACTTTGAGCGTTCACTTCTGGAAAGGCAGAGATGTAATTGGAGCCCATTGCCGAAGCAGTGTGAGAACTATGGTCACATCCCAGATTTCTGTATATCTAGGTCTGGGAGGGTTTTTGTTATAATACCATTCATGAATCGTGCCACCAATAGATGAGATCAGACAGTGTTGTCCGGACCCTTGCCCTAAATAGGAGGACAAAGCACTTCGAGCACTATTAATGGCACTATAGCTTAACTGCTCGTCAAAATGCAATGTAGCAAGGAACTGCAATACAACCGGTATACCTGCAGTATGAAAAGATATATTTGACTGTAAACAGAACATCTCCCATTTCCTAATATGAGATACATATCGTTTTTTAGTACTATCTCTCCAGGCCACTGTAATTACACCCACGGTCCTACTCGATAGTCCAGTTCCTGGGAAAGTCTGGTCAGAAGATACAAATCAACAGATTAATACAATCATGTAAAAGGTGACTCTCTCCTGTCCAAGGGTGAACCAACAAGTTGCTGCATTTGGGGATAATCATGAATGGCTGTGTCATCAGTCTCGGAACCAATGGGAACCATGGCTGTGTGGACCAGTCAGGAACTACCAAACGCCTAAAGCATAGTCGTGCTCTATTTTGGTGAGACATTGACTGATGAGGCAGAATGGGGGAAAAGTGTAAGAACGTACGTCCCCAATGTAGCGAGAATGCATCCACCGCTACTGCCCCTGGATCTGGGTCCCATGAGACATATTTAGGTAACTGGTGATTTAACCTGGATGCAACAGACCTATGCCTGGCAATCCATACCAGCTGACAATCATTTTGAAAACTTTTGGATTCAGCACCCATTCTGTGTTGTCATTGAATTTGCGTGACCTGATGTCTGCCATTTTCACGTTATCTCTACCTGGTAGGTAGATATCTGAGACCCAGATGTTTCTCGTAATGCACCAGTGCCAGATGAGGTTAGCCAGATTGTCACATAATAATGACCTAATTCCACCCATGTGATTGATATGCAACAGCTGTGGTATTGTCAATCTGAAGCTGCACATGCAAATCATGCATTGTTGAGCAGAATGCTTTTAGGCCATAGAATGCACACAGCAACTCTACGTAGTTTATCCCATGCCTCTGTAGAATTAATGCCTCTTCCACATTCCATCTGCCGCCACAGCTAGACTCAGTGTCAGTGGCTCCCCACCCCGAAGCACTCACATCAGTTTGTAAACTGAAGGTTATTGAGTCAGAATGTCTCTAGTAAATCGTGAGACATTAGTTATCCACACCACAACTTGGCGATAGCTGCGGCTGACAACTACATTGGTCTAATGAAATGACCTGCATGTTCTTTTAGTGCTTGTTGTTTAGCTCGTTGCACATTCTGATAGTGCAGAGGTCTGAACCGTACTGCAGGGAAAACCCGCCAGTAATTTACTAGTAACGCTGGTTACTCATCGGATGGAGGGTTGTTGTTCATCAACCAGATTTAATCAATGATGAACCCCAAATAGCCAATCATTCTAGATGGTACTAATTTGGATTTAATTAGATGGGTGAGGAACCTATTCTCTCAAACAGGTGTTTGGTAACTGAACACAATTCCTCAGCTGCTTCCTGTTTTACCTATGATCAGAAACATCATCCGTATGCCATTACAATGCGACTCTGAGCGCGGAGTAGCCCTGATACTGGTTTCAACAACTTTGTAAATAACCTAGGGCTGAGGTTAACCCATTGAGCAAAACTTTAAATTGCCACAGCTGTCTCATCCAACTAAATTTCAAGTATCTATAGTATTGGCACTGATTAAATGCATCTTTCAGATCTTATGGTTGCCATATAGCACCCTTTTGATACCAGTTGTTTAGCAGTACTGAAAGTTTCCGTTTTAAAAATGTTTATACTGGACCTAAGAGTCAAGTCTGGTTAGGTCCAGAATGACTCAACACCCACCATTGTCCTCTAGAGGATATATCCTGGACTAGTCCAGTACTTGTACCTCCATGGTTGCTGGATTCCTCGGTCTCCTGTCCCTGTTTGGGGTGTGCATTGGAGCGTGTCAACATTTTGGTCCCTAGATAAGGGACGTATCAGATATTAAACTGATAAGAACAGATGCTACACTTGATCTTAGCCAAAACCCGAAGAGCGATACGTGTAGCTGGGGTCGCCCGGCTTGGTCCTTGACCTGCACCATCATCTCTAGTTCAATTACACCTTCGCGTTTTGAAAGGGTATGGTTTTTGAGGCGGCATCCTGGTCTCGGGATGAGTTTTGATGAGGCCGATTGTTTTTGCCTCATTGTCCAGGTCTTTTCCTGGATATTAGAGGATCTGCGCAAGGCTGTGAACCGTGGGTTGAGCGCAGGCTTGATGGCTATTTTGTGAAGAATTAATGTTCAAAATGGGCATTACACAGCAGGGTCCATATCCTGCTGTGTTTTGATAGTGGTGCCCTTGTACCATTTGCCCAAACGCCATTATTCCTGCTCCAACCAGTTTTTAGGACTTTCTGCAGCCTCAACTCATGCGCCCTCATGATGAGCCCCTTTAGAGCGATGCACAGTTAACATATGTCTGATCTCTCTTGCAATCCTTCCTCCATTATGGAGTCCTGGAGCTGGTGAGAGGCCATATAATTAAATTGCTGGCCAGATTGTCATCCATGACATCGCCAGCTCCCGCCGGTACGGCAAATTTGCTGGCCACATCCAGCAACACCTGGAGCACAGCTCATGTGCTTTGTATGCACATAAACAGTGACACCAAACTTCAGGGTCATATTCATACTGCCCTGGCTCTCCCGACTCATGCTCACTGGAGGTATCATGCAGCCCTTAAAAAGGCGCTGCTGTTATGGGTCCCCATGCAGACTTGTAGGCATATTATCCTTCATACGTGTACAGCTCTTTTGCTATACGGACCTCTGCTAGAGGTTGCTAAAAGCTGCTGTGGGACCTGGGGTATAAAACCCCAGCTGGAACACCTCCTGGTTGATCATTTTATCTATGAGGTGTTCCATGTTGTCCAGACGTCCCCACCTTTATTTTTGGAAAGGGGAAAGTCTTTCTGGCCTGACTCAGAGTTGACGGGCCTGGACAACTTACTCTTGGCCTGCCTCCCGACAGGAGTGGCCACAGTGCTCTGAAGCACCGGAGTTGCTGCCGCTGGCTGAACTGCTGGCGGCTCTAAAGTCGGCGTCTCAAAGCTGGCGTACACCCGCTGACCGCGGCCCCACGGGTAAGTTTACTTTATAGGCGCCACACTCGCTTTATTTTCACTGTTTACTATTTTTTCCCTTAGGAAGTGTCCCTGCTGGCTCCTGCAACCAGCCTTACGGGACCTAGTAAACCGCTGCAAGTTTAAAGCACTTACCTGCGGTGTTTTACTTACCACTGGTGGAGCTGCGCTCTCCAGCCTGTCGGTGCGCCAAACGCGTTTGACGTAATGACGCGCAGGCGCTCTGGCGGGGCTTCTTCACGGAATCACTCACATGACTCCAAAGTAAAATGTAGAATAGGCCATTGTTAGCTGGGAGAAGGTGACAACAAACCAGACAGAGATACAATGTAATCAGAGGGGCAATCAGACTGGTCAGAGAATTGAGAAGGGGGGGTGGGGGTGGAGAGAGAGGGAAAGCAAGGGTTATTTGAAGTTGGAGAAGTCAATATTCATACCGCTAGGTGTAAGCTTATTAATATCTGCAAGTCAGCATGATTAACTACTAAAAAATAAAAAGACACAACGTGCTGGAGTAACTCAACGGGTCAGGCAGTATCTATGGAGACCATGGATGCGTAACCTTTCAGGTTAGGACCCTTCTTCAGCTTGAAGAGGTGTTGAAAAACGTCACCTAATCATGTTCTCCAGAGATGCTGCCAGACCCACTGAGTCACTCCAGCACTGTGGGGTTTTTTTTGTAAGCTTGCACCTGTAGTTCCTTGTTTCTTGATTGACTATAAAGCCATTTGGAATGCTTTGAGAACACATGGCACATGAAAACAAAACACATTTACTTTCATTCTTTCCTCGCCATTTAGAATTATTGGGGCAAAATAACAGTAGAAAAAAAACCCACAATCATTCAAACATAGAATCATATTATAATAGAATTGTAGATTAGTGCAGCACACAATTTCAGCCCATCGCATCCATGCCAACTATGATGTCGATCTATACTAATCCCATATTCAATTTTGGAATAAAATGGTAAGTGCAGGAAATTTCTGGCAGATCAGGCATTAACTTGTGAGCAGAGGAATATTTCAACGTAATAATCTATCAGCTGAGTATGTCCACCAACCATTGTTTTACTTTACATTTTCATTACTTGTGTTTCAGTGTTTTTCTTTGGAGCTTTAAAGTATGGAATTGATACTGAAAATAGAGAACATACTCTATCATTCTGCCTCACTTTCTTGCCAAGTGCTTGAACTGCGATGCAATAAATTCCGCTTGAATTATTTTGGAAAATTGCAATTATACATTCTATGTTCTGTAAATGTACTTTTGAGGACCTGGAACATTTGAATTAAATGAAATGGCCAACATGATGAAGTGCCATGATCCCAGGTTTATGTTTAATTACATTAACCCATCTGGACTAAATATGTTGTGTGAGTCAGGTAAATAAAATGAACATGATATATTCAACTGTGTTCCTAAGATAACAATTTAAGATCCCCAAAATATATGCAGTCAATGATACATCAGTAAAATATTTTATGTGGAGAAATGGGGAACTACCGACTCACTTAGACTTTTTAAATCAGAATTGATAGAAACATAAAAATTAGGTGCAGAAGCAGGCCATTCGGCCTTTGAGCCTGCACCGCCATTCAATATGATCATGGCTGATCATCCAACTCAGTATCCTGTACCTGCCTTCTCTCCATACCCCCTGATCCCTTCAGCCACAAGGGCCACATCCAACTCCCTCTTAAATATGGCCAACAAACTGGCCTCAACTACCTTCTGTGGCAGAGAATTCCACAGATTCACCACTCTCTGTGTGAAAAACGATTTTCTCATCTCGGTCCTAAAAGACTTCCCCCTTATCCTTAAACTGTGACCCCTTGTCCTGGACTCCCCCTATACAGTAAACCCTTGTTACCATAGAGGGCCATGGGGGGGGGGGGGGGAGAGAATTGTGGCCGAAATTTCAGATTGTTCGTTATTACTGAGTAAGCTACTATGTAGATGAAACAAAGAACAGCAGATAATAGTTAATACACACAAGGACACAAAGTGCTGGAGTAACTCAGTGAATCAGGCAGTATTGCTGGAGAACATGGATAGGTGACATCAGAACCCTGCTTCAGACTGACTCAGTGTGCTGAACTACTCCAGGCTTTTGTGTCATTTCACCTTATAACTAGGTGCCGATGCTGCTGGCCTGCAGCGGGGAGCCTGTCTACACCAGTCTGGTTCACGCAGCTCTCGTTGAAGACCCTGGTCGGCAGTGCTTTCTTGAGGCCGCTGCCAGCGACAGGACGCGCTCAGTCACCCTGGGGTTCCCTCCGCTCCCACCTCGAGTATGTTGGTGACTCTGGGGGAGAAGGAGGAGGAGGAGGCAGCGGTGGAGAGCGGGAAGAGGCTGAGCGGAAAGAGAGACGGGAGAAGGTGGAGGTGGAGCATTACCTACAGTTTCCTTCCAAGCCACATCCCATCTGTTGGGCAGAGGTTCAGAAGCCTGTAGTCCCACACCACCAGGTTCAGGAACATCCACTTTCCTACAACTATCAGGTCCTTGAGTCAACCTGCATGACCCTATCCTACCTCAGCAAAGCAACACTAAGTGCCACGTCTTACACAACCATGAATTTGTTTTCTAATTGTGTATTTTTGTATTCGTGTCTTGTTTCTTTTTTTTTTGCATTATCTTTTTTTGGAGAATTTACATGTAATTTATGTGCAATTGCTATTGTCTATATATGTTGTCTCTGTATCTGTGATGCTGCTGCAAGCAAGGCTTTCATTGCACTTGTACCTCACCATACTTGTATATATGGCAATAAACTCGACTTAACTTCAGTTCAGTTTAGTTTAATGTCACGTGTACTGAGTGAAAAGCTTTTGTTGCGTGCTAACCAGTCAGCGGAAAGACAAAATATGATTCCAATCGAGCCATTTATGGTGTATCGATGCATGATATGGGAATAATGTTTAGTGCAAGGTAAAGCCAGCAAAGTCCGATCAAGGAAGGTCTGAGGATCACCAATGAGGTGGATAGTAGTTCATTACTGCTCTCTGGTTATGGTAGAAGGATTCAGTTGCCTGATAACTTGAGTTGACCCGATGCCAGATCAGGATGCATATTGCCATTCAGTCATCGACTCCAGGTACAACTTCTGGAGAACGCAACTCAACAACGTTTTGAAAGAATTTTCTCTAGAATTGTAGCTATTTCATGGCTTGTTGTCACATATTTAAGGGCAATTAGGAATGTGTAGTAAATGCTGCCCTTGCTGGCAATGTAGTTACTAGAAGTGAATACATAAAACACAAACACAGTTGTAAGAGTAGCTTTTAATACTTTCACTATCCCAAATATTATTAGAACATTGAGTCATAGAGCATGGCAACTACAGCCCAATTGGCCCATGACGATCAACATGTCCCATCTGCACTAGTTCCACCTACCTGCATTTGGCCCATATCCCACTAAACCTATCCTGTCCATGAACCTGTCCAAATGTTAAATATTGTGATAGTACCTACCTCCTCTGGAAACGCATTCCATACACCTACCACCCTTTGTGCAAAATGGTTGCCTCTCTGTTTCCTCTTGAATTTTTTCCTCCTTACCTTAAACCCAAGTCCTCTGGTTCTCGATTCCCCTACTCTGGGTAAAAGACTGTCCATTTACCCTATCTATTCCTCCCATAATCTTGCAGCCACTATAAGATCCTCCATATCCTCCGACACTTCAAGGAATAAAGTCCTAGCCCACTATAGTTGAGGCCCTGGCAACATCCTTGTAAATCTTTCCTGCACCCTTTCTAGCTTAACAAATATAACAGGGTACTTCCTATAACAGGGTGACCAAAACTGAACACAATACTTTAAATGTGGCCTCACCAATGTCTTGTACGACTGTAACATGACCTCCCACCTTTTGTACTCAATGCTCTGACTGATGAATGTCAATGTGCTGAAAGCTTTCTTGACCACCGTATCTACTTGTGACACCACTTTCAAAACATGCCAAAACATCAGATTTAGAGTCTGCCTTAATTAAGCAAAGCCATAAGTTCAAATTCATCTCCCTCATCGTCGCTGAGAATGAAAAAAAGCTCCCTGAGGTGCTGCATGATGAGCATCAAACAATTCCCAGGAATCTTCAGAAGCTGCTCTCTAATCACCAATGCACTGCAGTATTACGTTTTCTCAGTATTTATCATCAGAGTTATGGTCCTTGAACTACTTCGGTGACTGAACGATGTGCAAACCAGCAGTGTATCGTTGGCCAAAGATTGTAATCTGTTGAGACCCCTCCTCCTATCCTCCTAAAGATGGATAACATCTCGTGCCCCAAGATATTGTGTTCTGTGGCGTGCCTTGAGCAATCTCTGTGGCAAGTACAAAGGGAAGGATCGGTTGTATGTCTTGCTTTAGATTGTCCCCACTGGGTACAGTAACCACAGGGGAGAAGGTTGGCAGGAGGAAGAGGTGGAGAATGTTAGTTTGTTGACTGAAATGGATGAAACCAAGACTTCATTGATTGGCTCATCTGAATTGGGGAAAGGGTAAAATCAGCTGTTTGGACCGGAAGTCAGCTCAATGCAGATGGTGAGAATGGTGATAAACTGAATTGGATTGAATTGAACTGATATGAATATAGTTTGGGCCTGAAGAAGGGTCCCGACCAGAAACGTCACCCATTCCTTCTCTCCAGAGATGCTGCCTGCCCGCTGAGTTACTCTAGCTTTTTGTCCATCTTATATAGTTTGGAAATTGTTTGTAACTGATCTGCATCATCATCACATCGTCATGCAGATATCAACCCTTCTAAAATGTAATTATTTACTTATAAGGAAGGAGAAACTATTCATTGGTCTGGTACATCAAGTTCAACTACTTCTGCCCACACTCCCAGGTTTCTTTTGGTGCTTGATGTACTGAGCATTTAACCTGGATATAATCACACAATGGGTGAATCATTAACTGCTAGTAATTACAGTGGCCACTAATGATGTAATGGAAAATATAACAGCACTTCACTTGGCTGAGAGATTATAGGCACCAGATCACAGGAAACTAAACTACCAAAGTAACATCAGAATGTAGTATTGATGCCTGCTGGTGGTCTCCATGCCCGTAATGTAGATAGATGGTTGGTAAAACTGAGGAGTCAATTAGATTCTTTGGCAAAGGTCTGCTGGAAAAATATGATAGACAACAGGTGCAGGAGTAGGCCATTTGGCCTTTCGAGCCAGTACCGCCATCCAATGTGATCATGGCTGATTATCCCCAATCTGTACCCCATTCCTGCCTTCTCCCCATACCCCCTGGCTCTGCTATTATTAAGCCTATCTAGCTTAATAATATGAGATACCCTCTCATCCTTCTAAACTCCAGAGTGTACAAGCCCAGCTGCTCCATTCTCTCAGCATATGACAGTCCCGCCATCCTTGGAGTTAACCTTGTAAACCTACGCTGCACACCCTCAATAGCAAGAATGTCCTTCTTGCTAGGAGGGATAGTAGGGAATGGCATTCCATAGATACTCGGGACAGCAGCGTGCATGGATTCAAGAATAGTAATGGCTTCCAAATACAAATTTCCTTGACAAATCCTTTGCCACTAAAAGTTAACATGACCACGTTCCAGAACGTTAATAGAACACACATAGAACAGAGAACAGTAGAGCGCAGGAACAGGCCATTCAGCACACGATGTCCATGCCAAAGTTGATGCCAAGATCAACTAATCTCATCTGCACATGATCCATATAGCTCCATAACCTGCACATCCATGTGCCTATCTAAATGCCTCTTAAACATCCTTGTTGTATCTGCCTCCACCACCCCTGGCATTCCAGGCACCCATCATCAAAGCCAAAATCATCAAAGACCCACATCATCCTGGCCACACACTCATTTCACCATGGCCATCAGGAAGAAGGTGCAGGAGCCTGAAAACTGTAACGTCCAGGTTTAGGAACAGCTTCTCCTCTACAGCCATCAGGCTATTAAACACAACAACGAATAAGCTCTGAGCTCTGAACTGCAAAAGACTATTATTACTGCACTATATTTGTTATTTATTGAACTTTTTTTTTCTCTTCCCCCGTTATGTACTATGTTTACATATTCACATATTCTGTTGTGCTGCAGCAAGAAGAATTTGGGGTGGAAGATTGCAATCTTCACGTGGTCAGCCCCGTTTCGACAAATGCAATCAACCCAGCGTGCAAAATCAAATAAGATCAAATAGATCAAGTTGTTCTACAACTTTAAGCTGTGCACGCCATACGCACGAAGAAGAAGTGAGAATTTCATTGTCCCATCCGGGACATATGACAATAAAACACTCTTGACTCTTGACCCTCTGTATAATAAAAGTAACCCACAATTCTCATTTAAACTTTGCCCGTTTCACCTTACAATTATATCCTCTAGTCTTTCACATTTCCAACCAGGGAAAAAGATTCTGACTCTCTACCACATCTATGCCTTCCATACTTTTAAGTACTAAGATCAGGTCTCCCCTCAACCTCCGGTCTTCCAAAACAATCCAAGTCTGTCCATCCTCTCCTTATATCTAATACCCTGTAATTCAAGCAACTGATCATATTCAGGAGCCCACAGAGGTTGTATGCAGCACATCGGGCTGCAATTAATAGTGGTGACCACAACTGTCTCCCTCATCGAGGTTATCCCCTTTCAAACCACTCCAAATCTAACTTCTGAAGACTGAGCTTGGAATCCTTAACAATAAGATGAAAAGAAAAGTTAGTAGTTGTTCTATCTGGTATGTTACGTGATTTTTGAATCCCATTATGATCCCAGTTGCTCAATGACTACTTAGAAATTCCAGCTTCCACCTGCAAACCTTTCATCTCTGAGTGAGCTACATGTGGAAGTAATGATGAGGAGCAATAATAAACTGAAAATGTACTCTGATTAATCAATGCCTAGTATTTATCATTATAAGAACGCCCTTTGCAATACACTTGGTTTGATAATCATATTTTTATTAAATTGAACCAAAATGATCAACAAGATTTTTTTTACATTGTGGTAAGTTTTTGATAACAATTTGAGGTACAGTAGGTTACTTCACCGCATAGTTAGTTACCATGAATATTGACTTCTCTAACTTCAAGTAACCCTTGTTTCCCTCTCTCTCCATCCCTCCCCCTTCCCAGTTCTCCGACCAGTCTGACTATTCCTGATTACGTTTTATCTCAGTTTGTTTTGTTGTCACGAGATCCATTTATTTGTCACATGTACCCAATTGGTACAGTGAAATGTGTGGTCTCCATACAGCCATACGAATAGAAAAGAGCACAGAACACGATAGTCTTTAACATAGATATCCCCACACAGTGGAATCAAAGTTTCCCTCTGTGAGGGAAGGCATCAAAGTTCAGTCATCCTCCACTGTTGTCCTCTGTTGTTCACCCGTTTCGGGGGCCTCCGAACCCTTCGTTGTAGCCGCTACGGGCGGCCCTCTCGCCGGGATGATGGAACTCCAAAGTCGGAACGAGAAAACAACCTCAGCAGCTTGGACCTCCGAATCAGCCACTTCCTACTGGAGTCCGCGGCTCCCGAAGTCCACAGGAGCTGGGCGGAGATTCACGCTGGGAGCCCTCGGCAAAAGGTCCCAGGACTCCGTGATGTTGAAGTCATCGCCATCCGCGCTGGAAGCTCTACAAACCCCAGCTCCTCGATGTTGAAGCAGCAGGCACAACACTCCGGAGCTTCAAACCGTGATCCAGGTAAGGCTGCGCCCGCTCCATGGTCAATCCTATGCTGCGTCGCCGCTTAAGCTTTGGCCGGTCCCCGGCAGGAAAGGCCGCACCAATCCAGTTGGTAGGCCGCGAGGAGGGGGGCGAGGACACGACTTGGAGAATAGTCGCATCCTCGCTATGAAGTGACTGGGAAACAGTTTCCCCCTTACCTACCCCCCTCCCCCACATAAAATGCTAAAGAAACCTCCAAAACATACTTCAATACACCTTCTCCGAGCTAACATTGATCTATTCTGCATTTTCTTTGATCTCATCTCTTTTGCTGTCGCATTTTCACACACATTACCCTTCCTTATCTCTGTGTCTCTCAGTCTGAAGAAGAGTCTCAAACTGAAACGTCACCCATTCCTTCTCTCCAGAGACGCTGCTTGTCCCGCAGAGTCACTCCATCATTTTATGCCTATATATGGTGAGTTAACCCTTGTATAAACTGCCTGTGATCTGACAATGAGATATTAAATTGTTTGGTGGAGAGAAGCAAGCCATTCTGCGCACAGTTAGGTATCTGTTATGCACTTTATAAAACGCCTCTGCTTGCTGGGGTCAAGGCAGACTATAAAAAATGCAAAAAGTGAGAGGAAGTTTTTTCCGTGCATTCAAGACACAATGGAGGAAATATTGTAAAAATGGTGGAGCATTCCTCTACTCGCATCACATGAATAGTTATCTGCCGGCGCCCCCCTTCTTTATCCATTGGTGTGCTTGCTGTGTCACTAGTGACTAAGCTTCACCCAACCACCTCATGTCCAGACCCACAACTTGCAACCAAAGGCTTCCCATCCTCCAGATAAGAACAGACAATATGCTTCAAGGAATTTATCTAGCATGCATGAATGTCCCAATGTGCAAAATGCACACAACACTACTAGCACTGGGTCAGTTCTGCAGATGTGAATGAGACTGTCAGAAGAAGTTAACAGCTATCATCGGCCTTGCTCACACAAATTGTTTTGAAAAGCAGAAGTTTCCGAAGTGGCAATCATGAATCAACTCTATTGCACCACATCTGCAGACACATTTGATTTATATTTAAACTTTTGGATCACTGAGCTAAAATTAATAGACTTGGACAAATATGTATAAATTTCTTATTGTGTAAACAGTTTACTTAGTTTTCGCGGCACTATAGAATTAATGATGATTTTTCAAGAATTTTAAGGGACACTGGGCAATCTCATGTCTGTCGCATAAATTATGATCGTTTCTCAAAAGCGCAATACTATACACACACTATATAGATTATGGCTACTCCCAGGTATATTTATGTCTAACGAGTGAAGCCAAGTCTAGTATGTACATTATCATTCTGGTCCTCACTACAGTTCCTGGACACTTTACCCACTTACTGTAGATACAATCTAGGAAACTGGGTTCATTCCTGACCTGAGGTTTTCACTGCATGGAGTTTGCACGTTTACCCTGTGATCACGTGACTTTCCTCTGGGAAATGCACTCCCCTCCCAAATCCAAAAGTGGTGGGATTGCCAGGTGAATCGGCCACTGTAAACTCCATCTGCTGTAGTGAGGTGGCAGGAGGACCAGGGAAGTTGATAGTTGAGCTTATAGGACTTGATATTACAATCCCTACTATAATTGGCACCTTCTTACTATCTTGAGTGGGGGTAGGGGTAAAAACGTCATTGGGGTCATCAGGTGGGCTCCCCCCTTCCTTGGTGTTTCGTTGACAGGCCCACGACACCTCCAGAGGGCGCAACAGCAACACCTGGCGTCCCAGGTGCACTCCCCTCCATTTTACCCCTCTTGCTGGTCATTTTGAAGCCCAGTTGCAGTCCTTGCCCTTCAACCACAGCCAGTTGCTGCTTCACTCGGCAGCCTCTGACGGCTTGCCGGAAGGCCTGTCCACGAACTCCCATTCCCTTCAGGAGTCTGGTTGCTGACATGGCTACAAACGCTCTACAACCAATCTCTACAGGGAGCACCTGGGTAGGCATGTATAGGAGAATAGGTTGCAGGGAATTGGGATAATGTGACCGTCAGGATTGTTAGCAGGGACTCAACGAGCTGAAAGGTCTACTATGTCAGAAGGAAATACATGAAATAGACAATAGACAATAGGTGCAGGAGTAGGCCATTTGGCCCTTCAAGCCAGCACCACCATTCAATGTGATCATGGCTGATCATCCCCAATCAGTACCCCGTTCCTGCCTTCTACCCATATCCCCTGACTCCACTATTTTTAAGTGCCCTATCTAGCATCCAGAGAACCTGCCTCCACCGCCCTCTGAGGCAGAGAATTCCACAGACTCACAACTCTCTGTGAGAAAAAGAGTTTCCTCGTTTCCGTTCTAAATGGCTTACCCCTTATTCTTAAACTGTGGCCCCTGGTTCTGGACTCCCCCAACATCGGGAACATGTTTCCTGCCTCTAGCGTGTCCAAGCCCTTAACAATCTTATCATGTTTCAATGAGATCCCCTCTCATCCTTCTAAACACCAGAGTGTACAAGTCCAGCCGCTCCATTCTCTCAGCATATGACAGTCCCGCCATCCCGGGAATTAACCTTGTAAACCTACGCTGCACTCCCTCAATAGCAAGAATGTCCTTCCTCAAATTAGGGGACCAAAACTGCACACAATACTCCAGGTGTGGTCTCACTAGGGCTCTGTACAACTGCAGAAGGACCTCTTTGCTCCTATATTCGATTCCTCTTGTTGACATGCCATTCGCTTTCTTCACTGCCTGCTGTACCTGTACTTTCTTCACTGCCTGCTTACTTTCATAGACTGATGTACAAGGACCCACAGATCCCGTTGTACTTCCCCTTTTCCCAACTTGACGCCATTTAGATAGTAATCTGCCTTCCTGTTTTTGCTACCAAAGTGGAAAAACCTCACATTTATCCGCATTAAACTTCATCTGTCACGCATCTGCTCACTCCCCCAACCTGTCGAAGTTGCCCTGCATTCTCACAGTTCACACTGCACCCAGCTTTGTGTCATCTGCAAATTTGCTAATGTTACTTTGAATCCCTTCATCCAAATCATTGATGTATATTGTAAATAGCTGCGGTCCCAGCTCCGAGCCTTGTGGTAGCCCACTAGTCACTGCCTGCCATTCTGAAAGGGACCCGTTAATCCCTACTCTTTGTTTCCTGTCTGCCAACCACTTCTCTGTCCATGTCAGCACTCTACCCCCAATACCATGTGCCTTAATTTTGCCCACTAATCTCCTATGTGGGACCTTATCAAATGCTTTCTGAAAATCCAGGTACACTACATCCACTGGCTCTCCCTTGTCCATTTTCCTAGTTACATCTTCAAAAAATTCCAGAAGATTAGTCAAGCATGATTTCCCCTTCGTAAATCCATGCTGACTTGGACCGATCCTGTTACTGCTATCCAAATGTGCCGCTATCTCATCTTTCATAATTGACTCCAGCATCTTCCCCACCACCGATGTCAGGCTAACCGGTCTATAATTCCCCGTTTTCTCTCTCTCCCGCTTTTCTTAAAAAGTGGGATAACATTAGCTACCCTCCAATCCACAGGAACTGATCCTGAGTCTATAGAACATTGGAAAATTATCACCAATGCATCCACGATTTCTAGAGCCACTTCCTTAAGTACCCTGTGATGCAGACCATCAGGCCCTGGGGATTTATCAGCCTTCAGTCCCATCAGTCTATCCAACACCATTTCCTGCCTAATGTGGATTTCGTTCAGTTCCTCTGTCACCTCAGATCCTCTGGCCACTACTATATCAGGAAGATTGTTTGTGTCCTCCTTAGTGAAAACAGATCCAAAATACCTGTTCAACTCATCTGCCATTTCCTTGTCCCCATAATAAATTCACCTTTTTCGGTGATCAATGGTCCAACTTTGGTCTTGGGGCTCAAAGTCAGTCCCGGACAAGGCCTCCAGTCGCAGAGCGACCGGAGATATGATCCAGAAAACAATCGTATCTCCGGCAAGGTAAGTGATTGAAGAAAAGTTTCCCTCAACCCCCCCGCCCACCCCACACATAAAACAAAACAGAGAACATTGACACAAACCTTTAAAACACATTAAAAATATCAAAAAAAAGACGAAAAGGACAGACAGACTGTAGGCGAGGCTGCCATTGAAGCGCCACCCGTTGCCATCAAGCACCCACTTGCAATCTCATTTTATTCCCTCCACATTCTCTTCAATACCCCCTAGATACTCTCTGTCATCTATAACCCTAATGCAACCTTGTTCTGCATAGAGGTCGGCAACCTTGTTCTGCATTGGAGCCAGGACGCATGTCTGTGAGCGGATGGCGGGCCACATCTATCACGTGTACACATGGATCCTGCCCCCGTCCCGCCCCGGATGGCAGGCATAAAATCACGTGTTCACATAGATCCTGCCCCTTCGAGGACGCCACCTGGAGCACTGGCCTCTATTTATGGGCACGCACGAACATGGCACACCTTAGGACCATTACCTTGGCTCTGTCCTGAAGGCGGTGGCTCAAATATCGCACTAAAGGGCCTGTCCCACTAGCATGCAATTGCATGCGTCTAGCTTGAGGCGTACGGCCTCGCGGGGTCGGTCCCACTTCGATCGGCGGAGGCGTATGGAGTTCTGCGGGGCTGGTCCCGACACCGCGTGGGGCTCCAAAATTCTTGCACTGTGCAAAAATCCAGCGTGCCAACGGCCTGTCGGCCCGCAGGCGCATTGAGGGCGTACGCAGTATCTCGACGTCGTACACAGTGTCTTGACGACGTATGCCTAGCGTGTGGCGTTGTGCGATGACGTCACGACCCGGCGTGCCGTTGCGTGATAACATCACCGCCCGACGCCGTGCGACGTCCAAATTCAGTCGGCCCGCCTCCTGCCCAGCTGATTGGTGAGTATGATGTCGGGACCAGCCCCGCACAACTCCATACTCCTCCGCGGTTCGAATTGGGACCGGCCCCGCGCGGCCCTATGCCTCAAGCGACCACGTTTGGTCGCGCTAGACGCATGCAATCATCTAGCGATAAAGGGACAGGCCCTTTACTCATCACCGGCCTATTGACAACTCCGATCCCGACAGTGAAGCCCAGACACAGAAGGTGTGCAGCTGTGCTGGCGGCTTTGCGCAGGATGTGGTACAGCCAGAGCTCGGCACACCTTCGGCTGTGCTTGGTGGCTCTGCCATTGCGGCCGCAAGTGCAGGCTTCCTTGCATCCTTGTGTCACCGCACCTGGGCGCCGTGGCCTCGAGCCCAGGAGGAGAAGCCGGGCCACACGCAGGGCGATGGGCAGCAGGATTGAATGCGTCTTTTTCACAGTATTTCGCCTGACCCTCAGTCCGAAAATCACCTTCCAGGTACTAGAGAAGTCTGCGGGCCGGATGATTACAGAAAAAAAAATATGCCTGCGGGCCGGATGATTTTGGGTTTATGGCCTGCATTTGGATCGTGGGCCGTAGGTTGCCGACCCTTGCCCTAGTGGCTAATTAACTTATCAATATGCATGCCACTGGGATGTAGGAGAAACTAAAGCACCTGGAAGAAACCCACAAAGTCACAGAGAGAATGTGTAAACTCCATACAGATAGCACAGGAGGTCAGGACTGAACCTACATCATTGGAGCTGTGAGGCATCAACACTACCGCAATGCCACTGTAACACCACAACCTAGTCTCAAATAAGTGGTTACAATAGGATTGGGTAGATCCAAGCAGAATAGATCAAGGGAATATGACTGAAGGAACCAGGGGATTGTAGTATTTTGGACATTCTGAAGGCCTTTGATAATGTTCCATTAAAGAGATTATTAAACAGAACTAGAGCATGTGGGGTTGAGGGGTCCTGTAGACACAGAGATTGAAGATTGGTCAACAAACAGAAAAAGGAGAATAGAATTAAAGGAATCTTTTTCTTGTTGGGGGTCTGTCACTAATGGTATGCTGCAGACATTCCCGTTGGGGCCATGCTGGTCACGAGCTATATGGATAAACTGGATGAGGGGATATCTTGCAGCATATTCGAGCCTGAGAAACATAGAAAATAGGTGCAGGAGGAGGTCATAAGGCCCTTAAAGCCAGCACCGCCATTCATTGTGATCATGGCTGATCTAAAGTGTTAAACTAATGAGTTTAAGCCTTGTTGCACTGTGGGTTATTGGATGACGATGGATGCCTTCATGGAGATGTAGATAAACTAAGTGAATCCATAAGGACAAGCAAATGGAATATCGCAAGGAAAAATATGAGTCCAACCACTTTGGTAGACGAGGTAGCTCGAATGTCGGCGAAGCGTCACTCCCTGACGGGCTCAATGCGTTTTACGCACGCTTTGATAGGGAGAACAGTGATGTGCCTTCTCGACCCCTATTCACTGCGATGGTATTTCAGTCACAGTCACAGTCACAGAGGCCGACGTCAGAAAATTCTTCAGAGGGGTGAACCCTCGAAAAGTGCCTGGACCTGATGGTATAACCGGTCATGTTCTAAAAACCTGTGCGGACCAACAGGCTGGAGTTTCTACGGACATTTACAACCTCTCACTTCTGAGGTCTGAGATTCCCACCTCATACCTGCTTTAAAAGGGCATCAATTATACCGGTGCCCAAGAAGAGCAAGGTGATGTGCGTCAATGACTATCGACCAGTGGCACTAACATCGGTGGTGATGAAGTGCTTTGAGAGGTTGATCATGGCGCAAATCAACTCCTACCTCAACAAAAACCTGGACCCACTGCAGTTCGCTTACCGCCACAACAGAGCAATGGTGGATGCAATCTCGCTGGCTCTCCACTCCACTCTGGACCACTTGGACATCAAAAACACATATGTCAGGCTGTTATTCATTGATTACAGCTCAGCATTTAATGCATTCATCCCGTCCAAGCTGGTTACCAAACCCACAGAACTGGGTCTCCGCGCATCCCTCTGCAATTGGATCCTCGACTTCCTCATTCGCAGACCACAGACTGTTCGTATTGGTGGAAATGTGTCAGCCTCGATAACAATCAGCACGGGGGCACCTCAAGGCTGCGTGCTCAGCCCCCTGCTGTACTCACTCTATACTCAAGACTGTGTAGCCGGTCATAGTGCAAACTCCATCATCAAGTTTGCTGATGACACCACTGTTGTGGGACGTATCACTGATGGGGACGAGTCAGAGAGATCGACCAACTGACCAAATGGTGCCAGCACAATACCCTGGCCCTCAACACCAGCAAAACCAAGGAACTGATTGTGGATTTCGGAAGAGGTAGGATGGGGACACACAGTCCCGGTTATATCAACGGGTCGATGGTGGAAAGGATCAAGAGCTTCAAATTCCTGGGCATGCACAT
The DNA here is from genome assembly GCA_035221665.1 of Okamejei kenojei. Classification (NCBI taxonomy): domain Eukaryota; kingdom Metazoa; phylum Chordata; class Chondrichthyes; order Rajiformes; family Rajidae; genus Okamejei; species Okamejei kenojei. Next base: position 11,993,893 of record CM069153.1, read on the forward strand.
CTCTGAAGATCTCTCCTGGTCCGAGAACACTGTTGCAATTAGAAATAAAGCACATCAGTGCCTTTACTTCCTGAGAAGATTACGGAGAGTCGGTTTGTCAAGGAGGACTCTCTCTAACTTCTACAGGTGCACAGTAGAGAGCATGCTGACCGGTTGCATCATGGCTTGGTTCGTCAACTTGAGCGCCCAGGAGCGGAAAAGACTACAAAAAGTAGTAAACACTGCCCAGTCCATCATCGGCTCTGACCTCCCTTCCATCGAGGGGATCTATCGCTGTCGCTGCCAAAAAGGCTGGCAGCATTATCAAGGACCCACACCATCCTGGCCACACACTCATATCCCCGCTACCTTCAGGTGGAAGGTACAGGAGCCTGAAGACTGCAACATCCAGGTTCAGAAATAGCTACTTCCCCACAGCCATCAGGCTATTAAACTCAACTCAAACAAAACTCTGAACATTAATAGACCATTATCTGTTGATTTGCACTTTATCTGTTTATTTATTCATGTGTGTATATATTTATATAATGGTGTATTGACACACTGATCTGTTCTGTATTCATGCCTACTATATTCTGTTGTGCTGAAGCAATGCAAGAATTTCATTGTCCTATGTGGGACACATGACAATAAACTCTCTTGAATCTTGAATCTTGAATCTTGAAGGATGAAGAGGTGGGGAGAGGTGCTGTGTTCAACAATATTCATGTGCCCTGGTACATGAATCACTGAAGATTAACATTCTGGCACAGTAAGCGAAGAAAAAGGAAACTGTACGTTGGCTTTTACTGGTGGAGTATTTACAGTGGCTTGCAAAAGTATTCATACCCCTTGAACTTTTCCACATTTTGTCACGTTACAACCGCAAACATAAATGTATTTTATTAGGATTTTATGTGATAGACCAACAAAAAGTGGTGCATAATTGTGAAGTGGAAGGAAAATGATACATGGTTTTCAAATCTTTTTACAAATAAAAAACTGAAAAGTGTGGCGTGCAAAAGTATTCAGCCCCCTTTACTCTGATACCCCTAAATAAAATCCAGTGCAACCAATTGCCTTCAGAAGTCACCTAATTAGTAAATAGAGTCTACTTGTGTGTAATCTAATCTCAGTATAAATACAGCTGTCCTGTGAAGGCCTCAGAGGTTCATTAGAGAACATTAGTGAACAAACAATGTTCCTTGGGCATCATGAAGCCCAAGGAACACACCAGACAGGTCAGGGATAAAGTTGTGGAGAAGTTTAAAGCAGGGTTAGGTTATAAAAAAATATCCCAAGCTTTGAACATCTCATGGAGCACTGTTCAATCCATCATCCGAAAATGGAAAGAGTATGGCACAACTGCAAACCTACTCCACAAATCGGGCCTTTATGGAAGAGTGGCAAGAAGAAAGCCATTGTTGAAACAAACCCATAAGAAGTCACGTTTGCAGTTTGCCACAAGCCATGTGGGGGACACAGCAAACATGTGGAGGAAGGTGCTCTGGTCTGATGAGACCAAAATTGAAGTATTTGGCATAAATGTAAAACGCTATGTGTGGTGGAAAACTAACACTGCACATCACCCTGAACAAACCCTGAAACATGGTGGTGGCAGCATCATGCTGTGGGGATGCTTTTCTTCAGCAGGGACAGGGAAGCTGGTCAGAGTTGATGGGAAGATGGATGGAGCCAAATACAGGGCAATCTTGGAAGAAAACCTGTTTGCAAAAGACTTGAGACAGGGGCCGAGGTTCACCTTCCAGCAGGACAACAACCCTAAACATACAGCCAGAGCTACAATGGAATGGTTTAGATCAAAGCATATTCATGTGTTAGAATGGCCCAGTCAAAGTCCAGACCTAAATCCAATTGAGAATCTCTGGCAAGACTTGAAAATTGCTGTTCACAGACGCTCTCCATCCAATCTGACTGAGCTTGAGCTATTTTGCAAAGAAGAATGGGCAAAAATTTCAGTCTCTAGATGTGCAAAGCTGGTAGAGACATACCCAAAAGACTTGCAGCTGTAATTGCAGCGAAAGGTGGTTCTACAAAGTATTGACTCAGGGGGGCTGAATACTTTTGCACGCCACACTTTTCAGTTTTTTATTTGTAATAAAATTTGGAAACCATGTATCATTTTCCTTCCACTTCACAATTATGCACCACTTTGTGTTGGTCTATCACATAAAATCCCAATAAAGTACATTTACGTTTGTGGTTGTAACGTGACAAAATGTGGAAAAATTCAAGGGGTATGAATACTTTTGCAAGCCACTGTAAATAATGAATTAAAGGTATTGTGTGTAGGAAGGAACTGTAGTTGCTGGTTTACACCAAAGATAGGCACAAAATGCTGGAGTAACTCAGTGGGACAATCAGCATCTCTGGAGAGAAGGAATCGGTGACGTTTTGGGTCGAATCCTTCTTCAGACTGAGAGTCTGGGGAGGGGGAAACGATGTATGGAACGGTACAAAGAACATGTAAGGTGTTAAAAGTACAGGTCAAATCAGACAATGAGCAAGGAAATGTAGAAAAGTTCATTGTTGGATTAGGGGAAGGTGACAACAAGGCATACAAAGAGTTAAGTTAATTAATTAGTGAAACTAATTGGAGGACACAGGGTGGGGAGGGACGGAGAGAGGGAAAGCAGGTTTACTTGAAGTTCATAAGATCATAAGAGACTGGAGTAGAATTAGGCCATTCGGCCCATCAGGTCTACTCCGCCATTTAATCATGGCTGATCTATCTCCCTCCTAACCACATTCTCCTGCCTTCTCCCCATAACCCCTACTAATCAAGAATCTATTTATCTCTACCTTAAATATATCCACTGACTTGGCCTCCACAGACTCCAGTGGCAAAAAAGTCCACAGATTCACCACCGTCCGATTAAAGAAATTCCTCCTCATCTCCTTGCTAAAAGAACACCCTTTAATTGTTAAGCTATGACCTCTTGTCCTAGATTCTTCAACTAGTGGAAACATCCTTTCCACATCCACGCTAACCATGCCTTTCACAATTCTGTACATTTCATTCTTCTAGACTCCAGCGAATATAGGCCCAGTGCTGTCAAACGCTCATCAAATGTTAACCTACTAATTCCTGGGATCATTCTTGTAAACCTCCTCTGGACCCTCTCCAGAGCCAGCACATCCTTCCTCAGATATGGTGCCTAACATTGCTCACAATATTCTAAATGCGGCCTAACCAGTGCCTTATCGAGCCTCAACATTACATCCTTGTTTTTGTATATAAGCCCTCTCGAAACAAATGCTAGCATTGCGTTTGCTTTCTTTACTACTGATTTGACTTGCAGATTATCTTTTTGGGAACCCTGCACCAGCATTCCCAAGTCCCTTTGTACTTTCGATTTCTGGATTCTCTCCCCATTTAGAAAATAATCTACACCTTTATTCCGACTTGCATACTCTGGAGTTTAGAAGGATGAGAGGATATCGTATTGAAACATAAGATTATTAAGGGTTTGGACACGCCAGAAGCAGGAACCTGTTGGGGGAGTCCAGAACAGTTTAAGAATAAGGGGTAAGCCATTTAGAACGGAGACGAGGAAACACTTTTTCACGCAGAGAGTTGTGAGTCTGTGGAATTATTTGCCTCAGAGGGCGGTGGAGGCCAGTTCTCTCGATGCTTTCAAGAGAGAGCTAGATAAAGATAGCGGAGTCAGGGGATATGGGGAGAAGGCAGGAACGGAGTACTGATTGGAGATAATCACATTAAATGGTGGTGCTGGCTCGAAGGGCTGAATGGCCTACACCTGCACCTATTGTCTGTTGTCTATTGCCTATTGACTAGCAAAATGCATGACTCCACTCTTTGCTACACAATATTCCATCTGCCACTTCTCTGCCCACTCTCCCAACCTATCCAAATCCTTCTGCCCCTGACTACCTGCCCCTCCACCTATTTTCGTATCATCCACAAACTTGGCCACAAAGCCTTCTATCCTCTCATCCAAATCAGTAATATACAACGTGAAGAGTAGCGGCCCCAGCACCGAGCCCTGCGGAACTCCGCTACTCACTGGCAGCCAACCAGAAAAAAACCCTTTTATTGCCACTAGTTACCTTCTGCCATCCAGCCAATCTGCTATCCATGCTATCTGCTATCCATGCTGGTATCTGCCCTTTGATACCATGAGGTCTCATCTTCCCTAGCAGCCTAACGTGTGGCACCTTATCAAAGGCTTTCTGAAAATCTAGGTATACAACTACTGACTCTGCTTTGTCTGTCCTGCTATTTCCTTCTTCAACGAACTCCAGCAAATGTGTCTGGCAAGACCTCCCCTTCACAAAGCCATGCTGACTTCGGCCTATTTAATCGTGAACTTCTAATGACTCCGTAACCTCATCTTTTATAATCTTATAGATTTTATAGTCTCTAAAATCTTACCAATCACTGGTCAGACTAACCCGCCTATAGTTTCTACTATTCTGCTTTGCTCCCTTCTTGTGCAGCTGGGTAATATTGGCAAAATTCTCTAAAGTTAGCTAAATCAATAACCATACCACTGGGTTGTAAGCTGCCCAAGCAAAATATGAGGTGCTCTTCCTCCAATTTGCATTTAGCCACACCCTGATTAATGGAAGAGGCCCAGAACAAAGAGGTGAGTGTGGGAATGGGAGGGGTGTTAAAGTGTTTAGCAACCGTGAGATTGTGTAATTGCAGTATTGCAGGTCCTGGTGATACCTGCAATACCAGAAACAGCTCTGTTTGCCCTTTGGAAGGAAAGGTATGCAATTCCTTACATTGCTTGATGGGGAATGCAGGAATGCTGTGTCTCATGCCTGGAATGTCCAGGGACAGAGGTCACAGTCTTAAAATAAGATGGTCAAGCAGGTCAAAGATGAGAGAAAAGTGTTTTCATCCAGAGAGCGGTGAATCTTCGGAGCTCCTTCTCCAAGGGTGATGTGGAGGTTCAATTGTTGAGTACATTGTCAAGCCAAGGATCGATGGAGTTTTGGATATGAATCAGGAGCTACTGTGTTAGTGCAGGAGAGTGGCGCCGTGGGACAGCGCTGTGGTAATGCAGCTGAGGAGGGCTTTTTGATAGGAGAAAAGCCAAAAGGTCTGGGATCAGGATAGAAGAGTTTGGAATTGTGAAGCCGGAGCAAAGAATGTGGGTGGAAAGGGAGGGGGAAGGGAAAAATGGGTGCAAAATCCAGGTGGGGCACTGGGAAGAGAGCAGTGAAAAAAATAGAGGAGGGAGAAGGGGGGGATGAATTGGAGAATTCAATCTTTGCACCGTTGGTCTGTAAGCCTCCCAAGTGGAACATGAGGTGCTGTTCCTTCACTTTGCAAGTAGCCTCACTCTCTAAGTAATTCTGAAGTGTTGTCGCTGTTGTATTGTAGATGACACCAGACACGTGGCAGTCAATTTTTAATAAAGAACAGCATCATAATAATCATCATATAATTTGTTTTACTGTAGATGGTTGTACTGGAGCGAACCAGTGTCCCAGTTACCTGAGATAACATGCGTGCTTAGCTTCAAAGCACTGCTTGGTGATCTTTTAGATCTAACCAAGAGAGCAATCAGGGCCACAATTAACATCTTACCCAAGGAAACAGGACCCATGCCAATGCAGCTTGCATTCAGGCTTGCTTTGGAGTGGCACGATAGATTCTGGTGCTCGTTATTTGAAGGAAATTGGTTTTGCATTGGGGGGTGATACCCACTGAGTGACAACATAGAGATCCAGTTTAGCCAGCACATGGTTTGATCAGCAGCATTCAGTAGTCTCAAGAACTTAATGATAAGGATAGTCCCATTTCAAGGGAAGAGACTACACAGTATTTACAAGCGCACTGGGCGTCACATTCACCCCATTATCATCTGGCTTTCTCTATTAAATGAGCTAATCTAACAGTTTTATCCAAAATATCTGCCAATATTTCGCAGCCAAAAGAAACTATTACATGATTTGCTGCATTATGCAGTTATGGCCAATATTTCAGCTTAGAGCAGTTTCAACTTCTTACCTTTTGAAGGCTTTTCTATTGATGAAACTATACATTATATTGCTATAAACCAGTAACGGCAGAGACAAGCATTCATTCCAAACCAGGGATTTACATCGTGTGTAGGGAGGAACTGCAAGTGTGGTTTAAACCAAAGACAGATACAAAAAGCTGGAGTAACTTAGCGGGTCAGGCAGCATCATGGAGAAAAGGAATAGGTGACGTTTCACGTCAAGACCCAAGAAGGGTCTCGGCGCGAAAAGTCACCTATTCCTTTTCTCCAGAGATGCTGCCTGACCCGCTGATTTGCTCCAGCATTTTGCGTCTCGTCTTCTTGTTTTTAGTTACATTGTGACATGCAACACAGAAAGATCAAAAATAACAGCTTCACCATGTATAAACTATCAATTTTCTGAAACAACATTGGTGGAGGCTTTGGAATTTTGATGTAACATAGAACACCTCAGTGGAGGTACAACTTAAACCAATTCCACCTGTTGAGATCCTCCATGCCATAAATTCCTGTGAGTTTGTAAAATATGTTCAAAGTTTTAGTTGTATGAAATCTGTTTCCTCCATTGGGATGAATTTTTCCCCGGTTAAAATTCATAAGACGTGCACCATTCAGTCCTGTTAAAAAGGGAGGTTTGCCAAAAATATTAACAGCAGACTGTATTTATGTTGAACATCATAATTAGTATCATCAAAGAAATATGAAGCCGGACTATGAAAACTGATATTAGACCAAATGTTGGTCAAGGACATGGGGTTTAAGGAGCTTTGTAATGGAGCAGTAAGAAATGGTGATGTTTAGTAGAGGAGTTACTTAATTTGCTTGCTGTATAAAAAGACCATGAGAAAACAGGTGAACAAGTACACAACTTGGTCACTCGAGCCTGACCTACCATTCAAGATGATCATGGCTGATCTCTCCTATCTTCTTAGCATCTTCTATGTCAGTTCCCCATGGCCCCAGTTTTCTGAATTAGTTTAATTTAATTTAGATATACAGCGTGGAAATAGGCCACTGAGTCCGCACTGACCAGCAATCCCTGCATATTAACACTATCCTACACATACTACGGACAATATTTTACGTTTATACCAGTCCAATTAACCGATATGCCTGTACGTCTTTGGAGTATGGGAGGAAACCGAAAATCTCAGAGAAAACCCGTGCAGTCACGTGGAGAACGCACAAACTCCGTACAGGCAGCACTGATAGTCGGAATCGAACCAGGCTCTCTGGAGCAAGGCAGCAACTCTACTGCTGCACCATAGTGCCACCCTAATCTTTCAAAAATGTTTCTATCTCCTCTATAAATGTGCCCATTGATGTGGCCTCCAAAAGCCTCTGGGGCAGAGAATTCCAGAGACTCACCACCCTCTGAAATAAGTTCCCACACAGCTATGTTTTGAATAAGCACCCCCTAATCTTAAAACCATGTCCGTTTGTTCAAAATTCTCCGACTGAGATGAAAATGACATCCATCCAGTCATATCCCTGAACAATGTTATTTAGTAAACATATAACAATGTTATATGTTTACTAAAATCACCCTTCTCTCTTCTAAAGTCCAAAGAATACAGAATACAGAATAAATTTAATTAGATGCTTGTAATAGAATAAACCTATCATCCTTGGAATTAGTCACGATTTGTGTGGTTAAGAAAGCAAAAGGAATGAAGAAAATAAGATCAAAATATTCAGTGGAGGAATTGCAGTATTCACATCAGATGGAATTGTCCAACTATCCAACACAAATGAGGATTAGGAACATACAAGCTGAGTGCATACAGGTTTAGCTCTGAATATTGCATCTCTTGGTTTCTTACGATGCGTGAACATTAAATGAACAGTCCCTCACACCTGCTCCACCATTTAATTAGATTATGTGTGCTCGTTTAACACAAAGTCTCTTGTACTTTCCCCATATCTCTTGATTTCGTGAATTTCCAGAAGCCTAATAATCTCTGCCTTGCATAGACTTAGTAACTGGGCCCCACGGCCATCTTGGGTAAAGAATGATCAAGCCAAACTATTCTCCAGGTGAAGACATTTATTTTCATCTCTATCCTGAATAACTAACAGATTTTGAGACTTCCAATTTAGCAAGATTTTATGAAATTTTCCAATTTCAGAATTTATTTTTGGGAAACCTGATCACAAATAGGAGGCGGGTTGTCAATAAACGATTTCATGTATTGGTATTCAAAAATGCAGAAGAAAGTCAGCAGGTGAGGCAGCATCTATGGAGTGAAGGAATAGGTGACGTTCCGGATCGGGACCCTTCTTCAGACTGATGTTGGGGGAGGGGGGCGGGGGGCCGAAAAAGAAAGGAAGAGGCAGAGACAGTAGGCTGTGGGAGAGCAGGAAGGGGGAGGGGAAGGAGGGAGAAAGCAAGGACTACCTGAAATTGAAGAAGTCAATGTTCATACCGCTGGGGTGTAAACTACCCAAGCAAAATATGAGGTGCTGCTCCTCCAATTTGCGGTGGGCCTCACTCTAGCCATGGAGGAGGCCCAGGACAGAAAGGTCGGATTCTGAATGGGAGGGGGAGTTGAAGTGCTGAGCCACAGGAAGATCAGGTTGGTTAGTGTGAACTGTGCGAAGTGATCGCCAAGCCTGCGCTTGGTCTCATCGATGTTGACCAGTTGACATCTGGAACAGCGGATGCAATAGATGAGGTTGGAGGAGGAGCAGGTGAACCTCTGTCTCACCTGGAAAGACTGCTTGGGGCTTGGATGGAGTAGAGAGGTGAGGTAAAGCAACAAGTATAGCATTTCCTGTGGTTGCAAGGGAAAGTACCAGGGGAGGGGGTGGTTTGGGTGGGAAGGGACGAATTGACCAGGGAGTTACGGAGGGAGCGGTCTCTGCGGAAAGCCGAAAGGGGAGGAGATGGGAAGGTGTGGCCAGTGGTGGGATCCCGTTGGAGGTGGTGAAAATGTCAGAGGATTATCTGTTGTATGTGACGGCTGGTAGGGTGGAAGGTGAGGACAAGGGGGACTCTGTCCTTGTTACGGGTAGGGGGATGAGGAGTGAGAGCAGAGCTAGGGGATGTATCGGTATGTAATTTTCCATGGCCGGAATGATTTGCATCCCAAAAAAAAACTGGAAATGAAGGACTGTGACAGAAACGCATCCACTTTTGTTTGAAATATTCTGTGGGCATACCACTAATCAATTATAATGATTTCAATTTGTATCCAAATTCTGGTTTCAATATTGTAAATAAGTTAATAAAAAAGACTTGTCACATACGTATACATGCAAATAAAAATACATTGAAGCAGAGAAACTCATCTATGGAGCGAAGGAAATATGCAACGTTTCAGGGTTGAAATCCTTCTTCTCAAACCCGCTGAGTTTCTCCAGCATTTTTGTCTACCTTCGATTTTCCTTCTTAGACATTGAAGCAGTATGGCATCATTTACTGCAAGATTACCATTACATGGTAAATGGTAGGGAATTGAGGAATGCTGTGGAACAGAGGGATCTAGGAATAACTGTGCATAGTTCCCTGAAGGTGGAATCGCATGTAGATAGGGTGGTAAAGAAAGCCTTTGGTGTGCTGGCCTTTATAAATCAGAGCATTGAATACAGGAGTAGGGAAGTAATGTTAAAATTGTACAAGGCATTGGTAAGACCAATTCTGGAGTATGGTGTACAATTTTGGTCGCCTAGTTATAGGAAGGATGTCAACAAAATAGAGAGAGTACAGAGGAGATTTACTAGAATGTTGCCAGGGTTCCAGCAACTATGTTACAGAGAAAGGTTGAACAAGTTAGGTCTTTATTCTTTGGAGCGCAGAAGGTTAAGGGGGGACTTGATTGAGGTCTCTAAAATGATGAAAGGGATAGACAGAGTTGACGTGGATACGTTTTTCCCATTGAGGGTAGGGAAGATTCAAACAAGAGGGCATGACATGAGAATTAAGGGACAGAGGTTTCGGGGTAACGTGAGGGGGAACTTCTTTACTCAGAGGGTGGTGGCTGTGTGGAATGAGCTTCCAGCAGAAGTGGTGGAGGCAGGATCGATTTTAACATTTAAGAGTAAAGTGGATAGGTATATGGACGTGAAGGGAATGGAGGGGTATGGTCTGAGTGCAGGTAGATGGGACTAGGGGAAAACAAATGGTCGGCACGGACTGGAAGGGCCGAGAGGGCCTGTTTCCGTGCTGTAATTGTTATATGGTTATATGGTTATATGGTTATTATAATCCCACATGTGTAACAAGCCACAGCCACTGATTTTAAGGAGTTGTTGTAGAATACATGGAAGCCTTTCTATCCCAATTACAATGACCTTGGATGCAGGTTGGCTGGGACATTCAGGTTTGGTTTTGATTATTGGGGAAGAAGGAGCATGTTTGGTTATTATTGGATTGATTATGTTGCCGAGTACTCTCATGAACTTCTCCAGGTGTACAGCAGAGAGTACATTGATGGATGTGTCACGCTCTGGTTCTGCAACTTGAATGCCCAGGAATGAGGAGGATTACAAAGTGTGATAGACATGGCCCGGTCTAACACGGGCAATGACCTCCCCACCATCAAACAGATCCGTAGAAGGTGCTGCCTCAAAAAGGCAGCTAGTATCATCAAAGGACCCACATCACTCTGGTTTAAACTAAATCAGAAAAATTCACATCAACAAATTGATTTTTATTTTCTTCTAAGATCTGGAAATAATAAAACTGCTGTTTCTGTGTTCACTTTATTACTTTGCTTCTCTGCTTTTGATTCATTTTCAAGTTTAATACTTTCCATTGTCAAACTGAAACTGGAACTCCCACCATTTTGTTCAGCCCACCAAAGATTTCAGTATTCAGCGAGTTAATAATGTCTGTAGTACCAAATGGAACAGCAACTGTTGTGTTCCAGTCATTCATGGGCAACATCAATCAGACTGACAAGGGATCTTGGTATTTACCAGCTTGCCCAGGTCAGGCAGCATCTGACGAGGGAATAAACAGGCAACAAATCTGGGTGAGACCCTTCTTCGGGCCAATTAAAGATCATTCTGAAGAAGGTCAGAATCAGTCTGAAGAACGGTCCCGACCCAAAATGCCTGCTGTTCATTCCCTCCACAAATGCTGCCTGACCCACTGAGTACCTCGCATTTTATGGGCTTGATCCCAGCATCAGTAGTTTCTGGTGTCTCCGTTTTACTACTTCATTGCACAATCTCCACAAAATACTTTGACAATGATCTCCTCCTCTCTCTGACAAGAGGTATGTAAGGCCCTCTTTACTGCTTACCTCTGTGATTTCTGGGTCAGTCTGAAGAAGGGTTCTGACCCAAACTACGCATTCTTGCCCATTCCTGTCCTGTCCAAACTGTCCATTCCTCCCTCAGATGCTGCCTGGCCTGTAGACTTCGTCCAGCACTTTGTTTTTGGTCAAATTGCCAGAGTCTGCAATTTAATGTCTCCTTCTTCAAGAACAGCTTCTTCCCTGCTGTTGTCAGACTATTGGATTTACCTCTCATTGACTCTGTGTAGTCCTGAATCTTACACTTTTTTAAATCTGCACTTTTTCTGTAGCTGTAACTCTATATTTAAAACAATTTTTTTCACTTTATCTTGGTAAACATGATGATCATTTTTTATTTTGTATGGATGCATGGAAACCCAAATTCTTCTATGTACAGCATTTTGGCTTCAACGCAAGTTGATTTAAATATGCTATATAAATAAATATTGATTGATTGATAATAAACCGATACCAATAATTAAATTTGGAATTTTGTTTATGCTCAGTTCATTCCCACACATTTCTCATGTAGGTCGAGTAGCAAATTAGATAAAGATCTAGCACTGCTTGAATCCCTTTTACTTCAACATTTCAGACCTTGACTTTCTTGCCCTCCTGGTTTAGATTGGGTACGCTGCTGATTAAAATAAAATGTGACAGATACCTCCACTGGCACTTGGTTTCTTGATTTCCAGTCATGAAGTCAAGGGGGAACCTAAAAGTGGTTAAAGCTTTGGCCAAGACCATGGGAAAATCAAGCACCTGGGGACATTGTTCTAAAAAATGGTCAAATTAAGACAGAGACGAGGCATTTTTAATGCTGAACTCTCTTCCTCACAAGATGGTGGAAGCAACGTCTGCAAATGTTCTTAAGTAGACAGTTTTATGATAAGTAATGGGGTGAAGGATGGCCAGAGTAAATCGGAATGCAGATTTGGGGTTAGATCTGAAATGATCTCACTGAACGATGGAACAGGTTAAAAGGACACAAAGCCACCTCCTGCTCCTAATTACTACGTTCATGTCATGGCTTCCCTATCAACTGTTTTGGCTCTGGGCATTGGAATTACTTCTCCACATCTCATTCAAGTTATCTCTCCCTTCTAACACTTAGTATGTGTGACAGAGAAAAAGCCCAAAAAGTGCTCTGCAGGGACAAATTTAGGCAAAAATTGTCAGGTTAAAGGAGACACAAAGACAGATATTGCCGATAGCAAACATTATGTTTGGCAAAGATCCTGGCTGTTTATTTTTCATGATCCCTGTTTAACTGAAGATATATGTCTATTCTTCTGGCTAAGTTTCTATCTCAAACTGATAACGCTTTCTCCTAATTAACTTTAAAAAAAATCATATTTTTCCTCTTGGTCTCTTACAATCTCTGTTGGAAATTCGTGACTAATATTTACATTGGTCCTGTTTGCTCCCTAGTCCCAGATAGAGTCACGCTATTGGCACCACTGACCATGTTAGGAGATTCCTGGCTGACACTTGTGTCTTTTCCCTGGAATGATTTATTTATGTTGCTGGCTAGATATAATAATTCCTGGAGAAAATGATCAGCATCCCATTCTAATGAAATGTCAGGGGTCTGATTTTCCCCTGGGGACCAAGCAGCCTGGAAATGGACACAACTTTGCTCTGCTTCACATTACACGTTTTTCCAGGTATGAGCAAAATAATTTCCAGGCTTATTATTTTGAAAATTCCTGAAAAAAATATTTATTTCTTCTTTTCTTCATCGAATGGTTCCAATGAATCTAAGCTTAGTCCAACAGTAATCATTGCAGACAAAATTTGTCGGACGGAAATGCAGTTGCTGGTTTACACTGAAGGTAGACACAAAATGCTGGAGTAATTCAGCAGGACAGGCAGCATCTCTGGTGACAAGGGATGGGTGATGTTTTGGGTCAAGACCCTTCATCAGCCTTTTTGAGTTTGAAGAAGGATTTTGACCCCAAACAACACCCACTCCTTCTCTCCAGTAATGATTGCAGTAGGGTTTGGTGATGCGGCTGCAGTGAGGGCAAACTATTAGTCAAGGCAATGATGCACCCACATGCAAATCATCGCGCCGCCTCATCTCCATCCATCTCATGCCAAGCTTTGTCTTATACCTCTCTTTCCCACCTTTCACCCTCTACTCCACCATTTTGAAGAAGGGTCTAGACCGGAAACATTGTCTGCCATTCTCTTCAAAGAGGGGGAGAAGTCTGTCTGAAGAAGTCTGAAGAAGGGTCTCGATCCGAAACATCACCAGAGATGCTGCGTTTTTGTTTTTGTGTGGTTAAGTAATCTGTAGTCATTCATTACCGGATCTTACAAGTGAAAAGCTGCTACATAGTGCGGTGTCACAGGAGAGTCAATAGATCCGTAATCATCCATCACCATCGGTTACTACCTCTCTGATTTCCAGGCTTTTTCAATCTCCAAAGTTAATTCTGGCAAAAGAGCTAATGTATCACCTGATTTTTGCAAGCAACCTGACTTCTTATGGAGCTATAGTATCATACAGCACGGAAACTGGCTCTTTGGCACGCATGCCCATGCCCTCGAAAATATCCCATCTAATTTAATTCCACTTCTCTGCACTTGGACCATATCCCCCTGTACCTTTCCTATCTATGTTCAAGTGGTTTTTAAATGCTTTCAAGTGTTATAGTATCTGCTTCAATTACCTCTTCTGGAAGCTCATCCCATATACTTATCATCCACCCACCCTATTTCTATTTACTTCAAAACCATTCTGACTAGTATGACCTTGTCACCCATAATCCCATCTCCCCATCCCCGCTCACCTCCACCCATCCATCAGTTGTATAGGGCTCTGCTGAGACCACATCTGGAGTATTGTGTACAGTTTTGGTCTCCTAATTTGAGGATGGACATCCTTGTGATCGAGGCAGTGCAGCGTAGGTTCACGAGATTGATCCCTGGGATGGCGGGACTGTCATATGAGGAAAGATTGAAATGACTAGGCTTCCATTCACTGGAGTTTAGAAGGATGAGGGGGGATCTTATAGAAACATATAACATTATAAAAGGATTGGACAAGCTAGATGCAGGAAAAATGTTCCCAATGTTGGGCGAGTCCAGAACCAGGGACCACAGTCTTAGAATAAAGGGGAGGTCATTTAAGCCTGAGGTGAGAAAAAACTTTTTCACCCAGAGAGTTGTGTATTTATGGAATTCCCTGCCACAGAGGGCAGTGGAGGCCAAGTCACTGGATTGATTTAAGAGAGAGTTAGATAGAGCTTTGGGGACTAGTGGAGTCAACGGATATGGGGCGAAGGCAGGCACGGGTTATTGATAGGGGACGATCAGCCATGATCACAATAAATGGTGGTGCTGGCTCGAAGGGGCAAATGGCTTCCTCCTGTGCCTATTTTCTATGTGTTTCTATCACTTGCCGGGCTTTGTCTTACGCCTCTCTTTCCCACCGTTCTCCCCCCTGCTTCATCAGTTTGAAGAAGGAACTCGACTGGAAACGTTATCTGCCATTCTCTTCACCGGTGCTGCTTGACCCTCTGATTTCCTCCAGCACTTTGTTTTTTTGCTCAGCTTTCCAGCATCTGCAGTATCTGGTGTGTCCTTGTCGAGGGGAATGAAGGTGGAGGGAAGGTCATTGAGCGAGCTTTTCAGAGGTTTTTGTGACAATAATTCTGTATATTTCCAAGTGGTTACAGAAAAAGATGGGGTTCGTCCAGAAATAAAGGAATTGGGGGAAGGCCAATGTCATCAACGTAAGGGAGGACCTGACTACGATCAACCGGGAGCATTCACCTGCAGGTCAGAGTACACCTCCACAGTGGAAAACATTCACAGGAGAAATAGTGAGAGTTCAAGGCCAACATGTTCTTGTAAGCGTGAAACCTGAGTAACAAGTACAGAGAACCCTGAATGTTGAAGGATACCAAAGGTTGGGTAAAGACAAAAAAGGAAACAAATGGCAGGTATACAGGAAAGAAAGAGGAGGCTTGCTGAGTGTACAAAACGTACAGAGCGATACTTAAAACAGGAAGTTGGAAGGTGAAGAGGGTCACAAAACATTGCAGGCAGACATGATTCAGGTAAATCAAAGGCATTTTATGAATATATTAAAACCCAGGGAAGGAATAGGGATGATTAGGGACAACAGGGGCAATCTGCATGTGGAGCCAGAAGTTGTAGGTGAGGTCCGAAATAAAAACTTGTCATTGGAACTCACTATGGAAGCAAACTTTACAGTTGGAAGATTCAGCAAAGAGGAAAGTAAAATGTTATTGCAAATCTCCATCAATAAAGAGGAGGTATTTGATGCCTTATGAAGCTTAAATGTTTTTAAATTTGCAGGGCCAGACGAGATGTATCCTAGACTGCTATGACAGGCAAGGGAAAAGATTGCTGTGCTCCGAATCAGATTATTAAATTGTCACTGGCCACAACTCAGGTACCAGGAAAGTGGCAACTGTTTTAGTTTAGTTTCGTTTTGAGATACAGTGCAGAAACTGGCCCTTCAGCCCACCAAGTACGCGCCGACCAACGATCCCGCACACTGACGCTAGTTCTACACACACGAAGGATAATTTACAAATGTACCAAGCCAATTAACCTACAAACCTGTACGTCTTTGGAGTGTGGGAGGAAACCGAAGATCCCGGTGAAAACCCACGCAGGTTTCAAGGAGAACGTACAAACTCCTTAATGACAAACAACCGTAGTCAGGAACAAACCCAGGTCTCTGGCGCAGATCTGGCAGGTCAGGCAGCAACTCTACCACTGCACCACCAAATATGGTCCGTGTTTTCAATAAGCAGGGTTACCCTGGTAATTAAAGATTTATGAGCCCAATATCAGCAGTAGCAAAGTTATTCAAGAAAATTCTGAGGGAGAGGACTAATGATCTTTTGGAAAGGTACGGACTAGTCAAAGAGAACCAGCATGGTTCTGTCGAGGGTCCTGTCTATCAATCTGACAATTTTTGAAAGAAGAAAACAATGTATTAATGAGGACAGTGCATTAATGTGGTTTACATGGGCTTCAGTAAGGCCTTGACATGGTCAGAATGGGAGACTGCTCCAGGGCACCTTGGTAAAATGGATACAAATTGGTTTAGCAATAGGAGAGGGTTATTTTTGTGATTGGATGTCTGCACCTAGTGGTTTTCTGTAGGGATTAGTGTTGCGATCCTTGCTGTTTGTAATATATATGAATGATTCGGATCTGGATGTCGGAGGCAAGATCTGAAAGTTTGCGGATTACAAAAAGATTGGTGGAAATCATGTTTGACTAATCTTCTGGAATTTTTTGAGGTTGTGACAAGTAAAATGGATGAAGGGGTGCCAGAGGATGTAGTGTATCTAGACTTTCAGAAAGCCTTTGATAAGGTCCCGCACGGGAGACTGGTGACTAAAATTGGAGCATATGATATTGGGGGTAGGGTGTTGACATGGATAGAAAATTGGTTGGCAGACAGGAAGCAAAGAGTAGGAGTGAACGGGTCCTTTTCAGAATGGCGGGCAGTGACGAGTGAAATGCCGCAAGGCTCGGTGTTGGGGCCGCAACTGTTTACCATATATATTAATGATTTGGAAGAGGGAATTAGAAGCAACACTAACACGTTTGCGGATGACGCAAAGCTGGGTGGCAGGGTGCACCGTGAAGAGGATGTTAGGAGGTTGCAGGGTGACCTGGACAGGTTGAGTGAGTGGGCAGGTGCGTGGCAGATGCAGTATAATGTAGATAAATGTGAGATTCTCCACTTTGGTGGCAAAATCAAGGGGGCAGATTGTTATCTCAGTAGGATTAGGTTAGGTAAGGGGAGGTCAAGCGAAACCTGGGTGTCCTTGTACACCAGTCACTGAAAGTTGGCGTGCATGTACAGCAGGCAGTGAAGAAAGCTCATGGAATGTTGGCCTTCATAACAAGAGGATTTCAGTATAGGAGTCAAGAGGTTCTTCTGCAGTTGTATATGGCTCTCGTAAGACCACATCTGGAATATTGTGTACAGTTTTGGTCTCCTAATTTGAGGAAGGACACCCTTGTGATTGAGGCAGTGCAGCGTAGGTTCACGCGATTTATCCCTGGGATGGCGGGGCTGTCATACGAGGAAAGATTGAAAAGACTAGGCTTGTATTCACTGGAGTTTAGAAGGATGAGAGGGAATCTTATAGAAACATATACAATTATAAAAGGACTGGACAAGCTAGATGCAGGAAAAATGTTCCCAATGTTGGGCGAGCCCAGAACCAGGGGACACAGTCTTAGAATAAAGGGGAGGCCATTTAAGACTGAGGTGAGAAAAAACCTTTTCACCCAGAGAGTTGTGAATTTATGGAAATCCCTGCCACAGAGGGCAGTGGAGGCCAAGTCACTGGATGGATTTAAGAGAGAGTTAGATAGAGCTCTAGGAGCTAGTGGAATTAAGGGATGTGGGGAGAAGGCAGGCATGGGTTATTGATTGGGGACAATCAGCCATGATCACAATGAATGGCAGTGCTGGCTCGAAGGGCCGAATGGCCTCCTCCTGCACCTATTTTCTATGTCTATGTCTATGTCTACGTAGGGTCTTGACTTGAAAGGTGAGGATCAGTGTTGCATCTGGTGTTAGGAGGAACGAGAGCAGAACCACAGGACACGGATGGGGATCCGTCTATGACAGCTGGAGGGAAACCCTGCTTACTAAAGTAACAGGACATTTCGGATGTCCTGGAATATAAAGCCTATAAAGAATTCTAGTAAGGTAAAGGAGTATTTACAGTGTTCCTAGAATAATTATCAAACTACCATAAATTACAATTTTGCTTCGGAGTCACGTGAGTGACTACGTGAAGAACCCGCCCCCACGCTGGCAACGGCATGACGTCGACGCTGACGGCAGAAGGTGGAGCTGCAGTAAGGAGCAGCTCCTCGCAGCGGTCGGAACGGCCCGCAGGTAAGTGAAGTTACATCGGCGCGGGTTTTAGGTTACGCTGGATGTTTCAACAGCGAAACCAAAAGTAAAATTTAGACGCTAACGTGCTGATGAGCACAAGATAAAAATTTTAACAAAATGGAGAAATCGGGAAGGAAGGCTTCGCGGGTGAAAAGAGCCTCCCGGGTGTGAGAGTAAAGATACGGGAAGCGAAGCTAGAGTGGACCCGGTTCCGATACCGTTGGCCACTGATTTACCCGATATAGAATTTCCAGATTCTCCAGAAATTATAACCACGGAGGAAAGTGTTCCTAAGAAATGCAAAAAGAAAACTGTGAGGCCCGTGGATTCTGATGATTCTGATTTTGAAAGACCTCCAGTTAATAAAACTATGTGGCTAAAAAATGGAGCATATGGAGAAAGTTCTCCAAACTATTATGAGACAAGGGTCACAGTACCCTCATGAATCCCAGAAAATCCCTGAGGGTTTCAATATGATGAATATGGCTGTGGGCCAAGTTGGGAATATGATACTCCAGACCCACGATTTGGGCTGGAAGAAGTCTCATGGGATAATATCCCGATGGAATTAGGGCTGCAGAAGGCAGACCCTGCTGAACTTGAAATGGTTTTTGAAAGCACGCCACAAAGTAAAAAGAAAAGGCTTGATCTGCCTGGGATAGCACAAAGTTTTGCTATACCTGAAGGAAGTGGTGAGGATATGGAAGAAAGCCTGGCTGCCAATATAAATTATATGGTATCTCACCAGCTTCATAGTACTGTGATGAATGAATTATCAGAATTATATAAAGCACCAGGCAATTGTGCCTCATTGGAAGTGCCTACGGTGAATCCGATGGTATGGGCATCTATGACTCCAAGTATGAGAGCCCAAGAAATGAAATTTCAAAAGGTGCTAAAATTATTTTCAGCTGCCATCACGGCGTTTGGCAGGCAAGTGGAGAAACTGGAAATGGACAAGATTCAAAGAGATACTTTGGGTTTAATGTGCAATTCATTTTATGAGATCAATTGCATGAGGAAAATGGCGATTCGGCCCATATTTCACCCTAGATTTTGCAAGCCTGTGTCAAGAAAGTGGAGTTCAAGCTCCTGGATATTTGTTTGGAGAAAATCTGCCGAAACAACTGAAGCAGTTGGATGAAGAAGCTAAATATTTTAGCACTATTAAGCCTTTTGTCTTTGGACAAAGGAAAGGGTTTTCGGCCCGAAGGAGTTTTGATTTTCGTTATAGAGGCAGAAATTTGTCACGAAGGTATTATCGTGCTACACAGGCCGCTGCTTCCCTGCATTCGGGAAAGAGGAGACCATCACGCTCCTATGGAGAGGTATTAAAGACTTCTATCCTTAAAGAAACTGTGGATAAATCTCCAGTTGGGGGAGATTGCAAAAATTTTATAATGCCTGGCTTAATATTACTTCTGATCGGTTTTATACTACAAGCAGTTTCAGGAGCTATTATTATTTTTAAAGAAGGGGTCAATCCTCCTGTACAGAATAAACCTGCTTATGCTTATGTGTTTTCTCCAGAAGAAAGAATGGAGATTGATGTGGAAATTGGCAAATTATCCGAAAAAGGAGTAATTGAAAAAACTTATGAACATAAGCATCAATTTGTCTCTAATATATTTCGCAGAGATAAGAAAGATGGTGGTTGTAGAATTATTCTAGACCTTACAGATCTAAATAAGTTTGTAGAATACAAACGTTTTAAGATGGAGACATTTAAAACTGCAAAATATTTGATTTCAGCAGGTTCTTATATGGCTAAGATTGATTTAAAAGACGCCTATTATTCTGTACCAATTCATCATCTTTTTCGAAGATACTTAAGGTTTTATTGGCAGGGGCAATTATGGCAGTTCAAAGCTTTACCAAATGGATTAAGTTCAGCTCCTAGACTCTTTACAAAAACTGTTGAAAACCAGTTTTAGCTCAATTAAGAGCACAGAAACACATTGTAATGGCTTATCTGGATGACATTCTGATTGTTAATGATAGTCAAGAGTCAGCTGAGCACTCAATTTCAGTTACTAAAGCTTTGTTTAAAGAGCTTGGATTCTTAATTCATCCAATTAAATCCCAGCTGCAGCCAGTTCAATCAATTGATTTTCTGGGGTTTGTAATTAACTCAGTAACTATGTTAGTTACGTTGCCAGCAAAGAAGATAAATGATATTTTGCAAATGTGTAATTATCTCATTCACAAACCTTATCCCTCCATCCGAGAAGTGGCAAAAGTCATTGGTACATTAGTGGCAGCTTTTCCGGCAGTGGAGTTTGGGCCATTACATTATCAAAATCTTCAAAGGGACAAAGTAAGGGCTCTTAAAGATAAGGCAGGTCACTTTGACAGACCTATGCAATTAACAAAGGAAGCACTATTGGAATTGCAATGGTGGGTTGAAAATGTCCCACAAGCTGCTAAAAAGATCATGATTAAACAGCCTGAAATGGTTTTGCAAACAGATGCTAGTGCTCTCGGATGGGGGGCCACAGATTTATCTACCAGTTGTGGAGGTAGATGGAAAACTGAAGAGCAAGTGTTGCTCCAACAGTATGGTATTAACTATTTGGAGTTATTGGGGGCCTTTTATGGGCTTAAAGCATATTGTTCTGCTAAACAATGTCTGCATGTATTAATACAATTAGACAATAAAACGGCTGTGGTTTACATTAATCACATGGGGGGGAGTTAGATCAGTATCATGTGATTGTCTGGTCAATGAGATATGGCAATGGTGTATTGATCGGCAGATATGGATTTCAGCAAGCTATATTCCAGGTAAAGACAATGTGGTAGCAGATGGAAGGTCCAGGATTTTTAAAGATAATACGGAATGGATGCTTAAGCCAGCAATATTTAAGAATATTGTTAAACAATTTGGCTTGCCAGAAATTGATTTGTTTGCATCCAGGCTTAATCATCAATTGCCTCATTATGTGTCTTGGGAACATGATCCGGACGCAGTTGCAGTAGATGCATTTTCATTACACTGGGGAAAAATGTTCTTTTATGCTTTTCCACCATTTGCTCTGATCCAGAGATGTTTGAAGAAAATAGAGCAAGATTCAGCTTCCGGATTGTTGGTAGTGCCAAATTGGCCAACTCAACCTTGGTTCCCAGTTATGCTAAATATGATTAAAGAACCATATATGCAGATTCCTAACTGTAGTGATATCTTGACTAATCCAGTAACAAATCAAGGTTACCCATTATATGCATATATGAATTTGTTAATCTGCAGGTTTTGACCAGACCACTACAGGAACTGGGATTGTCGGACCAAACTTTGACAGTTATTGGTGCATCATGGCGACATAGTACACAGAAACAATATATGACACATATTAAGAAATGGGAAGAATTTTGCACACAGTCAAATATTTCTGATGAATCTGTGAATGTTACTCATGTTTTGGAATTCCTTGCCAATTTGCACTTTGGGCAACATTTAAGTTACAGTGCCATTAACACTGCACGTTGTGCCTTGTCGTCCTATTTAGGACTTATGATTGGTGAGAAGTCAATTGGGTCGCATCCATTAATATCACGATTCATGAAAGGAATTTTTCACATGAATCCGCCAAAACCTAGATATACAGAGATTTGGGATGTGAGCATAGTTCTTGCTCTACTTAGAGAATGGACGCCAATTGAAGGGTTGACATTGGATAGGTTAACATTGAAATTGGTCATGTTAATGGCACTGGTCTCAGCCCAAAGAGTGCAAACTTTACAAATGTTGCGTTTAGACTGTATGCATGTGACTACAGATAATGTTGTATTCTATGTTTACGATCTGATCAAACAAAGTAGACCAGGCAGATCTGGAACAAAGGTAACCTTTCAAGCTTTTCATGTTGAGCCTGCTTTGTGTGTGGTTAGACATTTGAACCAATATATTAAAATTACGGACACTTTTCGAGGAAACGAAAAGACATTGCTGCTTACGCACAAAAAGCCACACACAAAAGCTTCAGTTCAAACTATCTCAAAATGGTTGAAACAGGTGTTGGTTTTAGCGGGAGTAGACACTGATGTCTTCAAATCTCACTCCACCAGGGCGGCAGCTACGTCCGCGGCGAAGGGGCGGGACGTACCTCTCGAGCATATTTTAAAAATCGCAGGGTGGAGTAAAGAAGAAACTTTTTCAAAGTTCTACAACAAACCTGTTCACACTATGACAAGCTTTGGACACGCGGTGTTGGGAGCACTATAATCACCTGCTTTGTTTGCTATTAATTGCTATAATCAGTTGTGTAGTCACTGATATCTTTTTTCACTTGTAATCAATTTTCCCTCAAATATAAGGAGGGTATTATATGGTTTTCAACCATTAAAAAATTTAATTGTGAAAAAGATCTAACTTTTGTCTGCTTTCTCATGTATGTGTTTACTTAGCCGGACTGTCGTACGGATTAATTCTACGACATAAAAAAACACAGAAAGCTTTAAAACTCTTCACGTAGTCACTCACGTGACTCCGAAGTAAAATAGTAAGATTAAACGAGAACTCACCTGTTCGAAGTTTGATCGTTATTTTACGAGGAGTTACGATGAGGGATTACGTGCCCTCCACTCCCACCCTCGTAAAATAAATGATCAAATGGTGGTTCTAAGTCTTTTTATGAGCCTTACTATGTTACTCCGGCTTTGGTGTTCTGTGTTTTTTCATGCCGTTGCTTTGAAGTATGCCGTTGCCAGCGTGGGGCGGGTTCTTCACGTAATCCCTCATCGTAACTCCTCGTAAAATAACGATCAAACTTCGAACAGGTGAGTTCTCGTTTAATCTTACAATTTTGCTCCAAAAGCTCATGTTCAGATTATTTCACAATGATGAACAGAGCCCTGACCGGGCCAGTTTTGCTTTACTGCATAACTTTATTAGTGTGTACCTTGACTCTGAAGAAGGGTCTCGACCCAAAACTTTACCTAATCCTTTTCTCCAGAGATGCTGTCTGTCCTGCTGAATTATTCCAGCTCTTTGTGTCTATCTTCAGTTTAAACCAGCATCTGAATTTCCTTCCTACATACCTTTATTCATACTGTGATGAATCCTAAGTATTTGTAATCTCCTGTTGGCCACGGAGTTCCACCAAGAACATTTCTGAAAATGTGCCCAGGAAGATGTACAAAGGATAAAGAAAATGTTTCTATCCTCATCATTCTTAAATAACATAGTTGATTCAACATCACAGTAAGGAACAAGTAAAAAACTAAGAACATTATTTCTGTTCTAAAAATATGTTAGTGATGATGGGTCTCCCAAAAAATAGGAAAACGAGGTAGAGTATAAAATATGCTTTTTATTATTCTTGTGATTTGAAAATATTCAAAGGTTCTGATGTGCACACTGATAGCTCAATTGTTGAATTGGAACAATGTTCTTTATTGAATTGGACCAATGCACCATGAGATAGTTTATTGATTCAGTCTATGAGAATGCAGAATATGAAAGGGAGCAGCTCAAGTACGAGAATTAATGTCTCATACACATAATAAAACAAGGGAGTGAAATAACCAATAATTCTAAGGAATGCTACTCGGGGGGCAGTCTAACAATTAAATACAGATGAACTCATTTGTTTATGGAGATCCAGCACTGTAAAATAGAAGAAAGTATTGAGGAACAGTATACAATTGGTGTACAATTGATCTTTGAAAGTGATCGCACAGTTAGTTAACGTGGTTAAGAAGGTATTTAAAGTAATGGCCATCATTAGTCAGAGCACTGGATAGAAATGCAGTTGTTCCAACGTCATAAAAAACATTATTTAGAGCATAGCTGAGTACTGCATATGGTTCTGGTCACCACATACAATAGGAAAATGTACTTACAATGAGAAGGTGCCGAGGAGACTTACCAGGATGTTGACTGGCATGGTTCAGCTGTGAGGAAAGGCTGGAGAAGTTATGTCTGTTTTCCCTGTAGTAGAGGAGGTTAAGAGATGACATGATTGAGGTATGTTGAATGCTACAGATAGCATCGACTGCAAGAAACATCAGAGGTAGATGAAGCTACAGGGCACGGATTCAAGGTAAGGAGAAAGAGATATAGAGGATCTAAAGGAATTTTTCGCACCCACAGAGCGGTGAGTACCTGGAATACATTGTCTCAATGTGTAGGAAAGAACTGCAGATGCTGGTTTAAATCAAAGATAGACACAAAATGCTAGAGTAACTCAGCGGGACAGGCAGCATCTCCAGAGAGAAGGAATTGGGTGACGTTTTGGGTGGAGACTCTTCTTCAGACTGAGAGTCAGAGGAAAGGGAAACAAGAGTATAGATGGTAAAGTCGGGAGATGTGGAACAAATGAATGAAACATATGCACAAAAGTAACGATGATATAGGAAACAGTCCAGTTTTAGCTGTTTGCAAGGTGAGAACAAGAAGCTGGTATGATTGTCTCAAAGTGTGGTGAAAATACAGTCACCAGCAATATTTAAGTCGTGTGTGGATCTCTAGACATAGAAGGACGTAGGCTAAATGCTGGAAGATATGATCAATAAG
The DNA here is from genome assembly GCA_035221665.1 of Okamejei kenojei. Taxonomy (NCBI): domain Eukaryota; kingdom Metazoa; phylum Chordata; class Chondrichthyes; order Rajiformes; family Rajidae; genus Okamejei; species Okamejei kenojei. The sequence goes on from CM069153.1 coordinate 12,018,541, forward strand.
GAAAAGTGCCCACTGGTCGATGTGGACTCGGCAGCCTGTTTCACTGCCATACAACACTATGAATGTACTCTTTCGCTTTCATGTATGTCCTTTCAGTTTTGTGTATATGTTATGTGTCGGAAAGAACTGCAGATGCTGGTTTAAACTGAAGGTAGACACAAAAAAGCTGGAGTAACTCAGCGGGTCAGACAGCATCTCTGGAGAAACGGAAGAGGCGACGTTTCTGTCCAAAACACAGCAGGTTAGTCTGAAGAAGGGTCTCGTCCCGAAACGTCATCCAGTCATTCTCTCCAGAGATGCTGTCTTACCCACTGAGTTACTCCAGCTTTTTGTGTCTATCTTGTGTATATATTATCCTCTTATTGGTCTTACTCCTGGCACTTTGGACCCCTTGCTGTTTGGTGTGTGACATACGTGGTAAAGCAGGATTAATGATGAGGCCGACATTAGTATAAATTTATTCAGAACATTATGAAGCTGATGGCTGGTAAATTCTGCATGATTTATTATAGGTTGTAAACCCAATGCTTCATGACACAACATGTTAGCCGATCTGTCTGCAGACCTTCTGAGCCTATACTTCCGTTTAAACACCTGTCTTTAACCCTCTAACTATGTAAATCAATAAAGCTGGCATTTGTAGTTTCTGATGTCCTAATTCAATATACATTTGAAAGAATGGAAACATGTAAGGTCAATGTGTTTCACGAGCACCGTTCCATTCTATACTTGCACTTGAAAGAGAGAAAAACAAACAGCTGGCAGTGTGCACATTTGACTCGTTTTACAGCCAATTAATTTTTATGAGGAGACATTACATTTTTCTGTAAAAATAAATGCTTCTGGATGGCGGAGGTGCAGCTGGTGGAGGTTGCCAGGGGCTGTCAGGTTGCCCCAGACCTGATCATATATTTCCAAATTTAGATCACTCTCACTGACCAAAGTTTCATTGCTGTTTGTTTTAACGGATTACTTAATGCATTCAAGATAATGGAAAAATATTCTTCAACAATCTGAAGAAGAAAAATAACAGATGTCAAGTATTTATCTGCTTTGTATCACTTCTGACTGCAGTAAGTGTACGGATGCCCATTATTTTAACCTTCAGAAGAGCAGTGCCAGCAGTTCTGGAAACGCTAGTTCATGGCAGATCACAGATTCTTGGCTGCAGTTTGTTGCAGGATCATTGCGGGAATTTAGCTGGGCTGGTGGGAGTGAGGGGAAGGTGTTCTCGGCAGGGAGTCGGTGGTTTCCATTCAGAAATTATGGGGAATTGATCACTGCATCGACCTGATCTGATGTCAAATCTTGTAGGAAGATCAAATTACTGTAGTCCATGTTAGTACAGCTTGTACATGACCTCTGCTAAGAATGGGACTGGATAGGCCTTTTGCTATCGTGCATGCCTAACTTAATCCCTCAACATCTCTAAATAGCTTGGTTTTGCTGCAACCACCATACAATTAAAGCCTTGGATTCTTTTACAACCACAACAGGTACAGAAGCCTTTTAATCTACTACCCTTTAGACTTTAATAGTGACAGAATTGCATGTTTTTTGGGATTTTTGGATGTTACTATTAATATCTAAAGACATTTGCATTTCACTTTTTTTAACAAACACTTTACAACAATAGTACAGTAAATATTCCAGAGAATCCAGTGAGTTTAAAGGGAACAAGAAATATTCAAGCTCTCTGAACCCCAGCTCTGGCCGCAAACCCACCCAAGCTACCGACACCCGGTGATGTCAGAGCGAAGAGCGGGCCAGAGCAGCCAGAGTGGGGGTTGGGCTCCACAACAATAGACAATAGGTGCAGGAATGGCCTACTCCTGCACCTATTGTCTATTGTCTATTGTTGTGGAGCCCAACCCCTGCTCTGGCTGCACGCCCAGCCCCCGACCCTCTGGGCACTTGACTGGCTGCACACTCCGCTTGCACTTTGGATCAGCTCACATTACTAACTAATGAGTGAGCCAAGATAGACACTAATTGCTGGAGTAACTCAGCGAGACAGGCAGCATCTATGGAGAGAAGGAATGGGAGACATTTTGGGTCTCTGCCCAAAACATCACCCATTCCTTCTCTCCAGAGATGCTGCTTGTCTGGCCGAGTTACTCCAGCATTTTGTGTCTACCTGAAATTCTTTCCGACACATAATGAGTGAGCTAGTCAGCAAATTACCAGTTTTCCTGTTTACACATCGCCTAACTGACAAACCTCTGTGAACCCAGTTGGTAGAAAACCTGATATCCACCTTGGAATCCTGGGAATACCACAGATAGATCTGGGACCTTCCTACTCTTGCATTGGACTCTTAAACTCTGATGGCAGACTGCAGGAGTGGGGCGCCGTTGTGTATGGCTGCTCTGCCTGCAGTCCATCCTTTCACCCTTTTTTATTTTTATTTTTAGTCCTGTTAGATCAAAATGTTTGTTGTAGGTCTTCGTTTATGTGGTGGGTGGTGGGGGGGGGGGAAGGTGAAAACTTTATTTCTGCGGTTTTCCTCCGAATCGCATCTTCGTCCACTCCGTGCGGCCGACCATCGGACTGGAGTGGCGTTTCCTGCCGGGACCGGCCGGGACCACAGCTTCGGCGGCGGCACAGCGCTGGGACACCATCATGGAGCGGGCAATGCCCTACCTGGGTCGCCGTGCGGTAAGCTCCAGAGTGCTGTGATCGCCGACTCCCAACATCGCGGGCGTGGGATCCGCGACTGTGGCTGCGGGCGGCGCTGGATTTAGAACACCGGGATTTGGACCCGAGATCGCCAGAGTTGGAGCTCCAACCAGCACGGCCATGAGGACTTTGGGTGCCGCCGTCCCAGGGGAGAGTGTGGCCGCTCCAGACATTTCCATGCCGCTGAGGACTTTTCACCCGACGCCCATATTCTATCTTCCCGGCAGGTGAGCCTACAACATCGGGCTGCCGTTGTGGCGACTGGCTGCGGAGGCCTCAAACAGGCCCCGACTTGGGAGGAGGAGGGGGACTGGACTTTTTGGTGCCTTCCCTCACAGTGGAAAGTGTTGATTCTGCTGTGGGGGGAGGTTCATGTTGAATCCTATGGTGTATTGTGTCTTTTTTCTTCTTTTTTTACTTTATATGGATGTATGGTCATCTATTTTTATTTACTCTGTAAAGCACTTTGGCTTCAACATGATTTGATTTAAAAGTACTATATAAATAAAAAATACTTACTAACTTATTAACTCTGGCAGATGATCCAGTGTCAATGAAGAACCATCCAGGAAAGTACTGCTACTTCCCTCTTTCTAACTCCATTAACCGATGGTAATCCAAAACTCTGCTGCTTATGATCCCACTAACCCCAAGTCCTATTTCCCTTGTGTTTGATGAACCACAATGGGCTCTATTTCAGCAATGTCCCAATGATCAAATGCTCAACCTTCTTTTAATTTCTGGATTTTACTTCTTTTTAATTTCTGGGTAATGCATAGACCACCATATTTCTACCATTGTTAGGCAAATGGAAATGTTTCGATAAAGTGTAGCAATTTAACATCAAGATTCTACAAAGGCTTCGAGCTATGCAAGTGCCAATTACGTTAACATACAAGGTAAGATGGGTGGCAGTGTGAACTGTGAAGAGGATGTTAGGAGGTTGCAGGGGCACCTGGACAGGTTGAGTGAGTGGGCAGATGCATGGCAGATGCAGTATAATATAGATAAATGTGAGGTTATCCACTTTGGCGGCAAAAACAAGGGGGCAGATTTATTATCTCAATGGGGTTAGGTTAGGTAAGGGGGAGGTCAAGCGAGACCTGGGTCCTTGTACACCAGTCACTGAAAGTTGGCGTGCAGGTACAGCAGGCAGTGAAGAAAGCTAATGGAATGTTGGCCTTCATAACAAGAGTATTTCAGTACAGGAGTAAAGAGGTTCTTCTGCAGTTGTTTAGGACTGGTGAGACCACATCTGGAGTATTGTGTACAGTTTTGGTCTCCTAATTTGAGGAAGGACATCCTTGTGATTGAGGCAGTGCAGCGTTGGTTCACGAGATTGATCCCTGGGATGGCGGGACTGTCATATGAGGAAAGATTGAAAGGACTAGGTTTGTATTCAATGGAGTTTAGAAGGATGAGGGGAGAGCTTATAGAAACATATACAATTATAAAAGGACTGGCCAAGCTAGATGCAGGAAAAATGTTCTCAATGTTGGGTGAATCCAGAACCAGGGGCCACAGTCTTAGAATAAAGGGGAGGTCATTTCAGACTGAGGTGAGAAAAAACTTTTTTACCCAGAGAGTGGTGAATTTATGGAATTCCCTGCCACAGAGGGCAGTGGAGGCCAAATCACTGGATGGATTTAAGAGAGAGTTGGATAGAGCTCTCGGGGCTAGTGGAGTCAAGGGATATGGGGAGAAGGCAGGCACGGGTTATTGATAGTGGACGATCAGCCATGCGTATTGAATGGCGGTGCTGGCTCGAAGGGCCGAATGGCCTCCTCCTGCACCTATTTTCTACGTTTCTATCTTTCTAAGATATTTTTCAATTCCTCCAGTTTCAAAACATTGTTTAGAATTCTTACAAATATTTCCAGGTAATGGTCAGAATGAGTTTCTGTTCTCTTTCTAAGTTTGGTTTCAAACAAAAGTTATAAATCGTAGAAGATTCCAACATTTTTAATTGGACATATTCTGAAATTTAATGGAACACGTGTAAAAGATTGGTAGAGTTTTATGGACCATGTATTGCACATTGCCAACTGTATGATTATTCTTGAAGCAAGTACCCAACATAGTAATAATAAACAGGTGGATACATCTATCCTTATACAGTATAGCTCACCACCACTGTGGAGTAGTTAAGATATACAAGCATATTTGACAAGTCATTTCGTGATCTATAAAAACAAATACAATATCTCAAAAATATCTCATCAGTCTCTCAGTCGAGCTATTGAAATGGAGATAGGTTTGATGCACAATTGAAGTGACTTACTAGGTATTTATTCAAACCTAAAGTCTGTCTATTTTCTATTTGTGCATTTGAATGTGCCTCTCCTGTTTGTGCTTTCAATTGAGGGTTAGGTTGTCGGTTTGCGGGCAATGAGGTAATCATCCATCTTGGTAGACTGCCATTTTGACCTGGCCCATGATATCATGACCTTCGATCAAATCCTTGTCTTCATTAGCTTCCATACATTTTCCTTGTCTTAGCCTTCATGCTAACTGGGATTCATGCTGGCTTCAGAAGCATAGAGGCATATTTAGTGCTGGACTTTGTGCCGGCATTAGAATAGTTAATTTTATTATCATGTGAAGGTTTTTAATTATAATCTAGATTTACACCTAGTTGCATTCCCTGGTTGAAGTTATTTTAATTGGATCCCGTTACAGGGTAGACACCCCAAGGATAGCATCCCAATTTCAGCATTTGGACATCCCATCTCCTTTCATGGAGATTTTTAATCCATGTCACACTAATGAAAGTGGAATTTTCATTCATCAGAGAGGAGTTTAATTATTAGACAAACAAATTTATAACAAATATTAAAACCATCAATAGGAGAATTTGAGTTGCGTAGCTTTCGAAATAATTGATTAATATTCACTGTACTGGTATAATTAGAGCTTGCCAAAGCGATGTGACTGAGATTGTGGGATGGGAGAATAAGAACAACCATGTAGTAACTTGGCGAATTACACTAAAATTATGATATTATTTATGGCATTAATTATACACCTTGTTTGACCTTTGGGTGCAATGTATCATTACAGAACAAGTTTATTGCAAGGCAAATCGTGCCCAAAATAAGATACAGTGCCCTCCATAATGTTTGGGACAAAGACCCATCGTTTATTTATTTGCCTCTGTACTCCACAATTTGAGATTTGTAATATAAAAAAATCACATCTGGTTAAAGTGCACATTTTCAGATTTTATTAAAGGCCATTTTTATACATTTTGGTTTCACCATGTAGAAATTACAGCTGTGTTTATACATAGTCCCCCCATTTCAGGGCCCGATAATGCTTGGGACACTTGGCTTCACAGGCGTTTGTAATTGCTCAGGTGTGTTTAATTGCCTCCTTGATGCAGGTATAAGAGAGCTCTCAGCATCTGGTCTTTCCTCCAGTCTTTCCATTACCTTTGGAAACGTTTATTGCTGTTTATCAACTTGAGGACCAAAGTTGTGCCAATGAAAGTCAAAGAAGCCATTATGAGACTGAGAAACAAGAATAAAACTGTCAGAGGCATTAGCCAAACCTTAGACTTAACTGATTGGAACATAATTACGAAGAAAGAGAGCACTGGTGAGCTTAAGGGCCTGTCCCACTTGGGCGATATTTGTGCATCATTTACGCGACATAATTTACACGTCACGACACACGCAATTTACTAATTGCAAAGGGACTGGCAGGCCAAGGAAAACCTCCACAGCTCATGACAGACGAATTCTCTCCATAATAACGAAAAATCTCCAAACACCTGTCCGACAGATCAAAAAAACTTTTCAGGAGTCAGGCATGGATTTGTCAATGACCACTGCCGCAGAAGACTTCATGAACAGAAATACAGAGGCTACACTGCAAGATGAAACTACTGGTTAGTCGTAAAAATAGGATGGCCGGGTTGCAGTTTGCCAAGAGGTACTTAAAAGAGCAACCACAGTTTTGGAAAAAAGGTTTTGTGGACAGATGAGACGAAGATTAACTTATATCAGAGTGATGGCAAGTATGGAGGAGAGAAGGAACTGCCCAAGATCCAAAGCATACCATCTCATCTGTGAAACATGGTGGTGGGGTGTTATGGCCTGGGCATGTATGGCTGCTGAAGGTACTGGCCCACTTACCTTCATTGATGATAGAACTGCTGATGGTAGTAGCATAATGAATTATGAAGTGTATAGACACATTCTATCTACTCAAGTTCAAACTAATGCCTCAAAACTCATTGGTCGGCGGTTCATTCTGCAGCAAGACAATGATCCCAAACATACTGCTAAAGCAACAAAGCTAAAAATAGGTAAATTCTCGAATGGCCAAGTCAATCACCCGATCTGAACCCAATTGAGCATGGCTTTTATTTGCTGAAGAGAAAACTGAAGGGGACTAGCTCCCAAAACAAGCATAAGCTAAAGATGACTGCAATGCAGGCCTGGCACAGCCTCACCAGAGAAGACACCCAGCAACTGGTGATGTCCATGAATCGCAGACTTCAAGCAGTCATTGCATGCAAAGGATATGCAACAAAATACTAAACACAACTACTTTCATTTACATGACATTGCTGTGTCTCAAACATTATGGTACCCTGAAATGGGGGACTATGTATAAACACTGCTATAATTTCTACATAGCGAAACCAAAATGTGTAAAAATGGCCTTTATTAAAATCTGACCTTGTGCACGTTAACCACATGTGATTTTTTCTATTACAAATCTCAAATTGTGGAGTACAGAGGTGAATAAATAAATGATGGGGCTTTGTCCCAAACATTATGGAAGGCACTGTATTACAACCCAGAAGATGTTCATTTCCCAATGGTCACTGACAAGCACAACAAGCATTAATTCCAAAGAGGTAAAAAATGCAAAATCTTGTAGTAACTCAGCGGGATAGGCAGCATCTCTACAGAGAATGGGTGATGTTTCAGGTTGAGACCCTTCTTCAGAAGGGTCATCTGGAGAAGGGTCAGTTGATTCCTAGGAGGAAGAAAGATACCAAGGGGAGTAAGGGGCGACCGTGGCTGACAAGGGACGTCAGGGACAGTATTAAAGTAAAAGAGGAGTACAACGTAGCAAAGATGAGCAGGAAGCAAGAGGATTGGGTAATGTTTAAAGAGCAACAGAAGATAACTAAATAGACAATACAGGGAGAAAGGATGAGGTGCAAAGTTAAGCTAGCCAAGAATATAAAGGAGGATAGTAAAAGCTTCGTTAGGTATGTGAAGAGGAAAAAATTAGTTAAGACCAAAGTTGGACCCTTGACGACTGAAAAAGGTGAATTTATTACGGGGAACAAGAAAATGCCAGATGAGTTGAACAGGTACTTTGGATCAGACTTCACTAAGGAGGACATAAACAATCTTCCTGATATAGTAGTGGCCAGAGGATCTGGGGTGACGGAGAAACTGAAGGAAATCCACATTAGGCTGGAAATGGTGTTGGGTAGACTGATGGGACTGAAGGCTGATAAATCCCCATGGTCTGCATCACAGGGTACTTAAACAAGTGGCTCCAGAAATCGTGGATGCATTGGTGATAATTTTTCAATGTTCTACAGACTCAGGATCAGTTCGTGTGGATTGGATGATAGCTAATGTTATCCCACTTTTTAAGAAAGGCGGGTGAGAGAAAACAGTGAATTATAGACCAGTTAGCCTGACATCGATGGTGGGGAAGATGCTGCAGTCAATTATAAATGATGAAATAGCGCACATTTGGATAGCTATAACAAGATCGGTATGGATATATGAAGGGGAAATCATGCTTGGCTAATCTTCTGGAATTTTTTGAGGATGCAACTAGGAAAATGGACAAGGGACAGCCAGTGGATGTAATGTACCTGGACTTTCAGAAATCATTTGATAAGGTTCCACATAAGAGATTAGTGGGCAAAATTAGGGCACGTGGTATTGGGAGTAGAGTGCTGACATGGTTAGAAAATTGTTTAGCTGACAGGAAACAAAGAGTAGGGATTAACGAGTCCCTTTCAGAATGGCTGGCAGTGACTAGTGGGGTACCGCAAGGCTCGGTGTTGGGACCGCAGCTATTTACAATATACATCAATGATTTGGATGAAGGGATTCAAAGTAACATTAGCAAATTTGCAGATGACACAAAGCTGGGTGGCAGTGTGAACTGTGAAGAGGATGCTATGAGAATGCAGGGTGACTTGGACAGGTTGGGGGAGTGGGCAGATGCATGGCAGATGAAGTTTAATGTGGATAAATGTGAGGTTATCCACTTTGGTAGCAAAAACAGGAAGGCAGATCTAAATTATCTACTATCTAAATTATGTTAAGTTGGGGAAAGGGAAGTACAACGGGATCTTGGGGGTCCTTGTTCATCAGTCTATAAAAGTAAGCATGCAGGTACTGCAGGCAGTGAAGAAAGCGAATGGCATGTTGGCCTTTATAACAAAAGGAGTCGAATACAGAAGCAAAGAGGTCCTTCTGCAGATGTACAGAACCCTAGTGAGACCACACCTGGAGTATTGTGTGCAGTTTTGGTCCCCTAATTAGAGGAAGGACATTCTTGCTATTGAGGGAGTGTAGCGTAGGTTTGCAAGGTTATTTCCCGGGATGGCGGGACTGTCATATGCTGAGAGAATGGACCTGCTGGGCTTGTACACTCTGGAATTTTCGAACAATGGGAGGGGATCTTATTGAAACATATAAGATTGTAAAAGGTTTGGACACGCTAGAGGCAGGAAACATGTTCCCGACGTTGGGGGAGTCCAGGACCAGGGGCCACAGATTAAGAATAAAGGGTAAGCCATTTAGAACGGAGACGAGGAAACACTTTTTCTCACAGAGAGTTGTGAGTCTGTGGAATTCTCTGCTTCAGAGGGCGGTGGAGGCTGGTTCTCTGGATACTTTCAAGAGAGAGCTAGATAGGGCTCTGAAAGGTAGCAGAGTCAGGGAAGATGGCAGGAACGGGGTACTGATTGGGGATGATCAGCCATGATAACATTGAATGGCGGTGGTGGCTCGAAGGGCCGAATGGCTTACTCCTGCACCTATTGTCTATTGTCTATGGTCTATTGTCACCCATTCCTTCTCTCCAGAGATGCTGCCTGTCCCGCTGAGTTACTCCAGCATTTTGTATCTACCTTCAATTTAAACCAGCATCTGCAGTTCTTTCCTACACATTAATTCCAAAGAATCTATCAAAACTGTGACTTACAGATATGTTGCAAAAACATACAATAAAAAATGTAAGGGATCCTAAACGATAAATAAACAATTTGATTCCTGCAATAACCACATTTATTTTCACTGTGTTTTTAATGTGGCTCTGTATTTCCAGGTAGTAATCGACTCCAAAAATATTCACATCCATACTTAAACTACCTTTATACATAAAGGAAGTTTGCAAGGCGAATCACATCTGGTTACATGAAAACTGAAATACCGAAATCATTTCAAGTTGGAACCAACAAAGTGTGCTCTGGAAAAAACAGGTAAATCTATGGACCGCACCTTCATTCAATGATGCCATGAAGTAATTTCCCCACAGGAGGACAGGGTAGACAATGCAAATTAACACCTTCATATCGCACTTGGTCACTTTCGTGTTTACAGTTTGTAACTGTTTTTCTTTCTACCAATGCTGGCTCGCCTGCTGAATATTTCCAGCAGTTTCTCTTGTTATTAATGAACAGCTGACCCGGAAATTATCATCCCCCTTTATATATAAAACTTCGATATTTGGCTCTTTAGAGCAGACTTCTAGACCAGTTTTTTGATTCTTTAAAGTTTCCTCAAATAACCAGATGCAAAATCTTTTGATAACACTCCTGTGAAATATCTCAGCACTTTGTGCTGTGTTAAAGGTGCTAACTAATTAAGTTGTTAGTAGTTAAGTCATGGTCAGAACCGATTTCATGCAATGAAATTGGTGCATGAGGAACAGAAAAACGTATTTTTCCTGCTATGAATTGTTCTGTTGCAATATCATTTTCAATATTTAAGTTAGTTGAAATAAATTGAAGCAGTTAGGCAGTTAATTAAACATCTCTCTTTTACAAACAAGACAATATGTATATTACCACATCCATTGTGCAACAAATATATCACATGTGGTTTCATAAAAATGTGCATCTGATTTCAATATCAACTTCATAGTACGACTATTCCAACAATTCAATCATCACTGAGGAGAGATTCTTCTGCAAAAACACTCAAAAACAAAATACACAATGCTACCTATTGCTTTCTATTGGTTTCTATATCCAGTGGTTGATTGTATAATGGCATTGCATCAACATCTGGACACAATTACATTTTCCAAGTTATGCATATATTTCTGTTGTTTACTTCATCTTGATTTCTCTAGAATAATGAGTAACTCTTAGAACTGAGAGAACAAAGGGACTGGGAACAAGATTTATTGATTAAAAATTTTGAAAGAAAGATGGGAAAAAAACCTATTATATGTACATAAATGTTTGATAAATGTAAGGCATAACTTAATTCAATAAAAAAATTTACATAGATTATATTACTCGAAAACTAGACTGAATAAAATATTTCCAAACGTTTCCCCCATTTGTGACAAATGTCTAACTCAAAATGCCACTATAGCACATTCCTTTGTCTCCTGTACAAAACTTCATATATTTTGGAATTAAATCTTTGGAACATTTACAAAACTATTTAACACAAATTTGAACCACAATTATCTGATTATCTTCGGATTTATGGAAGAGGGATGTAACCTAACCACGTTCCAAGACTCTCTCTTTAATTATGGTTTAATAACAGCAAAAAAAACGTATACTTAAATTTTCGAAAAACGCATCCACGCCAACGTTTAAAATGTGGATTTCAAATATGTCGGAAATGCTACATCTTGAAGAAATGGGATTCCTCCTACTAGGCATAAGTAGACCAATTGTTCCCAGTCCCTTTGTTCTCTCAGTTCTTAAGAGTGACTCATAATTCTAGAGAAATCAAGATGAAGTAAACAATGTCGACAAGATTTGGTCTCCTTTTATCGACTTCTTACAAGCATATCGTGCAACATAACCTTCGAAATTAAATGGTTCAGAACCGGGTGACAGGTGGGTAAAGATATTAAATAGGTATCTCTCCTAATTTATTTTCCTTTTTTTCTCTTTTTTTCAATCTCGTTAGCTTCTTATTTCTTCTTTCTGTCTCTCTCGCTATTCATTTCTACTCTCTTGTCTATCTATCTCAACACTCTATTTTCTTCTTTCTTTCACTGTTCTTTTATTATTAAATTAAAAATAAGAAGTTGTACAAGAATTGTAATGTGTTTGTATGCATCTGGTACTTAGGTACCACATTATTGTACTTACTTCTAACAAAAATTAAAAAAAAATAACTGAGAGAACAGGTTGGGGGAGTGGGCAGATGCATGGCAGATGAAGTTCAATGTGGATAAATTGTAAGATTAAATGAGAACTTACCAGTTTGAAGTTTGATCTTTATTTTATGAGTTACGATGAGCAATTACGTGAAGAAGGCCGTCAGCCCGCATGCGCGTCAACCTTCAAAGCAGTGGTGTGAAATCACAGAATAACAGTTGTTGAACTGACTACATAGTAAGATACGAGAGACTAGAAATACCAGCTGATCTTTTATGAGGGTTGGGAGAGGTGGGCACGTAATCGCTCATCGTAACTCCTCATAAAATAAAGTTCAAACTTCAAACTGGTAAGTTCTCGTTTAATCTTACTATTTCACTTTGGAGTCACGTGAGTGACTACGTGAAGACTTTGAAGCTCTGTGATTTCATGCCGTGGACGCAAGTCCAAGCCACACACTGAATTGGTTGACCAAGGATAAGAGATAAATGTAATCAGACATGACAATTTTTTAAAACATGCTGATGCTTTTAATGGACAAATTATAATAACAGTAGTTCCTCTTATCCAGGGAAACTACATAACAGAACTTAAAACGGTGTCGGCAAAAGCCCCTGGTCTGGCGACAGGTTTATGATAGAAAGTCTGAAATGTGCGTTCTCTAGACCACCCTGCAGTCGCTAGGATCTGGTCTAACGGGACGTCCATAGTCCTCGCTGCTGACATGGAGTGAGATTAAAAATAATCAGTATTTACTCCTGCATATGTCAGTACCTGTTTCAGCCACCTCGAAATGGTCTGAACTGAGCCCTTTTTGTGAGGTTTCTTAAAACTAACAAATACTGCTAGTTCCGATCCACTGAGGCTCTTAGTGACCTTTATATATAGCTGGTGGTGTGTTACCACACATAGCCGGAAGTCCAAGGGGTAAGCCGCAAAATGAAGCTTTTGGCCGGATGTACCTGGTCTGCTTTGCTTGACTAGGTCATACACGTAAAATGTGATACTATTGGCAGACATGGCCATCCTATCCAGTCGAAGTTTGTGTAACAATTATGCCCGTTGAGCTGACACCAACGGCATTAACATCACTACTTTGTACGTGAGTTGGACCAGGGACAGGGATGTTGCCGGTGCCCATTGGCAGAGCAGAGTTAACACTGTGCCTATATCCCATATTTCCGTATATCTGGGCCTGGGAGGGTTCGTGTTGAAGATGCCCTTCATGAGCCTGGACACAAGAGGGTGAGACCCCACAAGAGGGTGGCCAGATCCCTGCCACAAATATGCAGATAGTGCACTTATGGCACAATTAATAGCACTATAACTCAGCTTCTCATCAAGGAATAGACTTGAGAGGAACACATTGGTTATCTGTGCTGAGTCATATGATATATTGGCTTGTGAACAGTACACTTCCCACTTCCTAATGTCGGAGATGTATTGTTTCTTTGTACTGTCTCTCTAGCCTGCAGCGAGTACATCCATCATGCGATCAGACAATCTGAGCCCCAGGAAAGGTCTTCTCAGACTCTGTGAACCAATAAATTGATTTGGTCATGGAGAGGGTGGACTGCAGATGCTGCCTTGGGAATGGCCATAAAGGCTGATCATCCCCAGTGAGATATGTGAATCATGGTTATGTAGGCCAAACTGGTATAACCAGGAACCTGTGGCAAAGTTTAACTTGATCTTCAGCAAACATAGACTTATGAGGCAGAGTGGGGGAAATGCATAAAGCACATCCTTCCCCACTGTAGCGGGAATACATCCACCGCCATTGCCTATTGGCCTTGTTCTTATGCAACACACTTTGGTGACTGGTGAGTTGTCTGCATGCAGACAAGTTGATAACCGGTGTTCCATATCGGTCAATAAAGTCATAAAACATGATATGATTACATCCGTTCTGAGTCCGCCACCAAATGCCAACTGAGTTAGCCATTTATCACAGGATACAGGCTTGATTCCTCCCATGTGATTAACGTATGCCACCGCTGTGATTTTAAAGTTGAATATGCAGATGATGCATATTCCCGCAATAAGCCTTAACCCATAAAGTGCACCCATCAACTCCGAGTGGTTAGTACTTGACCATAGAAGAACTGATGACTCATGCGTATTTGATCTGTCACCACAACAGTCATGATACCCCTGGGGAATGCCAAATACAGAATGTCCACCATGTAACTCAAAATGGCTTCTGTTGGTAAATGCATAGGTCTATGACAGGTCCTGCAATGGGTATTTTGGTATCTGCTCTATAGGTAATTTCATAGAGTAGCCTATATGGACAGTCGATACTGCACAGCAGTTTAGGTTGTCAAGAATGGTTTGATTATTCATTACTGAATTTGGCTTGAATACCAAAACTCTCGATGCATAAATGGACCGGGTGTATGCTGTGACGGTGGAAACTGAGCCAGACTAGAATTTTAATTTGGAATTGACGTAGTTGTGTAGTATAAACAAATCTGATGTTAATTCACAAACCAACGTAAATTCTCCCCAACTAGTGAGTGATGCACGCCCTGCATGTTCTAAAAAGAACCAGATTCACCTACCTTCATGGGTACTGGTGGCTTCGTGGCATGTATCTCTGCCCCCGAGGTTTGAAGGTAGAGCTGCTGCAGTGTGCGAGGTGCGCATTTTGGAGGAGGGCCGGCCTTGGCCATGCCCTAAAAAAGACTGTTGTCCATAATGTTCCACATTCATACTGGTACCAGCTTCGAGAAAACGATTGGTGCTGGTAGAGACGTAGGGGTGTTGCCGCCAGAAGGCCGAAGCTCTGCTTGTTGACGGAGCCCCGATTAACCCCACGGCTTTCGCCTCGTTATCCAGATCTTTGACCTGTTTGGGTAGATCTTCTCCAAACAGGTCGTATGGTGGCTGCACATTGGCTTTACACAAACCCTGCAAACTTTGGATTCAGGGTGGGGCGGATGGCATTCTTGTGGTAACAATTGATCTCAAAGTGCGCGTTGCATAATAATGCCAGCACATCTTGTTGGCCATCCGACAAAGGGACTCCGTCCACTGATCTGGCAAAGGCTGTGATGCCTGAAGCCAGCAGGCTCAGAATTTTCAGGAGTTTTACCTCCTGGTTCCTGATGCCTCCCCCGATGTGGTTCCATATTGAGCTGTTTACAGCCGGCACACTTAAAGACGCACAGTTGCTAGCCGTGTGGTGCCTCTTGGTTGTATCCACCATCACTTGCTCCTGGAGCCAAGTAGTTTATGTTGGCTGCCGATTCTGCCTCGAGCGGCTCCCCAACTTGCGATGACATCGCAAATTTTGATGCTATGGTGGGTAGGTCTGCTTCTCGCAGCCCGTGCATCATAGTATGTTCCTCAGATTATACTGCCGAACTCTGAACTAGCCCAAAACTGGCTTCGGATGCTCCCCTCCTTAGAGAGGGAGACATCATGCAGCCCTGAACGAGGTGCTGCCACCGGCTCTCTCTGAGACACGCGCTGGTATGACTCCGCTCCGAGGAGTGTGTCATGGTGGAGCATCCGCTCTATGAGTTGCTCCATGCGGGACAGGCGTCCAGCGACGCTGTCCGTAGTGGGAGGTGCACCCTCCTGGCCTGACTCATCCGAGTCTATAGGCCTCACAGACTTTTGCTTGGCTTTTCCCTTTATTGGGGTAGCCTCGGTGCTCTGGAGTCGCTGGAATTATCATCAGTGACTTTGGTGGTGAAGTTGATGGCCGGCCGCCCGCTACCCTCGGTCTCACGGTCTTCAGTAGCGGGTTTCCCCGCGGCCCGTCTCCCCTTCACTTTCTTATCCATTTCCCGTTCAAAGCTTGAAGCGATTCTGCAAACAAGGATCGAACGAACATACGACCTCAGATTAAGTCCAAAAACGTATCTGCGGATCTTTTAAACTTACCGCTGGAGGAGCGACGCGCCTTCCAGCCAGTCGCGCCAAGCAGTCGATGTAATTGACGCGCATGCGGGCTGACGGCCTTCTTCACGTAGTCACTCACGTGACTCCGAAGTAAAATGTGAGGTTATCCACTTTGGTATCAAAAAACAGGAAGGCAGATTACTATCTAAATTACGTCAAGTTGGGAAAAGGAAGGACAACGAGATCTGAGGCTCCTTGTTCATCAGTCCATGAAAGTAAGCATGCAGGTACAGCAGGCAGTGAAGAAAGCGAATGGCATGTTAGCCTTTATAACAAGAGGAGTCGAGTACAGGAGCAAAGAGGTCCTTCTGCAGTTGTACAGAGCCCTAGTGAGGCCACACCTGGTGTATTGTGTGCAGTTTTGGTCCCCTAATTAGAGGAAGGACATTCCTGCTATTGAGGGAGTGCAGTGTAGGTTTACAAGGTTAATTACTGGGATGGCCGGACTGTCATATCCTGAGAGAATGGAGCGGCTGGGCTTGTACACTCTTGATTTTAGAAGGATGGGAGGGGATCTTATTGAAACATATAAGATTGTTAAGGGTTTGGACACGCTAGAGGCAGGAAACATGTTCCCGATGTTGGGGGAGTCCAGAACCAGGGGCCACAGTTTAAGAATAAGGGGTAAGCCATTTAGAACAAGGAAATACGTTTTCTCACAGAGTTGTGAGTCTGTGGAATTCTCTGCCTCAGAGGGCGGTGGAGGCCGGTTCTCTGGATACTTTCAAGAGAGAGCTAGATAGGACTCTTAAAGGTAGCGGAGTCATGGGATATGGGAAGAAGGCAGGAACGGGGTACTGATTGGGGATGATCAGCCATGATCACATTGAATGACGGTGGTGGCTCGAAGGGCCGAATGGCCTCCTCCTGCACCTATTGTCTATTGTCACCCATTCCTTCTCTCCAGAGATGCTGCCTGTCCCGCTGAGTTACTCCAGCATTTTGTATCTACCTTCAATTTAAACCAGCATCTGCAGTTCTTTCCTACACATTAATTCCAAAGAATCCATCAAAACAGTGACTAACAGATATGCTGCAAAAATATACAATAAAAAATATAAGGGATCCTAAATGATAAATAAACAATTTGATTCCTGCAATGACCACATTTATTTTCACTGTGTTTTTAATGTGGGTCTGTATTTCCAGGTAGTAATCGACTTCAAAAATATTCACATCCATACTTATACTCCTTTATGCATAAAGGAACTTCGCATGGCGAATCACATCTGGTTACATGAAAACTGAAATACCAAAATCATTTCAAGTTGGAACCAATAAAGTGTGTTCTGGAAAAAACAGGTAAATCTATGGACCGCACCTTCATTCAATGATGCCATGAAGTAAATTCCCCACAGGAGGACAGGGTAGACAATGCAAATTAACACCTTCATATCGCACTTGGTCAGAAATAAGTCTTTCCCACCTTCACAAATAATACTCTGCAACAATGTTTACAGTAACCCAAAATTGTAACTGTTTTTCTTTCTACCAATGCTGGCTCGCCTGCTGAATATTTCCAGCAGTTTCTCTTGTTATTAATGAACAGCTTTTGACCTCGGCTCTGGAGTCGCTGGAATTATCATCAGTGACAATATATAAACAAGGATTCCCGCCATGCCTGACGCCTTCTTCACGTAGCTCACGTGACTCCGAAGTAAAAGTGAGGTTATCCACTTTGGTATCAAAAAACAGGAAGCAGATGTCAAGTACATTATTCGAGTTCCTTCTGACCCGGAAATTATCAGATATTACTCTTTGATAAACTTTGATAAAGTTTCCTCATATAACTGGATGCAAAATCTTTTGATAACACTCCTGTGAAATATCTCAGCACTTTGTGCTGTGTTAAAGGTGCTAACTAATTAAGTTGTTAGTAGTTAAGTCATGGTCAGAGCCGATTTCATGCAATGAAATTGGTGCATGAGGAACAGAAAAACGTATTTTTCCTGCTATGAAATGTTCTGCTGCAATATCGTTTTCAACATTTAAGTTAGTTGAAATAAATTGAAGCAGTTAGGCAGTTAATTAAACATCTCTCTTTTACAAACAAGACAATATGTATATTACCACATCCATTGTGCAACAAATATATCACATGTGGTTTCATAAAAATGTGCATCTGATTTCAATATCAACTTCATAGTACGACTATTCCAACAATTCAATCATCACCGAGGACAAATTCTTCTGCAAAAATACTCAAAAACAAAATACACAATGCTACCTATTGCTTTCTATTGGTTGCTATATCCAGTGGTTGATTGTACAATGGCATTGCATCAACATCTGGACACAATTACATTTTCCAAGAAATGCATATATTTCTGCTGTTTACTTAATCTTGATTTCTCTAGAATTATGAATCACTCTTAAAACTGAGAGAACAGGTTGGGGGAGTGGGCAGATGCATGGCAGATGAAGTTTAATGTGGATAAATAGTTCTTTACTCATAATTCTTCACGTCTTCACGTAGTCACTCACGTGACTCCGAAGTAAAATAGTAAGATTAAATGAGAACCTACCAGTTTGAAGTTTGATCTTTATTTTATGAGGAGTTACGGTGAACGATTACACAAAGAAGGCTGTCAGCCCGCATGCGCGTCAACCTTCAAAGCAGAAGTGTGAAATTACAGAATAACAGTTGTTGAACTGACTACATAGTAAGATATGAGAGACTAGAAATACCAGCTGATCTTTTATGTGGGTTGGGAGCGGTGGGCACGTAATCGCTCATCGTAACTCCTCATAAAATAAAGATTAAACTTCAAACTGGTAAGTTCTCGTTTAATCTTACTATTTTACTTCGGAGTCACGTGAGTGACTACATGAAGACGTGAAGAATTATGAGTCACTCTTAGAACTGAGAGAACTCAGAGCTGAGCCCATCTATTTTCAGAAGCTTCAAAATTCTAATGTATTTTAGCTTGGGATACCAAGACAACTATCAGTATGCTGTAGCTCCCATTCTTCTCCCTCAAATCTCACCAACAAAGACCTTTCTACCCCTTTTATGTTTTAAATTTGATGAGGACAATTACTGTACGAATGCCATGAATATGCACTGCCCATCTACTGTAGATGGGCAGGGCACACCCACTGGCTTCTGATTAATTCCAAAATGTCTGAGTATCACTCAATATTTCCTCCAGTGGTACAGCAGTTCGCATGGATACAATGAAAACAGGTGCAGGAGGAGGCCATTAGGCCCTTTGAGCCAGCACTGCTATTCAATGTGATCAGAAGTCCGTTCCTGCCTTCTCAGCATAACCCTTGATTCTGCTAGCCCTAAGAGATCTATCTAACTCTCTTTTGAATCATCCAGTGAATCGGCCTCCACTGCTTTCTGAGGCAGAGAATTCCACAAATTCACAACTCTATGTGAACATTTTTTCCTTCATCTCAGTTCTAAATGGCCTACCCCTTATTCTTAAACTGTGGTACACAAAAAGCTGGAGAAACTCAGCGGGTGCAGCAGCATCTAAGGAGCGAAGGAGATAGGCGACGTTTCGGGTCGAGACCCTTCTTCAGACTGTGGTCCCTGGTTCTGGACTCCCTCAACATCAGTAGCATGTTTCCTGTCTCTAGCGTGTCCAATCCCTTGAAAATGTTATGTTTCTATAAGATTACCTCTCATCCTTCTAAATTCCAGTGAATTCAAGACCGATCGTTCCATTCTTTCATCATATGACAGTCCCGCCATCCTGGGCACTGCTGCCCACACCTGCAGGGATCACGGTTTGGATTTTATCAGGACCACTGGATGTGTGGAGTTCGCACATTCTCCCTTTGATCCCGCGAGTTTGCACTGAGAGCTATAGTTTCCTCGCCCATCTCAACGGTTTAGTGGTAAATTGATTGGTTACTGAAAACCACTCAGAACCTCACACTTATCCGCATTAAACGCCGTCGGCCATTCTTCAGTCCACTTGTCCACTTGGAGGGTGTGGGAGGAGGGTGTGTCCCCTCCCATTGGTATGGAACTTTTGCATTTTTCAGCTTGAAATTGTGCAATATGGTGCATACTGTAGCGAGTCTTTTATACTTGAATGCAATATATATGTTTAAATTTGATTAGCTATGAATAAGGTTAGACTAAATTACATTCCTAATTACATTTCACAGTAGAGCCCAGGCTTTGATCAACACATGCAGCACATGAATGATCCTAATATATTCATGTATGGAAATCAGGTTATAATCAAACACTTGGCCCATGTTGACCAACCTGGGTCTCACTGCACACCTGGTACTACTCCTGCCCCTGACTCCAGTTGCTTACGTCCTCTCATTCCTGGCCTGAGTTCAGCATTACACCTGGCCCCCTATTCTACCCTGATCATAGCTGCTTATCTTCTTAGGTTCCCAGTGCTAAACACTCCCCAGGTCCCAGCTATCTGCACACCTAGTACTATTCCAGACCTTGTCTCTGGATGCACACTTGGCCTTGCTCCTAGCCCCCTTGCACTGACAATATACCTGGCCCACACATAAAGCCCCATATCTGACCCCCTGGAGTTAACCTATTACGTTCAAGTCCACAGGTGCTTATCTAATGCATTAATCCTTTATGGGTCACTTTACAGACCAAATTATGGATACAAAAAATTGCTACATTCATTGGCTTCCTTGTTATCTAACATGCTAGTTACTTTGTCAAAGAAGTCATCAATTGGTTGAACACAATTTATCATCCATAAAATTATACTCACTCATCAGAATAAGTATTCTGTTACAATTTCTTTCATTTTCGTAACAAACTGCCCTGAAGTTATTTTCACCCCCAATATTTTCAGTATTTTGCTGTCTTCCTCTCATCTGGGACTTTTCCGAAAAGCAAAGTCCAATAACTATATATTTAAACAATATTATTCTATTAAATGTGATCTTGAGAGTACATAATATTTTCTGTGGTGTTCATAACACAACAATGACAAAAATATTTTTATTTTGATTGCACCTATCAACATGCATACATTATTACATTACAGTTATTATGTACCGAGGGCAAATTTTAGTTCCAATGCCCCCCATTCCCAATTACTTTTACATTGAAGTTGGATTGAAATCCAAGTGAAGTTTAAATAGCATCATAAAAGTAAAACCTCCGGAATGGATGATATTCATGATATGGTTGGCTGGAGTCAGTATCAGCACAATTACTATATTAAACTTTGAATCTTTAGATGTCCTGGTTCAAGCTAAAGACAAATAATAATCTCCTCACACATTCCCCTGCAAGTATCTCTGTCACTCCTTTAAAATACACCCCTTCTTTGAACAAGCTCTTAAATATTGCATCTGAATCAGTTTACATCTGATTACACTCCTTGAGGATGTTCATCTACGTGTTCAATTAATAAAACAACGAGATTGGGGACATTTCTATTCAACCTGTCAAAGGAATTGGGGGGGGGGGGGGGGGGGGGGGGGGGGGGGGGAGAAATAGTCAATGAGGTAAACAAACATAATGGTTGAGTGGCAAATTAAAATAGTGCTACCTTCCCAATATTTAACAGAAGGAAATAATGGGTTATCAGAGCTGTGTGTTGTGACAGATAGCCTGACACCTTGAATGTCATTTTAATATTACACTTATCCCATCCCCCTGGATAATCCAGATTAATAAATTAAGGTTTTGTCAATTAATTACAAATCAAGCTAATTACAAATCAATAACATTAGCCAACTCCAAAACATGAAGCGCTGAGCATTGGGTTCCAAACATCACGGACAACTGGCCTCAGTTCCCCGCTCACATCTGGCAGTGTTCTCCGCCTGAATCAGGGGCCATGGAGGGTATTTGAAAGTGTGGAGGCTGAGTGATCACTGATCACTGGCCTTGGTGGTACCCAGTGAGGGAGTCGAGCAACCGAGTGGGGAGAGGGTGTGGAAGTAGGGTGTGTCCCCTCCCACGGTAGGGAATTTTGAAGTATTAAAATCATGTTTTAGTGCATTGTAGAAGTATGATTTCAATGTTTTTTGTATGAAGTATTTTTAAGAGGTAACTTTTTAAGGGGTAACTTTTTCCACACAAAGGGTGGTGGGTGTATGGAAGAAGCTGCCAGAGGAGGGAGTTGAGGCAGGGACAATCCCAACATTAAAGAAACAGTTAGACTGATACATGGATAGGACAGGTTTGGAGGTATGGACCGAAAGCAGGTAGCGTAGCTGGGACATGTTGGCGGGTGTGGGCAAGTTGCGCCGAAGGGCCTGTTTTCACACTGTGTCACTCTATGACTACATTATACCTCCACCATGCATGAATGCTTCAAAATCAAGTGATGGAGTTTTATTGCCATATACTCAAGCATAGAAACATAGAAAATAGGTTCAGGAATAAGCCATCGGCCCTTTGAGCCAGCACTGCCATTCAATATGATCACGGCTATTCATCAAAAATCAGTACCTTTCCTGTTTTTTCCCCATATCCCTTGATTTCATTAGCCCCCAAGAAATAAATGTAACTCTCTTGAAAACATCCAGTGAATTGCC
Organism: Okamejei kenojei; assembly: GCA_035221665.1. NCBI lineage: Eukaryota > Metazoa > Chordata > Chondrichthyes > Rajiformes > Rajidae > Okamejei > Okamejei kenojei. The sequence continues at coordinate 12,040,967 of CM069153.1, forward strand.
TCTGTGGCTGAGAATTCCACAGATTCACAACTCTCTGCATGAAGAAAGTTTGTCCTAACTGGCCTACCCTTTATTCTTAAACTGTGACCTCTGATTCTGAACTACCCCAACATTTTTACTGCAGTTACAGTAAGTGAAAATCTAGCAGGCAAGCAGGATGCTTTCTCTAACCATTCCCATTTGAAGTCCACTATCTTCCACCATTTCTACCCAGTGCTTGGTACTTACTTCCAGCAGCCACTGGTTGTCCTCCAGGATGCACCGAGTTGCAGCCTGATCCATGCCGCACACTTGGGCGAATTTGGCACAGAGACTCTCATGGCAGCGGCACAATGCTTCCGAAGCCTCCGATGGCCCTGAACTGTTGCACTGTGGCTGCTCCATGGCCAGAGCTGCAGTGGGCGACTCGCCAGCCCGGCAAACACTCGCCAGCCCCACTCCCCATCTGCAACTGTCCCCGCCGCTGCTTCTGTTTCCAACAGCCGTGGCCCATGCATTTGATATGAGTTTTGAAATTTCACGATGAGGGATTACGTGAAGAAGCCCCGCCAGGCGCATGCGCATCATACTTCAAAGCAGCGGCATGAAAAACACAGAAACCAATAGCCGAAGTAAGATAGTAAGGCTTACAGAAGACTAGAACTACCAGATGATCATTTAGATTATGAGGGTCGGGAGCGGAGGGCACGTAATCCCCCATCGTAACTCCTCATAAAATAAAGATCAAACTTCGAACAGGTAAGTTCTCGTTTAATCTTACTATTTTACTTTGGAGTCACGTGAGTGACTACGTGAAGATTTTGAAGCTCTGTGGTTTTCATGCTGTAGATTCATTCCATACGTCACACTGCTTCAGTTGATACAGTGGTGAGTAAATAATATTATTGAACATTGCTTGAATTATTCAATAACTATGTTACTAATAATAATAACAATGAAAGTAATAACCTCTCTATCTCAGGGGAAAATTACAACAAAGATATGAAACAATGATATGAAACAAAGCAAACAAATTGAACAGAACACAACATAGTATGTGCAAACCCTGGCACTGTGACAACAGGTTTATCATAATCTAGAAAGTTACTTCTTTAGACCATCATGCGGCCTCTAGAATTTGGTCAAGCGGCATGTCCTGCGCCTTCGCCACGGACATTGATGCCACCCTTGTATAGTTGAGATTTAACACATGAGTGTGAATTCCACCTAAATACAGAACCTGTTTTAACCATCTAGAATAGCTTGTACTGTCACTTTTTAATTTTTTTTTATGAGTAATGAGCATTGGTGTCTCACAATCTCGGAGACTCTTAATTACTTTAATATATTGAGTCAGATACTTACCACACACAATGTTTGGTCAACAGGGTATGCTTTAAAGATTACCTTGATTCCAGCCTTCCCTGGCTTGCTTTGCTTGCTTAGATCATAGACATAAGAAGTAATTTATCTACAGACAACTGCATACAATCTAAGTGCAACATTTGTAATATTTGTACTCATTGTGGTGATAATAATGGCATGAGCATAACCATTTTAAATATTAAGTTCTGAAAAGACAGTGAGGTAATTGGAGCCCACTGCCGAAGCAATGTGAGAATTATGCTGACATCCCAGATTTCTGTATATCGGGGTTTGGTAGGATTTTATTAAAATTCCTCTCATAAATCGGGATATTAACGGTTGAACCCGATAGATTGTCATTCTGAAAATTGTCCTAAATAGGAGGACAAAGTACTCCGAGCATTATTAATGGCACTATATCTCAGGTGCAACATAGCAAGGAACTCCAATACATCCGATATGTTTGCAGTATGATAAAATATATCTAACTGTATATAAAAGATTTCCCGTTTCCTTATATGAGACATATATTGTTTCTTAGTGCTATCTCTCCAAGCTGCAGTTATAACATCCATTGTCCTATCTGACAGTCCATCAAAACCTGCAGATGAACAATTAATACGATCATGTAATGGATGACTTCTCCTGTACTGGATGTATCAACAATTACTGCAGCTGGGGATTGTCATGAATGGCTGAGTCATCATTCTGAGCACCAATGGAAACAATGGCTGTGTAGACCAGTTTGTAACCACCAAACGCCTGCGGCGGAGTCTTGCTCTATTTTGGTGAGACATTGCCTAATCAGGCAAAATGGGGAAACATAGAAGATTATACTCCCCCAATGCAGCGAGAATGCATCCACTGCTACTGCTCCTGGGTCTGGCTCCTATGACATATTTAGGCAACTGGAGATTTAATCTGGAGGCAAACAGATCAATATTTGGTACCCATACCGACTGACAATCTTTTTGAACTTCTGGATTTACCATCCATTCTGTATTGTTATTGAACTTCCGTGATATGTTGTCTGCCACAATATTGTCTCTCCCACAGCTGTGGTATTGCCTACTTGTAATTGAACATGTCATTCATTGTAGAACAATATCTATCAATGCATAAAACGCCCCCAATAACTCCAAATAATTTATACCATGTGTTAGGAGAATTAATCGTCTTGGACAGTCCATCACCACCTCAACTGGTGGCGCTCTCCATACCTCCCCATCCGAGAGCACTCCCATCCGTTTGTAATACCACTGAAGGTTGCTGAATCAAAATATATTCTAGTAGCTTGTGCAACATTGAGAATCCACCATTGCAATTCAGCTAAAGCTTTAGATTGTAACTGCATGGACCTATCAATGACCTGCACGCTTTTCATTTTATTTATTTATATATATATATATATATTTTAATTTAAATTTATTTATTTTTACTTTTTACTTTAAGTGCTTGTCCTCTGGCTCTCAGCAGACTTTGATAATGCAGAGGTCCTAACTCAACAGCAGGAATGCCGCTACCATTTACCAATACCTGTAGCTACTTCTCGGATGGAGGGATAAGGTCTCTCAGCGAGACAAGTACAGACATTTGTAATATCCCCAACCTTATCTGTTAACAAGTTACTGACATATCAATACTGAATTAATGACAAACCCCAAATAATCAATTGTTTGGGATGGCTGTAACTTAAATGTAGTTGGATGGACAGAACCCTAGCCTTTCAATAGGCTTACGGTTGCTGAAACCAGTTCTTCAGCTGTATCCTGAGTGGCATTGACAATTAACATGTCCTTTAGATAAGCCATTACAATGTGATTCTGAGCCCTCAGTAACACCAGTGCTGGTTTCAATAATTATGTGAACAGCCTGAGGGCTGAAGTTAACCCATTAAGTAATTCTTTAAATTGCCTCAGCTGACCCATCAAATTAACTCAAAGTACCTGCGATAATGATGCATTGGTATTGAATAATAAGGTATCTCTTTTTTTTTAACGTCTCTAGTAACCATATAGCAGCCTTGTGATAAAAACTGCGTTACAGTGTTGAAGGTGTACTTTATTAAATGCCTATACTGGCGAGTTTCTGGTGCAGCAAACACCAAACCGATCAATATTATGCAGCATCATTCATTATAAAACAATTGAAACATTACACCCAACCAGAGGTTGTACCCCAGAAATTCTATGTGTGATGGAATAAAGTTACTGTACCTCCGTAATTGAACTAGAATTGTTTTGGCAGATTTACACCAATAATTATCTGGTTATTGTTTGTCCTACATAGTCCTGCATGTTTGGGTATAATGTTGGCTAAATGGCAATTTTCATTATACAATTAGGTTCGAATAGGCACTGCAGAATAAAGCAAGCCTGTCTTATAAGTTTTGGACATTTAACGACCCTTATATGTCTTCCCCAAATGCAGTGATGCCAACTTAATATCAGCTAGAGGACATGCTGGAAACATATTTCCTGCCCTCGCATCGTAACACTCATGGGTGCCCAAATTACTGAGTTTACTGTTGGCACCCTGAGCGAGGCACAATAGACAGGTGTTAATATATTTACTGTTTCAGTCATAACAGTTCTTGGAGCAGGTGAGAAACCAAATAATGTTGGCAGCCAGGTCTCATCCATAGCCTCACCAGTCCATACCGGTATAGCAAACTTGATGCTACACCGGGAACACCCGGAGCGTGGCTCTTGTGCTCTGGTGTATACACATAAGTAGGGACACCAGCTTCAGGGTCAGTCTCCTACTGCCCTGATACTCCCGAGTCTTGCTCCAGGAGACCTCCTCCAGACCTAAACAAGGCACTGGAGAGTCAGATTCCCTTTTTTTTTTTTTTTTTTTTAACAGGCACCATACTCAGTGTATGGAACTCCTTTGGAGTCTGCCTGGGAATCTCTGGGTCTTTGGACCCTTGACTGATTAAAGTTTAGAGCATTTTAGTCTTGCTCTAGGGAGACCTCATCCAGACGTAAGAAGGCACTGGAGAGCCAGATTCCCTTTTTTTTCAGGCACCATACATAGTGTATGGAACTCCTTTGGAGGCTGCCTGGGAATCTTTGGGAGTGTGGAGCATTTTCTCCATTTCTAGTCTCCCCCACATTCTTGTTCTTTATTGGAGGAAAGTAACTTTATTTACATTTCCTCGTGTAATTGTGCATAATCATATATGTTCATGTTTAAAATTATAGATTCTTACAGGCACATTCTACTTGCAGAATATTTATATTACTCTCAGTTTTACACAGTTCTCCCAATATAAGGGTTGATGAGGCTGTATTGGGTATAAAACTTTGTACCCATCTCTCTGCCTCTGCTGGCCCCAGAATCAAACCTTTGTATTTACCTGCTTGTTCGCTCTGAGCAGGGATAAAAATTTTAATAATGCACATATCATACACATCAACTAAGAACTGCATCTGGTAACACATACTCAGAGCAGACCTTGTATGCTTACCTATTGTTGTGGCCTCAGACCGAACGACTCTAGAAGAGCTGGAGGGTATTACCTACGGAATAACGGCCACCGATATCGGAACCGGCACTGCACTTATCTATTTTCCCGATCGCTGCGATGGGACCGCAATACTGCGTGGCCCATGCTTGCTCCTCCCGCTGAACAGGCTCCTGCTGACTCACAAGCCAGCCTTACGGAGCTTAAATCTCGCTGGAAGTTTTAAAAACTTACCTGCGAGATTTCTTACTTACCCACTGGTGGAGCTGCGCTCTCCAGCTCCGTTCAGTGCGACATGCGTCGACGTAATGACGCGCATGCGCCTGGCGGGGCTTCTTCACGTAGTCACTCACGTGACTCTGAAGTAAAATAGACATTTTTAAACAGTTCATAGTTCTTTGGCAGCAGCAAGCTGAATTGGGGCAGGCCTTCAGAATCCATTCTCTGGGGCACGCAGTACTCAAAGATCTCCCTGCTCTGTGGGGTAGATGTGGTGGTGAGGCCTATAATGAGATTGGATCTGGAGGTGTGTAAATGATAAATGTGGCTGCAGGAAGTGCACACACACAGACTGCAGGAGGCCAGAACAAACATAAACTGGCCGAATACCTTAAACCATTGCCCTCAAGCGAGTTACAGTACCAGCAGCAGTATTCTTGCCATAGAGGGAGTACAGAGAAGGTTCATCAGACTGATTCTTGGGATGTCAGGACTTTCATATGAAGAAAGACTGGATAGACTCGGCTTGTACTCGCTAGAATTTAGAAGATTGAGGGGGGATCTTATAGAAACTTACAAAATTCTTAAGGGGTTGAACAGGCTAGATGCAGGAAGATTGTTCCTGATGTTGGGGAAGTCCAGGCCAAGGGGTCACAGTTTAAGGATAAGGGGAAAATCTTTTAGGACCGAGATGAGAAAAACATTTTTCACACAGAGAGTGGTGAATCTGTGGAATTCTCTGCCACAGAATGTAGTTGAGGCCAGTTCATTGGCTATATTTAAGAGGGAGTTAGATGTGGCCCTTGTGGCTAAAGGGATCAGGGGGTATGGAGAGAAGGCAGGTAAGGGATACTGAGTTGGATGATCAGCCATGACAGTGCAGGCTCGAAGGGCCGAATGGCCTACTCCTGCACCTCTTTTCAATGTTTCTATGTTTCTATGTAATAACAAAATCTTCCCACCGGATATTTCAATTAAAAGCAACTATCTTGTGCAATAATTTAATTTTATGTTTAATAGGTGCAAGTGGTAACAGAACCTATGGAAATTATAGTACACTATAAAATGTGTTTAAATATTAATACAGTACAATATTTCATCTATTCCTTTTGCTCCTGGTATAATTATAATGGCATTTTTGATTCACAGTACTATATCATTCTTGTCACGCCAATTTCCCATAATTAGTGATGACAAGAGGTATGAGAGTTAGTTCAGAGAAAACTCTTGTGCACTCCAGTTAAAAAAGTAATTATGGAAAGCTGTAAACAGAAAGACAGCCCCGTGCTGAGAGAGTATGTTAATTCTAGGCTCACCTGGGCTACATATATACGTTTTTAAATGTTCACTTTTCATCAAAGCAAGGAGAGAGGTGGTTCCAAAGTGCGAATCTTTGAAGGAGCAATTGGTATAATGGTCAAGCCTGAAGTAATTTGAAGTAATTCACTCACACAAAGAATTTCTTGCCTTTACCAGAAGATGGAATTACCCTGCATCAGTCAGCAGCAATGCAAAGATCAAAACAGTAATCATTTAAAATCCCAAATGCACAGAGAACACTAGTGTAAATTCCTTAAAGCAAAAATATGTTTAAGGCTCTGCCTTTTACGTCATAAGCAAAAGCAGATGTGAGAAATGGCCATGACAGAACAGTAGGAACTATGCTACCTCACCAGTCGTAATAACTTCCCTTGGGGTAATTGCAGCTGAACATTAAACAGCAGCTGACTACACAAGAATTTAGAGCTACCAAGAAAGGCTTTCATGATCAAAGCATGCTTGACAGCTTTGCAGATTTAGGTAGCAGATTACCATTATTTTTTTAATCTTGCATGTATCATTCTCCATCCATTCTGCCGCTTGCCATTCCTCTTGTCAATGCTCATTAACCATCATGAGAAATGAGTGCAGACAGCTTTCAAACTGGAAGAACCATGTTACAAGATCACTGATGAACAAAAAAAAAATATTGGAATCTCAAGTACTGGGTAAAAAAATCTGCATTTCTTTTTGCCTCATCTTAATTCAATCCTTACAATATTTGTCTGTCTTGCCCTTCCAGTTCACTATAAATGGACAGCTGGACGGACAGCTATCTATATAACTAAAAGTCTGATCTTGACTATATTGATTTTAGAAAAAACGCTACCATATATCGCTATGCTTTTTGGCCATCTTACAGTCCTCCTCCGCTGTGGCAGCCCCGAGGATTTTTCCGATCGATATAAAATGTAAAACGTTATGAGTGTTTAAGAAATCTTGAGATCAGCTGATTGGTCCTCTCACCTATCAATCACCATGATGAAGGTAACGCCCCTTCTGGAGGGGGCAGGACTATAAAACCCCGGATGCCTGGACGTGAGTCAGTCACTCTGGTAGAATGCGAGGGAGAGTCCACAACTGTGATTCTAAGCTGTGAATCAACTGACCTGTGAGTCTGCAATGTACTTGCAATAAATGATTTGTTACCCCTTAATTACAATGCAATGAGTTGTTTAGCAATTTGGTGGCCTGCACTCTGCTTGAAATGCTATGGGATTGAATGTAGTGGCCTGCACTCTGCTAGAAATGCTATGAAATTGAATGTGGTGGCCTGCACACTGCTTGAAATGCTATGAAATTGAATGTGGTGGTCTGCACTCTGCTTGAAATGCCATGAAATTGGATGTGGTGGCCTGCACTCTGCTTGAAATGCTATGAAATGGAATGTGGTGGCCTGCTCTCTGCTTGAAATGCTATGGGATTGAATGTGGTGGCCTGCACTGCTTGAAATACCATAACATTGAAGGTGGTGGCCTGCACTCTGCTTGAAATGCTATGAAACTGAATATGGTGGCCTGCACTCTGCTTGAAATGCAATGAAATTGAATGTGGAAGCCTGCACTCGGTTTGAAATGCAATGAAATTGAATGTGGTGGCCTGCACTCTGCTTGAAATGCTATGAAATTGAATGTGGTGGCCTGCATTCTGCTTGAAATGCTATGAAATTGAATGTGGTGGCCTGCACTCTGTTTGAAATGCTATGAAATTGAATGTGGTGGCCTGCATTCTGCTTGAAATGCTATGAAATTGAATGTGGTGGGCCGCACTCTGCTTGAAAAAAGAATTTGGTGGCTATGAAATTGAATGTGGTGGGATAGCTTGGCATGCACTCTGCTTGAAATGCTATTAAATTGAATTTGGTGGCCTGCACTCTGCTTGAAATGGAATTTCAGGGAATAGCAGTGAGTGAACTGCCAACCCACCAGCCCTGAGTGACTGAGCTGCCAGCCCACCAGTCCTGAGTGACTGAGCTGCCAGCCCACCAGCCCTGAGTGACTGAGCTGCCAGCCCACCAGCCCTGATTGACTGAGCTGCCAGCCCACCAGCCCTGATTGACTGAGCTGCCACCAGTCCTGAGTGACTGAGCTGCCAGCCCACCAGTCCTGATTGACTGAGCTGCCAGCCCACCAGGCCTGAGTGACTGAGCTGCCAGCCCACCACGCCTGAGTGACTGAGCTGCCAGCCCACCAGCCCTGAGTGATTGAGCTGCCAGCCCACCAGGCCTGAGTGACTGAGCTGCCAGCCCACAAGGCCTGAATGACTGAGCTGCCAGCCCACCAGGCCTGAGAGACTGAGCTGCCAGCCCAAGAATCCTTTTGGCCCACAATGTCCATACTAGCCCTCTGGAAACCAGTCCGTTCGGCCCACAACACCCATACTAGCGCTCCAGAAAGCCCCCCCCCCCCACCCCACTGACCACCAGTATTGGAATTGGTGGAGAGGTGGAATATTGCATTTGAGGACCAGCCCTCCCGTGTGAACATTGGACCCAACGGATCCCAATTAGTCTAGCATGTCCATAAAACCATTATCAAAACACATGCCTCAACAGTGATGGAGAGTTAACACAGTCAGGCCTTCCATCCTCTTGATATTGATGCTTCAGTAACTGATGTAACATGGTATCAGGAAACCCTTTAACACTGGACAAAATGCAAATAAGACAAGGGGACTGGTAATCATGAATTATTAACTTGATCAATGCTCTTATTTATTCATTTTAATTTAGTTTAGTTTATTATTTTCACATGTGCCGAGATAAAGTGAAAAGCTTTTTGTTGTGTGCTATCCATGATTACGATCAAATCTGTCCACGGCATACAGATAGAGGACAAAGGGTATAACGATTAGTGATAAAGGATATAATCTTTAGTGATAAAGGGTATCATGTTTAGTGGATAAAGGGATAACGTTTAGTGCACAGTCTTTTTTACTTTTTATTGTCTTGCAGAATTTATGTATAATTTATGTTTCATTTATGCTTTGTTTTGTCTGTGATGCTGCTGCAAGCAAGATTTTCATTGTACCTGTACATCACTGTAGATTTAGGTTTATTATTGTCACATATAACGAGGCATAGTGAAATGCATGTTTTACATGCTATCTAATCAATCAGGTCATTCTATACATAAATATAGTGCAGAATATATTCCCCACATTATAGCACAAAGACTTCCAGAGTGGTGTGGATGTAGCTCAGACTATCACACAAACCAACCTCCCTTCCATTGACTCCATCTTCACTTCACACTGCCTCAGCAAGGCCACCAGCATAATCAAGGGCCAGTCTCACTTCCTCTTCTCCCCTTTCTCACTTGGCAAGAGGTACAGAAGTTTGAAATCGCATACCTCCCAATTCAGGGACAGTTTCTTCCCAGCTGTTGTAAGGCAACTGAACCATCTTATTATCAGCTACAGTGTGGTCCTGACCTCCCATCTACCTCATTGGAGACCTCAGAATTATCTTTGATCAGACTTTATCTGACTTTATCTTGCACTAAATGTTGTATATTTTATCATTTGTACATTGTTGATGGCTTGATTGTAATCATGAATAGTTTTCTCACTGACTGGATAGCATGCAATAAAAAGCATTTCACTGTACCTTGGTACGTGTGAAAATAATAATCTAAACAAAGTCCAAACATTGCAATAGGTTAGAGGTGAATCGAACAGTACCCTACCTTTTGGAAGGACTATTCAGAAACCTGAAAACACAGGGGAAGACAAAGTGTAGACAAGATATCGCAGATATCGTCGCCTATCTCCTTCGCTCCTTAGATGCTGCTGCACCTGCTGAGTTTCTCCAGCCTTTTGTGTAACACAGGGGAAGAAGTTGTTCCTGAATCTGGTGATGCATGGTTCTAAGCGTCTGCATCTTTTGTCTGATATGACCAGGGAGAAGAAGGAATGACAAAATCTTTGTCACCTGCAAACTTGTAATTGTGTACATGACAATACGTTTGACTTGCTTTGCCAAGTACTTGCTTTGCCAGAACCATGAAGATATGTTGTGCTGCTGCAAGTAACAATTTTGTTGTTATATCTGGCATATATACAATAAAACACCCTTGACACTTGTCATGTCATCATCAGCATGATATTTTAAAATGGTATGCTTTTGGAATGAGTTTAATTTGTCTTTAAAAGAAAACTACAAATGGTGCAATTTTCTATTTGAAATTCTTTTGAAAGCATAGATTGACTCAACATTAAAAGTGAATCCTGTCCCTCTGGTCGATAAATTAATTAACCTCACACTCCTTTCTTCAATCATTTTTAAAACCTTTCACAAAATTATCCAATTTTCTGAATCTGCTCATACCATCTCACAGGCAGTGCATTCCAGATCACGACTTGTCGTGGAAGACAAAATGAGTCAGAAGAAGGGTCCCGCCTTGAAACATCACCTAAACTAGACACAAAATGCTGGAGTAACTCAGCGGGACAGGCAGCATCTCTGGATAGAAGGAATGTGTGATGTTTTGGGTCGAGACCCTTCTTCAGACTCAGTGCAAACCAACATTTGCAGTTCCTTCCCACACATTTCAAAACATTACCTATCCATATTCTCTGGAGAAGCTGTCTGACCAGCTGAGTTATTCCAGCACATTGTATCTTTTTTTGTAAACTAGCACCTTTTCCTTGTTTTTACTAAATTCGTCATGCTGCCAATGGTGCAGTGATCACGTAATGTAGATCTTTTAAAAGAGAGGTACATTAAACCAAATATTTCTTGCCCCTGGCACCCAGAAATCACTGAACAATACCAATGTACAAAATGCTTAATTTGTTCCATTTACGTTTTTCACTATCTTAAAATACGATCAAATCCAGTTGGCATATGCGTTAAATCAGTGACAATATTGCAAAAGACCAGCTATAGGCCAGCGTACTTGGTACATAAAGGACCAGTGTGTACATATTTTGGATATCAAAGGTTGTTCTTCTGCAAAAATAAATATTGTTCTGGGAAAAGACCTAAAACTAAAATTAAACCAATTTGTTGCACTTCTTGATAATGATCATTCAGCAGATGAGTCTGAAGAAGGGTTTGACCCAAAACATGACCTATTCGTGCTCTCCAGATATGCTGCCTGATCTGCTGGTTACTCCAGTATTTGGTGTCTTTTTTTGTAAAGAAGCATCTGCGGTTTCTCATTTCTGCAATTGGTAACCGGATGTTTACAGGATAACTTTAACATTATATTCAGATGGCACTTCGAAAAAGGTTGAGAGCGTACAACAAAGTTTGAATGTCTTTGGGTGGCACGATGGCATAGCGGTAGAATCACTGCCCTACAGCGCTAGGAACCTGAGTTCAATCCCGACCACAGGTGCCTGTTTGTACAGAGTTTGTATGCTCTCCCCATGACCTGCGTGCGTTTTCTCTGAGACCTTCGGTTTCCTCCCACACTCGAAAGACATACTGGTTTGTGGATTAGTTGGCTTGGTATAAATGTAAAATTGTCCCTTCATGTATGTAGAATAGTGTTAATATGCGGGGATCACTGATCGGGCCGGACTCTGGGCCGAAGGGCTATTTTCTTGCTGTATCTCTAAACTAAACTAAAACAAAAATGAAGTGGGGAAAACCAAATAAATTTCCTGAAGATGGGTTTTCAGTGGGTGTTTACCTACGTAGAGGGATGTGGAGATAATTCAGGTTTAGGGGTGGAGAAACTCTGGATAAAGTTAAATTAAATATCTGCCTTAAACAGCAATCTGAAGGACAGAATGGGTACACCAAAGACTGGAGTCAATGCACCAATGAATGTAAATACAAATAAAAATGAAGTCATGTGAAGACAAATGTAAGAATTTTTGAATTATCGACGGAAATAATTTGATTGGAATCGCTGTGGAAACGATCTCATTCATTGACGGGTTGTAGTTTCTGGTGGATGAGCTGCAGATGGTAGTATTGATTAGTTTCAAGTAACACTGCGCGCAGATGCATTCGAGGCATGCACCAACTCTAAAGGGTGGGACCACCGTCACATTTGAGGCATTATCAATCTCTCACTTTCAACATCCGGAAAGGCATCCTCGGTCAGGACTGTAGCTGGACTTGTCTCAAGTGCAGACCAGAGGCTGGGTGAGTGTCTCAACTCCCCAAAAGGTGGCAGGTGATAGAATGCCATCTTCTGCCTACATGGGTACAGTTCCAACACTCAGAAGCTTGACATCATTCACTACAGAGCTGGACATGTCAGGCATCACCCTGAACTCTCCCTCTTCCGGCTGGGCTAAAGGCCTGGCCCTTTTACAAGATTTCCTCAGCGGCACCTCCAAGCTTGTGACATCTAGCATTTTTTTAAAGTTTCATTCATGGGTTTTGGTCAGCATTTATTGCCCATCCCTAACTCTCTTTGAGAAGATGCTAGGCCATTGGCTGGAATTGATGGAGTGCTTCCTGTGAAATCTTGGTATTACAACTCTAACAGGACCTGGGGGCAGCTTCCACACGTGGACTACTCTAGTACCACCCACTTCTCACATCCAGAGAATGAGCGCTGGCTTTGTCACCACTGTCCATAACCCACAGTTGAATGGAAAAGCACAGGATGCATTTGTGTAGGAAGGAACTGCAGATGCTGGTTTACACTGACGATAGGCACAAAATGCTAGAGTTTGTTCGCTCGTGTGTCAGACAACGTTCTGCCATCGCTTTGCCACAGCCAGTGCCACATCTGTGCCTCTGCAGAGATCGGCCTCAGTGCATGCCTCTCCGCCGCAAGTCAGTAGGTGGACCATTGTCTGTACCTCTCCACAGTTGCACTTGTCAGACTCCGAGAAGCCCCACTTCTTCAGTATGAGTCAACAACGTCCCACTCCAGTGCGAAGGCGATTTAGGGCTTTCCAGGTAGTATAAGGCAGGTGGTGTCCTGGTGCCATCTATTGTTTGGTTTTGGTGTCTGGCATGGTTGGCTCTAGTTCCATGAAACTATTCCGACTCTTCAAGCGTTTCTTGGCATGTTGGTGATTGTGCAAGGGGTGACGGGGGTCTGTGTCCGCATTGAAGCGTTCTACTGCAGCTGCCCGATGTTCAACCTACAGATGTTCAACCTTTGTCGGCTTCAGGCATCCCGTGGTAATTTCCTGCAAGCAGTGTTCAATGCAGAGTCCACCTTGCATGCATGTTTAGAGCGGCTCAAGACGGGGCTTGCATATTTTGCCACTGAGAAACAGAGCGCCAGGGCTGCAGTGCAGATTGTTGTTAGGTCACTTCCAAATGAGCTGTTTCCCAATCTTTTGATGATATTGTTCCAGGTGTCGACTTTTGCCTTCGTTTTCTCAAGATGTTGGTGATATGATAACGTGCAATCAAAATGCTAGAGTAATTCAGCGGGACCGGCAACATCTCTCTAGAGAGAGAAGGAATGGGTGACGTTTCGGGTTGCGACCCCTCTTCAGAAAAAGTGTCAGGGGAGCCACCAAAGATAGACACAAAATGCAGGAGTTCCCCTGACTCAAGTTCAAGTCCAAGTGAGTTTATTGTCATGTGTCCCTGATAGGACAATGAAATTCTTGCTTTGCTTCAGCACACAGAGCATAGAAGGCATTTACTACAAAACAGATCAGTGTGTCCATAAACCATATATAAATATATACGCACATGAATAAATAAACGAATAAAGTGCAAATAACAGATAATGGGTTATTAGTTATCAGAGTTTTGTCCGAGCCGGGTTTAATAGCCTGATTGCTGTGGGGAAGTAGCTATTCCTGAACCTGGTCTCTCAGACTCTCAGTCTGAAGAAGGGTCTCAACCTGAAACATCATCCATTCCTTTACTCTATAGATGCTGCCTGAATTACTCCAACATTTTATGTCTCTTTGCAAGATGCATTTGTCATTGGTGTACCACTCAGCCTTAATCCTGACCTCTGGTGCTGTCTACATACACCTTCTCCTTGTGACCACATTGGTTTCCTCTGGGTTCTCTGGTTTCTGGCTACAACCCAAAAGACACGTATGTGGATGAATAGACCATTGTTACTTGCCCTTAGTGTGAAGATGAGGGATAGAATAGTAAGATTAAATGATAACTTACCAGTTTGAAGTTTGATCTTTATTTTATGAGGAGTTACGGTGAGCGATTACGTGAAGAAGCCCCGCCAGGCGCATGCGAGTCATACTTCAAAGCAGCGGCATGAAATCACAGTAACTACAGTCGAAGTGATATAGTAAGACTCAGAAGACTAGAACTACCAGATGATCTTTGTGATTATGAGGGCCGGGAGCGGAGGGCACGTAATCGCTCACCGTAACTCCTCACAAAATAAAGATCAAACTTCAAACTGGTAAGTTATCGTTTAATCTTACTATTTTACTTCGGAGTCACGTAAGTGATTCAATGAAGATTTCAAAGCTCTGTGATTTCACGCCGTAGATTCAGTTCCATAGGACACACTGCTTCAGTTGACACAGGATAAACAAAGAATGTATTGAACATTGTTTAATTATACAACGAACATTTTAATAATAAAAAGAACAGTAATAACCCCTCTCTCCCAGGGGGAAATTACAAATGAAAATCAAACAGAACCCAAAACAGCACGCCCAAAACCTTCCACTGCGAGGAGAGGTTTGTCATAGAATCTTGAAAAGGTTCCTTCAGTAGACCATCCTGCGGCCCCGAGGATTTGGTCTAAAAGCACGTCCTGTGCCTTCGCTGCGGATGTTGACGCCGCCCTGGTGGAGTGAAATTTAAACACATCAGTGTCTACTCCAGCACAATCCAAAACCTGTTTCGGCCACCTAGAAATAGTTTGTACTGACACCTTTTTATGATGTTTTTTGTGGCTGATGAGCATCGCTGTTTCAGAGCCTCTAAGACTCTTGATGACCTTGATATATTGACTCAGGTGCGTAACTACACATAGCCTCAGGTCAATAGGGTGTGCTTTAAAGCTTATTTTGGTTCCAGCCATCCCTGGCCTGCTTTGTTTGATTAAATCATATACATAAAACGGATTATTACCCATATCACACATCTGAGCTATGCTTTTACAAAATTGTATTCCCTTCGTTTTGAGTGCCAGCAGGGTTAACAGGGGAATATTTTCTTGTATTCCCCTTTCTTGCGAACGCCTATGGACTTTACGTGTTAAAACAGAGGTAAATATAGTCTTATATTCCCCTGGTCTCACATCCGGGAACTTGGCAATGTGAAAATTTAGAATTTGTTCTCGACAAAACAAGCAAAATGGCAGCCTCCTGCGAGAAGAGGTTCGCGACTTTTGACAGAAGATTTTCCTCTACATGTCTGATATGGGTAATAATAACAATATTGACTGTCCTCTTTCGGGGGATACGACATATATTGCCCTCACTAGATCCATATTGCCCTCGTCTTCGACTCGGGCAATATGAATCTACTTCAGGCAATATATGTTGTATCCCCCTCAAGGCCAGTCAATATTCTATTAATATTATCTACAGAAGAATGCTTGCTATCCAGTCGTAGCTTTTGGAATGTCTGGACCCGTTGCGCTGACACTAGCGCCATGAGCATGACCACTTTAAGTGTTAACTTATGAAAAGATAGAGATGTGATTGGAGCCCATTGCCAAAGCAGTGTGAGAACTATGCTCACATCCCAGATTTCCGTATATCTAGGTTTGGGAGGGTTTTTATTAAAAAAACCTCTCATGAATCGGGACACTAATGGATGAGAACCGATTGAATGTTGTCCCGACACTTGCCCTAAGTAGGAGGACAAAGCACTCCGAGCACTACTAATGGCACTATAGCTTAATTGCTCATCAAAATGCAATGTAGCAAGGAACTCCAATACATCCGGTATGCTTGCAGTATGATAAGATATATCTTTTTTAATTTTTTTAATAGTATTTTTATTAGAAGTAATCCATCATAACAACGGTATAACAACTTTTCAAATACGCAACCAACTTATTTCAATAAGTATACGGATGTTACGAATAATTCTTATAAACTTCCATTTTTTAGAAAATAGAAAAAAGAAAATAGATTTTAATCAATAAGAATAGTGATTAAATAATAATTTTGATTGTATAGAGAGAGAAAGAGAGAAGAGAAAAATAAATAAATAAAATTATTGTTATATATATTTAATTAAAACAAAGTATTTTATATATATATATATATATATATATATATATAAAGATTATAGTATACATCTTAATAGTGAATAATACAATTTCAAATAACGATATCAATAGAGACATGTATAAAAATAAAAAAAAGGGAATTATTTTCATCTAATCCTGCCGGGTACCCATTGAGTTGTGATGCCAAGAACAGCTACCCCTTCAAATATTCTGTATATGGAGACCATATCTGTTCAAAGAGTTCGTATTTGTCCATAAGGACAAATCTGATTCTTTCCAAATGCAACGTCTCCAACATTTCCACTGTCCACATTTTAATTGTGGGGGATAATGTTCCCTTCCAAAATTTCAATATTAATTTTTTCCCTATTATCAAACAGTAATCCAATAAATTTATTTGGTTTATTGTTAATATTAAATTTGAATCCGGAACTCCTAATATTATTAATTTTGGATCTGGGTCCAGTTTAATTTTAAGAACTTCAGAGATAACTCTAAAGATTTCTGTCCAATAATAATTGAGTTTTATACATGTTACAAAACTATGCATTAAATTAGCTTCCAAGTTCTGACATTTATCACAAATAGGAGAAATGTTAGGATAAATTCTATTTAATTTCGTTTTTGAATAATGTAATCTGTGTAATACCTTAAATTGTATCAATATATGTCGAGCATTTAATGAGCAACGATGTATACGTTGTAGGCTTTCTCCCCAAGTTTCCTTCGTTATAGATAAACCTTATTTCATTTTCCCATGTTTGTCGATATATTTCCGAAGTTGGGATTTCCCTATCCAAGATAGTATTGTATATATACACTATTAATTTTTCTGTATTTGGGTGTTTATTAAACAATTCATCTAATAATCCTGGTTTTCTATTTTTATAGTCTTGTGTATTTGACTTAATATAGTTTCTAATTTGTAAATACCTAAATATGTTATTTGACTGCAATCCATAGATATCCTGTAACTCTTGAAATTAAAGAAATGTTCCTTTCTTGTAAAGGTGTTCTATCCTCTTAATTCCTAAATCATTCCAGTGTTTAAACCCCTTGTCCAATACAGAGGGATAAAACAAAGGATTATTCATAATTGGCAAACAAAGTGACAAATTATCCATATGTAGGGTCTTAACTATTTGTTTCCAAATACGTCTATTGCTATGAATTATAGGGTTATCACCAAACGTTTTTTTTTGTACTTCCCTTGGTGCAAAAAGAATTGAACCTACATCAAAAGGCAAACAGTCTTCCTTTTCCATCTTTAGCCAGCTTGGCTCATAATCTAAATTTACCAACCAAAAATTCATATTCTTAATCTGAACTGCCCAGAAATAATATAAGAAATTTGGTAGTGCTAGTCCACCATTTATTTTAGATTTACATAGATGTTTTTTACTTATTTGATGATTTTTATAGTTCCAAATAAAACTATTAACCAAAGTATCTATTTAAAAAAAAAACATTTTAGGGAGATATAAAGGGATGACTTGAAATAAATATAACAATTGTGGCAAAAAAATCATTTTCATAGCATTTATTCTACCGATCATTGATATAGGTAGTGTTTTCCAATATAATTTTTTTTTTTTAGTTTATTTAACAATTGAGGGTAATTATATTTAAATAGACAGTTATAGTATTTAGATACATTAATTCCTAGATATTTAAATTTGTCCGTGACTATTTTAAGTGGGAATTGTTCTAATATATTTAATTTTATTGCAGTTAAAGGCATAATTTAACTTTTATTCCAGTTAATTCTATACCCAGAAAATGTGCCAAATTTAGTTATAACATTAAGTAGATTGGGAATACTAATCTCCAGTTTTGTGATATATTAAGATGTCATCTGCGTATAGAGATTTTTTATTCGTTGTAGTTTTGGTATTATATCCATATATTTCTGGTTCTAATCTAATCATTTCGGCTAATGGTTCTATTACCAGAGCAAATAGTAATGGTGATGACGGGCATCCTTGTCTACAACTTTAAAGAGATTAAATTTTGCTGATAACATTTGATTTGTTAATATTCTTGCAGTTGGATTCGAGTATATGATTTTTACCCATTTGGAAAATCTATCCCCCAGTTGAAATTTCTGCATTATTTTAAATAAATATGGCCATCAACCTGGTCAAATGCTTTTGCAGCATCTAAGGATATGACAGCTAGTTCAATATCATTCACTCTTTTTGAGTATATGATATTGAATAGACGTCTCAGATTATAAGATGAATAGTGTTTTGGGATAAAACCTGTTTGGTCATGATGTATTAAGTTATTAATCACTAAACTTAGCCTTCAAGATAAAATTTTAGTTAGTATTTTTTGATCAGTGTTTAAAAGAGCTATTGCTCTGTATGACCCAGGGTCTTCCAAATCTTTATCAGCTTTAGGGATAAGTGTAATTGTAGAATCATTTAATGATTCTGGTAACTTTCCTTGTTCATAAGCATATTTATATATTATATGTAAACGTGGAGAGATCAGATCATAAAACCTCTTATAAAATTCAACACTTAAGCCATCAGGGCCTGCGGCTTTTCCGTTATTTAATGATCAAATTGATTCTTATCTTTTACTGATATATCAGCATTTAACAAGTCTCTACCTTCCTGATCCAAACTATTAATATGACATTCTTGTAGGAATGTTTCCATTCCATCTGATTGTCCTGCTAGTTTAGATGAGTAAAGATTTTGATAATTTTGTAAAAATGTATCATTGATATCTTTTGGTAAAGTCAATATTTCTCCTTGTTCAGATCTAATTTTATGTATCATTTTCTCCTCATCTAATTTTCTAAGCTGTCGTGCCAGTAATATTTGTGTTTTATCCCCAAATTCAAAGTTTACTTGTTTAGTCTGTTGAAAAAGTTTAATAATCTGATTTGAATATATTTTATTTAGCTTATATTTTAATGATGCAATTTTATTACTTAGCCCCTTTGAAGGGGATATTGCATTTTCAATATCTAATTGTTTTATTTCATTTTCCAACTTTTGTTGAGTCTTTCGATTTTCCTTATTAAAGTATGCGTGTGCTGATATTATCGCACCACGCATAAATGCTTTAAATGTATCCCAAAGCAGTGATGGTGAAATTCCAGGTTTGTCATTAGTTTCAAAAAATAATTTAATCTGTTTTACCAAGTAATCATAACAAGCCTTATCATTTAATATTTGGGGGTTGAGTCTCTAGTTAAAGGTTTTAATAGTTATGTCTTTTAATTTTACCTTAAATGTTAATGGAGCATGATCCGAGATAATAATATTATGATAATTTGAGTCATACGTAAATGGGATTAATTTTGAATCTATTAAAAAATAGTCTATCCTTGAATAGGTTCCGAATACAGGGGAAAAAAATGAATATTCTCGACCAGATGGGTTATCTGTTCTCCAGATATCCTTAACATTTGCTGTGTTAATAAAATAATTTATAAGTGTACTTGACTTAGAAGTGGTTTTCCTTTTCATTGATGATCTATCTAAATAATTATCTAAGGTACAATTAAAATCACCTCCAATTATTAGATTATGTTGAGTGGATATTAATATAGCTGTAGAAAGGGTTTCTACAGCTATATTAATAGCAAAAGGATAACGAGGGATAAAATTGGACCATTAGAGAACCAGAATGGACAGCTATCTGCAGAGCCAAAAGAGATGGGGGAAGATATTGAACAATTTATTTTCTTCGGTATTCACCAAGGAGAAGGATATTGAACTCTGT
Source organism: Okamejei kenojei (assembly GCA_035221665.1). Taxonomy (NCBI): domain Eukaryota; kingdom Metazoa; phylum Chordata; class Chondrichthyes; order Rajiformes; family Rajidae; genus Okamejei; species Okamejei kenojei. The sequence goes on from CM069153.1 coordinate 12,061,160, forward strand.
AAGGTAAGGGAAAAAAGTAGAGTAGCTATGGAAACTATGAGATTCAAAGAGGAGGAAGTACTGACACTTTTGAAAAATATAAAGGTGGATAAGTCTCCAGGTCCTGACAGGATATTCCCTAGGACATTGAGGGAAGTTAGTGTAGAAATAGCAGGAGCTATGACAGAAATATTTCAAATGTCATTAGAAACGGGAATAGTGCCGGAGGATTGGCGTACTGCGCATGTTGTTCCATTGTTTAAAAAGGGTTCAAAGAATAAACCTAGCAATTATAGACCTATTAGTTTGATGTCAGTGGTGGGCAAATTAATGGAAAGGATACTTAGAGATAATATATATAAGCATCTGGATAAACAGGGTCTGATCAGGAACAGTCAACATGGATTTGTGCCTGGAAGGTCATGTTTGACAAACCTTCTTGAATTTTTTGAAGCGGTAACTAGGGAAATTGATGAGGGTAAAGCAGTGGATGTTGTCTATATGGATTTCAGTAAGGCCTTTGACAAGGTTCCCCATGGAAGGTTGGTTCAGAATGTTCAATCTTTGGGTGTTAATGGTGGAGTAGCAAGATGGATTCAACAGTGGCTGAATGGGAGATGTCAGAGAGTAATGGTGGATGGCTGTTTGTCAGGTTGGAAGCCGGTGACCAGTGGGGTGCCTCAGGGATCTGTGTTGGTCCACTGTTGTTTGTCATGTACATCAATGATCTGGATGATGGGTGGAAAATTGGATAAGTAAGTATGCAGATGATACTAAGATAGGTGGTATTGTGGATAATGAAGTAGATTCTCAAAGTCTACAGAGAGATTTGGGCCATTTGGAAAAGTGGCTGAAAGATGGCAGATGGAGTTTAATGCTGATAAGTGTGAAGTGCTACATCTTGGCAGGACAAATCAAAATAGGACGTACATGGTAAATGGTAGGGAATTGAGGAATGCTGTGGAACAGAGGATCTAGGAATAACTGTGCATAGTTCCCTGAAGGTGGAATCGCATGTAGATAGGGTGGTAAAGAAAGCCTTTGGTGTGCTGGCCTTTATAAATCAGAGCATTGAATATAGGAGCAGGGAAGTAATGTTAAAATTGTACAAGGCATTGGTAAGACCAATTCTGGAGTATGGTGTACAATTTTGTCGCCTAGTTATAGGAAGATGTCAACAAAATAGAGAGAGTACAGAGGAGATTTACTAGAATGTTGCCAGGGTTCCAGCAACTATGTTACAAAGAAAGGTTGAACAAGTTAGGTCTTTATTCTTTGGAGCGCAGAAGGTTAAGGGGTGACTTGATTGAGGTCTTTAAAATTATGAAAGGGATAGACAGAGTTGACGTGGATAAGCTTTTCCCATTGAGGGTAGGGAAGATTCAAACAAGAGGGCATGACATGAGAATTAAGGGACAGAAGTTTAGGGGTAACGTGAGGGGGAACTTCTTTACTCAGAGGGTGGTGGCTGTGTGGAATGAGCTTCCAGCAGAGGTGGTGGAGGCAGGATCGATTTTAACATTTAAAAGTAAAGTGGATAGGTATATGGACGTGAAGGGAATGGAGGGGTATGGTCTGAGTGCAGGTAGATGGGACTAGGGGAAAACAAATGGTCGGCACGGAGTGGAAGGGCCGAGAGGGCCTGTCTCCGTGCTGTAATTGTTATATGGTTATATGGTTATATGGTTATATAGGGATATTGTTAAATATTTTCTTGAAGAATAATGGGTTATCAAAATTAGGACCATATATATTCATAAGGATTACTTTTTTAGAATGTAATTCACCTGTAATTATTATATATCTACCCTCAACATCTTCTATTATTGAGCTTTGTTTAAAAGGTATACCTTTACGAATAATTATTGCTACCCCTCTAGACTTATGTATAAATGAAGAGTGATATACTTTGGAAATCCATTTTGCTGTTAATCTATACTGCGCGTCTTTTTTAAGGTGTGTCTCTTGGAGAAAAATAATATCAGATTTCAATGTATTTAATTGAGCTAAAACCTTACCTCTTTTAATTGGTTCGTTAATTCCCTAACATTCCAACTACAGAAGGTGATTCCATCACCCACAATCCTAGTATTTATGTCATACATGTTATTATTAAGGTGGTTTATAATGGAGTAGATGTCTCAGCTCATCTAACCCAATCCTATACCCAAACCTCAGATCGATGAAATTTAATATCTGTGTCATTGTCTGATACACACATCTCTTTAAACTAACTATATAATACCAATCATACTTAAATCTATATAATATATAATATGAAATAAAATACATAATATAAAAGTAATAATAAAAAATGTGAGTAAAGTAAGTGATGTTAGTAAAGTGTAAGGGGAAAAAAAAGTGACTACAACTATAATGCAATAAAACTATAGTGCAGTTAGTATTAGTGTAAGCCACACTAGCGTGGCTATAAATCTACGGACTTCCGTGAAAAAAAAAGATGTTAATAATTCCCGCTCCGTTTTTGCCTTAAGGGCTATATATGTCGGGGTGGGGTATTAAATTTATATACTTAATACTTAATAATACTACTAATATCAAATATAGTTAGTGGCATAGCACTATATTAGGAGAGCTAACATACATTTTTAAGGGGTAGCTAATACAAAACTATATTTATTAATAATCCATCCATCCCTCCTTGACCCCAAGATAGAGTCCATGTCCATTGTTCCTCCCCCTTCCCTGCGGATCCTCCTTCAGTGTGAATCCTCCTCCTTTTCTGTGGATGATCAGGTAAGTGATCAATAATATTCAGTATTCTTCATCTTCATTTACTTCTTCCTCTACTTCTTCCTCTTCCAGTTTCTTCTGAATGTTTCGAGCGAATTCAAGAGCTTCTGTATGTTTGGTGAAGTGGTGCTCCTTGTTATTATAAGTTACTCTTAATGTTGCCGGGTACATCAGGCCATATCTCAGATTATTTATGTTCCTCAGGATACCTCTTGTTTCTGTAAATAAAGATCTTCTCTTGGCCACTTCCGCAGGGTAATCTCTGAAGATACTGATGCTGTCTCCCTCATATTTGAGATTTTTCTTACATATTATTATCTTCATCATATCTTCAAAAACATGATTGTAAGCCACCTTCACAATCATCTGTCTTGGGGGAGCTTCCCTCCTAGGGGTACGTCTCAATGCCCTGTGTGCTCGGCCCAGCAGAGGTTCTTGGTCCAAGTTCAGAATATCTTTTAGGAGTTTTGCAGCAAATTTTCGAGGGTCTTGATTTCCCTCTCGGCCTTCACTCAATCCAACAATACGCAGATAAAGCGGGTCTGACGCCTTTGACGTCCCTCCAAGTCAATGCATTTCTCAGTTATTTTGTGTAATAATTCTGATAAACGCTTGTTCTCGGCAAGAAGCTTCTTGGCTGATTCAGTCAGTTCTTTTATTGCGTCATTTTGTTGGTTACGTGAGATTATAATAGGTTCTAACTTGGTATCCAGCAGCAACTCCATCTCACCAGTTTTACGGTTTACGTCATCCAACTGTTGTTGCAAATCAGTACCCGCTTTATCTTTCCATCCGTCCATCATAGTCTTTACAGTGGCTATAACGTATTTTTTGAACTCTTCTTTCAAATTTTCATGATACACCAAAATATCAGCTCTTTATTTTCTCTTTATTTCCTCTTTATATTCTTTTTTCATATCCTTAAGCAGTTGTTTTAGCTCACCCATAATACATTTTTTTGAGGTCATCCATCTTTAAAATATCTTCCTGGGAGGCACTCAAACTCAAGCCCACGGCTCCAGTGAGGCCTACTTCCCTTTTCACAGGCTTTTTCCCTTGGTGGGGGAGCGATGCATCGACATTTTCTTAGTTAAGTCGCGCGCCCCATGACGTCACGCACCTTTTTAACGCTACCGGAACCGTTTACACCCGTTCTCCTCTGGTGAGTAGTTTCAGTTAACCCCTTTTACCCCCGTTTTTTAATGCAATTTTTAGCGGAGCTGAATGGCGCGAGCTCCACTCACTCCATAGCGCCACCGGAAGTCATGATAAGATATATCTGACTGTAAACAAAACATTTCCCATTTCTTAATATGAGATACATATTGCTTTTTAGGACTATCTCTCCAGGCCGCAGTAATCACATCCACGGTCCTACTCGATAGTCCGAGCCCCTGGAACGGTCTGGTCAGAATCTGCAAATTAACAGATTAATACAATCATGTAAAGGGTGACTCTCTCCTGTCACCGGATGAATCAACAAGTTGCTGCATTTGGGGATAGTCATGAATGGCTGTGTCATCAGTCTATCCGCTCAGGACCAATGGGAACCATGACTGTGTGGGCCAGTCAGGAACTGAAGCGGAGTCCTGCTCTATTTTGGTGAGACATTGACTGATGACGCAGAATGGGGGAAAAGCGTAAAAGAACGTACGTCCCCATTATAGCGAGAATGCATCCACTGCTACTGCCCTTGGATCCGGCTCCCATGAGGCATATTTAGGTAACTGGTGATATAGCCTGGATGCAAACAGATCTATGTCTGGCAATCCATACCGGCTGACAATCATTTTGAAAACTTTTGGATTCCGCATCCATTCTGTGTTGTCTTTAAATTTGCGTGACCTGGTGTCTGCCACCATATTATCTCTACCTGATAGGTAGATAGCTGAGACCCAGATATTTCTCATAATGCACCAGTTCCAAATGAGGTTAGCCAGATTATCACATGATACTGACCTAATTCCTCCCATGTGATTGATATATGCAACAGCTGTGGTATTGTCAATCTGGAGCTGTACATGTAAATCATTCATTGTTGAACAATATGCTTTTAGGCCATAGAATGCACCCAGCAATTCTAAATAGTTTATGCCATGCCTCTGCAGGATTAATGCCTCTTGCACACTCCATCTGCTGCCACAGCTAGACTCGGTATCAGTGGCTCCCCATCCCGAAGCACTGACATCTGTTTGTAAAATAACTGAGGGTTGTTGAGTCAAAATGTTTTTAGTACTTTGTGAGACATTAATTATCCACCATTGCAACTCGACGATAGCTTTGGCTGGCAACTGCATTGGTCTGTCGAAATGACCGGCATGTTCTTTAAGTGCTTGTACTTTAGCTCGTTGCACATTCTGATAGTGCAGAGGTCCGAACTGCACTCCAAGGAAAGCCGCCACTAATTTACCAATGACACTGGCTACTTGCCGGATGGAGGGTTGTTGTTCCTCTACTAGATTGCTACAGGCCTCCATAATTTCAACAGCTTTGGCCGTAGGCAAAGTCACTGACATATTAATTGAAACAATGACGAACCCCAAATAGTCAATCATTCTAGATGGTACTAGTTTGGATTTAGTTGGATGGATGAGGAAACCTAACCTCTCAAACAGGTGTTTGGTCACTGAAACCGATTCCTCAGCTGCCTCCTGAGTGTTGCTTATAATCAGAATATCATCCAGGTATGCCATCACAATGTGATTCTGGGCACGGAGTAGCGCTAATACTGGTTTCAACAACTTTGTAAATGACCTAGGGCTGAGGTTAACCCATTGAGCAACGCTTTAAATTGTCCACAGCTGTCCCATCCAACCAAATTTCAAGTATCTACTGTACTGGTGATGAATTGGTACTGAATAATATGCATCTTTCAAATCTATGGTTGTCATATAACAACCTTTTGATATCAGTTGCTTAGAGTACTGAAAGTTTCCATTTTTAAATGTCTATACTGGACATAAGAGTTTAGTCGGGTTAGGTCCAGAATGACTCGACACCCACCATCCTTCTTCTGCCTGGGGAATATATTGGACACAAATTGTTGAGGTTGATATGCCGTCCTTTCAATTACCCCTTTTTGGAATAAAACCCCAATTCCATCATTCACCTGTGGAGTTTCTGGTCTTGAAAAAAACAATACCCGACTAGGTGTATTTTGTGTGGGTGGATGTATTTCTGACATAAACTCAATTCGAGACCCCCGGATACTGTCCAGTATAAATAGATCTGATGTTATGCAGCACCATTCATCATAAAACAATTGCAACCTACCCCCGACCAGAGGCTGCCCAGAGGATATATCCTGGACTGAACCAGTTACTCGTACCTCCATGGTTGCTCTTGGATTTCACAACCTCCTGGCCATGTTGGGGGTGTGCAGAGGTGCATGCTTGCGGTGTGTGGCTGGAAACCCCCGGCTCGGTGCTTGACCTGCTCCAGTGTCTGTAGCTCGCCTAAAGGGGACTGGCTTGCGAGGCGGTATCCTGGCCCAGGGTGTATAAGTTTTTATGAGGCCGATGGTTTTTTCCACCTCATCCAGATCCTCTACTTGCTTCGCCAGTTCTTCCCCAAATGGCAAGTTGGGTGTCTGGACATTAGAAGACTTGCTTAATGCCGCAAAGTGTGGATTGAGGGTTGGTTTTATGGCGATTTTCCGGATGCAATTAAGCTCGAAATGAGCATTGCACAGCAGGGATAGCATGCTCCTTGGACCATTTGCCCAAACGCTGTTATTCCTGCCCCCACTAATTTTAAGGACTTTCTGAAATCTCAGCTCCTGTCCCCTCATGGATTCGCTCATTTGCCCCCCGATGGCCGAGTTCACGGTGGGCACCTTTAGCGATGCAGTTAACAGGTGTTTGGTAACGTAAATAAGTCTCCTCCATTATGGTCCTGGAGCTGGTGAGAGGTCATATAATTAATATTGCTGGCCATATTGTCATCCATGACTTCACCAGTCCCCGCCGGTATGGCAAAATTGTTGGCCACATCCGGCACACCTGGAGCATAGCTCATGTGCTTTGATGTATGCACATCTGCACTGACACCAACTTCAGGGTCAGATTCATACTGCCCCGGCTCTCCCGAGTCTTGCTCTAGGGAGGTGTCACACAGCCCTTGAAAAGGCGCTGGTGTTGTGGGTTCCCATTGATATTCGTAGGCGTATTGTTGGTACTGCTCCTTGCCATACGGACCTCTGCTTTAGGTTGCTCCAGAGAGCTGTTGGGGAACCTTGGGGGTATGCAACCCCGACTGGAACACCTCATGATTTAGCATTTGTTCTATTAGGTGTTCCATTTTGTCAAGACGTCCCCAAACCTTTTTACTTGAAGGAGGGGAGTCTTCCTGGCCTGACTCATCCGAGTCAACAGGCCTGGCCGTGTTTCTCTTGGCCTTCCTTCCTCCAGCGCTCTGAGGCACCGGAGTTGTTGGAATTTGCTGAACTGCCGGTAGCTCTGTAGTCAGCGTCTTTGGAGCCGGCGTTTCTGAAGCCAGTGTTTCCCCAGCCGACCTACGCTCGCTAACCCCGGTTCCGCGGGTAAGTTTCTTACTTTGAACGGCAGCAGCCTTTTTTGTTACTTTTTTCCATTTTAGATTTCTCCTGCTGGCTCCTGTAACCAGCCTTACGGAGCTAAGTAAACCGCAGAAAGTTTTAAAATCTCTTACCTGCTGGTTTATAACTTACCGCTGGTGGAGCTGCGCTCTCCAGCCCGTCGGTGCGCCATGCGTCTGACGTAATGATGCGTGTATGCGCCTGGCGCGGCTTCTTCACGGAATCACTCACATGACTCCGAAGTAAAATCTGGTGCAGCTGATGTTAATATGAGGTGGGTGAATGAGTTAGTGTATAAAACCAGGTGAACATTGGCCAGTGTCGACTCATTGGGCCAAGGTGCCAGGTTTTGTGCTAAATCCCACCCCAATGATAATAACTGTACATTCATACCTTGTGCTGCTCAGTATCATTTGACTTGGATGCTGCTAACATGGATGTCACCTGGGAGCGGACCTTTACGGTTAATCCATGGTTTCCGGTCAGAGAACATTTGTATTATCTTCTTTGGCATCCAGTCCTCTACACATTTACTGATATGGCAGCGGCATACCCATTCAGGTTGGCTGCATGAATATGGACGGTCAATTGAGTCAAAGCAGTCGCATAGAATCTCATGAGTTTTCTCAGACCAGCACAGCACAACTTTCTGTACCAGATTTACCTGTTTCAGTTTCTGCTTGTAAGCAGGAAGTAGAGCAGAGAACTGATACCAGTGATTTTGCAAGATGAGGCTATGTGAAGAAGAGATGAGGACATATTTTAGTTTAGTTTAGTTTAGAGATGCAGCACAGAAACGGGCCATTTCGCCCACCGAGTCCACACTGACCAGCGATCCCCGCACATTAACACTATCCTACACACGCCAGGGACAATTTACACTTACACCAAGCCAATTTAACCTACATACCTGTACGTCTTTGGAGTGTGGGAGTAAACGGAAGATCTCGTAGAAAACCCATGCGGTCACGGGGAGAACGTACAAACTCCGTACAGACTGGACCCGTAGTCGGGATCGGACCTGGGTGTCTGGCGCTGCAAGCTCTGTAAGGCAGCAACTCTCCCACTGCACCACCATGACTCCCCATTGGCCTAGCTAAAAAGGAGGCCAATTGTAGACAGTCAATGTAGAGGAATTTGAAGTGCCCCCAGTAAGCAGATACTCATCTTTGAACTTGTCTCAGCACCAGAATCAACAGCAATTCAAATGTGGATACTTGTCGGTAAGTTTTCCAGATTTCCTGAAAACAATTGTAACTCGAGGGTCTATTTTATTACTGATTCAAATTCTGATTAAATGAATTATTTATAAGAAGAGCTAATTATTATTTTGTAAACAGTGCACTGGGATTCAAACGTGCCACTGGATTTCCAAACTTTAACTTCTGAAAATGACCAGCAACCTCATAGAAAATGGCAACAAGATGTTTTCAAAATCAATATTATGGAGTTCAATGTTGCCGAACAAATGTAAAGGAAGATATTTTCATCCAGCCTGATCTATGTCACTATGTCTTAAAGCAGCATACAAACAGAATAATGGCCAAGTTTATATTTTCACTGAATTAATGTATCAAATTTGTAAACTGACTTTTTAACCCAAGGTTTTGGCAAGACTTGGGATTTTGCCCTTCTGCAATAAATAATGGCATAGAAATATAAAAATATTTACTTAATTCACTGAAGTGACTTATGGCAAGAGTATCTGCAAAACAAAATGTCATGAGTGTTATGGCGTCAGGTGCCACAGACTGTATAAATATTCACTGTGCACTTGTTTATTGGAAAACCCCATCTGCACTTTGCTTGAGCAGCAGACACGCTTATGACCCTACTTTCTGGAAAATAAAACTGGAATGAGTTCAACTATCCAACATGTTCACATAATCACCAAGTGACAGATGAAAGACAATTGGCTATTATCAAATAGCTGCAGACATATCAACGTGGAGGGTTGAACACAAAACGATGGGCAGTGTTTATAAATGACTTTCCAGGATTTGGCAGCGTCAAGGCTCCATTGCTCTTTTTTTACTTGTTTAGACTTCTTTAAATAAATAATTTTTTTTTCAGCATGGGCCACTAACTGTGAATTTAAAGAATTACTTCATAACTTTTCTTTAACAAATCATTACTAACCCTTAACAGGAGCTTGCTTATATTGCTTAACAATTAAAGTCTGGAGATTGAATGAAACTTAGGAATGACATTAGTTTGCTGTGCATGATGCTGAGCTTGTTTTATTTTTTGTTTGCAATGCAACTTCTCTCAGTAATGTAGCATTTATGTGTGTTTGCACCACTCACCAGATTACCAACAAACCCAAATTATTGAAGACTGTCACTTATGTTTTGGGCCTTATGTTCGAGTAAGGACACTGATAAATAATAGGGACATTTATGCTCATATATTTTAGTTTGGAAAACCAGTAAAAAGTGATCTTTCAAACTTTAACCAATCTGCTTGGAAGCTATCAGTACGTCATTTTCTTTCGAAGGTAGACAAAAATTCTGGAGAAACTCAGCGGGTGAGGCAGCATCTATGGAGCGAAGGAATAGGCGACATTTCGGGTCGAGACCCTTCTTCAGACTGATGTCCGGGGGTGGGGCGGCAAAAAGAAAGGAAGAGTGGAGATAGTAGGCTGTGAGAGAGCTGGGAAGGGGAGGGGAAGGAGGGAGAAAGCTAGGACTACCTGAAATTAGAGAAGTCAATGTTCATACCGCTGGGGTGTAAACTATCCAAGCGAAATATGAGATGCTGCTCCTCCAATTTGCGGTGGGACTCACTCTGGCCATGGAGGAGGCCCAGGACAGAAAGGTTGGATTCAGAATGGGAGGGGAATTGAAGTGTTGAGCCACCGGGAGATCAGGTTGGTTAGTGCAAACTGAGCGAGGTGTTGGACGAAACGATCTCCAAGCCTGTGCTTGGTCTCACCGATGTAGAGCAGTTGACACCTGGAACAGCGGATGCAATTGATGAGGTTGGAGGACGTGCCTACCTTCGATTTTTTGGGCATCTGCAGTTATTTCTTAGTCATTTTCTTTCTGTTATTTTAAATATAGTTTATGTTTTGATTAACATTGGCAATGAAAAGGCAACAAAAGTAAATAATGCAGCTTGATTCTTAAATGCCCGGAGGTAAAAAAAATTCCCAATTCGATATTGCCCTAATATTTTCTATAGTAAACATAGTTAAAGGTTGTGAAACTCAACAATCCAATTGTAATCTGACCCAACAGGGTTGCATATAGCCACCAATACCGGTAGTAATGAGGCAGAAATAATGTTCCACCTTTGCAAATCCAGATGATTTCAAATGAATAAAAATAGGATGGATTCTGTAACAAAAATCTCTTGATTAACAGAAGAGTATTTTCCCCTGCTTCTCAAAGCAGATTTTTTTAGCTGAAGTATTTGATACCAAATATCATAAAGTGTTAATGTATTCAGAAACTACTCCCCACCCCCCCACTTTCTCCAAACATGGTTTCCTGCCATCAGTCACCTTCAAGGATTGGATAACAGTATTATGTACCTGCAGCGCATGAAAGGGGATTGTTCATTAGCAACTGCTGCCAAGCACAACAGAAGGGCAAAGACTGCACGCACCAGAACAGTCAGAGACAACCAGCACGTTGGAGACTAAAGGGCCATGTGCGGAACAATAATGTTAGGAATACGTGCTTTAATAAGGGTATCACATAACGGAAAATTGCCATCTCAAGCTTAGTAAATGGAAAATACTGAGTTACACTACTTTCATCCTCATGTCAACATTATTTCATTGCATGTTTGCATTCAGTGAAGTCAGGACGTGTAACGGCCTGAGGGAGATGAGCATAAGCTTGGTTGGGCTGGAGGTCCAACATTCTCCGTCTATCTGGTTACAGCTCAATCCAGCAGGAAATGAACCACCCAACATGCAGATCAGATATGTTCATCTTTGTTTCGTGTCCCTGTAGAAAATTGGATAATGAATGACTACAGCAAATGTGTTTAAGCAGCCAAACTATCCTTCTTTAAATAATTTATTGCAATCTGCCAAAGGAAAGGCAACGTTAAAGTATTTTTGATAAACTGATAGTGAAGCTGGGAGGAGGAGGAGGTTTGCTCTCCTGTGCTCCACGCTAATATTTATGGGTCACTGCAGTCCACTGCTCACTTGGAACCGTTCGTTGAGCAGTCAGCCTTCAGATGGCAAGATGCCTCTGGGGTCCTGAATGGTGCCTGAAATTCAGTAATGCGATGCTCATGAAAGTAAAGGGCCTGTCCCACTTGGGTGTCATTTGCGCGTCACGCAGATGGTGTACGAAGATTTTGTACATCCCAAAATCCTGGGGCACCGCACGTCTCTGCCTACGTCACTGCCTACGTCACCACGCACGCGTAATGCGCATAATGCATGCATCACGTGCGCGATATGACGCATGTATCGTGACGCGTAAATGATGTCGCGTAAATTACGTGCAAATGACGCCCAAGTGGGATAGGCCCTTAAGCTCATCCTTTATGTAGCGTTCCAATTCAGCAACCACAGCCCTTACTAGTTGAAATTCTTGGTGTTGCCTACACTTTAGACACTCAGCCTAGAACTTACAGCCTAGCCCAAAAATCACAAACTTTTGATACCAGCTGCATTCTTCCAGTTACTGTAGAGTGCAGTTCCTTTCACCAGTGCTGCAGGCAGTTCCTGAAAGCAGCGACCATGTTCCTAGGTTTATTAACTGGACTCTCATGAGGCCAGTTACAATCACTGCACCCAGAGAGGCACGCTGCTTGGGGGAGCTGCAGAGAACAAAGCTGCCAGTGTTGTTTTACAAAAATAAGGTAATGTTTTTCAAACACCCCTACCTATCAAATAGTTGCATTCACCTGCATTTGCTGCAGGTATTACTGATTCATTTTGCAGTGCACTGAAACTTTCAATATTCCAACACAGACATGAAGAAATGTTTTTAGGATGCAGTCAATGGTAGGGCCCTGGAGGGTGTGGCAGAACAGAGAGACATAGGCGTACATAGTTCCCTGAAGTTCGTGACACAAGTGGGCAGGGTGGGGAAGAAGGTGTGTGGAACACCTGCCTTTATTGGTCAGGGCACTGAGTAGAGTGGTTGGGACATCATGTTACAACTGCACAAGTCATTGATGAGTTGACACTTGCAACACTGTTTTCACTTCTGGTCATCTAACTATAAGAAGGATGTAATTGAGCTGGAAACGGTGCAGAAAAGAAACGCAATGACGCTACCAAAGCTGTTAGCTTTATGGGCCTGACCCACTTAGGCAACATTTTAGCAGAGTGCAGGAGACTCTGTGCTCGCCACATGGCCGCCACATGTTCGCTGGTGGTCTCTGGTGAGTCTCCTTCATGGTCACGAGGAGTTCCCCCATTCCGCGGCCTAAGTAAGGTCGCCGCAATTTTTTTAACATGTTGAAAAATGTTCTGTGACCAAAAATTGGTCGCCATGGAGATAACGGATAATCCTGTAGTCATAGGTGCAGTTGCAGTGGAGTCGCCATGTAGATGTAGGTAGTCAAGGTGGTCGTAGGTATTTTTAGTTAATCGCCAATGAGCCATTTTCATTGGCTCATTGGGGGAAAAAAACGTAAGCAGGAGTTTTCAGAACCAAGGATAACCGATAATGTTAAATGTCCGCCGAACTTCACAGCTGTGTATCTCTGGCTTAGTAAAAGTTCTCTGACTTCTTAAAAGTTCTCTCCTTCTCCCCCCTTCTGCCCCTCCTCCCACCCCCTGTTTTAAAGGACTAATGCCCCTGTCCCACTTAGGAAACCTGAACGGAAACCTCTGGAGACTTTGCGCCCCACCCAAGGTTTCCGTGCAGTTCCCGGAGGTTTTTGTCAGGTTCCCGGAGGTTTATTCAATTTTTTAAAAATAATCGCCGGAACATAGAAGAAGCGGAAACCACTTTCGACCATTAAGGAGACTGTCAAAAACCTCCGGGATCCGCACGGAAACCTTGGGCGGGGCGCAAAGTCTCCAGAGGTTTCCGTTCAGGTTTCATAAGTGGGACAGGGGCATTACCGTACACTGTGCTAGCCGTCTTAATTACAGCGCCAACCTTCCTGTTCATCGCGGTGTGTGTCTCTATCACCTTGGCTTTGCACCATGTGAATTTCAGACAGCGCTCCCCCTGCTTGCCCTGGCCCCCGCCTTTGCGATGTGTTTGTGTGTGTGTACGTGTTCCACTCTGACAGTCGCCGTTCCAGTTCCTGGTTTTTCAGGCGACTGCCGGCAACTTGACAGTCGCCGGCAGTCCGCTGAAAAATCGCGTAAGTGGGACAGGCCCATTAAGTTGCAAGGAGAGACTGGAAGGGAGGAGTGGTACGCTGCCCAATAAAGGCAGGTGCAGGGACATTCCGCACAAAATAAGCAAACTACAGTAATCACTCAAATAAAGACACTGGGGTACATCAGCAACATTGCTGTCTGAGACATGTACAACCATGGTTACACCATTTTGTTATGGTGCTGTGCAGATTAATTTCTAGGCCAATATTTATCTTGACAACCATTTAACCCAGAGGTTGATTCTACTATTTAATCAGAATGTAGTTGATCTGTTTCTGATTTCCATTGACCTGTATTGATGCCACAATCTCTGATAACATTGCCTAACCAGATTATTAGACTTGATTTAGACATTTTCAGTTAACCTAATGCCTCAATAGTTTTATGGGAGATATTTTCATTCTACTGTGTGAATTCCTAGCATTATTCCTATTTTGAATCTTATGCTGATGTTTCTTGCTCTGGCCTCTCCCTCTGGATAAAACAGTTTCAAATGATTTAACTTAGCAGTCTACGGTTAAATTGTATCTCAAATGAATAATTAGCTATTGTAGATTATATATTGTATATTGTGCTACATATTACATTACTATTGATACATTATCATTATTGTTATTATTATAAGCAATGTTATTAATAATTAATATTATTAATTAATTACTTATTAAATATGGAAGAAGGGTTTAGGGAGAAGGGGTGAGATTAAAAAAGTTATTCTTCTTCTCACTCCTTTTCGAGCTTGTAAAGAAAAAGTGTTGGACATTTAAATTTTGCTATATACTTTTCATTGCTTTGCAAATATTGCCTGGAATGTTCAATTGTTTGACTATTTTGATTTTTTTGTTGTTATTTATTCCTATTTATGTCTTTACTTGTTCGGAACAAATAAACAAATAAATAAATAAATAAACTTATTGAATAATTGAATCATTTTAGCATCTCATTTAGGTCAAGACTTAATGGAGCCACAAGCAACTGCAGATGCTGGAATCTTCAGCTAAAAGTCAAACTGCTGAAGGAAGTCAGTGGGTAAGGCAGCATCTGTAGAAGAAAATTGATACACAGAGGGTAGTTTCAGGTCAGTACCTTTTCTCAGTGATCAAAAATTATGACGTAATGCTTGAAATATGAGGTCTTGTCTAAATACTTACATTTTATTGGAAAAGTTTAATTAAATGGAGCATCATAATTCAAATATTTCAAGGTCCTGGATAGTAGATTATAATTTACAGTTGAAAAATCATGTTTTCTGTTCAATGAGCAGAGGCCATGAATGAAACAGAAGATGCAACAGGAACATAAAACATGGTCCAGTACGGCCGGAACAGGTCCTTCGGTCCATAATATCTGTGCCGAACATGATGTCATATTAAATAATCTCTTCTGCTTACACGTGGTCCACAGCCCAACAATCCCTGCATATCCATGTGCCTATTTAAAAGCCTTTTAAATGTCACTACCTCAACCTCCCCTGGGAGCACTTTCCTGGTGCCCAGTACCCTCTGTGTAACAAAACATGCCCCACACATCTCCTTTCAACTTTGCCCCTCTCACCTTAAAGCGATGTTCTCTAGTCAGGCAATTCCATCCTGGAAAAAAGGGCCTGACTGTCTAATGTGTTTCAAGTTGCCTGGTTCGGCTGCAAAAGCCAAAAAAATGTTGTGACCACTGCCCAGTCCATCACCGGATCTGACCTCCCCACTATCGAAGGGATCTATCAAAGTTGCTGCCTCATAAAGGCAGCCAACATCATCAAAGACCCACACTATTCTGGTCACACAGTCATTTCACCACTTCCATCGGGAAGAAGGTGCAAGAGCCTGAAAACTGTAAAGTCCAGGTTCAGGAACAGCTTCTTCCCTTCAGCCATCAGGCTATTAAACACGACAACAAATAAACTCTGAACTACAACATACTATTATTATTATTGCACTATACTTATTTATTTATTGAGTAAGTATACATGGTAAATGGTAGGGAATTGAGGAATGCTGTGGAACAGAGGGATCTAGGAATAACTGTGCATAGTTCCCTGAAGGTGGAATCGCATGTAGATAGGGTGGTAAAGAAAGCCTTTGGTGTGCTGGCCTTTATAAATCAGAGCATTGAATATAGGAGTAGGGAAGTAATGTTAAAATTGTACAAGGCATTGGTAAGACCAATTCTGGAGTATGGTGTACAATTTTGGTCGCCTAGTTATAGGAAGGATGTCAACAAAATAGAGAGAGTACAGAGGAGATTTACTAGAATGTTGCCAGGGTTCCAGCAACTATGTTACAGAGAAAGGTTGAACAAGTTAGGTCTTTATTCTTTGGAGCGCAGAAGGTTAACGGGGGACTTGATTGAGGTCTTTAAAATGATGAAAGGGATAGACAGAGTTGACGTGGATACGTTTTTTCCCATTGAGGGTAGGGAAGATTCAAACAAGAGGGCATGACACGAGAATTAAGGGACAGAGGTTTCGGGGTAACGTGAGGGGGAACTTCTTTACTCAGAGGGTGGTGGCTGTGTGGAATGAGCTTCCAGCAGAAGTGGTGAAGGCAGGATCGATTTTAACATTTAAGAGTAAAGTGGATAGGTATATGGACGTGAAGGGAATGGAGGGGTATGGTCTGAGTGCAGGTAGATGGGACTAGGGGAAAACAAATGGTCGGCACGGACTGGAAGGGCCGAGAGGGCCTGTTTCCGTGCTGTAATTGTTATATGGTTAAGTGTGCATGTGTTTATATACACACTGAACGTTTTTTTCTCCAGTTATGTACGATGTTTACATATTCCGTTGTGCTGCCCAAAAGTTGCCTATTTGCTTCGCTCCATAGATGCTGTCTCACCCGCTGAGTTTCTCCAGAACTCTTTTTACCTGCAAGAATGTCATTGCCCTGTCTGGAACATATGACAATAAAACACTCTTGACTCTTGCCTCTCATAATTTTACAAACTTCTATCAGGTTTTGAACATGTCTCCCCTCAGCCTCCGATGCTCCAGAGAAAATGATCCAACTTTGTCCAACATTTCCTGGGAAATAAAAGGAGGAATAAGTCTTCCGCTATGATCCCTGAACACAATGCACACTAATATAAATGTGCAAAACCGTTAAAGATACAAAGGATGTCAGCAAAATTAATAATTTATGATAATGAAATTAAAGCTAAATTGAACCAATTTGCAGGCTTTTCCTAATACTGCTCTTGTTCTTACAGGAAATGGAAGTGGTGATGAGAGAACAACAGAGAGGCCTATAAATGATGAGACTTGTAAGGGTTTGAGGTCTTGCTCCTCAAATGTTTGTATAAAACTTGTACTAACTGAAATCCTGTATATCACTGAGCAAGAGTAAATTAATCTGGGATATCTGTCAATGTAATAGTGACTGTAAACTATCAGTATTAACCTAGACGTACATGTGAACTGTGCTAAGTAAATACTGGAAAATATCAAAGTACCATAGTTTTCTAACCAGGTTTTAATCAGAAAAGATTAGAAGTGACTTTGATCTTGGTGCCTGGGCTTTGGGAGACCAACCACATGTGGATGATGAGGCCATATCTCACTCCACTGCATGCGTCTATTGGCCCGGGTACCTTGTCCATTCTGCCAAGTACTGATACAAACCTAGCAATAGACTTGACACTGGTATAATTCCGCTTTCATCATCTAAACCATACAAATCAAAGAGATCAACCACCTGAACTTTAACATGGCCTTATTTCCCACCCCACCCATCATTTATTTAAAGGGAATTATTATTGGGGCATGTATATACAGTTCAGCTGTAAGTATGATTAATGCTGTGGAAAGTATAGAGGCTGCTAGCATGCATAACCTGAAACATAGCCTATGCCAAAAGCATTGAATGTTTGCCAGTGTGGTTAATGATGATCATGTTACAGAAAGCATGATATCAACATTTTTGCCTGGGTGGGCTTCACAAAGTTTCTTGTCCAATCTTAACTGGAAAATTCTTCAATGGCTGCATTGTACTGGGAGCTCTCTGTTCAAAGGGGGAAATATAGCCATTTGTTAATAGTTAAGGGCCTGTCCCACTTACGCGACCTTGGCTCACAAATTACGCGATTACGTAAATTACGCAAGATTACGTGGTCGCTTG
This sequence comes from Okamejei kenojei, assembly GCA_035221665.1. Taxonomy (NCBI): domain Eukaryota; kingdom Metazoa; phylum Chordata; class Chondrichthyes; order Rajiformes; family Rajidae; genus Okamejei; species Okamejei kenojei. Next base: position 12,078,867 of record CM069153.1, read on the forward strand.
AGGCGTATGGGCACCATATGGCTGCGCGGGGCCGGTCCCACTTAGAAGCGCGGAGTTGTGCGGAGCTGGTCCCGACATCGCGTGGGGCTCCGAAATTCTTGCAGTGACCGAAATCATTGCACGCCAATGGCTTGTTGGCACGCAGGCGAATTGCGGTCGTACGCAGCATCTTGATGTCGTAGGCAGCATCTTGATGGCGTACGCAGCGTCTTGAAGGTGTACGTCTAGCGCGTGGCGTTGCGTGATGACATCACCGCCCGGCGTGGCGCTGCGTGATGATATCACCGCCCGACGCCCAAATTCTGTCGGCCCACCTCCTGCCCAGCTGATTGGTAAGCATGACGTAAATTACGTCACGAGCGAACTTAGTTCGAACTTCGCGTGAACTCCGCTTCCGGTTGGTCGTGCCAAACGCTCACAATCGCATGCAAGTGGGACAGGCCCTTTACTCATCGGCCAAATGTCGGCACCTGACTGAGTCACTCCAGGAAATGTCATGGTTTATCAGGTGCTAAATACTGGATCTTCACAAAAATATCCACATGAGTTTACCTTTCTGTACTAGTTGGCATTCATATCCCAGTATCAGAAATGTCATTTATGAAAGGAAAAATGCCAATTCTTGCTCAAATGAATGGTGTATATCTGAAGGTAGACAAACGTGCTGGAGAAACTCAGCGGGTGCAGCAGCATCTATGGAGCGAAGGAAATAGGCAACATTTCGGGCCAAAACCCTTCTTCAGACTGATGGAGGGGGGGTGGGGGGCGCGGGGAGAAGAAAGGAAAAAGGAGGAGGAGGAGGAGCCCGAAGGCTGAGGGAGTGCTAGGAAAGGGAGGAGACAGCGAGGGCTAACGAAATTGGGAGAATTTAATGTTCAGGCCACCGGGATGCACACTGCCCAAATATGAGGTGCTGTTCCTCCAATTTCCAGGTGTTGCTCACTCTGGCCATGGAGGAGGCCCAGGACAGAGAGGTCGGATACGGAATGGGAGGGGGAGTTGAAGTGCTGGGCCAATTGGAGTTCAGGTTGTTTAATGCGGACCGAGCGGAGGTGTTCGTCGAAACAATCGGCAGGCCTACGCTTGGTCACACCGATATAGATCAGCTGGCATCTAGAGCAGCAGATGCAATAGATGAGGTTGGAGGAGATGCAGGTGAACCTCTGTTGCACCTGGAATGACTGCTTGGGTCCTTGAATGGAGTGGAGGGGGGAGGTAAAGCGACAAGTGTAGCATCTCTTGCGGTTGCAAGGGAAAGTGCCCGGGGAGAGCGTGGTGCGGGAGGGAAGGGATGAATTGACAAGGGAGTTACGAAGGGAGCAGTCTTTGCGGAAAGCAGACATGGGGCGTAAATGGGAAGATGTGGCGAGTGGTGGGGTCAAGTTGGAGGTGGCAAAACTGACGGAGGACTATTTGTTGTATGTGACGGTTAGTGGGGTGAAAGGTGAGCACTAGGGGAACTCTGCCTTTGTTGCGAGTGGGGGGATGGGGAGAGAGAGCAGTGTTACGGGGTATGGAAGGGACCCTGGTGCGAGCCTCATCTATAGTAGAGGAGGGGAACCCCCGTTCCCTGAAAAATGAGGACATTTCCGATGCCCTGGTGTGGAACACCTCATCCTGGGAGCAGATGAGGCGTAGTCGGAGGAATTGTGAGTAGGGGATGGAGTCCTTACAGGAAGCAGGGTGGGAAGAAGAGTAGTCAAGATAGCCGTGGGAGTCAGTGGATGTCGGTCAGAAGTCTATCACCTGCGATGGAGATAGTGAGGTCAAGAAATGGTAGGGAAGTGTCAGAAATGGTCCAGGTGTATTTGAGTGCCGGATGGAAGTTAGTGGTGAAGCAGATGAAGTCAGTCAGTTGTGTGTGGGTGCAGGAGCAAAGCAATCGTCAATGTAACGGAGATAGAGGTCGGGGATGGGGCCCTGGTACGCCTCGAACATGGATTATTCGACCTACCCGACAAAAAGGCAGGCGTAGCTGGGGCCTATGCATGCGCCCATAGCTACGCCTTGTATTTGGAGGAAATGGGAAAAGTAAAACGAGAAGTTATTGAGGGTAAGGACCAACTCCACTAGGTGGAGGAGAATATCAGTGGACGGGTATAGGTTGTTTCTCCGGTCGAGGAAGAACCGGAGGGCTTTCAAACCATCCTGGTGGGGGATGGAGGTGTAGAGTGACTGGACGTCCACGGTAAAGATGAGGGGATGGGGGCCGAGAGAATGGAATGCGTGGAGATGACGGAGAGTGTCTGAGGTGTCTTGAACATAGGTGGGGAGGGATTTAACCAAGGGGGATAGGATGGAGTCAAGGTATGTGGAAATGAGTTCGGTAGGGCACGAACAGGCAGAGACAATGGGTCAACCGGGACAGTCAAGTTTGTGGATTTTGGGGAGAAGGTAAAATCGGGTCGTGCGGGGCTGGGGAACGATGAGGTTGGAGGCTCGGGAGGGGGGGGGGGCGGAGGGGGGGGGGGGGGGAGGGGGGGGGGGGGGGGGCAGGGAGTTGATGAAGTCGGTAACGGTGTATATCTGAACCCTGATTCAACTCATAGTTTCCAGCACAAATATGTGAATGGCAGAGGTATCTGAAAGGAAGAAAGAAATATTAGGGTTACCTGAATGCTGCCTGGGTTAGAGGGGTATTAGCCACAAGGAGAGGTTCGACACACTTGGATGTTTTTTTTTGGTGTTTTAGCGGTTGAGGGGAGACCTATGGAAGAAATATTAGTATTCTTTAAAAGTAAAGAATTCTCAATTTTTGCAAATTATTGGGGAAACCCGACCACACAAACAAAATACATGAAAGGCACATGGGCGTATCCAATATCCAGACATTTCAATACAAAATAAACTACCTATACAGATGCTTTTATATAACTTGCACTTCAATACACCACGGGAGTTACCTTCAAGTGCTAAAGAGAAATGCAGAACTGAATGTATTGTCCGGGACCTTCAGCCCAAAGTGAATACAATAGACGCGTGGCAGCCTCGCCAGCAGTTTGTCTGTCATTTCACCCTTTTTGTTATTTTCATTTGTGTCCAAAGTATGGTCATGCAGGGCTCTCGCTTAACTTTTTTTCCCTGTTGCCAGCCGGGCAACCTTGGCAGCTTTTTAGTTGCCAAATGACAGTTTAGGTGGTCATTTAAGATGGCTTGCATGACGCGTGCGATAATGTGCTCGGACAAATTGCGTAGTCACCAGTCGGAATTATGCTCAATGAAGCATTCACATAATATTTCTGCTTCAAATAAACATATTTACCAATCAGGACATGATATATACCACAATGACATGCAGCAAAATTATAATAGAGTATCTCAACTCTTTTTACACATTGCAATTAATGCAATTTTTATTATTTCTTTCCACTTCCAAACGAAAATATGGTTGGATTATTCACCGTATGATCAACGTGTCAATAAATCCTGGACCATAACATATATGCTTAACCATGCACACTACAGATTGATGCAAGCATGTTTTCTGTGAAGGACCGAAAATTATGGCCAAAGGACATAAATGCAGCAAATGTACTTTTGGTAATATATTTAAAGATGTCAAGACACCACATTACCGGACATTCAGATTAGATGTATGTGTTGTGACCAGCAATGAAGATACCCAGTTTGTAAGCAACAAATTAAAAAATAAATTGTTGATAACCGCTTTTTACATCATTCCCACTTCAGAATTAACGTTAAAATTTCAACTGAAATATCTCCTGACCAAATCTGTGATGTATATGACCGACTGTAGAAGTAAAACCTGGATAAATCCAGCGTATAGTTATGAATGTTGCTCATTACATGACTACAGTACTGATACTCCATGTTAAGATCATTGATTTGCTGTTAAAATGAATTCTGTGATAACGTGTCAACGGTAGCAGTGACAATAGAACACTGCGGTTTTAATGTTTCACATGTTCACAATTTAATTAATCCATCTTTACGGATTAAAACAAATAATAACATTGGGAATTAAAACACAGTTGATTGCATTCCGTTATCAAACATAGTCAATGTTCGCTCTGAAGACATTTCCAGCACAATAGGGTCGGGGGGGGGGGGGGGGGGGGGGGGGTGGGTGGGTATGTGAATCAGTGCAGGATGGATAGATGGAGGTGGGGGGTTGAGAAGGCAATCGGTGAGGAATGGATGGATTGAGGCAGGGAAATTAGTGCGTGTTGGTTGGAGTAGGTAAAATTGTGAAATTGATGGATGGATGGGGGAGCAGTGCAGGATGAAGGGGTGGTGCAGTGCAGGATGGATGGGAAGGGGAGTCAGTACAGGATCAATTGAAGGACAAATGTAGGATTGATGGGGAGTGGCAGGAGAATCAATGCGAGGTGGATAGGGAGATCAGTGCAGGGTGAATAGATGGGGGGGGGAGTAGAGGAGAAGGGGAGCAAACGGGGTGTCAGTGAGGGCTGAATAGAGGCAGGAATGGGGATCAGTGCGGGATGGAGAGGAGGGGTCTCAGGATAAGGGGAGTGGAGGGGGGCGTACGAGAGAGAGAGAGAGAGAAGAAGGGGCGGAGGAGGTGGGAAGGAAGCCAGTGCTCCTCGGACAACACCGGCATCATCTCTCTAATCGCTATCAAAATATGGAGGGTACAGGGGGGTCACAATATCTTGGCAGCCGCGCGCGCACGCGCACACTCACACACACATGTGAGGTTTCGGACGCTCAATCCAGCGCTAAATGCAGCTCAACTCTACCAGTCTCGCCTGGTCATGCTTGGACTGATGACATATTTCCCGTAAATCCAGGCAGGGATAACCTGGCGGGAGAGGCAGAGTGAACTGGGTATAGCGCTGCTTCTCTGCGTTGGCTGTGGGCCTGGGGCGCCGCGCCCGTCTGATTCCCGACGCCTCTGGCCACCCCCGGGTTTGCGGGGGGCCTCTCTGGTGGGGACCTCTCAAAACAGGGGGGGAAAGTGTCCCCCTGCTGCCGCCCCCGCGGGATCTCCGCCCCTGCCAAGTGCCGCCGCCAAAGGGGGAGGCAGTTGGTAGCTCCTCGCCACCGCCTCCTCTCCTCCGCCAACCAACAGGCAGGTGCGGGGCCGAGCAGTGCAGCTGCTTCAGAAGGTGGAAGGAGGCCTCCCCCTCCCTCCCTCACTCCCGGTCGTGGCGTGCGGGAGGGTTTGTTTTGAAAGCGCCGTTGGCAGAGTGGCAGCAGCGGCCGCTAACAGGGCGGGCAGGGGGCGGGAGGAGGAGGAGATGGAGCTGCTGTTGCAGCCGCTGCTGCCGCTGTGCGGAACCCGTCATTCGCTCCGACCCTCCGTCACGCCACACTTAGTATCTTTCCCACGCATTACAGCCGTCGCCGACACAAAACGTCACGTTCCTTTTCTCCAGCGATGCTGCCTGACCCGCTGAGTTACTCCAGTTTTTTGTGTCTATCTTCGGTATCAACCAGTATCTGGTTGCCAAGCCGGGCAAAATGACTCAGTGTTTAGGTTGCCCGGCGCACTTTGAGTGGTCAGTGGCACCCGGGCAACCGCTAATTTCGAGCCCTGTCATGGAGTTTCTTAGTCTTTTTTATCTTGGGGGTGAGGGTGACAATAATAAACTAAATTAGACCTGTGCAGAAAGGAAGTGCAGATGCTGGTATATACTGAAGTTAGAAGCAAAATGCTGGAGTAACTCAGCGGGTCAGGCAGCATTTCTGGCGAAATGCTTTGGGTCTGAAGAGGGTTTCTGACCCAAAAGTTCACCCATTCTTTTACTGCCTGACCCGCTGAGTTACTCCAGCACTGTGGCTAAACGTGACCTGCTGAGTTGTTCTAAGAGTTTGTATTTTCGAATGGTGTTGCAATTGCTTTACTGGCTTAACAATGCAGACCAGGCACAGAAGGTTCATGGATAAGTGCTGGAAAATAGGATTAGTAAAGATGGGTACACTACCCTACAATAATCACTGTCTATATCAATGATTAAGGCAATGCTTCCCATATCTCGGGAGCCACCTCTCAAAGAAGGCAGATGGCAATGATGCAATTCACCATTGTCTTCAGGAGTCAGATATTGAACTTGGCAAAAATGCTGCAGTGAGGTGAACCCCATGCCCTGAATGCTTCTAACGGAGCACAGAGAGCAGGCACTTTGTAGCTCAAATGCACAGGGCGTGTCCAGTAGCTGGCTTCCAAAACATGTACCTACTCTCTTCCTACCTCTGCCACTGAGTGAATGTGCCAGCTTGACCAAGGAAAGGACTCAAAGATGTAATGTAAGAAGCCCAAGGACTCCGGAGAATCCCTGCCCCATGAATGGAGTGAAGGATGTCTCTGAGAACAGAAGCATGATGAAATAGAATGAGAGTAGAAGAAGGAGCTCACAGCTCCCAAACTGCTCACCTACCTGACCTGCCATGCACTTCCTCCCCAGCAGTACAAGTTTACTTTATTACAGAGATACAGCATGGAAACAGGCCCTTCGGCCCAACGCATCCATGCCGACCATCAATCACTGGTTGAACTAGTTCTATGATCTGTTCCCTACACATTAAGGGCACTTTACAGCAGCCAATTAATCTACATACTTGCACAACTTTAGCATGTGGGAGGGAACTAGAACACCCAGAGGAAACCCTCGCAGTCAAACGGAGACTGTGCAAACTTCACATAGACAGTACCCGAGATCAGGTTCGAATCTGGGACTCTGGTGCCATGTGGCAACATCTCTAGCTCCTGGTCCACTTGGCTGCCCTGAGTTAGTATGTCCCACATTGATCGTCAGTCATTTCAGAATCCACAGAACTGCAGTGGAAGTGAATCATCCTCAACCCTGATCGACTGCCTAAAATGTCGAGATAGAAGAAGATGTGTGACCCTTGGGTCCGTCAACTGCAGGTCTTCCGATGCCCGATGTAATAACCTGAGCCAACTGAAGCATTCGTGTCCCGAAATGCAAAGAAACTCCATCTCTGCTGAAAGACCATGGATGTAAATAAGACCTCCTGCACACGGCACCTTTCCGCTGCTGCCCACCCTGGTGCCCCACGGAAGGTCTCTGATGAGCTGAGTGTAGTTTACCTTGCAGCTGTGCTTCTGGTTTCTTTGGTTGCGTCTCTCTCTGCAGCTGTTAATCCAGTTGCTCCAGCAGTTGTTTCTCCAGTGGCCTCTGCAGCTGTTTCTGTCTCAGCTGCTGTTCCTCCAGTTCCTGCTGCTCCAGCTGATCACCTTACTCCTGGTTGAAGGTTCAATTTAAGGCACCTAAAATATCACCCATCCCGACATGATTCAGGACATCCCCTGCAGAGAGCGAAGAGCCAGCAGAGGTACACAGTGGAAAAGAACAGTCGCCAGCAGGAAAGCATCTGTGAGTGTGAACTTGGTGCAGTATTTCCAGTGTTACACAGCCCCTCAGGTATCACTGAACAAATGGCACTTGCCGCCTGCTGTGATAACCAAACCTCTCCTATTCCGACAGGACAAGGAAACACAAGTTGAGCTCAATGCCTGGATTTGTAAGAAGTGCGTCCTACATCTTTCTGCTGCTTCCCATCCCCACTGCCCTGCAGCACCTCTTTGCAGAGCAGTGTATAGCTGTTGTACACTTGCAGCTGTGGCTCCAGTAGCTCAGCAGGTTGGCAACTCTCAGTAAGACTTGGAAACCTTTGCAAAGTTAAAGGTTAATTGCGTACTTAGTGTACGTTAAAACCCAACTTCCCTCTCAGTGGTCAGGCACAAACAACCTAACACGCTTGAGTTAGAAGGGTAAAGCAAGAATCTACGAGGGACGATGCAGCAGGCTTCCCCTCACACCTGCACTTCTGTTACGCTGACACACCTCCTATCTCAATTACAAACCTTCTCCTCCAGTTTAAAAGTTCAAAGCTTTTTATCTATCTATCTGTCTATCTATGTTTGTTTGTTGTCCCATGTGATCTGGGACCTACACCAAAATGGTACACGGTAGCGCAAAACATTTTGCACCACCTTTGTCCCGCGGTCGTTCCTATAAAGTTTTGTTCAGATTAATGTTATATTTCACAAGTAATTTTACATTTTTAAACTTAAAAAGTCAAGATTTGAGAATGAATTCTTCACTATGCAGCTATATCTTCAGTTATGACTTAACAATGCTACATTGTTGCAATCTCGGCACACTCAGTCCTGCCAGGCTGCCAACACTAGAAAGTGCAATTGCAAGCTAAAATGTTGCTATAACTTTCTATTTAATCCTGGCAAAATTGGAGGAGGGTGCATTTTTAAATATATTTTAAAGTCACAGTACACTGAACAGCCCCTGTGCAGTTGGGGGCTATGGGTGAGTGGTGGAATCTTGTGTTGAGGGAACGGGTTGCGTTGCGGAAATCGGTGAGTGGTGTGCAATATTGCCTTGGGGAACGGGTTGTGTTGGTGGACCAAGTCTCCTGTGGGGGCTATGGGTGAGTGGCGCAATATTGCATTGCGGGACCAGTCCTCCTGTGTGACAGGAACCGAACGAGTCCCAGTTGGTCTAGTCTACAATAAAAGTTACAATCTTTCACTTTCTGCATCTTGTGAAGATGCTAAATAGTGTTATATAGTTCTTTGGGCAACACAGCGGTAGCGTTTCCGTCTTATAGCACCAGAGGCACAGGTTTCATCCTGACTACGGGTACTGTCTGTATGGAGTTTGTACGTTCTCCCCGTTGCCTGCTTGGGTTTTCTCCGGGAGCTCCGGTTTCCTCCCACATTCCAAGGACATACAGGTTTGTCGGCTGATTGGCTTTGGTAAAATTGTACATTGTCCCTAGTGTGTGTAGGATAGTGTTAGTGTGCGGGGACCATTGGTCGGAGCAGACTCAGTGGGCCGAAGGGCCTGTTTCCGTGCTGTATCTCTAAACTAAACTAAAGTTATGCTGTAGGATATATGTTACAAAGAATGTGTAAAGATCGCAACTCTACACAGGGCTCTCATTTAACTTTTTTTTCTCTGTTTCCAGTCGGGCAACCTTTTAGGTTGCCAAATGGCAGTTTAGGTGGACATTTAAGATGGCTTGCATGACGCGTGCGATAATGTGCGCGGACAAAGTGCGTAGTTACGAGTCGGAATTATGCTCAATGAAGCATTCACATATTATGTCTGCTTCAAATAAAGTCACAAACTAAACATATTCACCAATCAAGACATGATATATACCACAATGACATGCAGCAAAATTTATAATACAGTATATCAACTCTTTTTACACATTGCAATGAATACAATTTATATTATTTTTTTCCACTTCCAAACAAAAATGTGGTTGGATTATTCAGCGTATGATCAACCTCGGTGAGACCAAGCGCAGACTTGGCGATCGCTTCACACAACACCTCCACTCAGTTCGCAATAACCAACCTGATCTCCTGGTGGCTCAGCACTTCAACTCCCCCTCCCATTCCGAATCCGTCCTTTCTGTCCTGGGCCTCCTCCATGGCCAGAGTGAGGCCCACCGCAAATTGGAGGAAAAGCACCTCATATTTCGCTTGGGCAGTTTACACCCCAGCGGTATAAACATTGACTTGTACAATTTCAGGTAGTCCCTGCTTTCCCTCCCCCTTCCCAGCTCCCTCAGCCCACTGTCTCCACCTCTTCCTTTCTTCTTCCCACCCCCACATCAGTCTGAAGAAGGGTCTCGACACGATTCGTCACCTATTTCCTTCGCTCCATAGATGTTGCCTCACCTGCTGAGTTTCTCCAGCATTTTTATCGACCCATTCACACAAGTTCTTTTATCCCACTTGTCTACATTCTGTTATCCCACTTTCCTCACCCACTCCCTAAACATTAAGGGCAATTTTACAGACAAGTTAACTACAAAGCCAATGCGTCTTTGGGATGTGGGAGGAAACCCACACACTTGCAGGGAGAACGTGCAAATTCAACACAGACAGTGCCCGAGGACAGGATTGAACACAGATCTCTGGCGTGTGAGGCAGCAAGTCCACCAGCTGTGCCACTATATTTTGTTTTCCAAACACAAAAAATTTATACATTGATAACTTTGGTTACTAAAAAAAAGAAATTATCCGTTTTCAGTCTTAAATCTCTAAGTGACGCTATGTCCCCTTTGCAGCTACTGTATGTTTTAATTCAGTTCAGGACTATGGAGCAGAACATTGGCCATAAAATTGCTGGCTAAAAGTGCCAGAGACCCGGAATTGATCCTGAATATGAGTGCTGTCTATGTGGGGTTTGCTCCTTTTCCCTTTGATCACATGGGTTTTCTCCGGGTGCTCTTGTTTCCTTCCACTTTCCGAAGGTCTCTGTGTACAGGAGTGTACAGGAACCTAATTCAGACCCAACCCACAACATAATATTTTCCTTTTGTCCAGAGATTCTGTCTGACCTGTTGAGTTACTCCAGCTTTTTGTGTCTATCTTCAGTTAAAACCAGAATCTGCAGTTCCTTCCTACACACACGATACTATACGATAGAACTTTATTAATCCCAGGAGGGAAATTGTGTGTGTGTGTGTGTGTGGGTATATATATTATACACACACACACACATATATAGTTATATATTCATATATAAATATACACTGTTTTGTTTTCTCGTTTATAACATTGTTTACATATTCTGTTGTGCTGCTGCAAGTAGTGATTTCATTGTTCTCACTGGGATGTGAGAGAATAAAACAGTCTTGACTCTTGACTTACGTCGCTAATGTGTGGGATAGAACTAGTGTACGGGTGATCGGTGGTCGGCGTGGGCCGAAGGGCCTGTTTCCACGCTGTATCTTTAAATTAAACTAAAAACACTAAAACCAGAGAGAGTCTAAAGAAGGTCTCTACCCAAAACGTCACCCAATGTTTTCTATCCAGAGTTGCTGGCTGCTCCATGGAGTTCCCCCGCACAATTAAAGCATGGAATAGTCTTCACCCTACCACAGTTACCCAATCAGACGCAACTAAATTTAAGGTAGCTCTTTTTTCCCCAAGAACCCTTTTTTGCTTGTCCAGGTCAAGAGTCAAGAGAGTTTTATTGTTGTGTGTCCCAGATAGGGCAATGAAATTCTTGCTTGATGCAGCACAACAGAATATGTAAACGTAATACAGAACAGGAGATATAAGTTCAATGTGTTTATATACCATAGACCATATATATATGCAATAAATAAACAGATAAAGTGCAATAGGCTTTTATTTTTCTGCGATTGGAGTTGGTGGTGGGGGGTCCACTACTGTTTAAATTCCATTTGGAATATTTTTCGAGGACCAGGAAAGCAGGAAGCAAGAGTTACTCCAGGGAGTTACTCCAGCTCCATGGAGTGCTTCTGCGTTGGTTTTCAGCGGTCGCAGCAAGGCTGCGACCGGACAGCAATGGCGGCCAGATTTCCCACAATGCAAAGGTAGGGAGAAAGTGCCCGGCGCTGACCAGATGCCTTGGCAGTGCGCATGTGCAGGGCAGCTGATGATGTGCTGGCCGTGGTTTTGCGCAAGTGCAGGGCGGCTGGCCATGCTGGCGGATGAGGAGCGGCCGGAGAGCGGAGACCCAGACACGGATGGCGAGCAGAGACGGAGAGTGACAAAGAGAGAGATAGAGAGGGGGGCACGCTCAGAGTTGAACGGCAGGTGTCCCGGGTGCTTGCCAAGCCTGGCAAAATGACACAACTTTTTGGTTGCCCGGCTGGACTTTAGGTGGCCATTGGCACCCGGGCAACCGTTAATTTCGAGCCCTGCTATTACTGGTTACACCGCTGCACTGCAAATCACATTGGCTCCACACCAAACCATTAAACATTTGACAGGAGTCTAGATAACGTCATTTTTCTTCATCAGCCTTTCAGTTGGAGGAAATATAGTAAAAATTATACTCTGAAAAATCATAACAATACACAGACTCAGACTCATTTTAACCCCTTAACCTTTCTATTAAAAAAAAGTCATTAAATCTCTGAACACAGTCTTAAAGATATGGGCCAACTGGGCATAAGTAATAAAACAGATTTTGCTAACTTCAGTAGAATGAGTTCTAATGCTATAACAGTGCATCGAGTGCATTCATTTATAACTTTTATGGGGTGCTTCAGTCCACATTTATTTAGAAAAATGACAAGGCAAATGAAAGATCAAACAAACAGTATTTGTCCTGCAGGCTTCAGATGGATTAAAATAGCTAATATTCTGTCATGCATCATACTTCGTAATATCTCTGACAGGTTCATTTCGCTTGAGATATTCGTGTTAAAACAAAAAAGCTCACCCCTTTTCATTTCATTTTCTCTGCCTCAACATCAAGCATATAATGCAGTGCAAAGTAAGGGAAGCAGGAAATTCAAATTAGGGGGACACTGGTCTACCATAGAAACTGCTAAAGGACCTGGTCAGGAAATAATCCATTCTGCATAGCAATTATTTGCATGATATAGTGGTATATTGGGTGCATAGTGCCATGTCCAACTGTCTGAATTTCTGCATTATGTTGTTTCTGCCTACTGGGGCTGCAAGCAGAATGTTGACAAAATGGACATTGGTCATACATCTGTCGGGTCACATTGTGTATATTGGCAGCCAATTTATCCATGGAACATAGCAGTGGGGAAGTTAAGATCAATCCCTTTCCCACCGGTCTAAACAACATAGGCATATGATCTCTGAAGAAGGAATTTGAAATAATGGTTACCTCGATAATATTGGCCTGCACCTAATCACAAATGCAGGAAAACTCTGATCAGTCGCTAACCAATGAATCAGAAATCCCAATGGTTTCTGATCTGATACGCTTATGAAGGCAATCAGAAGGGCATAAAGAGGAGATGAAATGGAGCTGGCTGGCAAGGTACAGAAAAATCCCCAAAAGATTCTACGGGTATATTAAAAGTGAAAGTGTATGAATAGACTCCCTTAAATATCAGCATGGCCTTTTTTCTGGAGAAGTCACAAGAGATGGGGGAGATATTAAATTAACACTGAGCTCATTGAAGCTAAGGAATGGAGATGCAGGAGTTCATAATTCTAGGAGCGGAATTAGGCCATTTGACCCATCAAGTCTACTCCACCATTCAATCATGGCTGATCTATCTTTCCCTCTCAACCCCATTCTCTTGCCTTCGCTCCATAACCCCTGACACCCATATTAATCAAAAACCTGTCATTCTCTGCCATAAAAATATCCATTACACTGGCCTCCACAGCTGTCTGTGGCAATGAATTCCACAGATTCACCATCCTCTGACTAAAAAATTCCTTCTTTATAAAGGTGTGTCCTTTTTTTCTGAGGCTATTGCCTCTGGTCCTAGACTCTCCCACCAGTGGAAACATCCTCTCCACATCCACTCTATCCAGGCCTTTCACTATTCGGTAAGTTTCAATGAAGTCCCTCCTCAACTTCCCAAACTCCAGTGAGTACAGGCCCAGTGCTGTCAAATGCTCCTCACAACGTGAGTTGAGATGTCTTAGATCACATATGAATTACCAGAGAGGAGCCATTGATAGTTTTAAAGCACGTTGAAGTGGATAAATCCCTAGGGCCAGACCAGGTGCACTCCAAAACTTGTACGGGGCTTGTCCTTGATGCCCAAGGACTTCAGCTTTGCCAAGATTCTTTGATGACACACCCAGTAAAATGCTTTGTAATGTTCTAGGCACTTTCCTTCAATTGTGTTCGCTGGTCCATGTTCAAACCACGATCCTTATGTGGTTGATGTTGCCACGGCAAAACCCAAATTGAGCCATGGTGAACAGTTGTCACTGGATAATACTGTTGACAATAACTTCCAGGTATCTGTGAGAGTAATAGTAAAGGGCCTGTCCCACTTGGGCGAACTAATCCGCGAGTTCCTGCAAGTTTGCCCTCGATTCATACTCGCAGCATGGTCGACACGAGGTCGTAGGAGATCTTCATAACTCTCCTTCATGCTCGAGAGTTGTCTTTCCGCGTACTCGAGGCCTCAGCTAGGTTGCTCCGTTTTTTTCAATATGTTAAAAAATGGCCGCGAGTAAAAAAAGGTCGCCATGGAAAATATCTATATTTTTATTACTCGTAGGTTTAGTCGTAGTAGGTCGGCATGTTAGTCGTAGGTAATCGAGGGTAGTTGAAGGTAGTCGTAGATAGTCTTCATCATAGTCGAAGGGAGGTCGAAGGAGATCGAAGGAGGTTGTCTTCACTCTCCACTATTCAGTGTCCAATTTTCCCAAAGTTAGTCGTAGCTAGTCGTAGCTAGTCAAAGATTCAACATAGTCGAAGGAGGTGGAAGGATGTCCTCTATATAGTCGAAGGAGGTCTTCAACATGTCATTTTTTAAACTCTTCTAAACTCGCCAATTAGGTCGCCCAAGTGGGACAGCCCCTTAATAGTAATACAGTAATAGTAGACTGAATGCGCAGCGTAGAGTTGAGTTAGATTTGTCCTGCTTGCTGTCAACATTTATCCATGCATTGTTGGACAGTGCCCAGTTATGGCTAGATCCATGTCTACGTCTGGATCACAAGACTGAAACCAGGATGCCATTTGCTCCCGGATTCTCTGCTGTGACCAGGGGTTCCAGCTGTTTCTTGATACCATGCAGACTGAATTGGCTGAAGACGAGTTTCTACGATGGTGGGAATCTCAGGATGAAACCAATATGAATCATTCACTTGGCACTTCTGGCTGAAGATGGTTGCAATTGACTTTGTGTAAACTCCTTCATTAACGGTAACCTAGAAAAAAGCTAAATTCTCCACCTCACGTGGTTCATTAAACTGTAATTTACTCACCAAGCTTTTGGTGCCCTGCTTCTTTCTTTGGCTTAGTGTCAGTTTCTGTTCCGAAAATGTTGTACTACATTATAGTTGCTTTTTAAAAAAAGCAAGATGATATTTTGACCTGAATAGTAGCTGTTGGGTTGTTGAGAGCAAAACGGCAGAAACAAGGCAGCAGAGGGAAGTTTAAGAAAGCAAAAATATCCTGATTTTTCATGGACTTTTGCATGTTGGTTTTTATCTCAGCAGCACATGCTTCATTGCTTCAGTGTGACAGCTATGGTATGCAAACATTTGTCTAATAATAAGAGCCTATACTTGGGATAATGAGAGCAGTAAATTATCAAGTCATATTTTAGCAGCCAGCACTTTACAGATATTTTTTGTGTTTCTTTCACCCAAAGGGATGCAGCATCGTTTGACTGGAGGGTGTGAACAAAAAGGCTGTGATGCTTTATTAACCAGGCAGCAGAGGGAAGTTTAACAATCTAATGGGCCTGTCTCACAGTGCGAGTTGACCCACGAGGTACCCCGAGTGAAAGACTCGTGGTTGTGTACGAGACTCCAAGTTTATGAACAAGAATTTAACCGAGTTCCCACGGGTATGACTAGTTTGCCGTTTATGCGATGTTCCAAGTTCCTCTCCCTAGTTACCAAGTTGCTCTCCCGGGTTACTCTTGAGCCAACCGTGAATGAAAGCCTGTTTTAAAAGTATCAAATAGAGGAGCTGGACAGAGTATATTCTGATTCAGTATTGAAAGTTATTCAATTTCAGAACTTAAAAAAACTAGGCAGGATCTCGGCCCCGCACTCGCTGCCATTGTGCAGCAAGGAGGAGGTGGCGGCAAAGCAACAGTGTAAAAAGAAGACAGCTCCATCCTGCGGCTTTGAGTTAAAGATAGAATTCAGCGCGGCCGCGTCTGTTGATGTGACATACAAAGTTAAAATGTGCACCGTCCAGTGCCAGAGCTAGGCTGGGATCATTCTCTGCTCTCATCTCTCTCTTTCTGTGTGTGCGTTAGGAGGGGGAAGAGCGGTCTACCTCGCTGGGGCACAAGACCTCTGCCGCCTGCCCCTTGCAGCCATCAACTTGTTTGTTCCTTTGGTGCACCTCATCTGCCCTGCTCCCATCCCAGCGCTGCCCCAGCTCTCTGCCCCATTCTCTTGGAAATGTCGCTTCCGCCGCTGTAACGAGGAGGGGTCCGGCTGGCTGGCTTGGTGGGTGGGTGGGTGGGTGGGTGGGTGAGCAGGGAGGGGGAGTGGGTACAAACCACCGAATCCATTCTCAAAAGTCGGGCAGAGCCGTGTAGAACTCACGTTTCTCTCTGCTTCATATACGTGGGAATTCCCTCAGTATGGTCACTCAGCGGGCAGGCTGCATCTCTGGAGAGAAGGAATGGGTGACGGGATGACGTTTAAAATTTAAATCATGGGCAAACCATCTTGCCCCAGGCTGCGTTACATTATTTATTGTGTTGAGTTGTTTGTGAGGCTGGGACTTCTCTGAGGGTCGCCACCTTACAGTGGAGACATATGTGTGTGCCTTAGATCCTGTAAGCTGGCCTCATGGCAGGAAGGTCGAGGGGGAGGTCCGTGACATAGTGCGGCCCAAGAAGATGACCTCAGTGGATTTGGCCGAGGATGGTGTTTGGCCGGTGGCTGAGAAGGTGGAAGAAGGCTGCAGCAGGGAGAAACTCCCAACCGTGGTGGAGCCCATATCATTGGACCCGGGACTGTCAGTGAATGTTGTTCGAAAAGTGTTACCAATCTCTTTTGTTGGAGATGGTCATTGCCTGATAATAGAATTACAGAGTCAAACAGCACAGAACCATCCCTTCACATCCTTTTTACCCATCCGCACTAATCGCATTTGCTCAAATTAGGTCCTTAACCCTTCCCTGCCTTGTCTATTTAAATACTTTAGAGAATACAGTGGGGAAACAGGCCCTTTAGCCCACCGGGTTGTTGCCGACCAACGATCCCTGCACATTAACACCATCCTACCCACACTAGGGACAACTTTTACAAGCCAATTAATCTGCAAACCTGAACATCTTTGGATTGTGGGAGGAAGCCAAAGATCTCGGAGAAAACCCACGCAGGTCACGAGGAGACATACACATCAAGATCCTTTTTATTTTGATGCTCGTTTTTTGAGCTGATGAAACTGCAATGTTACAGTTCAATCACAATCACAGGAAGCACAGAACACATTGTGAGCTTTCCAAACCTTGGTGCAACAAACAATGTGAAATCAAGAGGGTAATACAGAGAGTGACAGTAATAATTTCAATCAGCACAATCTAAATCAAGACAGGATCAGCCTCCACACAGGGACTTTCCCACAGTCCGTGTCTGCCCATCACCACCACCCCCGTGCCCCTGACGCTTTCTTGTCTACCTGTGTGTGTCAGAGAGATGGCACCAAATTCCCTGGACACTGCGGCACCTTTTAACTGTGATGCCCAACTGTTCCCGGTGGGATTTGAGGAAGGGCTCCAGCAGAATGGACGAGGAGGGGAGTCAGGTTAAAGAGGGCGGACTTGTCTGTTCTGAGCAGTCCCTGGGCTTCAGTCAAGGGTCAGTGTGTGGGGCAGTGCCCTGGAGTTACATCCTTTAGACATCCACCATGGTTCCCCGCTCCCCGTCCCTCTCTCAATATGTGACGGAGAATGGCCGAGAATATCACTGATTTTGCATCCAATCCTGTAAAATGTGAAGAGTTAAGATTGTCATATGTCAGTTTAAAGTTGCAGAGGAGCACAAAGACGCAGCTCAAATTTGGAAACGTCATCACGTCCCCCATTCCTTCTCTCCAGAGATACTGCTTGTCCTGCTGAGTTAAAGAGTTCCCACGGTAGACTCACGAGTCACTAAGGTAAACGCACGGGCCACTACGTTATTACAATGAGTTTAAATGTTTCCATTTTGAACTTGAACAGTAAATTTGACTCGTGGAAAATATCAAACATGTTTGATTTTTTTGACGAGTTAACAAGTTTCACGGGTACCTGCCGTTAGCTCCACAAGTCGATAAGTTCTCGCGCGAGTTCCGACGTTCCCGCTACGTTGATTTTATGTGATTACCACGAGTGAAAACTCAGGGTCACTCGTGGGCCAACTCGCACCGTGAGACAGGGGTTTAAGTCTAATAACCAGCTACGAAGAATTTATTCATTCACCAACTTCATCCAGTAAAAATTAGTCATTATTCATCCCAAGGCAAATTAACCGAAGGCCATTTGCCTCAATCACATCTCCTGATGTGAACTGCCAACACACAGTTATTGGAATTCATCTCACTGTGCTCTACAACTGGAATCAATTGGCTGCCCTGCTTGCTGGGATTCCCAGGATTAGGTTGGGCTAAAACACCCCTCACATATTAGATCAAGTCATAGCTACACAGAATTTGGAAATCCACCAATTTCAATGGGGTTACTAAGCCTGCAGATGAGGCTACAAGGACAAAGTTGTTGCTTTTCCCTAATTATTTTATTTTTGCCTAAGAACATTAAAACAGAAGTGTTTAAGAAGGAACTGCAGATGCTGGAAAATCGAAGGTAGACAAAATTCAGACTGAAGAAGGGTTTTGGCCCAAAATGTTGCCTATTTCCTTCGCTCCATAGATGCTGCTGCACCCGCTGAGTTTCTCCAGCACTTTTGTCTACCGTAAAACAAAAGTGGTTTACTTAACTGCTTTTCATTTTTTAATATTTTTCCCAATCATTTATTTCAAAGTCATTCAATTTAAATCGTTTTTAATACTACTCAAGGGCAGTTGTGAAATCAGGGACAATTCAGCACTAAAACCTTCACGTTAGACTGCCCAGAGCCAGCCACTGTTCAAAGCATGCAGTTGGTCTTTTGAAAATTCCAAGCATCCCAGAAAATCCAAATTCCTTATGTTACCATTTATAATCCTTGTCAATATCAGCATTGAACAAACTCTTGTGTGAAATCCTGAGCTGTCAAAGTGGTTACTCACACACAACCTAACACAAGTGAGTGAAAGATAGGTGGGGCCATCATCCCAAGATTCTGAAGAATCTGAAGAGCCTGAGGAAGGGTCTCAACCCAAAACATCACCCATTCCTTCTCTCCAGAGATGCTGCCTGTCCCGCTGAGTTACTCCAGCTTTTTGTGTTTATCCCAAGATTAAGCCAATATCAGACCCAAAACCACTCGGGCCTGCTGTTAAAATGTATTGCGTCTTGATCAGGAAGTACAAATTAGGCTACATAATTCAAGTTAAAACCATGCAATGGAAAGGGGGAGAGGAAATTGAGAATGAGAGTGTTGGCATCTGTATGTTTGTGTATGTGCATGCGTGTATCAGGTTGTGTGCGTGTGAGGATGAGTGAGATATAACACAAGTATGTCAAATGTGTTCTTTTGCTGCAAGAATTATTATTAAATTTCTGAAGGATTTGATCGGCAAAAAGTAAGAACTTTAAAAAAATCATTAACGCCAAAATGGACATATTCAAACACCTGCCGTTTTTATTGCAAAATTAACAGCAATCGCTGGAATTCACACAATTGCACATGGGAGCGTTCTGTTTCTCAGTCAGGAACTGACCTACAACTAGAGTGGAGGAGCAGTATAAACTAAACAGCAACGTTCTCATTTCTGTGTCCGGTTGCACAAATTTCCTGTTTAATTTGCTCATAAGATTTATTGCTGGCAGCCCCATGATTGCAAGTAACACATAATTAAGCTTAATGACACATATTAGCTTCTATGAAATTATGTGTACCAATTTTTACCTATTCTAAATAATCTTATATCATTGCATTGTAGGAATGAATTCAAAATACGCAAGAACATTTATCGGACTCTGTTTCTGCACAAACAAAAAATTCCTTTGGAAGTCACTGAAAAGGTTTTCAAGCCAAATAGCAAATGCAAGTGAATAATTTCATATTCATAGAGTGATACAGTGTAGAAACAGGCCCTTCGGCCCAACTTGCCCACATGGGACAACATGTTCCACCTACACTAGTCTCACCTGCCTGCGTTTGGTCCATATCTCTCCAAACCTGTCCTATCCACGTACCTGTCTAACAGTTTCATAAACATTGGGATAGTCCCTGCCTCAACTACCTCCTCTGGCAACTTGTTCCATACACCCACCACCCTTTGTGTGAAAAAGTAACCCCTCAATTCGTATTAAATCTTTTTCCCATTACCTTAAACCTATTTCCTCTGGTCCCCGATTCACCTACTCTGGGCAACAAACTATGTGCATCTAACTGAACTATTCCTCTCATGATTTTATATACCTCTATAAGATCACCCCTCATCCTCCTGCGCTCCGGGGAATAGAGTCTCAGCCTACTCCACCTCTGCCTATACCTCACACCCTCGAGTCCTGGCAACATGCTCGTAAATCTTCTCTGTACCCTTTCCAGCTTGACAACATCTTTCCTATAACATGGAGCCCAGAACTGAACACAATATTCTAAATGCGGTCTCACTCAACGTCTTATACAACTGCAACATGACCTCCCAACGACCATACTCAAGAATACTGAAAAAAATAGGTCAACACGAGAAACTCTACATGGTGACTTATTCAGCAGCAGCTCAAATCACTTTAAGAAAGTGATTAATACATGTAATATTATTTAACATATGGTCTTTGCCAGTTATTTTATATTGCTAATTAAACAGCAATGCTCAGAAAGTTGCTTGGAAACGGCAAATAGTACTGTATCACTGCCAACCACAATAGCCGTCCATCCGGACACTAAGAGGCGGTCGGTGTTGCCTTCCGGTCGCGAGGGGGCGCCCCGGTGGGGGTCCTTCTACGCAGGGGTTCTCCCCCTCTACATTGGGGACCTGGGGTGGAGAGTACTGCACGGAGGGGTCCCCTGCAACCTATTTCTCTCACGGTCGCAGACTTGCCAGCCGCCTGCCACTTTTGTGGCCTGGAAGAGTTTGTGTTCCATGTGTATATGGCGTGTGTGAGGCTGCAGCCCCTGTTCCAGTACCTAAAGGAGCTGCTCCTTGCCTTCTGGCTGCAATTCTCACCCACCATCCTCATCGTTGGACACCCTGTGCGTAGGGGAGAGGGTAGGGCTGAAGATGTCCTTGGGTTTGGTTGCTCCTGGGCCTGGCCAAGCTGGCCATCTGCGAGTCACGGCACCAGGCGGAAGAGGGCTCTGCCTGAGCCAGCTGCCTGCCTCTTTTCCGGGGTTACATCCGTGCCCGGTGGTGTTCGAGATGAACTATGCGCTGCCCACGGGCACCCTGGGGGATTTCCGGGACCGCTAGGGACTGCTGGGCACCGCAGGGGGTTGAATGCATGCTTGACAAGGAGTGTAACATAGTTGTATAATAGTTTATTGTTTGTCGCGTACTATGGTTCTGTTTCATTTTTTACTGTAGGAATTCCAGGTTTTTTGGGCTGCTTGGAGCATACAAGCATGATCTGGCACCAGATCCAAGCAGCTAAGAAGGACAAGAGAGACCTACATGTGATCTTCCTCGATCTGGCCAATGCATTTGGTTCAGTTCCACATGAACTCCTTTGGGAATCTTTTGCCTTTTTCCATGTACCAGAGCTCATCACCACACTGGTCAAGAACTATTTCCAAGACCTGCAGCTGTGCTTCACAACAGCTGAATTCAGTACAACATGGCAGCGTTGGAAGTAGGCATCATGGCAGGCTGCACAGTCTCACCCTTGGCCTTTACAATGGCCATGGAAGTCATCATCAGGGCCTCAAAATGGGTGGTGGGCGGTGAACAAACCAGTGCTGGGCTCCGTCTGCCACCCATCAGGGCATACATGGACGATATGACAACAATAACCACTACTGCAGCATGCACCAAGCGGCTACTTGGAAAGCTGCAGGAGAACATCAAGTGGGCCCGAATGAAAATCAAACCAAGTAAGTCTCGAAGCATCTCCATAGTTAATGGGGTGCTTAGAGACACAAGGTTCTGCATTGGTGACGACCTAATACCAACAGTGTCTGAGCAGCCAGTAAAAAGCCTGGGCAGATGGTACAACGCAAGTCTCAAGGACAAAGAGCAGGTGCATCAACTAAGGCAAGAAATTGTCAACGGCCTGGAGAACATCAATCAGACCCTACTGCCTGGGAAACTGAAGCTCTGGTGCCTATAGTTTGGACTCCTTCCTCGGACAATGTGGCCACTGACCGTTTATGAAGCCCCAATAACAACTGTGGAGAAGATGGAACGAACCATAACTTCATATGCGAAGAAATGGCTCGGTGTCCCACGATGTCTAACTAACATCGGCCTCTATGGCAAAGGGGTCCTGGAACTACCTCTCACTAGTCTAACAGAACAAGTGTTCCAAAGTAAGACTCCAGATGACACTGAGGGACTCTAGAGACAAGACCATCAGTGCTGTTGCGCCGCCCCTAGTAACTGGCCGGAAGTGGACACCATCTGATGCAGTACAGCAAGCTTCATCAGCCCTGAGGCACAAAGACGTCGTGGGGCAAGTGCAGCACGGAAGAAGAGGCTTTGGCCTTATGACAAGTAAACCAACTTGGCAAAAGGCCACAACATCAGAGCGGTGGTTGAGGAGGTGCGGCGACAGGAGGAGGCCGCAAGAAGTGCTAAGGCGGTCTCTCTTGCCAAACAGGGGCAATGGATGCAGTGGGAAGGTGTGGAGCGGAGGAAGATCAGCTGGAAAGAACTATGGGAAATGGAATCAAGCAAGATCAGCTTCATCATCAGAGCGACATACGACGTGCTTCCATCACCAAAGAACCTCAATCAGTGGATCGGCGAGGATCCAACCTGTGCCCTCTGCCCAACTCCAGCAACCCTCAAACACATCATGGTAGGCTGCAAGACCAGCCTCACACGTGGTGGCATAATCAGGTATTAAAAAGCCTGGCAACAGCCGTTGAGAACAGGCAGTGTGCGACCAACTCCTTGCCTCCGAGAGCAAGCAACCCCTCCCACTTAAGGGCGACAACCTTTGTCCGAGAAGGACAGAAAACACCTAAACATCCTTCCACTAGATCAGAAGAAGGAAACCTATGCAGGGCCCGTGACTGGAGGATGCTGGCGGACATCGGCCGACAACTAATCTTTCCACCTGAAATTGCTTCAACCAACCTCAGGCCAGACTTGGTGTTCTGGTCCCCTTCACAGAAGACTGCTTACATCATAGAGCTCACAGTTCCATGGGAGAACTCTGTTGTGGAGGCCTATGAGCGTAAGAAACTACTCTACACAGAGCTTGCAGCAGAGGCAACGCAGCGTGGCTGGAACATCAACGTTTATCCAGTTGAAGTGGGATGCAGAGGATTTGTTGCGTCATCTACCATCAGACTGCTGAAGGAGCTTGGAATCCACGGTCAGGCTCTGCGGAAGACCATAAGATCACTCTCAGACGCGGCTGAAAGAAGCAGCCGTTGGATTTGGCTCAAGCGGAAAGACCCATGCTGGGCCCCAAATGCGTCATGGTGAATCTTTGAGGCAGTTTGACACGGGACACGCGCTGAGGGCTGATCATCCTGCAGCGGGCCGCCCTTGTGGAGGGTGTACAGTGTTAAAAAGCCGAAACACCCAGTGATGCAAGGGTACACTACTGATGATGTGTCCTTTGCCCAACTGTCCTGAAGGTTACCCAGGCCAAGATATACGTATAGTTACCCCCCCCGCCCCCCCCCCCCCCCCGATGTTGAGCGTCTACCACTCTCAGCAATCAATGAATGTCGTGAAATGCTCCCCACCTACTAGCACAAGGGACTTCTTAACATCTAGTCCTGTGTATTTGATTCTACTGTATATATTATTTTAATATTTGAATAAACATTTTTGATTAAAAAAAACGAAAAAAAATAACACAATAGCAATTAGTGCACATGTTCTCAATGCCACAAATTAATTTTGTTATAATTGGAAATTTGTTGATTTGTTTCCAACGATTATCATGACAATGCTCACTGCAAGTGAATCTCACCAATGGTGATAAACAATAGCCAAACTGTGACTTTCTGGAGTAGATTTTTATTGTTCATTATGTGATCAATGTTAGCAAATTATGATCAGTTTAAAATAAACCTACTGGAATCGCAATCTCATCATCAAATCCACAAACGTTCAGCAGGCTTAAACGTTACAAAGAGACAATAATGTCAAGATTACATTGCCCTGATTATACTTCGAGACAAATATATACATTAATAGTTTTTTGGCAATACGCATTCTGATGCCAGAATGTTTCAACATTGCAATATACACACTCTGTTCTAAGCTGATGACAGTGATAAAATCAATTGGAACCTATTCTTACTAAGATAAATTTGATTGAACTGGTGCCTGAAGATGATATAATGTATTCTTGCAGACAGTTTGCTTTTATAGCAAATAAAAATGGAAAGGGGTTACATGATGAAGTAATTTGCAGTGAAGTACACCAGCAGGTTCCAAAAGACAAACAGTTGTATGACAAATGGCAAATTTGTTTCAAAAAGGCCTTCAAGAAACAATTTGACAAGATCCATGTGCAGAAATTTCAGTTAGATTTTGCATCCAAGACTATGAATAACTAAAGTGTGTAAAACCTATAACCTTGAGCGGTGCCAAAAAGAAAGCAGTCAAATGAAGACTAAAGATGTATAGTAATTACCTCAAAAGAAATGGCTTGAAATACACTGTGTTGACCTCAGATAAGAGAGGAAATGTGCCTTAGAAGTTCTTGCACCAAAAATATATGTCTCGCACATTAAAAGCCCTTTTCATATTTCCCTGGTGTTTTTTTCTTCTTGTTATCCATGTTCGTATTTTTTTTTTGCCACAGCCTTGAGACAACCATGCATCTATTTAGCTATTATCCCCAACTGGCCATCGTACGACAGGTACGTTATGTTCCAGACAATAATTCCAGGAATTTGACAAATACATGGAATAAGGAATGGCCGGAAGTTATTAAGAGGCAGCGATTTAAGCAGAGAGTTCCAGGGCATTAGAATTGATCTTTGAAATTAGTCAAAGCCTTTGAAACTATTCCCTGGTATTCTGCAGCATTTTTATAAAATGCACCTTACATTTTACATAGTGATTTTTTTTTCTCTTCCTTTTGTGCTTTTGTGTGGTCAGTAAATTCCTGAGTTCATTCCTCATAGGTTATATTTGGTGGACAGATCATGGGATTAATATTTGTTACATCATTAATTAACGAATGTCGTCAACAACAAATCCCAGTTTTAGAACAAACATGTAAAAAAAATCAGTGGAATAATCCCAATTGAATCATGTTTCATACAAAAACATCAGCATTCTACAAAATAACTAACAGCAATTCGGTAACACAATCAAACATAGAAACATAGAAAAACAGGTGCAGGAGTAGGCCATTCGGCCCTTTGAGCCAGCACCGCCGTTCAATATGATCATGGCTGATCATCTAAAATCAGTACCCGTTCATATATCCCTTGACATCTGAAAACATCCAGCCTGCAGAGAATTTCACAGATGAAGTTTGGTCTGAAGCAGGGTATTGCCTATTTCCTTTGCTCCTCAATGCTGCTGCATCCGCTGAGGGACTGTGACCCCTGGTTCTGGACCCCGCCAACATAACATTTTTCGGCATATCAATCAGCTGATCCCATCCAAATTCCAGTGAATACAAGTCCAGTCGACCCATTATTTCATCATATGGGGAATTAACCTGGTGAACCTGTGCTGCACTTTGGATCAAAAGGAAAGATAACAATGAGCTGCAAAATGGGAGGGTATGGAATTGAGGGGGGTGTTACCTGGGACGCTTTGTGGGCTTATCAATGAAACGTCAAAGAAGGAGGGTGCCCACCTGATGACCCCGATGACGTACCTACCCTACCTTTCACCACTCGAACCCCACTGCAAATATCAAGAGTGCCGACTTACTACAGGGATTGAAACATCAAGTCCTATTAGCTCAACTACCCTCTCATCCAAATTCTAGTGAATACAAGTCCAGTCGACCCATTCTTTCATCATATGTCAGTCCCTCCATCCTGGGAATTAACTTGCACTGCACTCCCTCAATACCAATAATGTCCTTCCTCAAATTAGGAGACCAAGATTGCACACAATACTCCAGGTGCGTTCTCACCAGGGCCCTGTACAACTGCAGTAGGACCTCTTTACTCCTAAACTCAAATCCTCTTGCCATTAGTTTTCTTCACTGCCTTGTACATCTCCATGCTTACTTTCAGTAACTGATGTAAACCCAGGCCTCGTTGCACCTCCCCTTTTCCTAATCTGACATCATTCATATAATAATCTGCCTTCCTGTTCTTGCCACCAAAGTGGATAACCTCACAGTTATCCATGTTATACTGCATTTCCAAATGCGCTGCTATTTCAAAAATTAACTTGCTGTGAAAAAGTGAACAATATCTACATACGGATACAGATTTTCCGAAACTTAAATATAACTAATATAAAATGTGAACTAAAAGTTAATGGATTGACCTGTCGTTGCATTCCCGGCTCCCACCGTCTACCCGGCTGTTTAGAGCCCCGGCTTCCAACCCCACTACGACATGCAAGGTCCCAGGACTCTACCCTGGCTAAGTGCTCTCCTATTCCTCTACCATGGCTAAGTGCTATGACCCTATCTAGTCCCTTCATTATTTTATACACCTCTATATGATTTAGCTTCAGCCTTCTGTGCTCCAAGGAATAAAGTTCTATCCTACCCAACCTCCCCCGACAACTCAGCTCTTCATGTTATGGCAACTTTCTCGTAAATCTTCTCTGCACTCTTTCCAGCTTAATGACATCCTTTCTTTGGCAGTGCGGCCTCTCCAACATCTTGAACAACTGTAACTAATGCCCAACTTCTACACTCAATAACCTGACTGATGAAGGCCAGTGTACAAACAAGCCTTCTTTACCACCCACTTTCAGGGAACTATGTTCCTGTACTACTAGATCCCTCTGCTCGGGCAACACTCCCCAGGACCCTACAACTCCCTGCCATGTTCCTGCCCTGGTTTCACAAACTGCAACACCTTGCATTTATTTGTATTGAACTCCATTAGCCATTCCTAAGCCCATTTGCCCAGTTGATCAACAGCCTGCTGTAATTTTTAATAGCCTTCTTCACTCCCTACAATACCACCCAGGGCCCTTCCATTTACACATTCCTGGAATCATTCTTGTAAACATTCAGTATCATCTACAAATATACTAATTATGCCTTATATAAGCTCACCCAAATCAAATTCCTAGGTGTGCATCTCTCTGAAGATCTGTCTCGGACCCAGCATATTGATGCAATCACAAAGAAATCCCATCAATGTCTTGACTTAAAGATAGCAGCGTCAGGAGATATGGGGAAAAGGAAGGAACGGGGCACTGATTGGGGATGATCAGCCATGATCACATTGAAATGCGGTGCTGGTTTGAAGGGCCAAATGGCCTACTCCTGCACCTATTGTATTTTGTCTATTGACTTCCTTGGAAGATTGAGGAGATTTGGTATGTCAACGAATACTCTCTTGATATACTCTATTGACATACAGGTATATGGTGGGGAGCATATTGATAGGTTGCATCACGGCCTGGTTTGGCAACTCGAATGCCCAGGAATAAAGAAGATTGCAAAAAGTGGTGAACACTGCCCGGGTAATGACCTCCCCACCATCATGGGTAATGACCTCCCCACCATCAAAAGGATCTAGAAGAGCCACTGCCTCAAAAAGGAAGCCAGCAACACCACCCTGGCCACACTCTCATTTCATTCCTGCCATCAGGATGAAGGTGCAGGAGCCTGAAAACTGTAACGTACAGGTTCAGGAGCAGATAGTTCCCAACAACCATCAGGCTATTAAACACTACAACCTCCAAATAGGCACCAAACTATAGAGACATGACTGTTTTTGACTGCTCTACTATTGTCTATTTATGTGTCTCTTTTTAAAAATATATATACTGATCTTTGTGGCTTATTATGGGTTTTTGCAGAGTAATTTGTTTACATATCTTCTGTGCTGCAGCAAGTACAGGGCCTGTCCCACTTGGCCGTCATTTGCGAGCCATTTACGCGACCTCGAAAAATGTGGTCGTCGCGTTGTGACGCACGGGTAGCGTGTGGGTAGCACGGGACGTGCGCATGGAGAGGCGTGGGGGAGTGTGGAGTTGCGCACAGTATCCAGGATTTCATGCTGCAAGAAATCTTCGCAGGCGCCACCGGTGTGGCGTATCGCTTATGCACTCGGACGTACTGCGGTCGCACGTTGATGTCCTGACAGCGTACGTGTAGTGCGTGGTGACGCATGATTACGTCACCGTGCGTAAACATGCGCTGCCGCGAGCCGCCCTTATGCAGTCGGCCCGCCTTTTATGCATCATGGATATAAGCACGCGCGATTTAAGAATACATTGTGTATAATTATTTAGCATTTGCAGAACAAGGGAATGTTGGCAACCTTTAGTCAACAGGCAATTCACATGAGGAATGAGACATTGAGGGTTTGGCAGATGCTTGTATTCAGAACGAGCTGGAAATCCTTGCACACAAATTCCTGAAAGGTTACATACCAAAACATACCAATATAGAAATGGAAGAGCAAACCAGATAAGTGATACAAAATGCAAAGTTAACTCAGCGGGACCGGCAGCATCTCTGGAGAGAAGCAATGGGTGACGTTTCGGGTCGAGACCATTCTTCAGACTGAAGAAGAGTCTCGACCCGAAATATCATCCATTCCTTGTCTCCAGAGATGCTGCCTGTCCCGCCGAGTTACTCTTGCATTTTGTATCTATCTTCAATTTAAACCAGCATCTGCAGTTCCTTCCTACAGTGTAATTTGGTCTGCAGCTTGCTACTTTTCATTCACCTCTTTTTTTGAATAGGGGCATTACATCTGCAGTTTTCCAATTGCTAGCACCACTCAATAAACTGGGAAACTTTAGAAAATCGCCATAAATATCAGAAACTGGGTAGTCAAATGACGTCACGCGCTCCAAATGGCTGTGCTGACGCATGAAGACGCATGATGACGCGTGTGACAGTCGCACGTCAGTCACTACCAGCCTGTCGGACAGGCCCTTAAGTGGCCCTTAAGTGGGACAGGCCCTTAAGAATTTCATTGTTCCGTTTTGGGACATATGACAATAAAACACTCTTGACTCCTCTACCACTTTCTCTGACAGATTGTTCCACACAGTTACCATCCGTGAAACAGTGTGAACAAATATTGCACCTCAGATCCCTTAAAAAAAGTCCTCTCTCAATTTTAACCTATGCCCTTTAGCTTCAGAGAAAATGACTGCCCATCACTCTCATAATCGTGCGCACCTCTATAAGGACACCTCCCAGTCTCCTACATTCCAGCTAAAAAGGCCCCAGCCTATCCAGCCTTTGCTTATACCTCAAGGACTCCAATCGTGATAACATCCATGTAAGTATTTTCTGCATCCTTTCCTACTTAATGACATCTTTCCTATAATTTGGTGACCAAAACTGCACACGATACGTCCCTCCTTGTGGTTTCACCATTGTTTTGTAAAGTTGTAATATGACATTTCAACTCTTGTAGTCAGTGTCCTGATTCAAGAAGCAAGCCTGCCTGTTGCCTTATTCACCATTTTGCCTCCCTATGTCTTAATTTTCAAGAATTGATGTCCTTCTACTCCTTGGTCTCTCTGTTCGGCAGCACTCCCTGGAACCCTGCCATTTATTGTGTCAATCCTGCCTAGCTTAGCTTGTCAAAATGCAACAGTTTGCACCGATCAGAGTTAAAATCCATCTGCCAATCCTTAGCCCACTTTCCCATTTGTTCTATATTCAGTTGTAATCTTAAATAACTTGCTTCACTGTCTACTACAGGTATATCACCAATTGTGGTATCATCTGCAAAATATGTTTCTCACATTTTCATACATGCCAACTGCATTCTCATCCCACTGGTCACAGGCCTCCAAACTGTAAAACAACCCTCCGCCACCAGACTCTCACTCCTACCACCCTCTCACTCCTACCAATGTGCTAGCTTACCAAACGGCTCCCTGGGTACCAAGCGGGACCTTGCCAGTAGTTGAAGAAATTCCACAAAAGAACAACATAAGCGTCTATGATTTAGTGACAACTAAATGCAGTATCATATAGGCACCGTAACAGAGACTACATGCCCCACTGCAAACTAAGAAGACATGCCATGATGGCATCAAATAAGCAATTCAGGGAATATTGAATGGAAATTGGTGTGGATGCTAAATAAATCTAAATTTATGGGGGTTTTTCTACTCATATAGTAACATTAAATCTGAAGTAACCTCAATAGATTTATAGCAGCAACCAAAGGAAAGGTAACCATGGTGACGACATGCCGATGATGTGGTAAATATTCTGAATTTGTGATGGTACAAATCATATGCTGACATTTTGCCATAGAAATGATGACCTCGGCAACTCTTCATAGTACCAGTATGAATCTTGTGAATGTTGAAGGTAATAAAACATAGAACAGTACAGTACAGCGCAGGAACAGACTCCTTGGCCCACACTGTCTGTGCTGAACAAGATGGTAAGATAAACTCACCTTGGTTCTTGGTTTCTTGGTCCTCCAAAATATTCCAAATGGAATTTAAACTGGAGGTGGTGGAGGGAGGAATTAAGCCAGAAAGGGTTTTTGGGAAGAAAGAGCTACCTTAAATTTAGTTGCATCTGGTTGGGTAACTATAGTAGGGTGGAGATTATTCCATGCTTTAATTGTGTAGGGGAAGAAAGAATTACTGTACACATCTGTCTTGGTAGCTGGAATCACAAATTGGATCAAATGCCCTCGTCTGCCCTTAATTGGTTTGGGTTTGGTGTAGGTCTTGTAATCTATGTCGAGCTGGCCATTTATCATTTTGTAGAAACAGGTCAAACAGTGAGCTTCACGTCTGTCCTGGAGAGGGTTCCACCCCAGAGAATTCAGAGGTTTGGTAACACTCGCTTCTCCCTCATAGGTGTTAGTAACAAATCGAGCTGCCTGTCTTTGGACACGTTCGATGGAAGAAATCTTTTTATTTGTGTATGGGTCCCATGCTGTAACTGCGTAGTCCAAATGAGGTCTAACGAGGGTGAAGTATAGCTTCTCCTTCACAGAAGTTGAACAATGATGAAAGTTGCCCCTCAGAAAATTTAGGACACCTGTTGCTTTCACCGTTGCATGATGAGTCTGACCATTCCAATGCAGATCATTCTGCAATTTGATGCCAAGATACTTGGTTTATTTGGATTCTTCAAGGGTGGCACCAAGTATATTATAAGATGTTTCGCCTGGATTCCTCTTTCTGGTGACACGCATGGTTTCACATTTGGACGGATTGAACTGTATGTCCCATTGTTGTGACCACTCAACCACTGTATCAAGATCCTTTGCATCTTCATCATCAGCTGACTTAATTGGATGGTACAGCAAACAATCATCAGCGAATTGTCTGGTCGTGCTTGCGATTTTTTCATGGATGTAATTTATGTAAAGCAAAAACAGATGTGGGCCAAGTACTGTGCTCTGGGGTGTACCACTCAACACTGGATGCCAATTGGAGCTCTTTCCGTTCACACACACACGCTGAAGGCGTTTTGTCAGGAAACTGTAAATCCGTCGTTTCGTGTTGGAACGAATACCATAGAAGTCAAGCTTCCAAAGCAGTCTCTGGTGTGGGATGACATCAAATGCTTTAGAAAAGTCCAGCACTACTAAATCCGTGATGATGCTACCACCTCATCTGCCTGCAACTAATCTCATTTGCCTGTAACACATTGCCCAATAGCACCGAATAATAGCTTAATATTTAACTGAGATCACTAGTTTAGTTTAGAGATACAGCGCGGAAACAGGCCCTTCAGCCCACCGAGTCCACACCGACCAGTGATCCCCACGCATTAACACTATCCGACACACACTAGGAACAATTTTTAACATTTTATACCAAGCCAATTAACCTACAAACCTGTACATCTTTGGAGTGTTGGTGGAAACCGAAGATCTTGGAAAAAGTCCACGGGGAGAACATATAAACTCCGTACAGACAGCACCCGTAGTCGGGATCAAACTCGGATCTCTGGCGCTGTAGGCGCTGTAGGCGCTGCAAGGCAGCAACTCTACCGCTGCACCACCGAGCCGCTCACAACATTACTCCAATGTATTTTTTTAATGTTATGTTCTGTACACATATTGACAGATTGCAGAACCATTGATTGCACTGGTAAGGGAGAAGTTGAGAGGTAATGAGATGGTTTTAAGTGCAAAATATTTTGCAGTTTATGCCTCTGTGAGGTATTGCTACCATGGCAGCCATAAAGGACATGGGTTTTAAGATAGGGTGATCCAGAATGGACAGATGCCACTCAAGGATCACCCACAAATATCAGTTATTAATCTCAGCCAAGAAGTTATTCAACTGAATAAACTTAAAATTGAAGCGTAAAATATTTATTATTCTAATTACAATATTTATGTATTGATATTATGAATGGATGGAATGACATAACTACAACATTCAGTCCTGGACACATTCAAATGAATACAAATAGCAAGAATCTTCTGAGTTGAAGCATCATAAATATCTTGTTGTGAACACTAAAGGAGGCACAAAGTTCTATGAAACATCCTGTATATACAGACAGATAGAGGTAGGATTACCATAAATTATACTTTTTCTTAAGTTGCTAGAAGTACTTATTTTTTTAAAAACTGACATCTTTGGCTCACTTTAACTACTGATATCTCCATTAGAAGAGCTTTTGGGCTTAAAAGTTGGCAAAGAAAGACATCATGCTGTCAAAGATCTCATGTTATAATGAAATATATAGTGTGAGTCCCATGCCAATGTGATATGCAATGCTTTTGGGGGAAGTATCAACAATCAAGAAACTACTAAAAAAAAAGAAATGCATTTATGCTATGTGGTCAGCATTGGAAATTACATCCATCCAACCCTATGGGGACCTTGGCATAGGTCTTTGGAAGTGTGCAATATCACAGTATTTATTGCTTCACATAGAATTGCCAAAATGTCTTATCGTACTTAACAGATTGGTCATATGCTTGGATCGCAGGATTGTTAATTGTACTCCTCACTATACAAGGAACCTTGGATACATTCCTGTTTCTTCAACGACTGACTCTCTTTGCAAAAGAAACAGCAAGAATGACTGCCATACAATGGCCACATCAGTTAAAACAGGATCTATATCCCAGCACTTCCGTTACAATCATAACATTTACATGAACAATTTTATCAAGCCTTTAGATGAATATATTACTGTAAACTGAGACAGAACATTTTCTAATATGATTTGTTTTCATGGATTAACTGGATAGATAAACCTGGGAACAGAACATATAATCACACTACTTCTTGTGTCAGCATTGGGTTTCCCTCATTAAGCTGAATGTGACATACACCAAATGAATATGTATCTCAAACACCACTGATTTCTTGGCATCAACTAGAAATGTGATTTTGTATGGGGCTCTCCGCACATGTACATCCAATGAGTCGAGTTGATGGCCACCACCATATGAGACTCCCACCAACTCAATGTTAAAGTTCATTAGATTGGAATATTTAAGACTCTCACCCCTGGAACTTTGCATTGCTACTGGCCAATGCATTGAGGGAAGAAGAAAGCAATATTGTTAAATGAAAAGACAAAAAAAAAGATATAAAATCACAACCTTGAAGGATTAGCTCTAACTGCATGAGCAGTTTGCAGATATTTGCCAAATAATTCTAATTATGCTGAACAAAAGTAGTTTTCTCTTAGAAAGCACATCCATTGCAAATGGGATGCATTTGGTTCTCAATTTAGTGGATGGGATCTTTAATGCTTTGAGACAGGTCAACAAAAATAGCTTTGGGTCCAAATTCATTGGGTCAAAGGATAGTACTTCAACATACAACTCTGGTATTATCCATCCTAGTAATATACACTTATCAAAGAAGGAATGCTGTGTACACTTTGTGTGTGTTGAATGCCTCTGACCAACTACAAGCAAAACATCTCCTTTCCTGCTGCTTATGAATTAACAGTAACTATTTCAATGGCATTCACATTCATCTCATTGTTTTTGTAATTGTTCTTTACTTAAAGGAAGAAAAAAACATTTTAAAGCGATTTCTTCTCAGCTAACAAATATTTAAATTTATTTTGTAGCTTATATACCTACATTTTATACGTGCACAACATGTACATAGCAATGATTTCACTCTAATTCTCAACCACCTTCCTAACCTTCTTCACTGCCTCTTCTTGATGAGTGCCTTTCCATCTGGTCCTGTATAAACTGGAACATCCTTAATGGTAGAAGCCATGGAGCAGAGATTCCACTAGGCACAACTAACAATTCAAGTGAAAAATGCACTCAAGGTGTAACCAATTTCGAGAATCAATTATTTTCCTCAAGTATATGATCAAATTCAAGCCCATTATCTGTTTATTTGCACTTGATCTGTTTATTTATTCATGTGTGTATATATTTATATAATGGTATATGGACACACTGATCTGTTCTGTATTCATGCCTACTATATTCTGTTGTGCTGAAGCAAAGCAAGAATTTCATTGTCCTATCTGGGACACATGACAAAAAACTCTCTTGAATCTTGAATCTCTTGAATGTGTAAGAAAGAACTGCAGATGCTGGTTTAAATCGAAGGTAGACACAAAATGCTGGAGTAACTCAGCGGGACAGGCAGCATCTCTGGAGAGAAGGAATGGGTGACTTTTCGAGTCGAGACCCTTCTTCAACCTGTGATCCAATTGTATATCAATCAATAACAAAATCAACAATTAACCACTATGAGCCAGGGCTTGGCACAGCGGTGAAGCCAATGGAGCTGCTGCCTCACAGCATCAGAGATGTGGGTTCAATTCTGACCCCAATCATTGCCAGGGCAGGGTGTACATATTTTCTCTATGATTGTGTGGATTTCTTCCAGGATCTGTAAAATGCTTAATTACGTGATAGATGGGTGGCATGGTGGTGCAGCGGTAGAGTTGTTGCCTTACAGCGCCAGAGGCCTGGGCTCGAACCTGACTACGGGTGCTGTTTGTACGGAGTTTGTACATTCTCCCCGTGACCTGTGTGGGTTTTCCATGGGATCTCTGGTTAATACCACACAACAAAGACAGTTTCAGTTCAGTTTAGTTTAGTTTATTGTCACGTGTACCGAGGTGCAGTGAAGAGCTTTTGTTGTGTGCTATCCAAAGACGTACAGATTTGTAGGTTAACTGGCTTGGTATAATTGTAAATTGTCCCTTGGACAAAGGGAATGGAGATCAAGGAAAATGTAGAATAGATCATTGTTAGTTGGGAGAAGGTAACGACAAAGCAAACGGAGATAAAATGTAGTCGGAGACAGTAAAACTGGTCAGAGAACTGGGACGAGGAGGAGATGGAGAGAGAGGGGAAGCAAGGGTTACTTGAAGTTAGAGAAGTCAATGTTCATACCACTGGGGTGCAAGCTACCCAAACAAAATATGAGGTGCTGTTCCTCCAATTTGCACTGGGCCTCACTCTGACAATGGAGGAGGCCCAGGACAGAAAGATTTGTGTGGGAATGGGAGGGGGAGTAAAAGTGTTTAGCAACCTGGAGATCAGGTAGGTTTAGGCGGACGGTGCAGTGGTGTTCAGCTCATGGGAACCTTTTGCATCAGTGGTAGCATCTATCAGGGATTTATATTTGAGACCATTAAGCAGTCTGAAGAAGGGCCTCGACCTGAAACATCATTCATTCCTTCAATCCAGAGATGCTGCCTGTCCCGCTGAGTTACTCCAGTATTTTGTGTCTATCTAAGGTTCTAGATTCCAGTGTTTCTTCCAGTTTATTATATCTGAAAGAAAGGAAGGAAAGGAGCTTGTGAGTACCTTCCCACTTCTGCAAACCTCTCCTCTACAGCTGAATGATGTTGCTCATAGCATGGGTGCCATTTGAACCCTGAAATGAGCATCAGATCATTTATTGTTTTTCTGTGATTGCGTGCCAACATTATTGCATGCTCCTTAATCAACAAAATGAAAAGGTTGAAGTACAGATTGTTTCTGCAGATTAGATTATTTTCGACAATCTTCCAGATGATTCGTACAAATTAATTCCTTCATTACATTGCCCATCATTTCACACACAAATCCTGATTGACTGTTATTGTTCAAAGTAACTTTCTGTTACAAAGAGGCACAAAGAGGATTAAACTCCAATGCCGGTGAACAGTGTGCAGGAGCCTTGGTTAGAGCCCTGATATGCTTCAATACTGTTCATCTTGGTATTTGTAAACTTGGCCTGATTTCACAATTAGATTCATTTACTTACTCTGAGTTTCTAAATCGCTGCAGCAAAAACTTGTATTGTTATTGTCTTGTATTTATATTTCTGTACTGTATTTGTTCTATATTGTATTTCTATTGTCAACAGTATTTAATGTACCATTCATCCACTAGTGCTGTCAAACAAAATTGACATCCAGCCACATGTGGGGACTAATGACCAAAGGCTTTGTCAAAGAGGCAAGTTTTAAGGAATAAGCAGAGGAAGAAAAATGTGAAGATTTAAGGTGCAAATACTGGTGATTAGGATCTTGACAGGAGAAGTTGTGGCCATGAATGGCAGAATTCAGGGATGATTTTAGAATTGGATCTTCAGAATTGGATGTGTGCTGATATTTCGCTGGGCTGCAATCTGCGATGATTTGAGAGAAAGGGTGAGGGAAGTGTAGAAGGGTTTGGAAAAACAATGAGATTTTTTTAACTTAGCGGGTCATCAAGGTCAGAGGTAATGGGTTAAATGGATTTGGTGCAAGTGAGCATTTGCCTAAGTTCACGTTTATGGAGGATAGAATGCGGGAAGCAAGCCAAGCATGCTTTGAACTTGACAAGTCTAAAAGCAACAAAGAGATGAATGAGGCTCTCAGTAGTAGCGGGCAAGAAAGGGATTGGATGATGCTACCAGGATGGAAATAAGTGTGCGGCACATTTACGTGACCTGAAGCCCAGCAGAGGGTTGAAGTGACACTAAGATTGTCAACTATGTAACTCACTTTCAGAAAGATGCTGAAGAGAAGAATGGAATCTTTGGCAAGGGGACAAATATGAGAGGGGCTGAAGATGTGCATAATATTTTCCAAGTTGCCCGATGTTTACTGAAGTCAGAGTGTGAGCAAAGGACAGGGCACCACTTAATCCAGCAGAAATTAATCTTCAAATCCACATGTTCCCAATGAACAAAGCACTGATTCATGTATGCAATCTATTAAAAGAATAATCCCAACTCCTTCACAATCATTCATGCATTATGAGTAACAACCTCTTTCAGAAGTGAACCACATGGAACACCCTCAGGATAATGGCCCCATCACACCAGAACTTTTTGTAGGGACAAGAAAATTTATTGAAGATCGTTTAAGAAAAAAAATCTGAGCAGTTCAATTGATTTTATTGAAATGAAATTGATTAAATCTTCACTTTGTTTATTTTCTTTCTTAAAAACTATAATCTTCCACACTTCAGTCTGTGGCTTCTCCCAAGAAAACCACACAGAAACCAGATACTTTCCTTGTTTATCTTCGCATCTTTCATTAAAGCTGCTCCAGTAACTGACACAAGTACCTGTATGTTCCATTAGATCAGCCAGAACATGCATCCAAAAATAGTTTATCATTGAGGGGTAGTGGCAGCTGCAACCACTTTGACCAGTCTCTTCCTTTCATTTACTCCATAAGCCAGCCCCTCTGAACTCCACTGTTTACAAAGACTTTCCTGCCTACAAATCAAAAATGTTGTTGTACAAAGTTTCCTTTGCAGAATGTAAGTCAAAAGTATCAGTGTACAATAATCTTCAAATAATATATCCTCTCCCACACATGGTTTTGAAAGTACAGCTTATGGGCAAGATAAGACTATTGAAGAGTTTTATTAGACTTTGCAATAACAACATCTCAGCTCCATAATTAAAAAAAGAAACTGGCACGTGGTAGCAATAACATATTTGTCAATAAAGGGCAAAAACTAGCATGTTTCCATGAATTTCTGAGAGGCTGACTATCACTTTAAATAATATTTACATAAGCATGTTCTCCAACACAACGGTCCCTTTAGTTGGTAATCCGTCAGGCTTTTCTGACAAGACATTTCTAATAGTTGTAAATTTAATAGGCAAATGTGTCAGTGTAATAAAATTAGCAATGAAATCCCAAACAAGAAGAGATAAGAGGACAGACTAAGAAACCTGTAGGTGTTGCTGGAGAACACTTACAAGCAATAAATCCCAGCTGAATCTGCTGAACTTCTTAAAACACCATTTAAAACAGGTTGTGCTCAGAGCAATCTAGATGAACTTTAAAGCTCACCGTAAATGACAGGATAGAATTGAAATTAATTATGGAGATTTTATAAACATCAAGATGTACCAATCTGAGGATAACAAACGTGAGCTTTAAACATGTCTATGTTTTGTCGTGAAGGGTCGAAGGGAAACAGACAGAAGTTTTATTATACAATAGTGCAACAATATTTGATATCCAATGAGTGCAACATTATTATAAAAAGTTTTAAAATGCTTCACTTAAAATATGTTTTCTCAGGAAAAGCTTCATATAATTCTCTCCAACCCCAGCCTTTACGTCAACTTTCATCAATATGGTCCAGTGTCTATTGGAAACGCTTAACAGAATATTATTATTTATCACTTGGGGAAATGAACACAAAAATAGGGACATTATACTTCAGTTACATGGGGCAATAGCAAATCCACATCTGGACTCATAGACCATATTGGTCTCCTTATTTAGGGACGGATGTTAATGTATTTAAAATAGTTCTCAAAATGTATCAAAGATAGACACAAAAATGCTGGAGTAACTCAGCGGGACAGGCAGCATCTCTGGAGAGAAGGAATGGGTGACGTTTCGGGTCGAGACCCTTCATCAAACTGAGAGTAAGGGGAGAGGGAAACTAGAGAGATGGAATGGTAAGTTGTGAAAACAACAGATCAAAGCAGACGATGGTCAAGGAAATGTAGAATGGTTCATTATAGGCTGAGGTGACCACAAGGCATACAAACAGAAAAATTAATCAGAAGGAAAGTGAAACTAGTTGGAGAACTTGGGTACGGAGGGATGGAGAGAGATGGAAAGCAAGGGTACGAAGTTAGAGAAATCAATATTCAGTCCACTGGGTTGTAAGCTGCACAAACAAAATATAAGGTGCTGTTATCAATGGATTGAGAGCTAGAATGCACAAGTTGCCTTAATATGAAAGTTTCAATGCCTAGCCTGGGGTTTAAAATACTGAAAGGGACTTAGTTGAGGCAAGATCCTGAGGGCTGTTGATGGGGTGGATGGGAGAGGATGTTTCTTCTGCAGAAGAATTTACAATTCAGCAGTTACTGCTTAAAATAAAGAACCGTTCAATTAATGCAAAGATGAGGATAATTATTTCTTCTTAGATCTTTTAGAACTTCCTTTCTGAATGGACAAGGAATGTAAAATGTAGAAATTGAGTTTTAGAATAACTTTAAGGAACAATTAGAGTCATAGAGACATACATCATGGAAACAGGCCCTTCGTCTCAACTTTACCATGCCAACCAAGTTGCCCCATTTACACAAGCCCTACCTCCCTACGTTAGGCTCATATCCCTCTAAACATCTCCTATTCATGTCTTTAATGTATTTCCTATTAATGTATTTTAAATGTTGTTATACTACTTGCCTCAACAACCTCCTCTGGCAGCTCATTCCATATACATACCACCTTCTGTGTGAAAGGTTATCCCTTAGGTTCCTATTAAATCTTTCCTCTTAAACCTATGATTTCTGGTTCTTGATTTTCATACTCTGGGTAAAAGACTCTGTGCATCTGCCCTATCTATTCCCTTCATGGTTTTGTACATCTCTATAAGATCATCCCTTAGCCTCCTGCTTTCCAAGGGATCATATTTTAACCTGCCCAACCTTTCCAGCTTAACAATATCTTTCCTATGGATAGGTTCTTGACAAGGGGTGAGAGGATACAGACACGAGATGGGAATACGGAGTTGAGATTGCAGTCAGATCAACTGTTACCTTATTATCTAATCAACTCCTACACCTAATTTGTACATTTGAATAAACATTTGAATAACATCTGTAATTATGCACATTGAGCCTGCCTACTGTAATACTGGAAATTTGCAATTAAAACAGGAAATACTGGGTTTCACCAGCAGGGCAGGGCTCATCGTGGGAACAGAACAGTGTGAAAACTTTAGGCTGAAGGCCCTTCATCAGGTCACCAAACCTTTGACCTGAAATGTTAACCCTGTTTCTCATCCCATGGATACACCTTCATCTGCTGAGTATTTACAGCATTTTCTGTTTTTATTACTGTGATGTGAGCACAGGGTAACGATTGGCTGTGAGATTCTGGTCATCATCAGTGGCTGTGAGATTCTGGTCATCATCGCTTTCCATGTGAACAAGTTTTTCTTTACATCCCTCTGACTCCTCTGGTTCGTTGACCATCAGCTAATAGGAACAACTTCTCCCTAATTTAACTTATGATTCATCACCCCGATCAAACCTCCTCTCCATCTCCTTTCTTCCAAGTGGAGGTTCAAGAACCCCAGCTTGCTTGACAACAGCCTGTAGTAAAACACCTCTCTGATGCTTAGCCATACCTCCTGAATGATCAGAATACACAGAAAAATCCCAACATACTTCCAGGTTACATCCAGAGAAGACTCGGGATAGAGGAATATACTCTGAAAGAAAATAAAATTGCACTTTATTTTTAAGCTGTATATTGGATAATGGATGTTCAATGTACTGTTTTAGTTCTTGGGCTTTCTTAAACCGATTTACTTTTTCTATGGAAATATAAATCCTATATAAATTCATTATAATTTTGTGAACAATGGTCACTTATTGGAGGCGTCACTTTTGATTTGGTAAATGTGTAAAGCTACGATGATGAATCAGTTCAGTCGTTCCCCCATTCTACATTTTATTTCAATTGACCTTTATATGGATTTAAAACGTGATGGATGCAAATGCTAGCAGCTAATTTCCCACTATTGATTTTACAGCAGCTTCCATAATCAAAATATTCTCTATGAAAAGCAGAAAATGTTGACATAAATATATATCATAATTCATAATGTTATCTTTTATTTCTCCCCCGCTCACTGCTAATTTTAAAGCAAATACAATTTATTTAAATCATCCAAATATAAACAATTTACACATAAATGTGTTGTCTTCTCTTTCTTAAGATTTCATCTATGTATTAGCAAAGTTAATAAGAAGCCTGATAGGAAACCTGATTTGCCTGATAGGAAAGTTAATAAGAAATCAGATGAAATTCAAGTGAGTTCATTAATTGATGTGTTTTGGATGAGTGAAGATCGTGAGACTGTGACTGGTGTAGTGGAACAGAATCACTGCTTGGCTCCAGCTGCTGACAATCTATACCAATGATCTGGATGAGAGGCACAAGTGCTGTATATTTAGATTTGCTGATGATACCACAATGTGTGTCAGCTTGTGTTGGGAGGAGGATACAAGGAGGACATGTAGACAGACTGTGAACGGGTGAGGACATGCTTTATGTAATAGAAATGCAAGGTCACCACTTTGACAGAGAGAAATATCAAATATTAAAGTGTTTTTCTTTAAATATAAGTGAATGGTCGAATATTGATGTTCAGAGAGACCTTGGTGTTCTTTA
Organism: Okamejei kenojei; assembly: GCA_035221665.1. Lineage (NCBI taxonomy): Eukaryota > Metazoa > Chordata > Chondrichthyes > Rajiformes > Rajidae > Okamejei > Okamejei kenojei. Next base: position 12,120,216 of record CM069153.1, read on the forward strand.
TAAATAAATTACTGAACAATAATGTGTAGGTACAGCAGGGAATCAGGGAGGCAAATGGTGTGTTGGTCTTTATTACAAGAGAATTGCAATGATGAAGAGCCCTGGTAAGACCGTACCTGGGAGACAGTCAATGGATTTGGTCTGGCTACCTAAGGAACGATATGTTAGTCGCACAGGGAATACAGCAAAGCTTCATCAGGTTGATTCCTGGTATGTAGAGGGTGTGCCATAGAGGAGAGATAAGGCAGAGTGAGGTTGGATAGGGTCATACAGTATGGAAATTGGCTCTGTGGCCCATCTTGCCCACGTTGACTGAGATGCCCCATCTACACTAGTCCCACCTGTCCATGTTTGGCCCAGATCCATTTGAACCTTTCCTGTTGATGTATGTGCCTGTCCAAATGCCGTTCAAACTTTGTTATAGTACCTGCCTCAACTACCTCCTCTGGCAGCTCTTTCCATGTACCCACCACCCTCTGTGTGTAAAAGATTACCCCTCGGGTTCCTGTTAAATCTTTCCCCTCTTACCTTAAATCCATGTCCCCTTGTTCTTGTTTCCCAATTCTGGGTAAAATTCCTTTGTGATTTTATAAAAACCTCTATGAGATCTCCCCTCGTCCACCTCTGCTCCAAGGAACAGAATCCCAGCCTGACCAACCTTTCCTTATAGCTCAGGCTTTCAAGTCCTGGCAACATCCTCGTAAATCTTCTCTGTACTCGTTTCAGTTTAACAATACCCTTTCTGCAGCAGGGTGACCAAAACTGAACACAATACTCCAAATGTAGCCTCACCAACATCTCTTACAACTATAACGTAACTTCAAAACTCAATACACTGAATGATAAAGGCCAATGTGCTAAAAGTCTTCTTGTATTGTGCAAGTTCATAGGTTGCTGAAAATGGAAACACAGGTGGACTGTGGACTGAAGAAGGCGTTTTGCTTGCTGATCTTCAAAGGCAAGGATATTGGGTGTAAGAGTTGGGACATCATGTTTCAACTGTACTAGTCTTTGGTCAAGCCATCATTAGCAGTTCTGGTCTCCATACCATTGAAAGGGTGTGCTAGGAATAGAAAGATTGTAAAAATTTTGTCAGGTATTGCTTGGAATGGAGGGCTTTAGTTATAAGGAGAGATTGGATAAACTGGGATTGATCTCACTGGAGTGCAGGCGGTTCAAAGCTTTATAAAATGACATAAGGCATAGATTGAGTAAATAGTCAGTCATTTTCCAAAAGTTGTTGAGTCTAAAACTAGAGAATGTATTTTTAAGGAGAGGAGAGAATTATTTAAATTTAATTTAAGGAGCAAGTTTTTCATACAGAGGATAATGGATGTGTGGAATAAGCTACCAGAGAGGGTGCAAGAAGTTGAGACAATCACAACATTTAAAATTCATTTGGGCAGGTTAATGGATAAAAAAAGGCTAAAATGTAGAAAAATGAGATGAGCACCTCAGTCGGCATGGATTTGAGCTGAAGTGTCTATTTCCATGCTGTATGACTCTATAACTATTGCTGCTTTATCTTGTATTCATATGCTCACAGCCAGCATTAACAAATCCCAAATAACATAATAGTTATGCTCAAATAAATGTTCTTTCGATTCCCACAACATATACTGCCTGTGTATATAGACGATAGACACAAACTGCTGGAGTAACTCAGTGGGACAAGCGGTATCTCTGGAGAGAAGGAATGGGATGTTGAGACCCTTCTTCAGCCAGATTGATCTCCCCTTGGGTGCTGACCCTAGTAATAATGGTCATCTTCATGGATCACCTAACAGGAATTGATAATTGGGCCTTTCCCATTCTGGTTGAATAAATTCAATACAATAAAGTGACCAACTGAAGTATTCTATGCTAGAATCGACAGACAGATAAGAGGCATATGCGTGTGGTGCCACATTCATTTTCAGATGCTCTGAACATAATCCAGAACAAATTCATCTGACTCGTTTTCTGTTGAATCAGTGAGCAAACATGTTGGTCAGTGCCAGCTGCTCAGTACATTGCTGCAAGAAATACTCATCAGTCAAAAGATTTTGCAACATCATTGAGCTCAGAAGCTTTGGAAACATTTCATGCAGCTTTATCAAAAGATTTGAAAAGTTATAACAAACTCGTGGATTATATTGCTTATACTTGTAAGTAATCCCACACATGCATGAAACTCACACTTCAGAATGAGAACAAAATCCATCTGGAGCTTTTTAAGTAAGCACATATAACATCATAACATAGCCTCCTAGATAGATGTACTGTACCCGACAAAAGCATCAAATTATTTTGGATCCTTTTTTCTAAATTCCCTGCGGATCGCTGTGTTACATTTGTGACTTGAGTGGCATATTCTCCTAATATCCGCTCTGGAGATTAGCGTAGAACTCGCAGGAATGGCAGCCATTTATCAATTTTTTGTCTTTGTTGAACACAAATAATGTTTTGCCTTGCTTGTTGAAAGAAATGAGAGTTTGAAAATTATTCAAGGAAGGCAGCGGCAGGGACCTAAGCGAATGGCGAAATCACCAGTCGATGGTTCAAATGAGTGAGATTTCAGGATAGAGAAAAAATATAGCTAATTGGGAAAAAATAAGTAGGATAAATTGGAGTTAAATTAGACATGGATAAGAAAATAAAAAGGGCCAAAGGATGGAAGTAGAGAAACTTGAATTGTTTAATTCAAATACTTCTGTGAGAAATAATTACTTAAATAATGAGACTTCACAATTTTACTTGTGACCTTATTAACCCAGAGTGGATGAATGGCATTTTGGGAATAAAGTATATCAGGAGAATGGTTTTATATATTTTTGATTCCTTGCCTTAACTGTCCAAGGCAAATTTAGTTCAATGTAAAAGAATAAGTTCAACAATTTTGTGATATTTATGGGGAGCGTGTGATCTCCAGTCTTTGTGATGCTTCTGGTGGAGAGGAGCAGAATCCCCAGTGGTTTTTGGCAACATTCAACTCGCGCCATATCTTTTCCACTCCTCAAGTTGTCAAAGTATTTATAGACTAAAAATGCAGATGAAATTCAACATCTTTTTCACACAGCAAATTATAAGAATTGTTTCAACAACTGATAGACTTTAAGTCCCTGATCAAAAGCAGGCATTGCTATTTAGTAGGCACACAGTTTTGAGACTAAAGGCACAGCGGCGCAGCGCCAGAGACCTGGGTTCAATCTCAATGATGGGTGCTGACTGTATGGAGTTTGTACGTTCTCCCCGTGACCCCATGAGTTTTTTCCAGGTACTCCGGTTTCCTCCCAAGCCACAAAGATGTACAGATTTATTTTAGAAAAGAGATGAGGAGGAACTTGGAAACATAGAAACATAGAAAATAGGTGCAGGTGGAGGCCATTTGGCCCTTCGAACCAGCACTGCCATTCATTGTGATCATGGCTGATCGTCCCCAATCAATAACCCGTGCCTGTCTTCTCCCCATAGGGGTGAAATCATTGGACAAAGTCAGCATGGATTTACAAAAGGTAAATCATGTCTGACGAATCTTGTGGAATTTTTCGAGGATGTAACTAGTAGCGTGGATAAGGGAGAACCAGTGGATGTGGTATATCTGGACTTCCAGAAGGCTTTCGACAAGGTCCCACATAAGAGATTAGTATACAAACTTAAAGCATACGGTATTAGGGGTTCAGTATTGATGTGGATAGAGAACTGGCTGGCAAACAGGAAGCAAAGAGTAGAGTAAACGGGTCCTTTTCACAATGGCAGGCAGTAACTAGTGGGTACCGCAGGGCTCAGTGCTGGGACCCCAGCTATTTACAATATATATTAATGATCTGGATGAGGGAATTGAAAGGCAATATCTCCAAGTTTGCGGATGACACTAAGCTGGGGGGCAGTGTTCGCTGTGAGGAGGATGCTAGGAGACTGCAAGGTGACTTGGATAGGCTGGGTGAGTGGGCAAATGTTTGGCAGATGCAGTATAATGTGGATAAATGTGAGGTTATCCACTTTGGTGGCAAAAACAGGAAAGCAGACTATTATTTAAATGGTGGCCGATTAGGAAAAGGGGAGATGCAGCGAGACCTGGGTGTCATGGTACACCAGTCATTGAAAGTAGGCATGCAGGTGCAGCAGGCAGTGAAAAAAGCGAATGGTATGTTAGCTTTCATAGCAAAAGGATTTGAGTACAGGAGCAGGGAGGTTCTACTTCAGTTGTACAGGGTCTTGGTGAGACCACACCTGGAGTATTGCGTGCAGTTTTGGTCTCCAAATCTGAGGAAGGACATTATTGCCATAGGGGGAGTGCAGAGAAGGTTCACCAGACTGATTCCTGGGATGTCAGGACTGTCTTATGAAGAAAGACTGATAGACTCGGTTTATACTCTCTGGAATTTAGGAGATTAAGAGGGGATCTTATAGAAACTTACAAAATTCTTAAGGGGTTGGACAGGCTAGATGCAGGAAGATTGTTCCCGATGTTGGGGAAGTCCAGGACAAGGGGTCACAGCTTAAGGATAAGGGGGAAATCCTTTAAGACCGAGATGAGAAAGACTTTCTTCACACAGAGAGTGGTGAGTCTCTGGAACTCTCTGCCACAGAGGGTAGTTGAGGCCAGTTCATTGGCTATATTTAAGAGTGAGTTGGATGTGGCCCTTGTGGCTAAGGGGATCAGAGGGTATGGAGAGAAGGCAGGTACGGGATACTGAGTTGGATGATCAGCCATGATCATATTGAATGGCGGTGCAGGCTCGAAGGGCTGAATGGCCTACTCCTGCACCTAATTTCTATGTTTCTATGTTTCTATGGTGGAGAGGAGCAGAATCCCCAGTGGTTTTTGGCAACATTCAACTCGCGCCATATCTTTTCCACTCCTCAAGTTGTCAAAGTATTTATAGACTAAAAATGCAGATGAAATTCAACATCTTTTTCACACAGCAAATTATAAGAATTGTTTCAACAACTGATAGACTTTAAGTCCCTGATCAAAAGCAGGCATTGCTATTTAGTAGGCACAAAGTTTTGAGACTAAAGGCACAGCGGCGCAGCGCCAGAGACCTGGGTTCAATCTCAATGATGGGTGCTGACTGTATGGAGTTTGTACGTTCTCCCCGTGACCCCATGAGTTTTTTCCAGGTACAAACATAAAACAGAAAATAGAAAATAGGAGGCCCCTTCGAACCAGCACTGCCATTCATTGTGATCATGGCTGATCGTCCCCAATCAATAACCCGTGCCTGTCTTCTCCCCATATCCCTTGATTTCACTAGCCCTGACTCTATCTAACTGTGGCCTCCACTGCCCTTTGTGGCAGGGAATTCCACAAATTCACAACTCTCTGGGTGAAAACGTTTTTTCTCACCTCAGTCTTAAATGACCTCCCCTTTATTCTAAGACTGTGATCCCTGGTTCTGAACTTGCCCAACATTGGGACCATTTTTCCTGCATCTAGCTTGTCCAGTCCTTTTATAATTTTATATGTTTCTATAAGATTCCCCCTCATCCTTCTAAACTCCAGTGAATACAAGCCTAGTCTTTTCAATCTTTCCTCGTATGACAGTCCCGCCATCGCAGGGATCAATCTCGTGAACCTACGCTGCAATGCCTCAATCACAAGGATGCTCTTCCTCAAATTAGGAGACCAAAATTGGACACAATACTCTAGATGTGGTCACACCAGAGCCCTATACAACTGCAGAAGAACCTCTTTACTCCTATACTGAAATCCTCTTGTTATGAAGGCCAACATTCAATTAGCTTTCTTCACTGCCTGCTGTAGCTGCACGCCAACTTTCAGTGACTGGTGTACAAGGACACCCATCTTGCGCTGCACCTCCCCCTTACCTAACCTAACCCCATTGAGATAATAATCTGCCCCCTTGTTTTTGCCACCAATGTGGATAACCTCACATTTATCTATATTATACAGCATCTGCCACGCATCTGCCCACTCACTCAACCTGTCCAGGTCACCCTGCAACCTCCTAACATCCTCTTCACAGTTCACACTGCCACCCAGCTTTGTGTCATCCGCAAACTTGCTAGTGTTGTTCCCTCCTTCCCTCTTCCAAATCATCAATATTAATGGTAAACAGTTGTGGCCCCAACACCGAGCCTTGCGGCATTCCACTCGCCACTGCCTGCCATTCTGAAAAGGACCCATTCACGCCTACACTTTGCTTCCTGTCTGCCAACCAATTTTCTATCCATGTCAACACCCTACCCCAAAAGCATGTGCTCTAATTTTAGTCACCAGTCTCCCGTGCGGGACCTTATCAAAGGCTTTCTGAAAGTCTAGATACACTACATCCACTGGCACATCTTCATCCATTTTACTTGTCACAAGCTCAAAAAATTCCAGAAGATTAGTCGAGCATGATTTCCCTTTCATAAATCAATGTTGACTTGGACTAATCCTTTTACTGCTATCCAAATGCCCCATTATTACCTCTTTAACAATTGACTCCAGCATCTTTCCCACCAGGCTAACTGGTCTGTAATTCCCCGTTTTCTCTCTCCCTCCTTTCTTGAAAAGTGGGATAACGTTAGCTATCCTCCAATCCACAGGAACTGATCCTGAATCGATCAAACATTGGAAAATAATCACCAATGTGTCCACTATTTCTAGAGCTACCTCCCTGAGGACTTTGGGATGCAGACCATCAGGCCCAGGGGATTTATCATCCTTCAGTCCAATTCTTCCCAATACTATTTCTCGCCTAATGAAAATGTATTTCAGTTCCTCTACCCCTTTGGATCCTCTGTCCTCTCTCAGAGGGTAGTTAATCTGTGGAACCCATTGCCACAGAGGGCTCTGGAGGCCATGTCATGGGATATTTTGAAGGCGGAGATAGGCAAATGAACAGGTGTCAAGGGGTATGGGGAGAAGACAGGGAAATGGGATTAGGAGGCAGTGATTGGCCATTATTGAATTACGGAGTGGACTCAATGCGCTGAATGCTCTAATTCTACGACTAACTTGTGAAGATTTGTAGGTTGTCTAGGGCCTAGACAAGATTTGTGAAGATTTGTAGGTAAATTGACCGGTAAAATTGTAAATTGTCCTTGGTGTGTATAGGATAGTGTTAATGCATGCAGATTTCTGGTCAGTGTGGACTCGGTGGGCTGAAGAGCCTGTTCATGTAAATAGCTCATTCTACGTTCCCCCCCCCCCCCCAGTCTAGTTTCAGTCAATAATCACTATCCAGCACTTGCGCAACTAATCTTTATTTTGACAAAACACAATTACAGTTCTCACTACTATACCTAACCACAAACAGGTCCTCGTATCTATTTGACCAAGCCCTCTTTAGCCTCGTTCAAGCAGAGGCGTTCCAGAAGGTCATGCAGTCCTAAGCGTTCTCCCAGAGGATCGACACAGGACCTCGTGGGAGCGGCTTTTTATATGTCCCCACACCTTGAGGGTTTGAACCACATGAGGGTGGTCTCTTTACAGTCCAATAACAGATATTGATTAACACAGTACATGATAGACATTTCCCTAATCCAATAATACAGTAACCAATACATTGTATTCAAACGGAGCTTCTGGAAGGAAGTAAACATGGCAATATTTGCCCAGATATTCAAGAAACTCAGACGAGACACAACACTTAACCCAATCAACATCTAGAAAAATAAAGCTTTGCAACAATATGTACAATGTGTATGTCTGATTTGCATTCATCCAATCTATTCTATGCAATTTGCACCTAATTGTCAGGACCTGCAGATGTTTCATTCTCTTTCTGCAGCTCTTAACTAGGCCCTAGACAAACTGGCACTATTCTGCGGCTTGTCCTATTTCTGCAGAAGGCACATTTAAATTGACCAAATGGCCTAGTAGCCCAGAAGCCTTTACTCAATTTTACTGTCCTGGCAGCTCCAATTTGGCCAGAATTAACATGTCCACACTGTATCTCTAATGATAACTAAATGATAAAACTATGTGTGCTGCCTAATGTACATAGCTCCCATTTTTCTTTTAATTCTTTCAAAGGTGATTCGGGATTGACTTTGGATACCAAAGGCACACTGATATCAATGCTTCTTATTCACTTGTGATCCTCAAGTTCCTGAAAAAAGAGCAGTGCAGTGAACTTTAATATTGCTGAACCAAACTTTTCCTGACACAGGAATTCTGAGAACATGAAAACAGAACCACAGTAGTCAGAGTGGGTTGGTTTGTTTCTGAACTGGTAGATGACTGGGAGCCATATCAATACATCATTTCCAACACAAAAATGTAATAGTGAGTGTGGTCAGATAGTTGGTTTAGAACTTGTTTAGAGGAAGCATGTAAAACATGCCTACAGGATCTCCTAGTTGCCAACCATTTTAGTTCTCCTTCCCATACCCATACCCATACCAATCTTCATCACCTTTGCCTTTTCCATTGTCAGAGTGAGGCCATACACAAAGTGGAGGACAGCACCTCATATTCCACTTGGGTAACTTCCAACTCAAGGGGAGGAACATAGAATTCTCACATTTTAAGAAATACCCCCCTACCTCTACCCCCTCCCACTCTCTTTCCTGTGCCCCTATCCCACCCTGACGCACAACCATGTCTCTCACTATTTCCCATCCCACTAGTCAAACTGCCCTTTTTCATATATTAATTTCCCATCCCAGTCATATCAATTCCCTTTTATCCTCCCTCTCTCCCCTCCCCTTGTCCACCTATATCCCTCCCGCATGCTTTACATTTAATTTCTCTCTTTATCTGCCCTTTGTCTCCTTTTTACCTCGTGTTACTTATTTCACCGAGCTGCCATTCAAATCACCTTCTCCTGATTTTATCTATAACTTAACCGGCTTTGCCTCGCCCCCACCTATTTTCCAGAGTTCTCCCCCCCCAGTACATTCTGAGATTGAAGAAGGGTCCCAATCCAAAATGTCGCCTATCTATTTTCTTCACAGATGCTGCCTGGCATGTTGAGTTCCTCTAAAACTTTGGGTTTTACTCAAGAATCCAACACCTGCAGTTTCTTGTGCCTTCACTTAGAAACGATTAACAGCATTGGCCTGAGTCATTATGATCAGTCTTAAGAAGGGTCTTGACCCAAAACGTCGCCTATTCCTTCCCTCCTGAAATGCTGCCTCACCCGCTGAGTTACTCCAGCATTTTATGTCTACCTTGACCTGAGTCCATATGGAATTACAATAAAAAATACATTGCACAATTCCTTTAGAGGTTTTTAAGGTTGTACCCGGCAGAGTTAATAAAGAGAAACGGGTGCACCCTCTGTATATTTGGATTCTCAGAAGGCATAATGTCACATACACAGGGTTATGAAACAAAATTAGAAGACAAGGGATTTGCAGCAATCCCTTGGCTTGGATTGAGGGTTGATCTCAGGGAGATGATGTAGGAATAGATAGGTCAATCTAGGGTTGGTAAGCAGAGTCTCACAGGGTACTGTGAAGGACCGAGAAACATATATCCAAGTTTGCTAATCATCCAACCTTGTACTAGTTGTGAGGAGCATTGAAGCTTCACGGGATTCACAAAGACTCAATGAATTAGTGAGGACATGGCAGATGGAAAATCTATGCAAAAATGTAAGGTCAACCACTTTGATAGGAAAAACAGAAACACAGATTTCTAACTATTCTTGAACCTGGTTTTCAGACTACTGTATCTTCTTCCCAATGGTAGGAGTAAAATGAAAGCTTGGTCAGGATTGTGTAGATATTGTCAACCTTGCCTCCTATAGATCTCTTGAATGATGGGGAGGTCAGTACCTGTGATGGACCAGTAAGCTATAGTCTCACTGAATGGTGAGCTGACCTGAAGGAACAAATGGCCTATGTTCCCTTGAAAAGCAGAATGGCATATTGCCTCCATTCCTCATGTTCTTATGAATCTCAGGTATATGGGTCTGGGCCAACACTTGTGAAGATTATCATTACCTGGCTTTTATGTGGTGTAGATGTTACAGAGTTTAACAAAATAGTACTAGTTGACAAGAAATATGGTAAAATCTGCTCTATCCAATTAAAACATAACATTAAGCCAAAACTTGACATTTTGTTTTTATTGTGAGACATCTTAAAGGCTGTCTCAACCACACCTCTCCCTCTCTTATTTTGTCTCGCTGAAAACACTTGGACTGGATGCGATCAATTCATTCCAACATTATGTCAGTATTGCAAAGCTCTTTATATAAATGCAGTTTTCTACAAACACAGCATGATTGAACCACCCAAAATATATTGGCCTGAAAGATACGATGGGATTCTATTTGTGGGTTAGTTCGGGATTGCAGCTTAGAAGTCATGGAATAGCTGGAGTTCAGGTGCTAATATAGATAGACGAGTGGCTTGGATTTTTTCTTTACCCTGTGTTATTGTTTTAAACAGTGTACAGGTGCTTACATTTTATTTTTTACATTTCTAATAGACACTCAACAATGTTTAAAGGACACTTGGACAAATAAATGGATAGAAAAGGTTTAGAGGGAAAAATAATAGCGTAATCTAGGATAAGGAAATCCCACTTCAGAAATGACAAACATGGGGAAATGGGTTTATCTAGAAGGAAATTGGGAAGAAAGTCTTGTAGTTGCTCATTAAATGCTAGACATATATTGATACATTACTTACTCAAAAACGATCTGCAGAACTTGGAAGCTAATTTAACGCATAGTTTTGTAACATGTATAAAACTAATTATTATTGGATAGAAATGAGTTATTTCTGAAGTTCTTAAAATTAAACTAGAAGGGTTCCGGATTCAAATTAACATTAACATTAACAGTAAACCAAGAAATTTCTTGGATCACTGTTTGATAATAGAAAAAATAATATTGGGAAGGGAACATTATGTGGACAGTGGAAATGTTGGAGAGTTGCATTTGATTCAATAAATGCATTTTAAGGATTAGATGAAATAACTCTTTGTTTCTCTTATTGATCATGTCTCTCATCAACAGAATATATACATTTGGAAGTTTATAATACATTCGCAAGATGCCAGAAGGAAAAGGTTTAGAGGGATATTAATCCATCAGATGGGACATCTTGAATGAACCAGGGTACTATGAGGTATGACTGTATGATTCTAAATGCATTTTAACTGTTTTTATCTGTGCATGCCATTTTGCTGCCTGAAGCAGAGATGATGCTCATGGAGACTTATTTTATGGGTCGGCCATAACAGTGAGGCTGCAAGCTCCACTGGATGCACAGGGTTGCCAAATGGTGAGTTCAACCATGCGAATGGTGCAAGGAATTGTGTGGATCAGGCATGATCCAGTCCATTACACCCTTTCATCTTGGAAAGATTGCGCTGTCAGACTCTGGCAATCTGTTTGTGAGAGGATTTTCATGAAGGTTACATTAAACACTGCTACATCACCACAGTTTATTGTGATAATTTATTTTTGAAGATGCAATATAGTGTTTAGTTTATTGTCATGTGTACTGAGATACAGTGAAAAGCTTGTGTTGCGTGCTATTCAGTCGGCAAGGTAAAGTCAGCAAGGTCTGATCAAAGATAGTCCGAGGGTTACCAATGAGGTAGATTATTTCCAAAATAAATTAAATTGAAGCATAGATCTTGCGTATGAAATAATCATTCTGAACAAACTATTCATTCATTTAACATTGATGTGGGTAAATGATAAGACTAAGACCTGAAATTACTGCAAATCAAAGCTACCAAACATACATGAAATTCATAGTGTTTGATTACATTCCATTGTAATACATGAATGCCGATGGTCCCACTGGAATTCCAACTCCAGTGACTTTACCAGGGTCATCCAATGTAAATGTAAAATGGACAGACTCTTAAATAACTCTGGTTGTGTCTGACAACTTGGTTTTTGGCTGAGGCAGTCAAGAAGGATAGGTTAAGGGAATGAATGCACCTTGGTTACAGTGCAGGAATTCAACATTGCAGTTTTCTGTTGCTTTCCTTTGGATCAGTGACATTCCCCAAACTAGTATGTTCGATGTTGTGGCCGAATAAAACTAATTGCTCAGCTCATGGACTCCATTCTGTTTACATATTATTTACAATGCAACCCCTTTGTCTTCTCCTAGTACTTGCTCAACACAATAATCTCTCTAAAGCCCAGAAATGCTTTGTTATTAAGAGACAGGGATTCATTGAGTGCAAGGAGCGACACAGTGGTGGGGTGGAAAGATTGCAACCTTCACGTGGTCCGCCCTGTTTCGACTAATGCAATCAACTCAACGTGCACAAACGGAAGATCAAATAAAACAAGTTGTCCTACAACTTCAGGCTGTGCACGCCACACGAAAGAAGAAGAAGAAGAAGACACAGTGGTACAGCAAGTAGAGATGCTGCCTCAGTGACAGAGACCTGGGTTTGATCCTGACCTCGAATTAATGAATGAATACCTTATTGGTCACATGTGATGAGTCACAGTGAAATTGTTTGATTTGCATACCCAAGGCATGCAAAGAGTCACCATTTAAAGGGCAATGACAAAGGTACAAAGTATCCAATGCCAGGTGGTCTCAATGCTGTCTATGTGAAGTTTGCATGTCCCCCCCTGCAATCTTGTGGGTTTCTTCCATCATAAGCACATTAATTCAGACAATCAAAAACGTAAAATTAAGGGCAGCACAGTAACGCCTGGGCACGCTGGGCAGTAGCCCGGAGCCCCACGAGCATAGGGGCCCTATGCTAATCTATATATTGTAGAATGTTATTGTAGAACATGAAAACGGAGAATTACATCGCAAGTGCATGACGGCATATTTGATTCGGCATAAAGAAACTGGAAGTGTAGGGGCCCCAGTGCACTGCTTTGCCCGAGGGCCTATCATGCTGTTAAGACAGCCCTGAGTAGCGCGACTGGTAGAATTGCTTACTCGCAATGCCAGTGACCCATTTTGATCCTGACTTCGGGTGCTGTCTGTGTGGAGTTTGCACAAACCTTTTATCTTTTTCCTTGATGAAGATGCAACTTTTTCCATTCGTATTTCCATCCGCACTGCGGCCTTAACGTGGCGGTTTCTTAGTGATCGACTGCGGGAGCTCCAACCGCAGGAGGTTTGACCGCCCCGATTGCGGGCCCCGCGATTGCCGACTGCAGGAGCTTCGATCGCCCGGACTGCAGAGGTTTCAATTGCCCCGACCGCGGGAAAAAAGAAGGAAAGAAGATACAGTGCCCTCCACAATGTTTGGGACAAAGACCCATCATTTATTTATTTCCCTCTGTACTCCACAATTTGAGATTAATATTTTTTTTTTATTAAATATTTTATTCAAAGCAATGTACAGTAGTATAAACCACAGCATATGACAAAATACATTTCGTTTACAACTTCTATATTAAATTTAACAAGAAAGAGGTAGAACAAGAGAGAAAGAATGAGCAAAAGAAAGAGTGAAGGAAGTAGTGACGTGTAAACCCCTAGACTACCAGATGTGCAGTCCAGGGGTAAGCAAGTAATAGCCTATAGAAAAAATAAAGACAAAAACCCATAAATAATAAAGAAAGAAAGAAAAAAGAAAAAAAAGGGACCCTTATGTGTGGATATACCTGCTTCATATTTCACCACACCCATCACCCAGTTTATGAATCTGTTTATTTGCAGAGTTGTGTTGCACCATACTATACTTGTAATGAATCAATAAAAGGAGAGCATGTCTTTAAAATTGTTCTGATTTTCCTGCTAAGACGAGTCTTATATCTTCAAGATGTCTCAGACATGCTTGTGATCCACATTTTAAGCGTTGGGGTGGATGTATTTTTCCAAAATTTAAGTATACTTTTTTTGCCATTATCAGGCTGTAGTTAAGGAAATGTCTTTGAAATCTTGATAGCTCAGAGAAGGCACCTGTTGTTCCAAAAATAATTAATTCTGTATGGGGGTCCATTGTTTTAAATAATTTTGTGAAGATTTCAAAGATTTCTTTCCAAAATTTATGGAGTTTTATGCACGAGGTGAAGGAGTGTGTTGTAGTTGCTTCTTGAGATAAACATTTGTCACAGATGGGGGATACATTTGGAAAAATGTTGTTCAGTTTAGTTTTCAGTAATATAGTCTATGTAATATTTTAAATTGGATTAGAATATGTCTTACATTAATCGAACAGTTATGTACATATAGAAGATATTTATCCCATCTGTCTTTGGGAATTTTTAAACTTAATTCCTGTTCCCACTCTCTTCTAATTGCATCTGACGATGGAATTTCTATATTTAGAATGATATTATATCGATTTGTAATAGAAAAAAATCACATGTGGTAAAAGAGTACATTGTCAAATTTCAATACCATTTTTATATATTTTGGTTTCATCATGTAGAAATTACAGCAGTGTTTATACATAGTCCCCCCATTTCAGGGCACCATCATGTTTGGGACACAGCAATGCCATGTAAATGACACAAAGCTGGGTGGCAGTGTGAACTGTGAGGAGGATGCTATGAGAATGCTGGGTAATTTGGACAGGTTGAGGGAGTGGGCAGATGCACAGCAGATTAAGTTTAATGTGGATAAATGTGTTTATCCACTTTGGTAGCAAAAACAGGTAGGCAGATTACTATCTAAATGGCGTCAAATTGGGAAAAGGTGAAGTACAATGGGATCTGGAGGTCCTTGTTCAACAGTCTATGAAAGTAAGCATGCAGGTACAGCAGGCTGTGAAGAAAGCGAATGTCATGTTGACCTTTATAACAAGAAGAGTCGAGTATAGGAGCAAAGAGGTCCTTCTGCAGTTGTACAGAGCACTAATGAGACCACATCTGGAGTATTGTGTGCAGTTTTGGTCCCCTAATTTTAGGAAGGCCATTCTTGCTATTGAGGGAGTGCAGCGTAGGTTTACAAGGTTAATTCCTGGGATGGCAGGACTGTCATATGCTGAGAGAATGGAGCGGCTGGGCTAGTACTCTCTGGAGTTTAGAAGAATGAGAGGGGATCTTATTGAAACATATAAGATTGTAATGCCCCTGTCCCACTTAGGAAACATGAACAGAAACCTCTGGAGACTTTGCGCCCCCACCCAAGGTTTCCATGCGGTTCCCGGATGTTTCTGTCCTCCGGCAACCACCTTCAACCGGCTTCGGCTAAAAAATTACCAATTTTTAAAACGGAAACCATTTTTGACCATTAGGGAGGCTGACAAAAACCTCTGGGAACCGCACGGAAACCTTGGGTGGGGCGCAAAGTCTCCAGAGGTTTCCATTTAGGTTTCCAAAGTGGGACAGGCGCATTAAGGGTTTGGAACACTAGAGGCAGGAAACATGTTCCTGATGTTGGGGGAGTCCAGAACCAGGGCCACAGTTTAAGAATAAGGGGTAAGCCATTTAGAACGGAGACGAGGAAACACTTTTTCTTACAGAGAGTTGTGAGTCTGTAGAATTCTCTGCCTCAGAGGGTGGTGGAGGCTGGGTCTCTGGATACTTTCAAGAGAGAGCTAGATAGCAGAGTTGGGGGATATGGGGAGGAAGGCAGGAATGGGGTACTGATTGGGGATGATCATCATGATCACATTGAATGGCGGTGCTGGCTTGAAGGGCCGAATGGCCTACTCCTGCACCTATTGTCTATTGTCTATAAATGAAAGTAGTCCTGTTTAATATTTTGTTGCATATCCTTTGCATGCAATGACTGTTTGAAGTCTGTGATTAATGGACCTCACCAGTTGCTGGGTGTCTTCTCTGGTGATGCTCTGCCAGGCCTTTATTGCAGCCATCTTCAGCTTATGCTTGTTTTGGGGGCTAGTCCCTTTCATTTTTCTCTTCAACATATAAAAGGCATGCTCAATTGGGTTCAGATCGGGTGATTGATTTGGCTACTCAAGAATTACACATTTTTTAGCTTTGTAAAACTCCTTTGTTGCTTTGTTGCAGTATGTGAGGGATCATTATCTTGCTGTAGAATAAACCGCCGGCTAGTGAGTTTTGAGGCATTTGTTTGAACTTGAACGGATAGGATGTGTCTATCCACATCAGAATCCATTGTGTTACTGCCATCAGCAGTTGTATCATCAATGAAAATAAGTGAGCCAGTACCTTCAGCAGCCATACATGCTCAGGCCATAACACCCCCACCACCATGTTTCACAGATGAGGTCGTATGCTTTGGATCTTGGGCAGTTCCTTCTCTCCTCCATACTTTGCTCTTGCCATCCCTCTGTTATAAGTTAATCTTCATCTCATCTGTCCACAAGACCTTTTTCCAGAACTGTGGATGCTCTTTTAAGTACTTCTTGGCAAACTGTAACCTGGCCATCCTATTTTTGCGGCTAACCAGTAGTTTGCACCTTGCAGTGTAGCCTCTGTATTTCTGTTCATGAAGTCTTCTGCAGTCAGTGGTCATTGACAAATCATCAACTGACTCCTGAAGAGTGTTTCTGATCTGTCAGACAGATGTTTGGGGATTTTTCGTTTATTATAGAGAGAATTATTCTGTTCATCAGCTGTGGAGTTCTTCGTTGGCCTGCCAGTCCCTTTGCGATTAGTAAGCTCACCAGTGCTCTCTTTCTTCTTAATGATGCTCCAAACAGTTGATTTTGGGAAGCCTAAGGTGTGGCTGATGTCTCTGACAGTTTTATTCTTATTTCTCAGTCTCATAATGGCTTCTTTGACTTTCATTGGCACAACTTTGGTCCTCATGTTGATAAACAGCAATAAAGGTTTCCAAAGGTGATGGAAAGACTAGGTGCTGAGAGCTCTCTTATATCTGCATTAAGGAGGCATTTAAACACACCTGAGCAATTACAAATGCCTGTGAAGCTATGTGTCTCAAACATTCTGGTGCCCTGAAAATGGGGGGGGGGGGGGGGAAACTATGTATAAATGCAGATGTAATTTATACATGGTAAACCAAAATGTATAAAAATGGCCTTTAATAATATCTGACAATGTGCACTTTAACCACACATGATTTTTTTTTCTGTTACATATCTTAATTTGTGGAGGAAATTAAAGAAATTATGGGTCTTTGTCCCAAACATTATAGAGGGCACTGTAAGTTATTTGCCTTCCATCACTGGGGAATGTGAGTTGCCCGAAAGAACCCTGGGGTTTCTCACATGCCGTTGTGGTGGCTGTTGACGTTGATGTTTAATTTTTATGTGGGTATGTATCTTGTTCCTTTATTTTTGTATAACCGTTGGCAAATCAATTTCTTTGTATGTTTACATAATTGGCTAATAAAAATCAATTACCATTATCTTCAAAACCGCCAATATTTGTGTCATCTGTAAACTCACTAATCATGCCTAGTACATTCTCATCCAAATCATTGATATAAACCACAAACAGCAAATGGCACAACACCACTAGTCACGGGCCTCCAGTCTGAAAAACAACCTTCCACCATCACCTACTTCTGTCCATTATGCCAATTCTCTATCTTGTCAGCTAGTTCTCTCTGCATCCCATGTAATCTAATCTTCCAGAGCAGCCCACAATGTGCAAACATTTTCTATATGGATTTCAGCAAGGAATTTGAGGATGTCTATGGCTCTGCCCTCATCAACCTTTTTGGTTACATCTTCAAAAAATTATGTCTGACATAAGTGGAAGGTGATGGGTGACATTTCAATAATGCAAATGTTTTCAATTGTAATCCTACCTCTGAAGGCAACTTCAACTTATGGCTATCTTTATCTTTTCCCCATCTTGTGTTAACAACCAGACATTTTTATTCTAATCTTTACCTTCCAATCTAACCTGTATTTACTTTATTTGTATTATTGATTACTGCTTCAGAATAAAGTACACTATTTCTGTCTCCTCTTTCCTTTTTCTCTTTACCAATCTTGGGGCTGCCCATCGCAATGATTGTCCACCTGAGAATAATATCTGAATCTCTACCTCATCCTTTCAGTATTCCTTTGCATTCTCATTATCACACGAGGCTTAAATCTCCCAATTAGTCCACGGCTATCTTTGCATATTCTCAAGCTTGTGGAAAATACAGCAGAGAAACAGGGCCTCCAGCCACCATGTCCATTCCAACATGTTTGCCCATCTCAGCTCCCTGAAACATTTGTGTTATTGTCTTTTCACTGACTGTTTTGGAGCAATAAACTGCACCTTTCAATGGGCATCCCTGAACTATTGGACTGCTACAACCATCATCCTACTTCTCACACCTTGCAATTCCTTCCAAGTTAATATTCATTTGTGAACCAAGTCTGTGCTCCCCTGACTTTACAAATTGTGAATGATTGCACTGGCATCATTGCAAACTGTCTCGTAAAGATGACAGCTTGTCCCTTAATGAAACAGTCCCATCTCACCATACTTTCAACTTTCAACCACATACCCTTCCCAAGCTATTTAAGTTCTAAGTGTTCTGTTTACAATAGTGCAAGTGCAGCTATTGATCTACTCAACTATCAGTTTTGGTCCCTCATTTACAGTGTAATCTCTATTCTCTGCCAATCTACTCATTCCACACTTTAAAAAAAAATATTTTTATTAGAAGTAATTACATATTAAGAAGAAATAATATAAAATCAAAGAAAAAGAAAATATCATCGTCACATACATTCTTAATATCTTTAAAATTTACAGTCAATCTTATTTATACTTCTATATTTTTTTTATTTTATAACAGTAGGAAATAGAGATGGGTAATAAAGAGAAAGAGAAATAAAAAAAGAAATAAAATGAGTGGAGTATTAAACAAGATATTCTTCATTGGAGATATATTCATGATCTATTGTATATAATTCTTCATCTATTCCTTCATTCAGGCTTCAGTCATGGCCTCGAACCGGACCATCTTAACCCTTTAAATATTCAATAAATGGAGACCATATTCCTCTGAATTGATCTAACCTGTCCATTAGGACAAGTCTTAATCATTCCAGGGGAAGTGTCTCCGACATTTCTGTAATCCACATTTTGATTGTAGGGGATATGGGACCTTTCCAAAATCTTAGTATTAATTTTTTACCAATTATTAAACTATAACCAATAAAAAATATTTGTTGTGTTGTTAGTATCTGATTCGTTTCTAATATTCCCAATATAATTAATTTTGAGTCTGGAATTAAATTTGCATTAACTACAACTGAGATTATCTTAAACATTTCTGTCCAAAAATTAGTAATTTTTATACATTTTGTGAATGAATGCGTTAGATTAGCTTCTAATTGTTGACATTTATCACATATAGCGGAAACATTTGAGAAAATTCTATTTAATTTGGATTTTGAGAAATGTAATCTATGTATAACTTTAAATTGTATCAAGGAGTGTCTGGCATTTAATGAGCAGTGGTGTATATGTTGTAAACTTTCATTCCATACTTCTCTACTAATTACTTGACCTAGTTTGTTTTCCCATGCTTGTCTATATTTATCTGTATTTGGTAAATCATTTTCCAGTAAAATGTTATAAATATATGATTAATTGTTCTGTATTTGGATGTTTATTTAGACATTCATCTAAAATGTCTGTCTTTCTATTTCCACACTTTGATCATGATTTTTATTCAGGCCTAGGGGGATTAGCACTCCCCAACTTTATGTATTACTACTGGTCTGTAAATATCAGAAACATGATCCAATTGCTGGATAACTCTCACCAACAATTGGATTGGACGATTATGGAGAGAGAGGATTGCTCTCCTTATAATATTGGAGCAATCCTTCTCTCTCCAATATCGATGAATAATATAAATTACAACAATAATCCAATTATATAGTACAATCAGAATTTGGAAACAAATAAAACACAATCTAAAATTAAGACATTTATCTCTCATCTCCTATCGGTAAAAATCCCTCATTTAAACCTTCAACTATGGATAAAGCATTTATACAATGGGGAAGAGCTGGAATTAAAATCTTTGGAGATGTGTATGAATCGGGAAAACTATTATCATTTAAACAAATACAACTAAAATACAATTTGGGAAACAATCAGTATTTTAAATATTTCCAAATCTGTGACTATCTGAAAAAATACGCACAAGATTATCACAATATGTCTCCAGATTTACTGGAAGAGGTAATGAATACAAAGGCAGAATCAGCAAACCTAATATCATGAGACTGGGAAAAATAATTAGGTATAAAAATTCCCAAAGAAAGGTGGGAAGAATATTTATTAAACGTGCATAAATGTTCAATTAATGTAAGACACACCTTAATACTATTTAAAATCCTACACAGATTATACTATTCAAAAACTAAAATAAGTAAACTTTTTCCCAACGTCTCACCTATATGTGATAAATATCAATGTCAAGAAGCTAATATAGCACACTCATGTCTTTTGTACAAAAATTCAAACATTTTGGACTGAAATTTTTGAAATTTTCACAAAAATATTTAAAATAAAACTGACCCCGGAAGCAGACTGGATAATCTTCGGGATATCGGAAGATTGCCCCGAATTAAATGTGTTTCAAAAGACTACTTGAATGTGGCTTAATAACTGGAAAAAAGCTAATCTAAAAATTCTGGAAAACTTCTCCGGTACCAACAGTCAATATGTGGATCTCAACTATGTTCGAAACACTACACTTGGAAGATATGAGACTCCGACTAGCAGGAAAATCAGACTGTTTTTATAAGACGTGGTTTGCATTTATAAATCTATTACAAGGATAAGGTGCAAGAATACCTCAAAAAAGTACCGGTGTCGGGTCTTGGTAAAGGGGGAAGAAAAACTGTCGAGTTGGTAGATTCCTTTTGCGAGATGTTCATAATAAAGTAACTGGTTTTTCTTTTTTCTTTCTTTATTTTTCCCTTTTTCTTTTCTTTGTTTCTCTCCAGGGTCTATCTCTTAATTCCCGTTTCTAACTCTTCAAGGGTTTCATGACACTTGTAGTAATCAAGAATCTATCTATCTCTGCTGTAAAATTATCCACTGACTTGGCCTCCACAGCCTTCTGTAGCAATGAATTCCACAGATTCACCACCCTCCTCATCTTCCTAAAGGAACATCCTTTAATTCTGAGGCTATGATCTCTAGTCCTAGACTCTCCCACTAGTGGAAACATCCTCTACATATCCACCCTCCCCAAGCCTTTTGTTTGCCTCTTTAATTTGGGGTCAGTTCTTGTTGGATTATACTTCCTTGATGTGTCTTGGATGTTTTCTTTCAAAATAAACACCATGACAATCCAAGTTGCTATTCTTGATCTGTTCTTCACACAAAGGCACAACAAGCTCATGAATGCTTTTAATATTTTGTTATATTTAGCTCTTTCATTTCTGTTCGATCTGGCAGGTGACTATGTGTACTAGGGCTGACATGCTCACTGCCAGGAATGATTACAGTTGTTAATATGTTTGATGATTAGTAGTGCCCAAAGCAAAAGCTGACAGGTGTAATCTCTTTTGAACCGATGTTTGACAATGCGTGTGATTGCAGTGCCTTCCAACATCAACTCCAATTTTTCACTGCATTCTCATAATATGGAGACCTTTGCCACGTGACCCTGCCCTAGTGTGGACGTAGATGAAGGGAAGGTTAGAGTTCAGTGTGGGACAGATAATTCACCAAGCTGTTACACTGCTGATAAATTACTTAACTGTCTCCCCCCCCCCCCCCCCCCCAAACTAAGGCAAGGAGTTTACTTCATGAAGATTTAAACAACCCCATTTGCCTGTAAAGAGCCTTTATTCATCTCTGGATATAATTTCAAATAGAACGGTTTTATGTCATAGTTGTTAATTTACCTACACATGTCTCCTCCTACCAGAACAAACCATGATCACATTGAATGGCGGTGCTGACTCGAAGGGCCAAACAGCTTACTCTTGCACCTATTGTCTATGTATCTATGAAACGACTTCCTTTCTCAAATTTACTGTGTCTTACTTACTGACAAGTTTTTTCAGCTAAAAATCTATTTAAATACATCATGCTTTCAGAGACATGCATGAAGTTCATTTAAAAAAAAAAGATAAAATACTGGGAGTTTACAAATAGGATTGCAAACCTGCCATGCACAAATGAGATAAACTCTTATAGGTTTAAGATGATTCGTCTCTAGTGTCTCAAGATTTTATTATCTTCTGTAACACGTGCATGTCACAAATTAACAATTGTTTGCACTAGTGTGGGTTTATTTAAAGAGATATTTATGAAGGTTAAACTTTTGATCTTAAAATTCAGTGTTGCTATTAACAATGTCCTATACATCATGTTTAACAGGAAACTGGAGATTTTAATTAAAAATCCTGTTGCATTACTTCATTTTCTGGAACATATTATGCCGACTACAATGCAAATTCATCTTATTGCAGTTTGTTCCTGGTCCAGAATTCTGCATTCACCACAGCATTGTTAACGGGTAAAAACTTGCATGTGTAACCGGCTTCCTAATTACACGTAACGTGGCAATCATTTAGAACAGCGGAGATTTAATTTTAGATTGTTCTCATTGAATAAATGGAACACAATATCCATTTGGCTCTCACTCACAAAGACAGCTGCACAGAAAAGTTTATTTTAATTAAAAGCGGCATTTATTTACATTGCACGTTATAATTTCAAGCATTATCTGATGATTCTGCAAATTATTTACTTAAAAATTCTTTCTGGCATTCTTTTAGTAAACCCAGTGTAACAATCCCACTTGTAGACCAAACAGATCACTGAGTTAGTTGACATTTCTGTCGGAAAGCCCTACATTATCCACCTATCCCAATTCATGTTATTTCTTTGTGTCATTTTATTTCAAACCACTCTAATTTCCTGCACAGCCTAATCTACCCTGAGTAGGTATGTTTCCATCATTTCAATTAATCTATTACTCAAACTCAATGGAAATACATTTTATAGCCGTTTGTAAAAAAAGAGTTTATGTCCAACCAAGCATGGCACTTAGGCTTCGTACAGACCTCTTTGCAGTGTATATAACAGAGCATTCTAAAGGTACGGAAGTCAAGACATTACAAGAGTATACATCTGACCTCTTGTTCTGCTTGGATGTGATTAGAGCAAAATCACATCTGATGATCTGACTTCACCTCAAGAGCATTTCATACATTGAGCACTTTATGTCTGCCCTCGGAGCATTAATTGTACAATCGGGTATGTAGTTTTTATTAAGTCACAATTATAATTATATTTTACATAATTTTTGTGTGCTTCCAAATACATTTTAAAGATAGATTTAATTAAAGTTTTGTTTTTTGTTTTATTCTAGTTTAGAGATACAGGCCCTTCGGCCCACTGAGTCCGCGCTTACCAGCGATCCCCATAAACTAGCCCTATCCTACACTCGAGGGACAATTTACAATTTTTACCAAAGCCAATTAACCTACAAACCTGTACGTCTTTGGAGTGTGGGAGGATATCAGATCACCGGGGGAAAGCCTATGCGGTCACAGGAAGAATGCACAAACTCTGTACAGGCAGCAACTGTAGGCAGGATCTAACCTGGGTCTCTGCTCTGTAAGGCAGCAACTCTACTGCTGCGTCACCAAGCCGCCTATCTTTAATTTTTCTTTAATTAATTGATAGAAGCTATATGTGCTTTTAAATGAACATATCAGTTTGTAGAATTATTATTCATTTTTTGTCATTACAGTTTTCAAATGTCTCCATAGAAATGTCCTAACCACACAATGATGGGGCCTTCATTCCTGCCACTGAGACTTCATCCCAATGAATATAAATGTGCCTTAAAGAAGAGCCACTGAAGTGATGATAATGTGCTGGGAACTAAGAATTCACTGAGCTATCTGAGATGGTCACTACATGGCACAGGCTGGTATTAATACCTGCAATGCCATTATTGTTAAAGCAAACTGAGGAAAATGGTATTTTAATCATCTATGTCTCCATGATGAATATTTGTTTGTACAATGGTGTTCATGACCACAATGTGTCCCATAATTAATTACAGTCAATTAATTATTTTTGTTATGTTAATTGGTTAAAGTAGGAAAATGCATCAGCTAACTTGTACGTGACCAGATCCCACAAAATGATCAGTGACAAATAAATTGAAGGAATTGTTTTCATTTGGATGGAGGTTGTCCTCGCATAAATTTAAAAAGAAGTCGCACTGTCATGTGCGATAATAATTCAGTCAATTTGCACAAAAAGTAGCAATGATAAACCAGGCTAGACGTTCTGTTTCATGGAAGTCAGTGGAAGGATAGCTAAAGGCTAAAATACTGGAATCACTTATTCTTTGAATAGTGCCATGGTAGTGCCTCATCCTAAACATGGTAGATTTCTCGGTTCTACAAGCTCTCTGCTATACATTGATGTATTAGGTTAAATGATGTACTTAATTCTTTGAAATTCTGTTTGAACCTACAATCTTTAGGTTCATGACTACATATGCAACCCTTTCAGAAAAAAATAACAGAATTGTAATGTAGGGAGGCATGATGAGTCATCTCATGGCTCAGAACTTTCTTTTATGTAAGGATTTCTGTCTTTTATCGAGATTCAATTCCAAGTGAGTTTTCTATTTCTCCAAGTATGCACATCAAATAAAAGTGTATTTTTAAAGTTCAGAGAGATAAGAGGCTGCAGGTTTGGAATATGGCTCAAAAAATAATTTACTGGAGGAATTTAGTGGGTCAGGCAAAATCTGTGGAGAAGAAAGGGTGCTCTACATTTTGGATCAAGAGCCTGCATCAGCTTTAATACAGGGTCACGGGCCAAAACTTGGACTCTCCCTTTGACTCCGCAGATGCTGCCAGACCCAATGAATTCCTCCAGCAGATTGTTAAAAGATCATTCCTTGTTAGCTGCTAAACCAATGACATCTTTATAAACCAATTTATCTTTATGATGGAAGGGCATTGCAAATTGCCTTAAACAGGTAATCTCCAATGGTGGAGGAATTAAAATAATTCAATTATTGTGCACAGTGTGAAAATAAACCATTTGCTGTAGTTATCTGAACTGAAGTTGACCACAGTGTATGTTTAACAGGGCAGACCATGCCAGACTGACTAAAAATTGCTGGATCTTTCAGGCATAATTAATTGCTGTTTGATCAACTGAAATTACACTGACGCATTTGAACAGTTTTCCTGAAGTGAATTCAGAAATTCTGGATGACATGTTGCCCAGATTAACATAACTGTGCTCCAATGAACTTCATTTGTTTTTAAACTGTAAAGGATGGCTATCCATTGTGTTCAACAGGCCAGGTTTCAAATTTTTCAACTTGTACGAAACAGAATGAAGAATTAAATCAAAGTTTGGGCAACCTGCAAAGAAAATATTTTCCAGCTGGAATGATCAGAGCCACATTTGTGTGACTGCAGATCTCCGCAAAACTTTTGGCCCGAAGTTCATGAACACAACTGCAATACCGCAATGACAAAGCTGGGAGAAGAAGCGTTTCATGGCCTGCCTGGTCATCTGTCATCTGCCTAACACACACCACACACACACACACGGGCTGTTGCACGCACACACGCAGCCACACACAAGATATATGCTGGTAAATGTCACAGTATCTAATCAAGTGTATGAATTGTGTTACATTTGAACAAACAAATGTCGTGGATGAATGGTCCAACTTCTGTTGGCAGTGGTATAGCTAATGCATGAAATCTGCTGTCAAATTGCCCCAGGTAAGAACTGTGTAAATTACCCCCTCTCACATACGATGGAATTAAATACACCTTTGTCATTAATTGACAGTTAAATTACCAAGGGGCACTGAGTTGAAATAGCTTTGAATGTTGCTGTAATTCATCAAATTTAAAACTGACCTCTACAACTGAAAAGATTTACGTAAAATGTAGTGTATGGAATAACTGACACCTGTCATGCTCAGTGTTTTTTTTTCCAGAGAATGTAATTATATTCAGAAGGTCAACAACATAGACACTGAATTCTTCCTAAATCATTATTTGAGAATGTAGATTATTTCCAAACAAACCTCTTGTCTGGAAATCCAGCTTTTCATGTTTATATGAAATGAATTCATATTTCAAACAGCAATGTAATAAATAATCAGATCACTTATTTTGGGTGTTGGTTGAGAGAATGGTTCTGGGCCAGGCATTGGGAGAACTTTCTTACTCTTCATATGAAGTTCTACTGTCTTGAAGATCCTTTTCAAATGGTAGTTGAGGCCTGATTTAACACCTCACTTGCTGGAAATATTTCTATTACACACATGACTAACCAAAGATGGCACATATTTAAATCAAATGCGTAAAATAATAACATTCTCGATCAACTAGAACTCCATTCTAATTCTGTAGAATCTGTTTTTGTGGAATTAAAGTGACCACTGATACTAAGATGCAAACAATGGTGTCAGTCACACCACTTATGTTTTGCCAGGGGTTTGTCAAATAATACCTCAGTTTGTCATCTTTATTCAAAAGTCGAGAGAGTTTTATTGTCATGTGTCCCAGATAGGACAATGAAATTCTTGCTTACTGCAGCACAACAGAATGTGTAAACATAATACGGAACAGGAGATAAAAGTTCAGTGTGTCTATATACGATAGACCACAATAAATAAACAGATAAAGTGCAATAGGCTGTTATTGTTGAGAGTTTGTTTGATGGTGAGTTTAATAGCCTGATGGTTGAGGGGAAGCAGCTGTTCCTGAACGTGGATGTTCCAGATTTCAAGGTTCTGTACCTTCTTCCCGATGGCAACGGGGAGATGAGTGTGTGGCTAGGATGGTGTGTGTCTTTGATGATGTTCAAATATAGAATGGTGTACAAAATCCATCGTAACCATTTGCAATATTTACTTTATGCTCTTTGTCTCATAACAGTGTTACACAACATATTTTACATGCTCCCCTCAGAGACATAGATTGATACAGTGTGGAAACGGGCCCTATAGACAAACTTGCCCACATCCCTGAGTGGTTTAATGGAATTACTCTTCATTTCTCTTGTCCTTCGTTCAGATACATGGTAATCCAAACCCCAGCTGTCCATTACAGTAAGTGATAATAAACTAGTCGGTTATAATCTATTACTTGGAGAATATTCCTGACAGTTTACTATGCAACAGACTCAAAATCTATGAAGACATTTTTAATTTAAACATTGAACAATTGGGGTGAAAAGCACAATTACTTAATTTTTATTCAAATGTTTCACTAATGACTGAAGATTAATTACTTCCCCTATTGTGCACTTCAGTATTTGGTGGTTGGATTGATTTGATTCTTGGACATCTACTACATATAAATCTGTTACAATATTTTATTATACAGGTGGAAGGATTATTACTCTCATAAAGTGCAGAGGCAGTGTTATCGAACATGTGTAATTCCGGGGACAGGATCTTAACGTGATACACTTATCCTTAAATCAACTTACAGCAGATATTCAAATTCATACCTCTTAGCAGAAGTCCAAGGCTTAGAATCATCCTTTAAATCCACTTCAAAGATCAATGAGCAGCCAACAGAGCAACTGGCGACAATCCTATCGCAAGGTGTGTTATGGCTACAAGTCCAGCAGGTGGCACTGACTGATGCTGCAGTCTAAAGAGGTTCTCACAATTTTACGCTTTTCAAAATAACATTGCGTGTAATTAATGCTCTTGTGTTAGTAAGGGCACTGGTGAGCTGCAATGAAACTGTTGCAATGCCACCCAACTGATGCAGGCAGGGTTATATTTAGTGCCCCACTCTAAATTTTCGAAAGCTTCGAGCGATACCACATGTGCGCAGAGATAGTCACATGATGGGAAACAGCCTGAGCATCTAACTTTACTGAGGTGGGTCAATGCATAAACACTGCCCAGGACACCAGGCAGATCCTCCTGATATTCGGCGTCCGTGCAAGATATCGGATTTTCTCCGGAGAGTGGACAGGGCAGAATTGATTGTATGGACATTCCATTACTCTCAAGATGGACTGAAGCTGGCACAGGTCTCTCTCCCTGCCAATCCTCATCCACCTACTTGGTGGGTCTTGCTGACAATCCAATGCTTTACATTTAGCAGAATTCTGTCGGCAATGGAAAAGATTATTTGAGTTCAACGACATGAACAGAGGAGAAAGCAATTCTAGTGCCAAGCAAGGTAAATGTTTATTCATGGTCATTAATCCCAACCCAAGTTAGGTAAACAAATATTGATAGGCCTCCTCTGTCCAGGCATTTATATCTTGTTTGATTAAACAAAGTGGAAGCAAGCTTTAGCAGGTGCTTGAAACAACTGGTTGAACACATAAAACATGGCCCACAATCAATTCTACTGACACTAACAAGGAATGGGCTGGCTCCAGGCAGCCTCTTGGCATTCATAACGCTACAGCACACAGTCCATTTGTTGCCTATTAATGCACAGAATTAATTGATCCAAGATTAAACCCAGTGCCTCAATTAATCCTTCTTTCCATTAATCATAGTTAACGCACCACTGTATGTCTTACTGTTATGAGGTGAACTATATAGTACTCCACTCTCAAAAGTACATTATTTTTTTCCACTTATAAATCATAAGACAGTCATAACAGAGTTGATGCATGGTTAACAAGGCAGCATTGCCGCACCGCGACAGTACGCACACACTGGAAGAGCAACCTGACAAAGATCAATGTTGTTGAAGTCCGTGCTTGAGGAAAACGTACAGTTAGAACTTAAGGTGGCTCCAATAGCTCATGCAAATGCTTCCTTTTAACCTGCACATGTCTGTTGAATATCAGCACCCAGTACCAGATTACCATCACTAAGGTATATCCATATAAAATGTTGGTGGAGAGAAGCACTCTCGGGTTTATTGAATGTCAGCGCCTTTAAGAGGACAACAATCTATGATCTGAAGTTGGAAGTTATTTTCTAGCTCTGTGCTATTCACCAAGAGGAACTATTAATCAGCTTTCCATCCTTGTTGTGACATTTGCCCTCCGGCTGAATGGAATGTATCCCATTGCTGTATTTCACGAATAAAAGTGTCAGCATGGTGTCCTGGCAAATTTCTATCCGTCAATCAGCATCACTGAAAAGCATTTATTTGGTCCTAATCACTTTGTGTTATCTGTAATTTTTCCTAAATAAATAAATATAATATACAGAACAAAGGCATAAGCACTTTCAAAAAATGTCAAATGTTTTTGCTCGCTAGATCTGCATTACAAGGACAGTAACTTGACCTTGGCTGGGGTTGGTGGAGGAGATAATGTACTACAGTGACATTTCTCTCTGTGAATCTGGTTCACTGGCAAAATCTTCTCAGTATCTCAATTATACTCAGCACACAAGTTCAAGGGACTAGTACCTCTGATGACTTAAATGTTGAGCCAAACACAATGATGTCACCTTGCTTCACAGATTATGCCTGAGCACATTCAGAGACAGCCACATTTAGTTAATATTAAAAGATATCATGTTTTTTCATTCATCTGCCAGATTATTTTTTCTCATCATTTTCTTCTGTTTAGCATATTGGTGGTGGGATGATACACAGCAGGGCACAGAGGACAAGCCCAGAGAGAGTGAGGAGTCACCAGAGGATGAAATATATCACAGGCCACCGATTCTGACTACAACCCAAATCAAGTCAAATGCCAGAGGCCAAACTAATGAACAATAATGGCGGCATAGTGGCGCAGTGGTAAAGTTGCTGCCTTACAATGCTTGCAGCGCTAGAGACCCGGGTTTAGATCCCGACTACGGGTGCTGTCTGTACGGAGTTTGTACGTCTCCCCCATGACCTGCGTGGGTTTTCTACGAGTTTGGTTTCCTCCCACACTCCAAAGATGTACAGGTATATAGGTACATTGGCTTGGTATAAGTGTAAATCGTCCCTAGTGTGTGGAGGAGAGTGTTAATGTGCGAGGATTAAGGGTTATTTCTAAACTTTATCATGGTTTAATGGAATGTCAAGCTGAAACTACATTTTGTGTAAAATTTAAGTGGGAAAAGGAATTGAACATCACAATATCAGAAGAAGAATGGCATCATATGTGTGTAACACTACAGACATCCACTAATTCACAAAAATGGAGAGATTTAATTGGAAAATTTTGATTTGTTTCTTAATTACGCCTAACATAAAAAGCAAGCAAATTCTAAGGCAGCAAACATGCTGGAGGCAATGTGGCCAAACAGACGCAAATCATACTCATGTCTTCTGGAGTTGCCCAAAAATAGAACCATTTTGGGACAGAGTGAATTCAGAATTAACGGAGGTATTAGGATATATAATCTCCAAGAAGTGTTCTATTTTATACCTGGGTAATATAAATACAGTGGTGCTGAAGGAAGATCATTACTTGGTTAAAATCCTACTCACAGCTGGCAGAAAGGCCATTACAAGAAACTGGCTTGCAGCGGACACACCCAGACTTAGACAATGGTTAGACATAGTACAGGAAATATTTGTCGGAGAAAATGACATATTCTCTAAGAGTGAAAGAAGACTAGTTTAACAGAAAATGGGAAAATGGATTAGGTATAGAAATAAAGACATCAACACTGTATAATTTTATTGACAATAATGTAAGTTATTGGAAAATGTTTTAATAAGAAAATAGTTCTGTATACTGCATCATTAATTGTAAACTGAACCCCCTGCTACACTGTCTACTACGTTTCACTGTATTGTTGTATGTTTCTATTTGTATTTTATTTGTGCATACATAAAAGCAATAAAAACTGAAGTGAAAAAAAATAATAATGTGTGAGGATCGCTGGTCAGCATAGACTCGGTGGGCCGAAGGGCTTGTTTCTGCTCTGTATCCCTAAACTAAATAACTTGAGTAGCTGCAGCAGAGGATTGAACCACAAAAATGGAGTGTCATCCTGTCTTCACTATTCACAAAGTTTACGAAAAGCATAAACTAAATTTCAAACATGTAATTTCTGCCTTATATTGACTAGGTTCTCGGATATTTTATGAACAATAAGATTTGTTTCGGTAAATGTAGGATATATTTTTTCTTTCTGTTGTTCCTCGGTATGCCCCAATTGTAGTTAACCCTCTTGCAAGTGTTGGGAAAAGGCAAATAACAGTGTTCCAGTGACATCTATTGTTTCAATTACTCTTACCCTCTCCTGGGAGATGCTTAGCTTCTGTTTAATGCTTCTCCATGATGTTGGCTCGATTGCACATTATCACAGTCGTCTTGTCCTATTTGGGAAAAAAAGAAGTATGAGCATTAAAAACAAAAACCCAATGATCCCACTGCCTTAAAAAACCCATAAAATCACTGCACAGGTAAATAAAACCTTATGTGAACATTGCACAAGTGCTTGCTGCAAACCACTTTTTTGAAATTATCTCGTAGTTCAAGCTGCTTCAAACTCCCTTTTTCTTCCATCTGTTCGTTGACCAGTTGGATCTTCATCAGCTTATATTTTTAGTTGTATCTTTATCAGCTTTCCACAAAAATAAGGAGTCAGAGGGCTCCTTATATTTAAAGATTTTCTACGAATACTTTTTATATACTGTAACCTTTGCACAAAACCAATGCAACATGCCCTGCCTACTAAATGTGCCGATGTCGACATTTATTCTGATGAAAAGCAAAACGGAGCTACAAATAAACTTACAGCATTGAGAATGCGGCAGAAATGTCATAGAAATGTCAAATTTAACATGCTGAGTACATGTTAGTTCTTTGGGGTAGCCTACCGAATATTCAATTAATTTTATAGTCAATTAATTAAATGAACAGGAAAATGAACTGATCTTTCACACATTAGATCACAATAATTAAACTTTCTGGAAAATAGTCTGCCTCTTTTAGTGATGATGCGTTCTCACCGAAAAGGCTGCCAGCTACATGTCTGTGGTCATGATACAATAAAGAGATTGTGATTGTGTTTTAAGGAAATATACTTTTGTTATTTCCACTTGTGTGTTATATCAGATTGGGATGTCGCTAATGGTAAATACTTAGTGATTCATGGTGATCTATATCTGTATTAACGGTAATATGTATTTGATGATACCTGAGTTCCCTTGCCCGGAGATATTGTAGGGAATCATATTAAAATGGTCACCCCTGTCACTCCCGAGGGCGAGTGCTCATAACGAGGTCCATAGGCTATTTGTGGTCTTTTTCCCCTTATCTGACTTTGGTGGATCATCCGCTCTGGTGGCTTCCAGGGCTCTGTTGAAGATGGACTGAAATACAGAGTGTTCAAGAGGTTAGGATTCAGCATTTTTTTTTCTCTCTAGAATACAATATGTGGAAAAAAGCCTGGTATGATTTGACATAATGTTGTAAGTCATAGGAGGAAAATTAGGCCATTCGGCCCATCATGTTTAATCTGCCATTAAATCATGGCTGAACGATCTCTCCCTCATGACCCAATTATTTTTCCTTCTCCCCATAACCCCTGACACATGTACAAATCAAGTACTGATCTATCACTGCCTTAAAAATATCCATTGACTTGGCCTCCACAGCTTTCTTTGGCAAAGAATTCCACGGAACTGACTAAAGAAATTCCTCCTCATCTCCTTCCTGAAGAAACGTCCTTTAATTCTATGACCTTTAGCCCTAGACTCTCCCACTCGTGGAAACATCCTCTCCACATCCACTCTATCCAAGCCTTTCACTATTCTGCACATTTCAATGAGGTCCCCCCCTCATTCTTCTAAACTCCAGCGAGTACAAACTACTCTTGAAATAAATGCTAGCATTGCGCTTGCTTTCTTTACTACTGATTTGACTTGCAGATGAACTTTTTGGAAATCTTGCACCAGCACACCCAAGTCCCTTTGCACCTCCGATTTCTGTATTTTCTCCCCATTTAGAAAATATTCTACGCCTTTATTCCTACGACCGTAATGCATGAGTACACACATTGCTACACTCTGTTCCATCTGCCATTCAGTTGCCCACTCTCCCAACCTGTCCAAGTCTTTCTGCATATATTGTATAAGGAGCTCAAGTGAGTTGGCTCCTTGGACAAAAATCCACTAATTCACCATTCTAAGGTGGGGTCAGTAGTATTGTAAAGCTCTAATCTAATGATCCAGTGAGTAAAATAATACTGAGGATTGCGAAGAAGTTCTGATAACCGTGGTGTTCATCAATAAGACAACAAGCTTCACCCAGCAACCTACATATCACTGCATGGAAACTACACGCCAGAAGGCTGATTTGTTGTTCATTTCCATATTTTGAAATCTTCTAATAATGATTACAAGCTTAAACTTCAAAGATAATAGTTTACAATTGTACATTTAATCCTCTGCTAACTTTGTTAAGACTGTCGGATCTTACACGATCTTTGAATGTATAATTCATGCAAGTACCATCTCACTCACAGAAACCCTTGATAATAACATCCAAATTACATTTTGTGGTCATTACCATAGAGATTTATTTCCAGAGAGTACATCTAATCCGAGCTTCTTAATTAACTGATAAATTATAAATAAAATGTAAGAACTGCTGCAGATGGTAACAGATGTTTGCCAATTCTAAACAGCTCAATTTACTCAGGCATAAGTCCTCAAATCATAGATAGACACAAAATGCTGGACTAATTCAGCGGAACAGGCAACATCTCTGGAGAGAAAGAATGGGTTTCGGGACGTTTCGGGACTCAACCATGATGTTTTGGGTCGAGACCGTTCTTCAGAGTTATACAGCACAGAAACAGCCCCCTGTGTTCACTGAATCAACTCTCATCAACAACCACCCATTAACACTAATCCTACATTAATCCCATCTTGTTTTTACCCCTGCATTTTCAGTAGGTCCCTTCAGATTCTACCACTCATTGAAACCCTAGCGGCCAAAACTGGTGAATAGTCTTTTGGGGATATGGGAGGAAAGAGTAGCACCAAAAAGAAAGTAACAGTGGGAATGTGCAAACTAGACGCAGACAACACTGGATGTCAGGATTGAACCTGACCCTGGTATTGTAATGTAGTGGCTCCATCAGTTTAGCCACCATGCCACCTACAAGATCAATATAGGCGAATTTCATATTAACAAAATTATTGTGTCAGGTTACGTACAGCAAACTGAGCAAGGAAAGTCCACATCAGGTTATACTTCAATTACACGTCACTGGCAATAATACGGAAGTACAAGATGGATCTCAAGGGCAAAGGAATGATTTCAGGAATTCAACAATCTGAAAAGCAGGCAGTTAGCAAGGAAAAGAATGCCAGAAATATTTGTTTAATTTAAACAAAAAATTCAGGACAAATAAATTATGTTTTGGGTCATAAATTATGTTTTAGATAGGCCGAGGGAGGGTCCTGACCCAAAATAGATTATGTTTTGGGTCAGGACCCTCCCTCGGCCTATCTAAAACCTTCTTCCTGGGAACATTACGTAGATTTGGTATGTCAGGGAGGATTTTCTTGAACTTCTACAGGTGTAAAGTAGAGAGCATATTGACTGGTTGCATCACGGTCTGGTTCGGCAACCTGACTGCCCAGGAGCGAAAAAGACTGCAAAAAGTTGTGAACACAGCCCAGTCCAACACCGGCTCTGACCTCCGCACCATCGAAGGGATTTACCAGAATCGCAGCCTCAAAAAGGCAGCCAGCATCATCAGAGTCCCACACCACCCTGGCCACACACTCATTTCACCCCTGCCATCGGGACAAAGGTACAGGAGCCTGAAAACTGTAACTTCCAAGTTCAGGAACAGCTTCTTCCCTACAGCTATCAGGCTATTAAACACCACAACCTCAAATAAGCTCTGAACTACATTGAGTATTGTTATTATTGCACTATTATTGTATTGTTTTTGTGTGTACGTATGTGTGTGTGTGTGTGTGTGTGTGTGTGTGTGTGTGTATATATATGTGTGTATTTGTGAGTATGTGCATATATTCACACTCACATTTTCTCTCATTTATAATATTGTTTACAGTATACTATGTTTACATATTATGTTGTGCTGCTACAAGGAGAAATGTAATTGTTCTATCTGGGACATATGACAATAATACACTCTTGACTCTCTTAAGTGCAACTATCGTATCTGCTATGACGGTATGAGTTAGGAACGTTTTAATAACTTTTTAAATTTTTACCATAACCTGCATTTTTGTATAAATGTACATTTTTAAAGAGCACAGAAATGACCTTATGAAGGTAAAGTAATCATTTTCTTAAGGTGATTCTGTGGATTCAAGGGGGGGAAATCTTGTGGGCAGTTTTTAAAAGTAATTCATGGAAGGACACGTTAAAATTTTATTGAACTAGGACAAAGGGGATTTGAAGGTTATAAATAGTAGAATACTAGACTAAGAGGGACGGGCGGGCTGGTCCCCCAACGCAATATTCCACCTCTCCAACTATTCCAATATTGGTGGCCAGTGGGGGGGGGGGCTTTCTGGAGCACTAGTATGGGTGTTGTGGGCCGAAGGGACTGTTTTCCAGAAGGCTAGTATGGACATTGTGGGCCAAATGGATTCATGGGCTGGTTAGTTCAGTCACTTAGGCCTGGTGGGCTGGCAGTTCAGTCACTCAGGCCTGCTGAGCTGGCAGCTCAGTCACTCAGGCCTGGTGGGCTGGTAGCTCAGTCAGGCCAGAAATTCTGCTCAAAACAGGTGAGAGACTCTTGTGAGAGAGGAGGGAGAGGGTGCAGAATCAATTTTAGACACTTTTCATCTTTTTCTACAGATCACATCAATGATGGAGGAAAGTCTATCCTGGCCTGGATCTCACAGGGAGCCTATGAAGAGAGGGATAAAAATACTGAAGTGAGATTTAACACTTGCAGGGGGAATACTTACTGATGAGCCGAAGGAATTCCTCCTGGACTAGAACAGGCCTGATGGGCCAAAGGGGCTCTTAAAGAAAATTTGGAAATCGCAGAGAAGCACTTTTTCTAGACTTTTCCTGGCCTGGCACAAGCCTTTTGGGCCAAAATGCTCCTCCTGGGCTAATAAGGGCATTTTGGGCAAAAGGGACTGGTTTCTTGGCTAATAGGGACCTTGTGGGCCGAAATTAGTGGTTTCAGGCAGGCCAAACAACTCATTTCATTTCACTTCCATTTTAATTTCAAGCACAGGGCAGGCCAAACAGCTGATTGCATTTTCATTTAATTTCCATTGCCATTGCAATTTCAAGCACAGGGCAGGCCAGGCCAGGCCAAACAGCTGATTGCATTTTCATTCAATTTCCATTGCCATTGAACTTTTAAGCACAGGGCATGTCCGGCCAAACTGCTCATTGCATTTTCATTCCATTTCCAGTGCCATTGCCATTGCAGTTTCAAGCACAGGGCAGGCTAGGTCAAACAGCTCATTGCATTTTCATTCAATTTCCATTGCCATTGCAGCTTCAGGCACAGGGCAGGGCATTCCAAACAGCTCATTGCATTTTCATTCCATTTCCATTGCCATTGCACCTTTAAGCACAGAGCAGGCCAGGACAAACAGCTGATTGCATTTTCATTTCACTTCCATTGCCATTGCAGTTTCAAGCACAGGGCAGGCCAGACCAAACAGCTGATTGCATTTTCATTCCATTTCTATATGCATTGCCATTGCAGTTTCAAGCACAGGGCAGAGCAGGCCAAACAGCTCATTGCATTTTTATTCAATTTCCATTGCCATTGCCATTGCCATTGCCATTGCACTTTCAAGCACAGGGCAGGCCCGGCC
Source organism: Okamejei kenojei (assembly GCA_035221665.1). NCBI lineage: Eukaryota > Metazoa > Chordata > Chondrichthyes > Rajiformes > Rajidae > Okamejei > Okamejei kenojei. The sequence continues at coordinate 12,156,640 of CM069153.1, forward strand.
AAACTGCTCATTGCATTTTCATTCCATTTCCATTGCCATTGCAGTTTCAAGCATAAGGCAGGCCAGGCCAAACAGCTCATTGCATTTTCATTCAATTTCCATTGCCATTGCAGTTTCAAGCACAAGGCAGGCCAGGCCAAACAGCTCATTGCATTTTCATTCCATTTCCATTGCCATTGCACTTTCAAGCACAGGGCATGGCATGCAAAACAGCTCATTGCATTTTAATTCAATTTCCATTGCCATTGCACTTTCAAGCACAGGGTATGCCAGGCCAAACAGCTCATTGCACTTTCATTCAATTTCCATTGCCATTGCACTTTCAAGCACAGAGCAGGCCAGGCCACACAACTCAATGCATTTTCATTCCATTTCCATTGTCATTGCACTTTCAAGCACAGGGCAGGCCAGGCTAAACAGCTCATTGCATTTTCATTTCATTTCCATTGCCAATGCACTTTCAAGCACAGGGCAGGCCAAACAGCTCATTGCATGTTCATTTCATTTCCATTGCCATTGCACTTTCAAGCACAGGGCAGGCCAAACAGCTTGTTGCATGTTCATTTCATTTCTATTGCAGTTTCAAGCACAGGGCAGGCCAAACAACTCATTTCATTTTCTTTAAGGGCTAACAAATCATTTATTGCAAGTACATTGCAGTCTCACAATTCAGTTGTTTCACAGCTTAGAATGAGAGTCATGGCCTCTCCCTCACGATTTGCAGAGTGACTGAGTCATGTCCAGACATTCGGGGTTTTATATTTCTGCCCCCCCGGAAGGGGCATTACCTTCATCACGGTGATTGACAGGCGAGAGAATCTCAAGTTTTTTTAAACACTCATAATTTTTTTTTTCAACGATGGGAAAAATCATCGGTGCCTGCTCAGCGGAGGAGAACTGTAAGTAAAATAGCCAAAAATCATACGATATATGGTAGCGTTTTTTTTTCTAAAATCAATATACAGCGCAGACAGGAAGTGGTCAAGATGAGACTTTTTAATTATATAGATGTACCTCATGGAACGTTCATCTCTTAACAATTTTAAAGACACGTGAAAGAAAGGAAAAAAAAATAAAAGTGTAAAATAATGAAGAGAGTGCAAGACACTGAATTTAGTTTAGAGATACAGCGCGGAAACAGGCACTAGGGACCACCAAGTCCACGCTGACCAACTATCCCTGCACACTTACACTCAACCCAAAATTTCCCCCATTCCTCTCCAGAGATGCTGCCTGTCCCGCTGAGTTACTCCAGATTTTTGTGTCTATCTTTGGTTTAAACCAGCATCTGCAGTTCCATCCTACACAACCTACATACTTGTATGTCTTTGAAGTGTGGGAAGAAACTGGAGATCTCGGAGAAAACCCAAGTGGTCATAGGGAGAACGTATAAACTCCGTACTGATACATTGTCAGGATCGGGTCTCTGGTGCTGTAAGCAGCAACTCTACCACTGCGCCACCGTGCCGCCCTAGAAGACTGACTCACTGAGTGAATTGGAGAATGAGAGGGTGACAGAGTTGGTGAGCTTGCCAGGGAAATAAAATAAAGATTCATGAGTAAAGGAGCCTTTGCTCATGAAGTTGCGTAAAACTAACTTACTCTAAGGAGACAGCAACCATATTTTGTGAAATGCATCTGGAAATGAATCAGCTTTACTTAATTGTGGAATCTTCTTCAAAACAGCATGATTACCTGAGGTAGAGGGAGAGTGGCTGTTAGATTGAGGGAATGTGTTGGAAACTTTACAAAGCCCATAAGTGACAACTGCGGAGAAAAGAATGAACTCAGGGCCCGCCTGGAATCATCAGCAATGTCTTTATCCTGAACAGCCTGCAGTTGATTTATCTTTTTATCTTCCCTATATAAATAACTCTCTTGTTAATACAGCCATACTTAGCAAGTGCCTTCATGGTTAAATCTGCAAACTGCAGTATTAGACATTTAGGAAATGACAGTCATTAATTATAAGATTCAAATTACCTCACCCACATACAAATGCACTTTACTCTGAAAAAGTAAGGGTTTTTGTTTTAAACAAGGCAATGTTCTTTCATTTATATTCATAGGATAGCTTATGAGAAACTTTCAAATGATATAACAAGCAAACGTTGTATGTTCAAACATTGCCTGTTGAACACGAGTCAGTGTAAATTATAAGAGAAGGTACATACAGATGGGACAGATGTTACCTGCGATCTCCAGGATTTAAACTGCAACAATACATGGCATTTATATATGTACCTGGAACATTTTCATATCTGTCTTTTCACAATACTGCACACAGAAACGTGACAAAGGGAGTCATAATTTCAAATTCCTTCAAAACAGTTGACAAGCACTTTATTGGGTTCATGACAAACATAGTATCAACAACAAATATAAGAAAAGATAGCATATTGATGGCAAGTTTCCGAAAATGGCATCAGAATACACAAATACATTTTGTGTAATGGTTGTCGCATGGTGTCCACCAGTGACCTGGTTGGCACAGTAAGTGAACGTATTTGTTATTCCTTTCTATGTTTATGAATACCACATGGAACAATAAAATTGCAAACACCGTTTCCACTTCATTCATCTGATCATGTAGTAGAATACTGCATCCATCTGAGTGGACACCGCAACGCTTGTTACACATCATACACACAAACCTACATTGCGGTGGACACTAAAAGGTTTGGTGTCCAAGAAAACGAACGTTACATTATTAGCGAAAACCAAACATTTTCACCAATGTGATCAAAACGGTATATTTATGGATCTGAGCTATATCGATAGCCGCTGATTCCAGAACGTTCGATTTGAGCTGATTTTTTAGTAAGTAATGTCTCCGTAACGGTCATTGCGGAGCTTCCCGAAGTTGACACGAAGGAATAAAGTTGGCGACTTGGTCCATACGAAAGGTAAACAAGAGACAGTGTGTTGCCAAATTGAGGATTGGCTCAGTTTCTTAGTTTTGATGTCCAAAATTGTTTCCTAATTGATATTAAAAAGTCAGAAAATATATCGTAAACGGTCGTTGCGTTTTTGACACCACAATATATTTAATATATTAAATTGGAATATAAGAAAAAATAATTAACCCGGCCAAAAATCGCTACTACCATAGAATACCTCGTTGGGTTTTTGAAAAGCATTCGATAACGGTCGTTGTGACAATGGACACCAAACACAACGAACGTTACGGGATCTTTACTCTATTATCTTTATTTTTCTGTATTTTTCTCCTGGTATTGATGAAGATATTTCCCTAGATTATTATCGAAATATATATGCATGAGGGACCAGGACGCTGGTGCTGTTCTCTTAGCGGCACTAAGCACTGCACAAAGTTTATTTATAAATTAAATATTCATGACTAAATGTGCCAGCGTTTTTATTGTCACATTTTTGGTGTCCAAATTGGTGGTAAAATAATGAAGATTTGTCTGTCATAAAAAAAAGTTTTTGACTTTGGTCTTGAAGTTAACTAATTTATACCTGGCCCTGTCTCACTGTGCGAGTTGACCCACGAGGTACCCCGAGTGACAGACTCGTGGCTGTGCACGAGACTTCAAGTTTATGATCAAGTGTGTAACCGAGTTCCCACGGGTATGTCATTGCTGCGATGTTCCAAGTTCCTCTCCCGAGTTACCAAGTTCCTCTCCCGTTACTCTTGAGCCAACCGTGAATGAAGGTATGTTTTAATAAAGCAACAATGTTAAAATACATCTCCATCAGCACGGCGGCATCTATTGGACCTACAATGGGAAAATGCGCATCCTCCAGTAACCAAGCATTTCTTGTTGTTTTATGTTTTTAAATACTTTTTTGCAATGGATCTCTATTTTAAATAATTTTAAAAAAGGAAGCAGCTCGGGTGACTGACATTGAGCGGCCGCCGGGACCCAACAGCAGACACACACACACACACACACACACACACACACACACACACACACACACACACACCACACAGAGATACACACAGACAGCAGGCCGCCACTGGCCGCCACTTCAGAGGAAGCAGCTCGGGTGACTTTGAGCGGCCGCCGGGACCCGACAGCAGACCACACACACACACAGATAGACAGATACACACACACACACACACACACACACACACACACACACACACACAGATACACACAGACAGAGACACACACATCACACACACACACAGAGATACACACAGACAGCAGGACTGGCCGCCACTTCAGAGGAAGGAAGCAGCTCGGGTGACTTTGAGCGGCCGCCGGGACCCGACAGCAGACACACACACAGATACACACAGATAGACAGAGAGGGAGAGAGAGACACACACACACACACATACACACACACACACATAGAGAGAGAGATACACACAGACAGCAGCTGGCCACCACTTCAGAGGAAGGAAGCAGCTTGGGTGACTTTGAGCGGCCGCCGGGACCCGACAGCAGACACACACACAGATACACACAGATACACACACACAAACACACACACACACACACACACACACACACACACACACACAGACACACACACAGACACACACACAGACACACACACAGACACACACACACACACACACACACACAAGACACACACACAGACACACACACACACACACAGCACACACACACACACACATATGTGGCGTTTCTGCTCGGGACCCTTCTTCAGACAATCCAATGTCCCATAATATATTCTTTAAATATTAAGTTTTCTGTTGAAAGTGTGGTGCCGTGGTTACGGGTTGTCGGAAGGAAGATGAGGTCTGGTACAAGTTGACTTTGTTTTCAGTAATCAGGCCTCCGTGTTGGCCGATGCCTGGTTGATCGAGCGTTCATACAGTTGCGAGCGAGCGAGGTCCATATATAGGAGCAAGGAACGCGAAGCCTCTGAGGGTTCATTGTTCCCCTGGTTTGGATTGCTCCCAGGAGAGAGGGCACAAAGAAAAATTTAGGCATTTTTCTGTGGAAGGGGGAGGGCAGTATAAAATCGAAAGCATTGTACAGCAGCACTCTCCCCAACACGAAACACAGCGCAGCGTAAACAATTAAACAGCTTCACTTTTAAAAGCAAAGACACACGTTAAATTACACGGCCCCAAGAAATCGCCTCTCAATTGCTTCGGGGTTGGAATTGAAATATATATAATATATATAATATGTATATACATATTATACTACTTTGGTTCAGTCCCTTTCAGATTATAAAAAAGTTCCCACGATAGACTCACGAGACACTAAGGTAAACGCACGGGCCATTACGTTACTGCAACGAGTTTAAATGTTTCCATTTTTAACTTGAACAGTTAATTTGACTCGTGGAAAAAATCAAACATGTTTGATTTTTTTCACGAGTTAACAAGTTTCCCGAGTACCTGCCGTTAGCGCCACGAGTGGACAAGTTGAACGCGCGAGTTCCGACGTTACCGCTACGTGATCACCACGAGTGAAAACTCGGGGTCACTCGTGGGCCAACTCGCACAGTGAGACAGGGGTTTAAGGTTTCACATGATGGGTAGATTTTTGTTAAGAATAGTGTATTGGTGTAAAAAACACATTCAAGAAAGCCTTTCTGTTAATCTTACATGAGGGAAAGAGAAATGAAGACTGTGAGAAAAATCATAGGAACACATAGCACAGAAGCAGACGCTTCAGCCCATCAACAACCTGCTCCGTCAAGCATCCATGTTCAATCATCCAATTTTTGAGTCTCAAATTCAATGACTCAACTGCACCCTCTGGGTGATTAATTAACCTTCCACTGGGAGGAATCCAGAGTACCCGGAGAATAGCACATGATCCCAGTGGAAAACATGCAAACTCCACACAGACAGCACGGGAGTCAGAAGTAAACCCAGGACGCTGGTGCTGTTCTCTTAGTGGCACTAAGCACTGCACAAAGTTTCATTTTATACCACACGAAAGTAACTGTTATTTACTAATTAATAACAGATGTCTCCCCACCCCTCAGACGTAGCTCCCATGCAGAGCACTGGACTGTCTGCTAGAATCCATTCTTTTATTGCTTCTGAGCTATCGGTACTTACAAAGGTTATTACTGCGACAATATCACAAGTGCTGGAGGGACATGATCTAGAATTTTGTGCTTGTGCCATAAATATAGGAACTGTAGTCATTTTGTGTCAACTTTCGGAATCAAATTTCTCAGATCACCAGGAGGGTTGTTTCACACTTTGATTCTCTTAGCAGTGCTCATGTAATATTTTATACATTAAATTAGCATTGACTTAACTGTGCTATTATGTTTCCTATTTCCTAGAATTAGCACACGAGGCAGATAATTAAATGCAACATCCTAAAGGGCCTGTCCCACTTAGGTGACTTTTCAGCAGACTGCCTGCGATCTACAAGCTCGCGGCACACGCCTGAAAAACCGCAAACTGGAACTGCGACCGTCAGAACGGAACACACACGGAACCGGGGGGGGGGGGGGGGGGATAGGGGGGGAGATAGGGGAGGTGAAGGGTTGAGAAGGTGGGGAGAGGAGAAGGAGTGGAGACACTTTTATGAAGCCAGACAACTTTTAATAAGCCAGAGATACACAGCTGTGAAGTTTAGTGGGCATTTAACATTACCGGTCGGTTTTCCTTAGTTCCGAAAATGTGTGCTTACGTTTTTTTCCCCAATGAGCCAATGAAAATGCCCGGTCAGCAAAGGAGATGAACTAAAACTACCTATGGCTACCTCGACCTACAACGACATGGCGACTCCACTATCACTGCACCTACCACTACAAAAGTATCGATTTTCTCCATGGCGACCACATTTTGGTGGCAGAAATGTTTTCAACATGTTGAAAAATTTGCTACGACCATTTTGAGGCTGCGACTAGTTCCCAGAATGTGGGAACTCCTCTCGACCATGAAGGAGATTCACCAGAGACCATGTGGCAACCATGTGGCGATCATGAGGCGAGCACAGAGTCTCCTGCACTCGCATAAAAAGGCTTCTAAGTGAGACAGGCCCTTTAGCAACTTCCATTACCTTTGCAGCAACACTAAAATATTTCACAAAACATACCTAACAATGAGTATCACAAAGATGTTAGAGGAATTGTGATCTTGTGTGCTTTGTTAACCTGTTCAGTGCCACCCCTGAGTATATTCGGGTCATGGCCAATAGAGAAAGAAAAACTTGTCAGTGAACAGGTTAAAGAATTAGGTTTCAAGAGTTGGAGAATTAAAAGAAAAGTGCATCTGTGGAAGGAAGGAAGCTGTTGTGTTTTGGATCGAGTCTCGATATGAGATCAGTTTTGATACGATTCCATCTACAGATACTGCTTAACTTGCTGAGTACCTCCAGAAATTTGTTTCTTCATGTTCAGTTTCCTGCTCCTGCAGTCTCTCGTGTCGCCAGTGCAGAATGTGCATCTCTTAATCCAACAGATCGAAAATACCTCCAATAATGGCCTCAAGTAAACAAGACAGGACATAAATGAGATGGTCTATCAAAGTTAGGTGGATCTTGCAGTTAATTTCTTGAATACAATATCATTTTGGTAGATGTTTTCAGAATGAGACTTGGTGAAATAAATTAACTATGTTGGGCTATTTGTCAAGGATTCAATGAGGGAAAGTAAATGGTAATTACTTTACATTTCATCAGTAAGATTTCTCTCATAATCTATCAGGCTAATATGATCCTACCCAGTGAGATATACAGGTGGCTTACAATTAAGCTGTTTCTATACTATGTGAATATTGTGCTTTAATTGGAGATTTTAATGCATGGTTGATTAAGGTAAACTATGACTTCCAAAACTAAACTTTAAGACAATGTGTTTGAAAAAACTGGGAGATCGCAATGTCTTCAATGTCAAGCCAAAGCAAGTTTAAACAAAGATAATCAGGAGATGACAAATCTGGCATAGGTCTCGTGTCAGGGTAACTACAATGACAGGTTATACTAGTTATACTGTGCAGGTGAAAATTAAGTAGGGTTTTAAACTTAAAATTAATGGCAAACTCTGGAAATTGATGGTGTAGGAAGGAACTGCAGATGCTGGTTTAAACCGAAGATAAACACAAGATGCTGGAGAAACTCAACGGGACAGGCAGCATCTCTGGAGAGAAGGAATGTGTGACGTTTCGGGTTGCAATCCTTCTTTCTCACCTAGCAAACAGCTAACAATGGCCTGTTTACGTTTTCATATTTGCATATCTTTCATTCATTTGTTCTATATCTCTCTGCATCTACATGTCTATATCTCTCATTTCCCTTTCCCCTGACTAGTCTGAAGGAGGATCTCGACCCGAACCATCACCCATTCCTTCTCTCTAGAGATACTGCCTGTCCCGATGACTTAAGGGCCTGTCCCACCAGCATGCGATTGCATACGTCTAGCGCGACCAAACGTGATCGCTTGAGGCGTACGGCGTCACGGTGCCGGTCCCACTTCGATCGGTGGAGGCGTATGGAGTTGTGCGGGGCTTGTCCCGACATCGCGCGGGGCTCCCAAAATCTTGCACTGTCCGAAAACCCCGCGCGCCAACGGCCTGTTGGCCCGCAGGCGCAATTGAGGGCGTGCGCAGCGTCTCAACGGGCGTACGCAGCGTCTTGATGTCGTACGCAGCGTCTTGACAGCGTACGCCGAGCACGTGGCGTTGCCCGATGACGTCACCGCCCAGCGTGCAGTTGCGTGATGACGTCACCGCCCGACGCTGTGCGATGTCCAAATTCAGTCGGCCCGCCTCCTCCCCTGCTGATTGGTGAATATGATGTCGGAACCAGCCCCGCACAACTCCATACGCCTCCGCGGTTCGAATTGGGTCCGGCCCCGCGAGGCCGTACGCCTCAAGCGACCACGTTTGGTCGCGCTAGATGCATGCAATGCGTCAAGCGCGACAGGCCCTTTACTCCAGCATTGTGTATCTATCTCTGGAAATCGTTAGTCGGAGCAGATATCTGAGAAGTAAATAACTGCGACCCAGCATTGTTACTCCTCTGAGCCAAAACATTGCCCTGTGTTTCCGCTTCTACTTCCGATTGCTCTGTGACATTATTAAATATTTTGATTTCCGTTTTTCTTGATCTGTCTGTTTGTAGAAAGCATTTTATCAGGTACTTCACAGCTTTTGCTAACAGCTTTGTTCAAGACCGCAAGAAATGACTGAGAATTGTGGACACAGAACAGACCATCACACAAACCAAGCTCCCTTCCAATGACTCCATTTCTAACTCACGCTTCCTCGGCAAGGCCAGCATCATAATCAAGGACAAGTCGCACTGTGGCCACTCCCTCTTCTCCCTTCACCCATCAGGCAAAAGGTATAGGTGTGAAAACGCACAACTCCAGATTCAGGTACAGTGTCTTCCCAGCTGTTATCAGGCAACTGAACCATCCTACCACAATTAGAGAGTAGTCCTGAACTACTATCAACCTCATTGGAGACCTTTAAACTATCTTTAATCTGACTTTAGACAGAAATGCTGGAGCGGCTGAGCACCCACGGAGTTTCTCCAGCATTTTTGGCTACCTTCAATTTTCCAGCATCTGCAGTTCCTTCTTAAACATTTAATCTGACTTTACTGGCTTTACCTTACACTAAACATTATTCCCTTATCATGTATCATTGTAAATGGCTTGATTGTAAACATGTACTGTTTTTCCGCTGACTGGTTAGCACGCAACAAAAACTTTTCACTGTACCTTGGTACACGTGGCAATAAACTAATCTAAACTAAACTCTACTGAAATTTTAATCTTGTGTAAGTTTTATATTTGAAATGGATCATGAGGAAGAAGGTACAATTGTTATCATTTTGGAGGCAAGTCATATTTCTACCATTTAGAGAGCAAACAACAGCTACATGGTGACACCGAAAGAAGCCGCAGCAGTTAAAACCAAATATTATATATTCTGTATAATTGGAACAGGCTGGATGCCTGGAGGAGGCTCACTGGCAGAAGTACAAACTCGGGGTTTACCAAATGAAAAAAACACTCAAATGCCAGTCGCATAATTTACGATGCCATCCATACCATTTAGTTGGACTGCTATCAACTTCCTCCAATATCTATGAGCTGAGAATATTTCAAATTGAGTAATTACCCATTATTTTGTTATCAAATTTACTGTGACTGAATCATCATTAATCCTGGGGTGGGAGATTGCAACCTTCACGTTGTCCGCCCTGTTTCGACGAATGCAATCAACCCGGGTGCACAATCAAATAAGATCAAATAGAACAAGTTGTCCTACAACTTTAGGCTGTGCACGCCGTACGCACGAAAAAGATTATTAATCCAATTCTTCTGGGTTGGTGTCTTCATGATTCAATGTATCATGCACTCAATTACAAACCTTAACATACAAAGCACTTGTCAATGAACAGAATGGACTTAAAAATATATAAAAGTTTAATAAATCTCCTCATAAAGTTTATAGTGCGGATTATAAAAATAATAGATACTTTGGAGGGACTTCAAGGATCTAATTCCTCTTCAGAGTTTAGATGTCACCGCTGAACATATAAATTGCTCCAAATCTGCTGTTGTGGTTAATGATGTAATCTAAGTTTTCCAATCAGATAATTGCCTTGAAATCATCTCCATTTTCATTACTTGTGACCTAAATATTATTGTATCAATCTACAAACTGCAGTAAAATAAAACTGTCCACACGATGCTTACGGGCATAGTAGTCAAGCTAATAGAACCAGACTTTTAGACCAAGTTAATCAGCACCAAGTGACAGGGTTCTACTTCCAGTAAAATGCACACCCCAATGATACAGTGGCACAGATTCTTACCCTCAGAGGATCTTAACAAGAATTGAGAAAAAGATCCGACGTTCAGGCTTTCTCTGCTTTGACAAATGTCATTATTGCTTTGAGTGAGTTACTTTGGACAGATCCCTTGCAAAAGAGGGTTGAGTCGTTGCATTGTGCAATTGTTGGTCTAAATAATGGACATGTGCACTCACCTCAACATGAGTATGACGGGTAGAATGAAATGCATTAGAAATAAATGATCTACTAGCTTAGAATATTTAACTCGTTTAGAATAGTTAGCAAGGCATATTCATCCCAGGTGCTTTGCAAGAGGATTGCCAAGCAAAATATATATGACGCCGGGTATTTAATGTGATTTTTTGGTTTGATGAAAGATACTTTCCTGAAGGTACAGAGACAGAAAGGATTAATTAGAAATTTCCAGAGCATAAAGGCTTGACATCTGAAGGCATGACCAGGAGCGAATCAATAAATAAATCCAGATAGGAGCAAGATTACATTTGGATCCATTACAATAATTCAAAGTTTTCGTACACGACACCTACAACATTCAAGATCTCTAATCCTGGTACAGTAGATACATAAGATGCACAAACTCCAATTTATGCAGCATCCAAACTTCATCATAGCTCCATATAAATCTTGGAACCCTCCAATTAACACAAGCTGTTACCACAAGCATTGGAGAGCTTTAAGACAACATTCACCAAACTCAAATAAAATTGGGCATTTTCATTCATTAAATAAATGAATAAAAACAAAACAAACAGCTGAAAAATATAATGAAACAAGCTGTGTAATGTGAATTTGTTGCTTTCACATACTATGCAGAGCACCTTCAATGCCAGCTTTGCCAGAGGCACCCACAATCCAGATGTAAATGAAGAACAAATAGTAAACATGGTTATTTATATAAACTTAGCAAGACCTCATAAATAGCAAGAATCACCATAAATTTGACTTTTGTAGGTTTTCTCATGATTGATGTTTGATTTGCTTTATGTACATTCAGACACTCTTCCCTGTGCTACCCGGATCTCTATGCCTTACTGCATGTCATCCCAGATCTTGCGCTGATTCACGTCTACCATGCTCACCATTCAAATGTCTCATAATGACATCCAGTCCATCACACTGCACAACCTAAACAGTCCCATTTAACCACCATGTTTCATTGGGTACTTCAGACCCTGAGTATATTGACCCTAAACATGTGGCTAGCATGCCACACACCTCAACTGTAACTGAGGATGGCCAATGCAAAGCAACCTCAAATAACATGAGAATGATGGCTCTAGTATTATGTGAATGATAAAACATTTAACGCTTAAAATGCACCAAAGAAAATATACAGGATCTTACATGACCCTTTCAGGACATCCCACAGTACATTTCAACCCCTTGATGTACCTCTGAAATACAAGCACTAGTTTCATGCAGAAGAACTTGTCTATTTGAAATTGGTTTCATTTTTCTCCATATACAGCAATATCCCATTTATTCCCACTCGGCAGATACTAAAAGTAGGAAGAGCTAAGAGAAGAAAATAATAAAGAGCAAGTTAAGTGTTTAAGAAGGAACTGCAGATGATGGAAAATTGAAGGTAGACAAAAATGCAGGAGAAACTCAGCGGGTGAGAAAGCATCAATGGAGAAGTGAGGAGAATGTAGGGACTAACTGAAATTAGAGAAGTTAATGTTTACCGCTGGGGTGTAAGCTGCCCAAGCGAAATATGAGGTGCAGCTCCTCCAATTTACGGTGGTCCTCACTCTGGCCATGGAGGAGGCCCAGGACAGAAAGGTCGTATTCGGAATGTGAGGGGGAGTTGAAGTGCTGAGCCACCGGGAGATCAGGTTGGTTATTGCGAACCGAGCGGAGGTGTTGGGCGAAGCGATCGCCAAGCCTACGCTTGGTCTCACCGATGTAGAGCAGCTGACATCTAGAACAGCGGATGCAATAGATGAGGTTGGAGGAGGTGCAGGTGAACCCCTGCCCCACCTGGAAATACTGCTTGGGTCCTTGAATGGAATCAAGGGGGGAAGTAAAGTGACAAGTGGAGCATTTCTTATGGTTGCAAGGGAAAGTGCCCGGAGAAGGGGTGGTTCGGGTGGGAAGGGACAAATTGACCAGGGAGTTACGGAGGGAGCGGTCTCTGCGGAAAGCAGACAAGGGAGGAGATGGGAAGATGTGGCAAGTGGTAGGATCACTTTGCAGGTGGCTAAAATGTCGGAGGATTATTTGTTGTATGTGACTGCTGGTAGGGTGGAATGTGAGGACAAGGGGTGCCTCTTCCTTTCTTCTCCCCCCCCCCCCCCACCCTCACATCAGTCTGAAGAAGGGTCTCGACCTGAAATGTTGCCTATTTCCTTTGCTCCATAGATGCTGCCTCACCCGCTGAGTTTCTCCAGCATTTTTGTCTACCTAAGAGAAAGTTAAGAGTCACAAGCACCTATTTGAAAAGAAAATACTGACGCCGTGCAAATCTTTATTGAAACAGAAACTGATGGAATTACCCAGTAGTTCAAGCAGCATCCGGAATAGAGATAACATGCTTAAAACCAGCTTCTTTCCCGAGGCCATGAGACTTTTAAACTCCCCACGTCACTGACTGAACCCTTACTACCTTAGTGAACTGTCTGTTGTTACTGCTGCTGCTATGGACATTATTATGCTGCTGTCTTTTAACCATGCTGCTTATTTACTTTTTACTATTTATTCATCGACTCATTATTATTTAAATTTTATTGTGGAAGGTTTTTATATGTTAGAATTTATTGATGTCTTTACTGCACTTTATTGATGTCTTACTGCACTATTACGCTGCTCGGACCTGAGTACAAATTTTGTTCATTATTAACGTGAAAGCATGTTTTTATCGAATGACAATAAATAAAATTATTTTCTATTCTATTCTATATTGTTAACCTTTCATCAGAACCCTCAGTACTGGTGAAAGCCTAGAAGCAAGGAGACAATATGCCTGGTCTTTGATGAATTATCTGTGGATTCCATTTTTAAATCACGACTGTTCTATACAAATCAAATTTTCACTTTCACAATTTATATCTGTGTGGTGATGTGTATTTCAGCTTCATTCTGACATTAATTTTGCAGCCAAACCCGGCAGCAGAGAACTTTACTTCCATGGTCAATGTTTACATACATTCCTCAATCATTCCAGATGACTTCTACAAATAGCGTCATCATCACCTGATCTAATGGTACCAGCCAACATTTATTTCAATTCCATATGTGACTGATGAAAATTATTATAAATTATTCTGTCACTGTCTTCTTCTTCTTCTTCTTCTTCTTCTTCTTGCAAATGAAACATAAACCAACGGAATAGTTAGATCTCAAGCGGGATGTTGAGCAGCCAGGTTGTTGTCTCTGCGTCAATGTCTGCCAGGCCCTGAGCTCCATTTGGTGGGTGGTAGAGCGGGCTCCCAGAGATGACATGGTTGGCTGTCTGTTGTTCTGCTCCGCATTCACAGGCTGGGCTCTGGCGGAGTTCCCATCTCCACATGCTGGCATTGAAACACCCAACTCCAGTACCAAGTCTGTTGAGTTTGACCCATGCTCCTCTGGGGAGCTTTTATCTGGTGAAGAGATGTAGCTGTGTAATGGAGATGAGGTTGCCTTCCACTCCTGTGACCACTTGGTGGCTATCCAGTGTGCTTTTGTCTCAGTTGGCTGGATGGATGCTCAGAGCTGTATTCCATGTGGAGCAAAGGGGTGACGGGACTTCTGTCGAGGTGGCCTCTGCTCTCTGCTGATAGCCTGATGGAGGAGGTGATCTGGGTCACTGTCTTGTGTTTGAAGTGGGAGTTGGTGAATGATGGGATACAGAATATGCAGGCAGACTCTCAGTGGAGGTTTGTTGAGGGAAATAATTAAAGGCCACAAAGAACAAAAATCAGCTAAGGTTTATAAATAAGACAAGCAAGGCGGATTGTTGCTGGAAGGTGGTGTGTTGAAAGTATTTTGTCATGCTTTACTGTTTATATCAATAGTGAATGCCAAGCAAGTCTTCACTCCACTGGAAATTAAATGTGAGTAAAAAGTTGTGCCAAAGTGTGCATTCAATCTGATTTCTGTAAACCTGAAGTGCACTGATACCACTGTCTATATGCATTCTGATTTCCGTGGCAGCATTTGGAATCAGGGTCCAACAGTGTAAAAACAGGCCTTTCGGCCCAACTTGGCTATACCGGCTAACATGTCACATCTGCACTAGTCCAACCTATCTACCATTTATACTAAGTGATATGTTAAAAATGACAAGCACATATGATTCATGGAAAAAATGTTTTTACGTAAAAGCTTTCCAAATCCAATTCAACATTTTAATAGAAGAGAGACACAAAAAGCTGGAGTAACTCAGCAGGACAGGCAGCATATCTGGAGAGAAGGAATGGGTGATGTTTCGGGTCGAGATCTTTCTAATCTCCTCAAACATTTTAATAGTTATTAGGATCCTCCAACACAAACGATGAATAACAAGATTAATTTAGGAATTATAAGAAAACGTATTTAATGGCACAAAACTATTAACCTTGCCTACTCATTGACTAATCATGCGAATAATTAAGATGCTTGTTTACACAATGAGATCACCACCACTGCGCTTTCTGACTATCTCAATCTGAATGTTGTCCAGTTATAGATTTATAGATTGCTAACAAAAAAACTAATTTATTTGAATTGTAGACATTTGTAGAGAGGCAGAAAACGTTCTGCATTGTGTCCCCCTTTCCAATCTAAACATCTGGTTAAAGAGTTCACAGATTAATTCTGCAGTCTTTTAGAGAAGGAATACATGACAGAGAGGAGTGACCTTGAATCACTATTGGAATAGATCTAAAGAAATTCTCACTAAAACACATGAGCATAGAAGCCCCATGGCCTGGTGCGAGACATGTTGTGCATTTCGTATATATGATGTGGAAGTTGCAGGAGTACACAGCAAATAATTACCAAGTATTTGTTCACCAGTAACACTTCAAAATACAATGTAATTTGGTAACATTTACGGATGCAATGGAACAAGGTAGAACTATAAATTGAGTAGAAACCTGCACACTATCCCATGGATTAAGCATACAGGGTGACATGGTGGGTTATTTTTAGTAATATAGAAATTATGACATGCAAATTTTAATGCAGGTTTTAGTATGTGGATAAAGTTCAGTTCTTCAGACGTCAGAGTCGGAAGAAGGGTCTCGACCCGAAACGTCACCCATTCCTTCTCTCCAGAAATGCTGCCTGTCCTGCTGAGTTACTCCAGCTTGTTGTGTCTATCTAAAGAACTTTAGTTGTTTGGAGAGACCAGATTAACAAACTTTTTTCTTAATGGTGGAATTCAAAATTATCGGTGATTTTGATAAAGTTCACAGGGGGAAACTTTCTTCTGGCATAAACTAGGATTATCTTTGCACATTCCATAAGAATTACAGTTGTATTTATTCAAGTCTTTTAAAGTGCATAGTTATTGATGATCATCTGTTTAGTTTGCATAAATTCAACAAGATCAACATTTGTTAACTTTCTTAGTATAAAATTACCCTCAGTTAATCGTGCATTGAATAAAGCATTAGCTATTATCTCCATAGAAGATTACGGAAAGCCACACATCAGAACACCAAAGAACACAAAACACTGTTGTAATTTAGTAGGTCAGGCAGCATCTCTGGAGAACATGGATAGTTTTGAGACATGACCCTTCTGCAGATTTTAGAACACCACTTGGCCAGAATTCCAAGGTCTTGTCTTCCCATAACTCATGGTATTGTCGTGTTCAACCATTACTAAATGTTCATGAAGAGTGTATTTAGCCCTCCATTTGAAATTTTATGATGCGAATTTGACCAGAAATATGCACCAGGGTAGTACAAATCAATTGTGGAACTGCAGGGGAAACTATAACAGTAGGCGTCTTTCTTTCTGGTATCTACATATTTTTTGAACAACTGTATCTGTGCATGGGTAAAGATGGTCACACTCAGGCCTTCTTACGGTCACTGTCTTGCCCAGAGAGTAGTGCAGAGAATGCATCATCACTGAAGATTCCTGACAAATCTCCTTTGGTAGTTGACTTGTTAGTTGGAAATGAAAATGTAAATTTGTTTTGATCAGTCTGGCACAGTTACCCTGTAAAATTTGGTTATCTCAAATTACATATTTTAATACTGTGATAGTTTATATTGTTGTACTAAGACATATTTTTTAACAAAACAATGCCATACATGGATTTGATACTGATGTGATCTAGAAATAACAATTTTACTTCGGAGTCACGTGAGTGACTACGTGAAGAAGTCCCACCTGGCGCATGATTGGCATTACGTCGACGTTGTCGGTGGGCAAAGAGCTGCAGAGCGCAGCTCCACCAGCGGTAAGGAACAGGCCCGCAGGTAAGTGGATTGAATTATTTACAGGGCGTGTTTCAAACTCCGTGGTGCTGGCGTGCAGAGCCAGCAGGAGTTGAAAGTAAAAGAGGAAAAACTCCGGAGGAAAAAACGGAGGTTAAAATGCGTCCCGGGTAGAATCTCAGCGATCGGGACGGCAGATTAGTGCGGAGCCGGTTCCGATACCGGTGGCCGTTAAAATTAACCGTAGGGAGCATTTAGTTGCTCCACAAACCAAAAGCCACGGGAAGAATCTCTAGAGAGGAGGAAAATAAAGAAGTCTGAGAGGCCGTGGTTTTAGATGATTCTAATAAGGAAAGGCCTCCAGACAAGAAAGCCTTATGGCTCAGAATAAATTAAATGGAGAAATACTCCAGATTATTTCAACCAAGGGTCTAAAAAACCCAGAATATTCCCAGGCAGGCCCTGAGGGGTTTCCATATACAAGTATATGGTGCTTTTACCACTGTGGGGATATGAACCTTGGATTGGGCTGGAGGTAGTCTCCTTGAGAAAGTCTCAGGAGTACCAGGGCATAAAAAACTGACTCTGAAAGTGGTGTTTTTGGTCATAAGTACCCACCACAGCACAAGTATAAATCCAGGTGTACTTAATGGGTACAAAGTACGATACCTGAAGGAAGCGGTGAGGCCATGGAAGGTAACCATGGTGGCCAACATTAATTGGTTTCTCACCAGCTTCAGGAGGCTGTTATGGTTGAAACTGCAGATTTATATGAAAACACTTGTGCTTTACTAGGGTGCCAATGGTGAATCCGATTAAGGCACCCATGTCTTCAATAGTGTGGAGGCACAGGGAATACGATTCCAAAGAATTTCAAGTTTGCGGGTGGCATCACTGCTTATGGGAAGCAAGTGAAAGATTGTGCAATGACCAAAATGTTTTATAGCTCATATG
Organism: Okamejei kenojei; assembly: GCA_035221665.1. Classification (NCBI taxonomy): domain Eukaryota; kingdom Metazoa; phylum Chordata; class Chondrichthyes; order Rajiformes; family Rajidae; genus Okamejei; species Okamejei kenojei. Next base: position 12,174,701 of record CM069153.1, read on the forward strand.
TTGAGCTCAATGGTATGAGAGAAAATTGCCATTCGGACCATTTTGCACTTTAGATTTGCAGGTCAATACAGATCAAGCTATGTTCAAACTCCTGGTTATTACGGATTAAACCTGCCTAAAACAAATCAAAGACATTGATAAAGAGGCAAAGACTATCAGCCTCATAACACTTTTGCAAAATTGGCTGGTCCAATGTGAAGGGGATTTGATATATGGATCAAACAGAGGCAGGAGTATGGTGAGGAAGTATTTTTATCCAGCACAGCCTTATGTTAACCCATATTGTTGGGGAAGAAGGCCATCACGTGCATTTGGAGAGGTACAAAAACTTTATTCTATCACAGAGGAAGCTTTTGTTGAACCTCCGATTAGTGGTAGATTACAGGTGTGTTATGATAAATGATATTGCATAACAGGTTTATATTAGATACTGTGTAAGGATCTACAATAAAATTTGTAGAAGGAGTTGATCCACCTGTACAGAATAAACCTAATCCTATTTTATGTTTCTGCACCTGAAAAATCTCAAATAAAGAAGAGGTAAGAAATTTATTTAGGGAAAGTGTAATGGGGAAAAAACAGAGTAAGCATCCACAACAATTTATATCAAATAATTCCCCAGGCAGAAGAAAGATGGTGGTTGAAGTCATTCTAGACATCACACACTTTAATACATTTGTCCCTTATAAAACATTCCAAAATGGACACCTTCAACACTGAAGGATGCGTATGAATTAGTACCAATTCATCATCATGTTCACGAGTACTTGAAAATTAATTAAATTGGTCAGCTATGGCAATTTAAGGCATTATCTAATGGATTAAGCTCAGCTTCTAGGCTGTTCACACAATGGTTGAAACCAGCACTTGCACTGATAAGGCCACATGGTCATGGTTTATCTTGATGACATTTTTAATTGGCAAAGCTGATCAGGAGTCAGCTGGAAAATTAGTGCAGCAACTACAAGCCTGTTGAAAGGCTAGGGTCCTGATCCATCCAACAAAATCTAAGCTTCAGCCATCCCCAACAATTTACTATTTGGGGTTTGTGAGTGATTCAGTACCATGTTCGGTAAATTTACCAAGAGACAAAGTGTCAATTTTACAAATGTGTGTCGTTGCCTTGTGACAAGCCATATCCCTCCATCCGAGAAGGAGCTTAGGTAAATTAGTAACACTATTTCTGCAGTAGAGTTGGTCCACTGTATTACCAAAAAAACTCCAAAGGGCAAAAACACAAGCACTAGAAGAGTGTGCAGGCCATTTTGACAGGCCTCTGCAATTGCCAAAGGAAGCTTTATCAGAATTACAGTGGTGGATTGAGAATGTTCCACAAGCTGCTTAAAAACATATTAGCTCAGCAGCCAGCAGTCATTACAAACTGAAGCAAGTATTCTCGGATGGTGGATAGCTTCTCGGTTTTTTAGGCTAAGATAAGTGTAATATCTGTTCTTATCAGGTTAATATCTGATGCGTCCCTTATCTAGGGGGCTACGGACAATAACACCAGGTGGTGGCAGATGGATTGTCCAAGAAATTTATTTCTCCAAACATTTGGTATTAATTATTTGGAGTTGTTAGGAGCTTTTTATGGATTAAAAGCTTATTGTTCTACTATGAAAGACTTGCATGTCCAATTACAAGTAGACAATACCACAGCTGTGGCATATATATCAATCACATGAGTAGAGTAAGATCATTATCATGTGATTATCTGGTTAAGCAGATGTGGCATTGGTGTATCTTTAAGAATATTTGGCTTTCAGCTATCTATCTCGGGGAGAGACAATATTGTGGCAGACAACAGATCAAGAAAATTTAAAGACAATACAGAATGGATATTAAATCCACAAGTTGAAAAACATTGTCAGTGGTATGGATTACCTGACATTGATCTGTTTGCGTCTAGATTAAATCACTAATTGCCCAAATATGTCACATGGGAACCCAACCCAGGAGCAGTAGCTGTGGATGCATTCTCACTAAATTGGGGGGGGAAATAAGTTATTTTATGTTCCCCATTCTGTCTGATTAGGCAATGCCTGATGAAAATATAGTAAGACTCTGCCACGGGCGGTTTGGTGGCCCAAATCGGACACAGTCATGGTTCTCATTGATGTTTAGAATGACAATTGAACCATTTATGACGATTCCAAACTGCAGTAATTTTTTTGCAGAAATTCATCCATGGCATGATCATATGAATTTATTAATCTGCAGGTTCTGGCCAGACCATTACAAGAGCTTGGACTGTCGGATAGGACCATGAATGTTATAACTGCAGCATGGAAAAATAGCATTAAAAACATTTTGTTTATATAAAGAAATTGGAAGTCTTTGGTATACAGTCAAAGATATTTTATCATACTGTTAACATATCAGATATATTGGAGTTCCTTGCTGAATTGCAATTTTGATCAGCACCTAAGCGATAGGGCCATTAATAGGGCTCATAGTGCTTTATCGTCCTATTTAGGACAAATTGCTGACCATGAATCTAGTGGGTCTCATCTGTTAATATCCCGATATGGGAAAGGAATATATATATAAAAATCTGCCCAAAGTAGAAATACAGAAGTTTGGGAGGTCAGCGTAGTTCTTACTTTGTTTAGGCAATGGGCTCCAATTCTATCACTGTTTCGGAAGTTAACATTTGAAGTAATAATGCTCATGGCTTTAGTATCAGCACAAAGTGTGCAAACGTTGCAAATGTTACGTTAGACTGTATGCATGTGGCTACAGATAACATTGTCTTATATGTTTATGACTTAACCAAACAAAGCAGACCAGGAGGAGCTGCAACCAAGGTAAATTTTAAAGCATATCCTGTCGACCAAAAATTGTGTGTGGTTTAGCATTGACTCAATATGTTGAAGTAGGCAATAGTCTCCGTGGTGGTGAGACAGCGCTATTTATTACACACAAAAACCACATAAAAATATCAGTACAAACTGATGGTTCTAGATAGTTACATTCTAGATGGTTTAAACAGGTTTTGGGACTCAGCAGGAGTAGACATTGAGATGTTAAAAATCACTCCACCAGGGAGGTAGGTACATCCACGGCAAAGGCACAGGACGGGCCACTCGATCAAAAAATTAGAGGCCGTAGGATGATGTAAAAGAAAATTTTCAAAGTTTACGAGAAACCAGTTCTCACGGTGTCAGGGTTGGACACGCAGTGTTGGGTTCTCTTTGATTGTGCTTATATTATATATTATCGATTTATATCTTTGGTTATAAATCTTCCCCTACGATAGAAGGGTTATTACTTTCTTTCTTTTATAATGAAAAGACTTATTACATAACCTGAAGCAATGTTTAACTACTGTGTTGACTGAGCCAGAGTATCGTATGGAATGAATCTACAACATAAAAAACAGAGCTACAAAATCTTCACGTAGTCACTCACATGACTCCGAAGTAAAATAGTAAGATTAAACGAGAACTTACCAAGTTTGAAGTTTGATCGTTATTTTATGAGGAGTAACGATGAGGGATTACGTGCCCTCCACTCCCGACCCTCATAATCTAAATGATCATCTGGTAGTTCTGGTCTATGTTGAGCCTTACTATCTTACTCTGGCTGTTGGTTCTGTGTTTTTCATGCCGCTGCTTTGAAGTATGCCGATCATGCGCCAGGCGGGACTTCTTCACGTAATCCCTCATCGTTACTCCTCTTAAAATAATGATCAAACTTCAAACTTGGTAAGTTCTCGTTTAATTTTACTATTATATTGTAAATGTGAATTATTTTAACCAATTTATAGTGTGTTTGCTTTTAAACTTACATAAATATTTTCCATCCATTATTTCCTCATGCACTTTCCTTCATCTCTGGATCTTTCACTTCATCCTAGAAGTACTTACTTCACATTTATTGAAATAACATATTGACACCATTGGAAATACCACCAAATATACATCTAGTCAAAACTTGCTACCAGCTTTTGAATCCCTTTCAGAGAATATGAGTCTTGTCCTCATTTGCATAATACAGCATGTGGTTTGCATTGCACCATTTGAAAATTGTGTAAATTATTTGTCATACCAATAAATTCTCATAAGCACATTTTGAAGATGTTCATTCCTAGTAGTAGACAAACATAAACTGACAGGATTTATATTATGAAATGTTAACACTTAGCTATATTATAGGGAGCCAGGAGTTTGCCACCAGAATTATTTATAATGGAAAAAGTCATAAACGCATTACATTATCAATCTTATTTCAAATTCTAGAGATTGTCAGGGCGAACTTCCTGCTGCTTTTTAAAATGTTTTTTTTAACCTTGTTGAGTGAACCTAAATTATACGTGCAGTAATTATGGTAGATCCACTTTGAAATGGCATAATAATAATAATTGGCATGTTGCTATCTATCATGATGCTGAAAATGGTTTCCTCTAAAATAACCAATCATCTCTAACACATGGACAGAAAACTGAACACAATCCAACTTTCATCTTACAGAAATAACCTAAACCTGGAAGAAACCTGCACCCACATTTGACATATCAAACAGAATATTATTTAAGTATTATTAGTGGAAACATACCACAAAGTTCACTCTATAATGTGCAGTATGGTTTTCCAACAGCTTCTAATTGATTTCACAATTCTATTTTCCCATGATTTATCTTCCAAACTTAGCAACTGTAACAGTTTGTAGAATAAGGATGGTCTGAAGCAAAACATTCAAAGATCCACTTGTTTGAAACATTCTCTGGGTGGTATAGTCATTAAATCTCATCAAGTGTTCTTTGGAACACAAATAAAACCCTTGGAATGCACAACTGGCCTAACAAGACCGAATCCACTCGCTAAGCGAGGCAACACCCACACAGATTTACCACAATCTTTGAACCTTTGAAAAATCCTGTAAATTAGACTACATTCAAATCAGGGCTTGGACCTATGGTGTGAACTAATGAGATAAGAGTCAGTGTTGCTAATGAATATAGAAGAAGGGTCTTGAACCGAAACGTCACCCATTCCTTCTCTCCAGAGATGCTGCCTATACCTCTGAGTTACTCGAGCTTTTTGTATCTATCTTTGGTTTAAACCAGCATCGGCAGTTCCTTCTCGCACATAGAAGTTGGGACTGTTTCTTACAGTTGTTCAAGGTGTTGGTGAGGCTGCATTTGGAGTATTTTGTTCAGTTTTGGCCACCCTGATATCGGAAGGATACATTAAGCTGGAAATAAAGTTGTAGTTTATCCAAGTGGAATATAGGTGTGGTTCTTCCAGATTGTGTGTGACTTTACTCTGGCAATGGAGGAGGTCATGGACAAGTCTGTATGGGAATGGGAAGGGAAATTGAAGAGGCTTACAACTGGGAGTTCTTTGTCGTTTGCAAATCAAGCAAAATCTTCTGCTTTTCTATGGTCCTGTATTCTCTTTGAACTTTGTGAAGGTAACTTCAAGCATGTGTGGACACTTGTCCTCCACACCACTCAACATTCTCAGCCATGATCACAATGGATGGCGGTGCTGGCTTGAAGGGCCAAATGGCCACCTCCTGCATATTTTCCATGTTTCTATGTAATGTATATTTCTTTGCCTTGAAGCACCTCCACAAATTCATTATCTCAGACTTCTTCAGATTAAATAACATTGGCCCTTTTTTTTTGCTCAATCGCTCCACCCGTCATCCTCATTATCAACAATGAGCAGGGCCGGCCTTAAGCCGATTGGACTGATTGCTCCCAATTGGGCCCTGCGCCTCAGGGGGTCCCCACGCTAATGTTCTGTATTTCGTACGGAAATACGAATTTGCTTTGTTAAATAAAGATTTTGAAAAAACATTCGCCACCTGGATTTTTTTTAAATACGAACATGTATAACAACCACTGCACGGCCATCAGACACAAATGATTTGTTTACTACTGTTAACAGCCAGTTGTTAACAAATAGTTATACAATGTGTCATCAACGCATCGATCCACATTCCTCAGTAAATGTAATTGTGTTTTGAAAAAGTATTAATGGCGCCGTGTTCCTTTGAATAAAATTCACGCGTCGTCATTGATACTTCTTCAAAACACAATTACATTTACTGAGGAATGTAGATTGATGCATTGATGACACATTGAGAATTTCTTAAAACTCACCATCATGATTGAGGACTCCGGACCGCGAGAATGGGCTTCTTGGTGTGCAGGTTAGTCATTCACCTACCGACCCACGTTGTGTCTCTCACTATTTTGCTCTCTCCCTCCCTCTCTCTCTCACGCTCTCTCTCTCCCGCTCCCATCTCGTCTCTCTCTAGTTCTCTCACTCCCTCTCTCTCACCCCAGTTATCTCGGCATTCCCGGAATAATTGACGTTTTGCGGTGGATCAAAAATGCTGGAGAAACTCAGCGGGTGATGCAGCATCTATGGAGCGAAGGAAATAGGCAACGTTTCAGGCCAAAACCCTTCTTCAGACTCGGCCCGAAATGTTGGATATTTCCTTTGCTCCATAGATGCTGCCTCACCCGCTGAGTTTCTACAGCATTTTTGTTTACCTTCGATTTTCCAGCATATGCAGTTCCTTCTTAGACGTTTGCGGTGACGGCTTAATCTGCGGTTCCTTTCTATTGGTGGGCGGGATAGAGAGAGAGTCCTGGCCCGTGGCAGCTTCTGGTCCATTCCCTCCGCGGGTGCCGCCTGGCCCGCTCAGTTCCTCCAGCACTGTGTTTTTTGTTTAGCTCTGAAGTTGAAGGTGGCTCTGTGGGGCAGGCATGGGTTCTGGGGAGAGGGTCGCGTTTCTGTTCGAGACCCTTCTTCACACAATCACAAGTACTCTCACCGTCGAGAGTTCAGTTCAGTCTGAAGAAGGGTCTTCTCTCCAGAGTCGCTGCACTGCCTGTCCTGCTGAGTCACTCCAGCTTTATGTCTATCTTCAATCTCAGAGAAATCAAATTTCTTATAGCGTCTACCGCCCCCCCCCCCCCCAGCAGCAGCATAACAGGTGTGTAAATACAATACTCATAGATTGTATGAGAACAAATGACAAATGAGAAACGAATAAATTCAATAGACAATAGACAATAGGTGCAGGAGTAGGCCATTTGGCCCTTCGAGCCAGCACCACCATTCAATGTGATCATGGGTGATCATCCCCAATCAGTACCACGTTCCTGCCTTCTACACATATCCCCTGACTCCACTACTTTTAAGAGCCCTATCTAGCTCTCTCTTGAAAGCATCCAGAGAACCTGCCTGCAACGCCCTCTGAGGCAGAGAATTCCACAGACTCACCACTCTCTGTGAGAAAAAGTGTTTCCTCTTCTCCGTTCTAAATGGCTTACTCCTTATTCTTAAACTGCGGCCCCTGGTTCTGGACTCCCCCAACATCAGGAACATGTTTCCTGCCTCTAGCGTGTCCAAGCCCTTAATAATCTTATATGTTTCAATGAGAGCCCCTCTCATCCTTCTAAACTCCAGAGTGTACAAGCCCAGCTGCTCCATTCTCTCAACATATGACAGTCCCGCCATCCCGGGAATTAACCTTGTAAACCTATGCTGCACTCCCTCAATAGCAAGAATGTCCTTACTCAAATTAGGGGACCAAAACTGCACACAATACTCCAGATGTGGCCTCACTAGGGCTCTATACAACTGCAGAAGGACCTCTTTGCTCCTATATTCGATTCCTCTTGTTATAAAGGCCAACATGCCATTCGCTTTCTTCACTGCCTGATGTACCTGCATGCTTACTTTCATAGACTGATGTACAAGGACCCCCAGATCCTGTTGTACTTCCCCTTTTCCCAACTGGACGCCATTTAGATTTAGATCCGCCTTCCTGTTTTTGTTACCAAACCTCACATTTATCCACATTAAAACTCATCTCACAGTTCACACTGCCACCCAGCTTTGTTTCATCTGCAAATTTGCTAATGTTACTTTGAATGCTTTCATCCAAATCATTGATGCATATTGTAAATAGCTGCGGTCCCAGCACCGAGCCTTGCGGTACCCCACTAGTCACTGCCTGCCATTCTGAAAGGGACCCGTTAATCCCTACTCTTTGTTTCCTGTCTGCCAACCACTTCTCTATCTATGTCAGCACTCTACCCCCAATACCATGTGCCCTAATTTTGCCCACTAATCTCCTATGTGGGACCTTATCAAATGCTTTCTGAAAGTCCAGGTACACTAAGCCAAGTCCTAGCTCTCCCTTGTCCATTTTCCTAGTTACATCTTCAAAAAATTCCAGAAGATTAGTCAAGCATGATTTCCCCTTCGTAAATCCATGCTGACTCGGACCGATCCTGTTATTGCTATCGAAATGTTCGGCTGCCTCATCTTTTATAATTGACTCCAGCATCTTCCCCACCACCGATGTCAGGCTAACTGGTCTATAATTCCCAGTCTTCTCTCTCCTGCCTTTCTTAAAAAGTGGGATAACATTAGCTACCCTCCAATCCACAGGAACTGATCCTGAGTCTATAGAACATTGGAAAATTATCACCAATGCATCCACGATTTCTAGAGCCACTTCCTTAAGTACCCTGGGATGCAGACCATCAGACCCTGGGGGATTTATCAGCCTTCAGTCCCATCAGTCTATCCCACACCATTTCCTGCCTAATGTGGATTTCCTTCAGTTCCTCTGTCACCCCAGATCCTCTGGCCACTACTATATCAGGAAGATTGTTTGTGTCCTGCTTAGTGAAGACAAATCCAAAATACCTGTTCAACTCATCTGCCATTTCCTTGTTCCCCATAATAAATTCACCTTTTTCGGTCTTCAAGAGTCCAACTTTGGTCTTAACTACATTTTTCCTCTTCACATACATAAAGAAGCTTTTACTATCCTGCTTTATATTCTTGGCTAGCTTACCTTCGTACCTCATCTTTTCTCCCCGTATTGTCTTTTTGGTTATCTTCTGTTGTTCTTTAAACATTACCCAATCCTCTTGCTTCCCACTCATCTTTGCTACGTTGTACTTCTTTGCTTTAATTTTTATTCTGTCCCTGACGTCCCTTGTCAGCCATGGTCGTCCCTTTCTTCCCTTGGAATCTTTCTTCCTCCTAGGAATGAACTGATCCTGAACCTTCTGTATTATTCCTAGAAACACCTGCCATTTTTGTTCCACTGTCATCCCTACTAGTGTATCTTTTCAGTCAACTTTGGCCAGCTCCTCCCTCATCTCCCCATAGTCCCCTTTATTCAACTGCAACACTGACACCTCCGATCTACCCTTCTCCCTCTCCAATTGTAAATTAAACCTGACCATGTTATGGTCACTGCCTCCTAATGGCTCATTAACCTCGAGGTCCTTTATCAAATCCGATTCATTACATAACACTAAATCCAGAATTGCCTTCTCCCTGGTAGGCTCCAATACAAGCTGTTCAAAGAATCCATCACAAAGGCACTCTACAAAGTCCCTTTCTTGGGGTCCAGTACCAACCTGATTTACCCAGTCTACCTGCATGTTGAAATCTCCCATAACAACCACAGCATTACTTTTACTACATGCCAATTTTAACTCCTGATTCAACGTGCACCCTATGTCCAGACCACTGTTTGGGGGCCTGTAGATTAGTCCCATTAGGGTCTTTTTACCCTTACAATTCCTTAGTTCTATCCATACTGACTCCACATCTCCTGTTTCGATGTCAGCCCTTGCAAGGGACTGAATTTCATTCCTCACCAACCGGGCAACCCCACCCCCTCTGCCCACCTGTTTGTCTTTTCGATAGGAGGTATACCCTTGAATATTTAGTTCCCAGCCCTGGCCCTCTTGCAGCCATGTCTCAGTAATTACCACAACATCATACTTGCCAGTTTCTAACTGAGCTTCAAGCTTGTCCACTTTATTCCTTATACTTTGCACATTCATATACAGTACTTTGATTCAATAACAACCCTAATACTAGTGCAAAAAAGCCCTGGGTGCCCCATCAAATCTTATCAATCGCTTGCTAATCGCATGACTGTGTCCAACTGCTGTCTGGTTCGTTGATCGTATTGTTAATATGAACTGTTTTAGGAGAGAAAAATGCTCACGGCAGACCAAACGTGTTAAACAGAAATTGGTCAAATACTGAGCTTTACACAGTGAGAAATCAAATTACTGAATTTTATTTTAAATGAATGTACCAGCATGTTAGTTTGGAGATACAGCCAGGTAGTCCACTGAGTTCACCCTGACCAGCGATTTTTGTTTTCCTATTCGTCAATTTTATTGTGCCTGTTTATTTGGCGGCCAATCAATCGCTGTCTCTAAGGGGGTTGCGTTCAATCACCAACCAGCTTGCCTTAAAATTCCCGTCCAGTCAACAAATAGGTCTCCTCCCGTCCAATCAGCCGCTGTCTCCAAGGGCATTGTGTCCAATCACATAATGCAGTTCAATGGTAATTAGCTGCTACGGTAAAGGTTGGAAGCCAGTGGAGGTACTGACAGTCAAATGGGATCAGGAGAGATTCAGACAGTGATCCATAGCACCCCTAGTGTATAATTTCATAATATATACTAAATAACTGGGCTGACAGACCTTGGCTGGGAACCTGGGTCTCACCAAAATTGTTCCCAATTGGGCCCCACATCTCCTAAGACCGGCCCTGAGAATTAGGTCAAACATTAAACCATCAGCAAACTTTTTTTTAATAAAACCTCCTATATTAAGGTCTAATTCATTAATCTAAGCAATACAATTTAGGAATTTTAAGTCACAAACAGCTCCCATACACCATTACTCCAGACATTCTGTGGGTTTTTGCTTTTTTTGAACAACCTACCATGTGGTTTATTGTCTAAAGTCTTGAGAAAATTAATGTTTAATACATTGAACAAACTGCCTCACTAACATCCTTGTTACCATCTCAACAAACTGAAGTGGAAGTAATTGATTCTGAGTGAGAATACTTATTAATGCTCAATATGAAGAAAGTATTAATATATTGATGTCCCATAATGTTTCAACATGTCAAAGAGCTGACCATTTCAACAATGTTACCATTGCAACAACAAGGAGCTACTAATTTACACCAAAGTTGAGTCTGAAGAAGGGTCCCGAACTAAAACATCACCCATCCATTTTCTCCAGAGATGCTGCCCGACCTGCTGAGTTACTCCAGCATTTTGTGTCAATGTTCCCATTGTGATATTTTGAAGTTGCACAGTCATTGTTTAAAAAAAATTAAAGATCGATATTACATTGCCGAGTTTGCTATGACTTATTGTGACCAGTAGTGCATCTGATGAGTGCCTTTTCAAAATTATTTGGAACTTGAAACATTTGGAGCATGAATCCAGGATTTTGCATGGACGGCTGCATGTCTTGGGATATGAAAGGTTAAGATTTTGATGCTTTTATAACTTTGTTATTGTCCATCATGGCAAGCCAGTATTAGTCGGCATGCAGAGTGCCAAGATCGGTGGGCCAGAGGATTGTAGATTCCAACAATCTAGGCCGAATGGCTCCAGTTGTTATTGCGCTAGCTTTGGGAAGTCCTTCCCTTGACATGCCCATGAGAGTTCTGAAAGCTTTTAAAGTTGGAAGAGAAATTCTATGACGTTCAAGGTCAAATGTTATGTTTGAATTAATCTCTGTGGTAATGACATAATGGGAGCTTTCTAAGGATCACTGTCAAATTACCGAGGTTAAAGTCCAGCAAGTTAACATAGAAAATGCCATGCTTGATTCAATAGTGACATATCCAAAAGATAACTAGATTGGCTTATTGTCGAAGTTTCAAGGACATTCAGTGACAAAATTTTGAACTTAGTGTAAATATTTAAAACATTCTAAAAATAACTAAAAGCATCTGAAAAAAGAAATAAAAATACTAAGTCAAAATAACTTACCCTTGGCCTCCGAATCCTCAGCCCCACTGAACACATTGAAAATAAATCCCAAGACTGATCTAATTGCCAGAGGATCTAAGCGGTGACATCACAGCCTCTAGGTTGGGAAATCTCCGCAAGTTTAGACTGCTCTGTTGGCTTGGGAAGTCAGACCTGTCACAGAATGTATTTACTCTCTGTATTTACGGTGGAGAAGGTCATGGAAACAGAAAAACTAATGGAGGAGTATGGAGATGACGTGAAATATATCCACATTACCAAAGGGGAGATTCGAGTAGTCATCATGTGCACAAAGATGGATAAACAGACCAAGGGTCCATGTACATCATTCCATGGTGGTGGTGGTGACAGAGGTAGACAGGATGGTGAAGAAGATGTTTAGTACGCTTGCCTTCATCGGTTATGGTATTGAGTACTAGAGTTGGACGTCATGTTACAGATTTTGGTAAGGCCAATTTTTGAGTACTTTATTCAGTTCTGGTAATAGTGTTAGAGGAAGGACGCCACTAAACTGGAAAAGTTGCAAAAAATGTTTACAGTGTGGCACCAGATCTGGAGGGTTTGGATTACAGGAGAAGCTAGATACATTTGGTGTTTATTTCCAAGAATATAGAGGGCTGAGGGGAGACCATATCTAGGTATATAAAATCATGAAGGGCATAAATAAGATGAACAGCCACAGTCTTTTCAGTGGGGGGGGGGGGGGGGGGGGGGGGGGGGGGGGGGGGGAGGGGGGGGGGGGGGGGGAGCAAGAGACAAGAGTGTTTTATTGTCATATGTCCCAGATAAGACAATTAAATTCTTGCTTGCTTGGCTGTAGGGAAGAAGCTGTTCCTGAACCTGGATGTTACAGTTTTCAGGCTCCTGTATCTGCTTCCCGATGGCAATGGTGAAATGAGTGTGTGGCCAAGATAGTGTGGGTCTTTGATGATGTTGGCTGCCTTTGATGATGTTGGCAGCTGGGGGGAGGGAGGTGGGGAGGAGTGTAAATAACCCGGGGGGGGGGGGGGGGGGGGGGGAGGGGGCGGGATGTGAGGATAACCCGGGTGGAATGGGGCAGGGGGTGTGAATAACCCAGGGGGGGGGGGGGGTGAGTGGTGGCTGCCTTTTTAAGGCAGCGGATGGAGGGGGGGGGGGGGGAAGGGGCAGAGGGTGTGAATAACCCGGGGCAGGTGTTGGCTGCCTTTTTGAGCAGGGATTGTCGCTTCTTCTCCGCGCTGACTGTAGATCTGGGGCCCGAGTCGGAGTAAGCGGAACGTTAATTTAAATGCGGCCCTCCCCCTAATGTCACTCGAAGCTCGTGGAATATTCTGTGTGTGAAACGGACGCGGACCCCAGCCATCTTGGCCGCCCACCTCTTTGTGACATCATCAGTCAAAGCTTAAAGGCAGTTTTGTCTTTAATCACTAATTAGTTGTGAAATATAGTATCAAATCTTAAGTCAAGCTGATCACAGCTTAGAGGGGAAAAATGTGTCAGAATTTTTATAAAAGATTTATCGTTACCATGTCGCGTTTTGGCGAAAATATAAAGACACACACAGATATACACACACACATACAAAATTATTAAAGTTACAGAGATACTCTATAACCCAGGAAACATTTTGGTAAAGAACAAGAACTGATGAAATAGAATTGCATGACAAACAAAATACAAGAGGCTTGGTGAATTTTGGAAAAGCGGGGTAATTAACCATCTATATATCCTGAATTAAATCAGGGCTAATATTTAGAGAGGCGGCTGAGATATTGGATATCAGTCAGTGCTTGAGAAGTTATCATCTTTTGGCTCAAGCATTTAAGAAAAAGCTTAATAATGTCTTTTGAATACATTCCACACAAAGCAAAGATGCACAGATCCAGAGTGAAAACTTCTTCATGAATAATCTGAGGTTTATACTATTAATATATTATTTTGTAATTTTTTCAATAATTGTATGGACAAAACAAATATGGATTCTAGTAAGAGATGTCAATGATATGTTGTTTGCCTCAATAGCACTGCCATGCCCATCAACATGCAATTTTACTTCGGAGTCACGTGAGTGATTCCGTGAAGAAGACCCGTCAGGCCAGAGCTCCTGCCAGCGGTAAGTTAAACTTAGAAGGTAAGTTTGTTTTTGCTTTCCAGGTTTTTTCAGGCAGGAGCCTCTTTTCACAGAGGTTTTCCTGCCACTTTCGCAGCCTGACGAGTGTGCCGGTTATGGACTGAAGGGATAACCGGCAAATAGATCGGGCTGCGAGATAAAGAGCCGCTGACAGTGTAGTCAGCGGCTCCCAGTCTGCGGGGATGCTGTGAAACGGCAAGAAATTCAAGCCAGGGTCGCTGACAGTGCAGTCAGTGGCTCCCAGTCTGTGGGGATGCCGTTGGAACGGCAAGGAAATAAAGCTAGAGTCACTGACAGTGGGGTCAGTGGCTCGCAGACGTTGGTCCCCAGGCAAGGAATCAAATGGGACTCATTCAGCCCTATTTGGACTCAGATGAGTCAGGCTACAAAGGGTTTCTCTTAATAATAAACTTTATGTGTGTTATAGTGTTTTTCTTAAAGTTACAAGCTAAAGGCAAAGTTAAAGTCATAAAAAGTTATTGTTATATGACTCTGACAATGTAATCCTGTTGTTTAGCACAAGTTGCTGTGAATTGTTTTAACCCTTCACAGGTAAAGCTGTACACTAAAAATGTTGATTTAGTGAGCTTACACTGAAATAATGCGGGCTTACGGGACAGGCCGCGCTAGCATACAGTGCTAGAGAGGTCTCCCTTTTGGAGGCAGAGACCAAGACGGGTCAGTATCCTGCTGACACTGAGTCTCAAGGTATGGCCATGGGGCATACCCCAAGGGATGAAGGGCACGTGTCAGAGGTACCATTTTCCTGACAACAAAGTTGCCATCCCAGTAGAATATTCTATTTGGGTTAGGACCAATGGGTTCTTATCAATATTGGTATCCTGCGGCCTGCGGCAGCACCTGTTTAGGGCTGCCTACGAATCGCCCTCTCTGAGGAGGGAAGAGCAAAAGGTCAAGATATAACTGACTCCAGGCATTGAAGAAGTCAATAAAACATACTAAAGCACATATGTGCTGGCAGTGAACAGAGGCAACAGGGGGATGTGAGGGCCAGCCGCTGAATCTGTTATTCAGGTAGGCCTTTTCAACAGGGGAATCGTTTCAGAATGCACCCCAGGCGCTCATCGGGGTTCACTGGAGCTGGGGGCAGCATGATAGCTCAGAAATTCCATGCACCTTACCAATCCTACTCAACAAAATGGGTCTAGCACTTCCAAAATATGGGTAGTGCACCGTTCACAAATTGTAATATTTTCATTTGTTTTGTACAACACACAAAGGGTAAAAATATCTGGTTGAGGCACAGTCGTAGCATTCCAAGCAAGTTTGGATTATGGCCAGGGTTATTTTTTTAAAGTTAAGATTCTGAAATTGGGCAAAAATTTTCATGCAAACCACCCATGGAATAAGGCAGGAGTGGCATGTTAATATGACGAATGGAGAGTGTCGGGCATATGAACTTTCCAAATATGAAGACTTATTTTTCCTGACTAACAACAGATTCGTAAGGGTCAAAGATCCATGCTATGCAAATCCGATTGCAGAGGTTATCAAAGACAATATAACTGTACTAATAACAGTAAAGCTTTGCAGAATGGGATAAACTGTCCGTTGGTCATTGGGATTTACCTTTAATTATTATTAGCCTTGACTCCACCCTGTGGCAAGAGATTGGAGTTAATAGCAATCTGTATTAAAACTGAGTTTTATTTTCATCAATTGGCAATATAGCAGCTGTGTTCAGCAGAGCAAATCAAGGAACTGATATCGTATAAGTAGCAACCTCTCAAAGGACAATTAGACCATTGTTAAAAACCTTATGCTATTGTCAGCTGAAGCTACCTCAGTCACAATGATGAAAAAACAATATTCAGTATTGCTGAACATGGCAATAACTCATTTGAACTTGAACTTGAAACTCGCTACAGTAGTGTGGTCGGTCAAATTCAGTTATTACAAACTGATGCTAAGGACTCTAAGATGAGAAGTTCCGAATACCATCTCTACTTGGAGGTATTGGAGATTGCATGAGTTACCAATTCTTCAATTGTTAGTATCAACTAAATAAATACACTAGATGCACCCCATGGGTAAGGGGCTATTCAGCAAATATACATATTCTACATGCTCAAATGCAAGTTGCTGCTCTACGATGGTGACATATGTTAGTCACATGGTAATCAAGTAAAAATATCCTGTAATAATTACCTAAATCTCCTTTGCCACTGGTGTATCATCCAGTTCAGTTCGATGACAACACAGAATAGGTATTAGATCTCAAAGTATTATGAAAGTATGGTTCAATACTACATCGAATATCGACATGTTGGTGCATGTTTATTCACTGATTGCAAAAATATGTGGCACAACATTGCGGAAAAATACATTCTTGCTACAAAAGGAGGAATGTTCTTTTATGTTTTCCTACATTTTTTGCCTCATTAGCTGGGTCTTAAAACAGTCAGCACAACCTCGCTTGGGTTCGTATTGTCGGACTGGCTAAGCAGCCATGTTGCCTGCTTCATCAGGCATAATGGCTCAACCAACGGTATACGGTTATTCCAAAAAAAAACTTGCTGGCTCAAACTGTGGTTGAGGAGACTGGCCTTTGCACAACAAAACAATTATTGACTTACACATTTTGAATGGATTGACTTGTGCCTCAGGTTGTCACATCAAGCCATGAATGTGCTCACTGCAGAGTGCAGGGATAGCACCCAAAAAAGCAGTGCATTCCTATTGAGGAGGATCAGAAGTGATTTTGTTTAAATGTTAATAATTGTTATTATTATGTTAATAATAAATGTTAATACTTTTAATACGGTTAAAATACTTTTAATACAGATTACTGACATTTTCCAATTCATTCCTAAATGGTATTTGACAATAATTCAGTTATAGAGACACTACAGCTGCAACAAAATGGAACTACTCTGTCGGGTTCAACTCGGATATCGAGTTGTTAAAAAGATCTTGTCACAAGTTCTCCCATTACAAGATTATGCAGTTGGTTATTGAAAATGTGTGAACATTACTTCACCAAGGGGTTCCAGCTACATCCTTAGACATAACACTTATATCAGCACAACGACGGCAAACATTGCAAAAGCTGTGGCTAGATAAGATGGAATTGGATGTAGGTGCCATTACATTTTATATTCTGGTCTACACAAGCAGACCAGACCAGGGGTGGCATGATTTAAGATCATTTTCGGATACCCCACGGTCTCACGTCTATGTTATCAAGGCCACCAGAATCCTAAGAAGTGTGGAATCAGCATTGTTTATTAATCAACAAACAACTACACAAAGGAAGGTCGGTTCAGACTATTTCAAGGTGGCTGCAGCAGGTTCTGGGTTATGCAGGCATTAACACTGATGATTGTATATCTCATTCCACCAGGTCAGCATCAACGTCAGCAGCCAGGGCAATGGGTATGCCCAGCGACCATATCCTCGCGACCACAGGATGGTCAACTAAATTGGGTTATTTTAAATTTCCATATGCCAGTTACTGACCCAGAGCTTTGCCCATTCTGTTTGCGTCCACTTTAGCCTCCCCTGAGTTACAGGGGTTGCTATTGGTTTATTTATTAATGTAAACCATTAATACATGTGAATCAATATCATGCTAATGCATTTTCATCATTCACTCATCCTTAGTCAATCGATGCAGTGAGACGCCGAGATTTCGATCTGCGGCATGAAATCACAAAGCTTTGAAGTCTTCACGGAATCACTCACGTGACTCCGAAGTAAAATAGTAAGATTAAATGAGAACTTACCAGTTTGAAGTTTGATCTTGATTTTGTGAGGAGTTACGTTGGTGATTACGTGCCCGCCACGCCCAACCCTCTCTCATAATAGATCATCTGGTAGTTCTCGAGTCACAAATCTTACCATGTCACTTCGGTGTTTGTTATTTGTGATTTCATACCGCTGCTGTGAAGATTGACGCGCATGCGGCCTGACGGGTCTTTTTCACGTAATCACCAACTTAACACCTCATAAAATCAAGATCAAACTTCAAACTGGTAAGTTCTCATTTAATGTTACTATTATTTCAAATGCAAACGAAGGGGTGATTTTACGTCTAATTGGGGGTGATTTTGTATCTAGGTGTTCAAAAGGCAGACTTCAAAGTAAAAAAAAATGAACTCGGAAATACACAAGGAATATTTAATTACTGGAAGGATGAAGATATTAACCTAACAGAAAATATTGTTGTACCAAAACAAAACAACGATTGTGGAGCTGTGGGCTCCAGGAATGAAGAGGTTAGGTCTGTCAGGGAAGAGTGTACAAGCCACGTGGCATTGAATTCATGAGGATGGGTGCATCAGGGCAAAGAAACTATGCAATACCGCTCCCTAATTAATATTGGACTCAGATGACATATAGGTCAAACACATTAGTGGTTGAGGAGCTATTCCTAGGCAAAACAAGGTAAGGATGGAGTTTTCCAGCTTGAGGGCCAATGGTGACCAGATGAGCCTTTGAAGCAATCTGGTAGTCAAACTGTTCACCTCACACTTTGTGAATTAGCAAGACTTTGTCTCAAATACTTGGCGGAAGATATTTGGAAGATAGACACAAAATGCTGGAGTAACTCAGCGGGACAGGCAGCATCTCTGGAGAGAAGGAATGGGTGACGTTTTGTGTCGAGATCCTTCTTCAGTTTGACCCGAAACATCATCTATTTCTTCTCACCGGTTACTTCAGCATTTTGTGTCATCTTCGGTATAAACCATCATCTGCAGTTTCTTCCTACACAGATGATTTATCCATAAAGGTGAGTTTGGTTGTGAACACAGGAACGGAATCACAATCAGGTCCAACAAAGGCTGCAAACTGAATCAATCTTCCACATGGAAATGTATGAGTGCATTCGCCAAAATGAAGAAATTGATAGCGGGAGCATAAGTACAGTTGCTGGAAATCTGAAACAAAAGCAGAAAATGCCCTGAGCACACAAAATAAATTTATCCATTTCAATAACAGGTTGAAATGCTGATTCTGTTTGTTCTTTTTACAGATTGATGCCTCATCTGTGGAAAAGGTTAATTTAGAAATACAGATAGAGTTGAATAACTTGGAACCAATGTGAATGCGTGATCATACTTCAGCTCGGCAAGTCTCTGCCGACCACTCATCACATGCTCACCTTACTTCCATGTTATCTCACTTTCTCATGAATTGACGGCAAATTAAAGCAGATTCAGTGGTGGGTAACTAATGAAAATATCACTGTTGCAATTGTTTTCCTATTTTATGGTACATTAAGATCTTTATTTGTTTTTTGTGGTTATCAAAGCTGTGGAAGATCAGCACTTCTTCCAGTGTAGGAATGGCTATTAAGCAAATCCTACCTTCAACACACACTGTATCCAAGATGCAGAAGAATACTACATGGACCCTATGTAACTGAGTCCACTTCTCGCTTATTCCTGTGATGTTTCCAAATTTGGCTTTTAAATCGGCACAAGGATGAGCAGGGAATGCAGGGATATGAATCACATGCAGGTAAAAGACATTAGTTTAACTTGGCATCATGTCCTGTGCATTGTGGGCTAAAGGACCTGTTCATATCCTGTACTGTTCTATGTTCTAACAGAAGCCAATTCATCTACAAACCTGCATATCTTTGGGATGTAGGAGGAAGCCGGAGCACCTGGAGGAAACCGATGCGGCCACAGGGAGAACGTGTGAACTTCATAGAGACAGCACCTGAGGTCAGGATCGAACCTGGGTGTCTGCCACTGTGAAGTAGCAGCTCCTCTAACTGCGCCACTGTGCTGCCCTGCTTAGAAAGGGCTGTGGAATTGTACAGGATTAATAGAGTGGCCGGTGATCTGACATATGTAGTATAATGTAGAAAATATGATATTTTCAGCCTTGGCACTGTGAGGCAGCAGCTCTACCAACTGCAACACTGTGCCGCCTGAGTATTTCCAACATTTCTTGTTTTTGTGAAGAGATTAATCACAGTTAGAATTCAGCATGTTAAAATGATCTCAGCCACATGACCAACGTGGATCAGTTTTCATTATGGTCACATTCGTACTAACATTTTGTTACATTGCTTTCTTTTAGATATTCTGTTTCTCCCACTTGACATGAAGTTTTAATTCTTAGCTCAACATTCCTCACAAACGATGGAAGACATGTACTGATGGACTGTGGCCAGGAAAGTATGAACCTTCAAATGCATTGAGAATCTAAAATGCTCTGTTACCACAAATAACAAATATATTTTAATGTGTTCAAAAGATTCAGCAGATTATTTTGCGTCGACCTTTGCGATTCTAAGTGCACAAAATTCGTAGAAATCAGTCTTTAGCAAATTGACTGGAAGCCAAATGTTTTAAGATCCTTTCCAATTTTATTGATATGAATATTAGGCCTGTTTGATATAAACATGCCTCACTATATTTCAGTTAAATAATCTCCCATCTCCGTTTCCATTTCTCTACGTTTAACCATTCTCTTCTTGTTTCTTCATCTGTTTTCCTTCATTTACAAATTGACACACATGGAAGTGCTCTTGTTTTTACACCTGCCACTGTTGATAGATGAGATGTGAAAGTAGGAACCCCAGCCGTGCATTCAGCGCTGCCAAGGGAGGACCTGCCATCCTCTTCGCTAAGGAAGCTCCCACTGCCCTTTTCACAGACCACCTCCCCAAGATGGATGTTTACCTCACCAGGTATTCTTAAAGAATATTTCTTTCTTTCTTGCATACTCCCAAAAGTAACATCGGCAGATATTACTGTGATTATATTTATCTTAGAAAATCTATACATTGTATGAAGCACAAAATGCCTAAGTGGACATATCATTGTATTAATGAACTTAATTACAGGAAATTGTCTCCAAATCAATATCAGTTAAAAACAATTTCACATGGAGCATTTATTTCACTAAATCTATCCAGCAATATAATTCACTGTAGAGTGGAAACCATTTGTGTTTATTTTTTTCACTCGTGTTTTGAACCTGTGAAGATGGACTCAGAGATTACTTTGACAGCAGTATGACTAGTTGACCTGCAGATGCTTCTATTCGTGTTAACACAAAGGAAGAATAAAAGGCAGAGAAACAGGCAGTCAGATCTAACACATGATAGTAGACCAAGTAATTTAGTTTATGCTTAACAAATCCCACTGCAAAACTCAGTGTCTGCCCTGCCCACTGGAAAGAAAGAAACATAGAAATAGGTGCAGGATTAGGCCATAGAATTCAGTTCCACCCGTCACCTCAAGGTGGTTGGAACTGCTGAATCAGCTCAACAGATGGAAACATGTGGAATTCTACACATATATATGTATATGTATATATGTATATGTATACATGTGTATATACATATATATGTGTGTGTGTGTATGTATATGTATATATGTATATACACACACACACATATATATATATATATATATATATATATATATATATATGTATATATATATATATATATATATACATATATGTATGTATGTATATATCTATACACATTTAACTTTTTTTTCTCTCTCGTTTATTATATTGTTTACAGTGTACTATGTTTACATGTTTTGTTGTGCTGTAGCAAGTAAGAATTTCATTGTTCTATCCGGGACGTTTGACAATAAAACACACTTGACTTGTTATTGGGAGTAGTGGCGCCATCGAGTGTGGCTGCCGACCCTGCAGCTGCCTGTCCTTTCATTCTTTTTGTTATTTTTAGTCTGTTTTAAAGTTTATTTTGGAGGTCTTTTCGTCTTTTTTTATGTGGGGGGGGGAGGGGAAAACTGCTTTTCTTAGACTCTTCCTGGTCGAGGATGCAATTATTCTGCGAGCCACATCTTCGCCCCCCTCCTCGGGGCCTACCACCTAGATTGGCGCGGCCTTTCCTGCCGGAGACTGGCCAGAGCCTCAGCTTCAGCAGCAGCGCAGCACTGGATTCCACTGCGGAGCGAGCGATGCATTGCCGGGGTCGCCGTGTTGGAGGTCCGGAGTGCTGGTACTGCCGTCTTTGAACACCGTGGAGCTGTGACCTGCGGAGCTTCCAGCCGCGGGCGGCGCTCACTTTAACATCACGGAGCCTTGAGATCTCTCGCCAAGGTCGCCAGTGTTGGAACTCCGCCCAGCTCGGCCTGTGGACTTCGCAAGCCGCAGTCTCCGGTAGGAAGGGGACGAATCGGGGGCTCCGGTGCACTGAGCGTGTTCTTCTGTTGAGGGCCTGAAACATAGGGCCCGTAGTGGCGAGTCCGGAGGCCTCAATAGGCCCCGACCACGGGTGAACAGAGGAAGTGAACTGAACTTTGGTGCCTTCCCTCACAATGGGAAACATTGATTCCGCTGTGGGGGGATGTTTTTTATGTTTTATGTTGAATTCTAAAATGTTGTGCTTATCTTATTTGTGTGCTGCATGTGTGCGCCAAATTTCACTGCACCAATTGGTGTATGTGACAATAAATGTCCTTTGTCTGTTCTTTATCTTCCCTGCTAACAATGATCCATACAACATTTTCCTTCATCCCTGTCCCCTTTGATCTCTCGTTTTCACATCTTACCCTTCCATATCTCTATATCTCCCTCTCCTCTGACACTCTAAAGAAGGGTCACTCCAGAGATGCTGCCTGTCCCGTTGAGTTACTCCAGCATTTTGTGTCTATAAAGAGAAAGAATAATCAGAGGTGTGTCTTAATGTACGATAGGTAAGATATTAAGTAGACTAATTTGCGAGGGAACTTAGAATGCTGGATCTATCTGGCTAAGATGGGAGCCATCATGTGGAGATTAAGAGGGAGAAAGACAGATTCTCACAAAACAGAAAGATTGCAAGATCACTCAAACTCTCACTGAATTCTGTGAGTGAAGGAATTGCCAGAAAGAGCAAAAAACCAGGTCAGAAACAAACCCAGAAGATCACTCATAACAACATTTATTTCAAAAATCACATAACAACATTTGCAGTTGCAACAAAGTGTCATTAATCTCCTCCAATTTTACTTCGGAGTCACGTGAGTGACTACGTGAAGACCCCGTCCAGCACGCATGCGCGACATTAGCGTTCATGCAGTGCACCCGCGACGAACGGGAGTTCAAGGCGCTCCCGCTACAATTTGAAAAGTCGGGCCGACAGGTAAGATTTACCATGGCCGTGTGTCTTTTTCTCTGTGGTCTGCTTGTTTTCAGAAAGAATGAGCAAGACCAGAGGAAAGAAGTCTGCAGCTCGCCCCCGTTCGTCCTCCGTTGAGGAACGTTCTTTGGAGGGGGGGGGGGCAAGAGGCGGCGGGTATAATTACCGAGCCGAGCCCAGCACCGCTCGTGCTGCCTGAGCAGCGGTCTGGAGGTACCTGCAGCCAGAAGGACGGTAGTGTCCGACGATTCGGATGAAGATGCCTCACCGCTCGAGAGCGACACAGGCAGCCGCCTAAGCCGCATGGAACGGCTTATGGAGCAATTGCTCCAGCGTGATCTGCTGAGAGAGCAGCAGCAGACTCGCAAAGGGAGTTCAGGCACTCCCGCAGTGCCCTTTACGGCACTGGCCATTGCTTCACCTTCTTTTGAAGGCAGCATTGGCGACCAGGTCTGGGCTGGTCAAGAAGAGGGGTCACTGGCTGAAGATATCGGGAGTACGCAGGGTGTACAGGATCAGGATGAGCCTGCTGGGTGTGGTCAACCGCTACGTGGCCATTCCACAAGCGGGTCGGCCATTAGAGCCGAAAACTTGCAGCCAGCATTAACCACCTGTCCTCAAAACCCCTACAAGAAACAGGTGGTCAATGAGGCTCTTGAACTATATACAGCCCCAGTAAATTGTACATCATTGAATGTACCCGCTGTAAAACAGCCAAATTTGGGGACATTTGGGCAGAACATCAGGAACCTGGAGTTGAAGCTCCAGAAAATCCTTAAACTCCTGACTGCAGGAATAACATCTTATGCTCGGTCCATTGATGGTGCGGACATCTCCACAAATCAGCAAGACACATTAGCTCTGCTGTGCACCACTCAATATGAAATAAACAATTTACGGAAGGAAATTATCAAGCCTGCCCTCAACCCTAAATTTGCGGGACTTTGCAAAACACCGGGTTCAGAACCTCCTATTCTGCTCTTTGGGAAAGACCTTCCAAAAAAGGTGAAAGACCTAGAGGAAGAATCCAAGACCTTTGGTCTCGTGAGGGCAGGTTTGGGACCGAGCAGACCTAACAAAACCCAGGCGGCAGTACCCCATGGCGTCCACCAGTCGTCGACCACACTATGGGACTGGTGAAAGCTCGGGGTCCGCAACCATTCCCCGTAAGCCTTTTTTAGGCCAGGGCCCAGAGCGGACCCCATGGAAAATGCGCCACCCCCAACAACATCAAGATCAACATCAACCCTCTACAGCCCAGCAGACGCCTCATCGCCCAGCGAAGAGGCAGAAGAAGCACCAATAACCATGGAGGTAGGTGGGTCTGGTTCCTCTCAGCATATGAGCAGTAGGGGCTCTATACTAACAGGGGGGAGATTGCACTTGTTTTTGGATGCATGGGAATCCATCACTAATGACAAGTATATACTCAGCAGCGTTCATGGCTACAAAATTGACTTTGTTCATGAAAACATTCCGCCAGTTCAGCATATACCCAAAAGGGTATTCACCCTCTCAGTCAAAGAGAAACAAGAGGGTCAAGCTGAACTGATGAGGTTACAAGCAAAAGGTGTCATTGAAAGAACAAAACATGAACCTTTGGAATTTGTGTCTAATATTTTCACTAAAATCAAAAAAGATGGTGGACGTCGCA
Source organism: Okamejei kenojei (assembly GCA_035221665.1). NCBI lineage: Eukaryota > Metazoa > Chordata > Chondrichthyes > Rajiformes > Rajidae > Okamejei > Okamejei kenojei. The sequence continues at coordinate 12,199,353 of CM069153.1, forward strand.
TCATCATTGACTTAACTACTTTAAACAAGTCTGTCAGGTATATACATTTCAAGATGGATACTTTTGAAACAGCCAGACTATTGGTTTCTAGATGGTACTTTCTAGCAAGCATTGATTTAAAAGATGCCTACTACTCAGTACCCATACACAAGGAGCATCGTAAAATACTTAAAATTTATCTGGATGAAACAGCTATGGCAATTTAAAGCCTTACCAAATGGGCTAACCTCCGCTCCAAGGCTGTTCACTAAAATCTTAAAACCTGCCTTGGCATTATTGAGGAAACAAAAGCATATAGTCATGGCGTATTTAGACGACATTTAATAGTAGGGAAAACCTTGGAGACAGCCATTTTGGCAGTAGCCACCACCAAACGTTTGTTTGAAACTTTGGGATTTGTCATACATCCAGATAAATCCAATTTTACACCGTCCACTGCCATGGACTATCTTGGATTTACGATTGATACTGTTCGCATGATTGTAACTCTGCCGAAGAGGAAAGCATCAGAATTGGCACTATCATGCAACAAACTCATGAATAAACATCAGCCAACCATACGGGAGGTAGCTAGAGTTATTGGCAAAATGGTAGCAGCTTTTCCAGCTGTACAATTTGGGCCTTTGCACTATCAAAATTTGCAAAGAGTAAAAGTGCATGCACTAAAGCAAAACTCAGGTCACTTTGACCGAGCTATGAGTTTAACTGCTGAATCCATTCCAGAGTTACAATGGTGGGCAAGGAACGTAAGGCTCAGCTCCAGTCCCATAATAATCACCAACCCAGTATTAACCATTCAAACGGATGCCAGTGCTTTGGGCTGGGGAGCAACTAACATGCAATCCAGCACAGGGGGCAGATGGACTAAATTTGAATCATCTTGCCTACAGACACGGGGTATCAACTACTTAGAAATGTTGGGTGCGTTTTATGGGTTAAAAGCATATTCATCTAATACGCATCATGCACATGTCCGGTTGCAATTAGATAATACCACGGTGGTGGCTTATATCAACCACATGGGTGGGTGTAAAGTCGATATCGTGTGACAATTTGGCCAACCTAATCTGGCAATGGTGTGTTGAAAGACATATTTGGTTATCAGCAACTTACCTACCAGGTAAGTAAAATACAGTGGCAGACACCAGGTCACGCAGATTCAATGATAACATCGAATGGATGTTAAATCCCAAAATATTTGCTGAAATTTACAAAGCAATATGGCACACCAGATATCGATCTATTTGCATCCAGGCTGAATCACCAGGTACCAACGTATGTCGCTTGGGAACCAGACCCTGAGGCAGCAGCAGTTGATGCATTCTCGCTGCATTGGGGGAAAATGTTCTTTTATGATTTTCCTCCCTTCTGCTCATCAGTCGGGTATTGCGCAAGATTCAATTGGATTCCGCTTCAGGAATCTTGATAATACCCGACTGGCCTACACAGCCATGGTTCCCAGTGGCCTTCGACATGGCTGTTGAAACACCGTTGGAATTCCCCAGCAGTCGAGAGTTATTATAATCCACCCAGTGTCAGGCATTAGTCACCCGTGCCATGACAGAGTCAATCTCCTGGCTTGCAGATTCTAAAAATACCTCTACTGGGCCTGGGACTGTCTGAGGACGCCATCAACATGATGACCGCATCCCACCGGGAGTCCACCAGGAGACAATACCATACCAACATAAGAAAATGGGAACGGTATTGCTCCAAAACAGGAACTACCTATACTACAGCTACAGCCACCAGTGTTGTGGAGTTTCTGGTTGGATTACATCGGGAAGGACTCAGCTACAGCGCCATTAATACAGCCAGGAGTGCGTTGTCAGCTTATTTGGTTCCAGCAGCAGGACAACTGACTTTGGGGTCCCATCCACTAGTGGTCAAAATCATGAGGGGCATTTTTAACACCAATTCCCCTAGGCCTAGGTACACTCAGATCTGGGATGTCAGCATTGTACTGACGTACCTTAGGGGATGGCCACCACCCAGGTCACTCACGCTGGAACAACTTACACTGAAATCAGTCATGCTCATGGCACTAGTGTCAGCTCAAAGGGTACAGTCCCTCCACCTTCTGAGGCTGGACAGCATGACAGAGTCATTGGACTGTATCACATTTCACATTCAGGGACTGGTCAAACAAACTAGACCAGGTACCACGCCTCCAGTAATGGAGTTCCGGGCATATTCACCTGACCCACGGTTGTGTGCCAAGACCCATCTCGCCAATTACATAGACACAACATATAACTTAAGAGGGAGAGAAAAAGCCTTATGGATAAGCCACAAGAAGCCTCATGGTCAGGTGACGAGCCAAACCATTTTAAGATGGCTCAAGCAGGTGCTTAAGTCCGCGGGAGTCGATACTAATGTTTACAAATCTCATTCCACCAGGGCTGCATCTACGTCGGCGGCTAGGCGAATGGATGTGCCTATGGACCATATTCTGGCCAGAGCAGGATGGTCCTCAGAGAGAACTTTCCAAAGGTTTTATAATAAGCCGCTGGCGGAATCTGCTACATTTGCAGACAGAATTTTAGAGTCTGCAGCTAATATTTAATTTAAGCCGGGGGAGCTCTCTGTTTTTTTGTTATCATTAATAAACCTTTATTGTTCACAAACAGGTTATTGTTGATTGTATAACATGCTTCCTCCCTCTAAGGTCTTCAGGCAGTGAGTGAAGCATGAGCTGGTTTCACGGTTCGGATTCACAGAGCTTTGAAGTCTTCACGTAGTCACTCACGTGACTCCGAAGTAAAATAGTAAGATTAAATGAGAACTTACCAGTTCGAAGTTTGATCTGTATTTTATGAGGAGTTACGATGAGGGATTACGTGCCCTCCGCTCCCACCCTCTATTATACAGATCAACTGGTAATTAAGTTCATCTTTTTTCTTTACTATATTTATTTCAATTGTTGTGTTTTTCTGTGAATCCACACCGCTGCTTTGAAGAAATGTCGCGCATGCGTGCTGGACGGGGTCTTCACGTAATCCCTCATCGTAACTCCTCATAAAATACAGATCAAACTTCGAACTGGTAAGTTCTCATTTAATCTTACTATTATTCTCTTTCTCTCTACACAGATGCTGCTGACTTGCTGAGTACGTGACATTTTTTTGCTTTTGTGAAGAGTTTGATAACATTGGTGACAAATGGAACAAACAGCATGGAGGATACCTAAAGTCACAGTTGGAGGATGCAGTATTTTCCAAGGGCTTTGAGGCATTTAGAGGCTTGCGACAGTGTAAGGCTGAAGCCAGGAAGTAAAGGGCCTGTCCCACTTGGCGTCATTTGCGGGTCATTTATGCGCCACGACGCACGACACGCGCATGGCATGCATTACGGGCGCGTGGTGAGGCGTGGTGGCGTAGGCAGGGTCGCACACAGTGCCGCAGGATTTGGGGATTCACAAAGTCTTTGCGCGCCACCTGCTTAACGTGCAAATGACGCCCAAGTGAGACAGGCCCTTAATGGAACACAAGGCACTGAGAATAGAAGTTGGAACGTTAGTTACAGTTGTACATGATGTTGGTGAGACTACAATTAAAGTATTATGTTCAGTTTTTGTCATCCTGCTGGAAGGATTTCATTAAGCTGGAAAGGTTGCAGGGAAGATTTATGAGGATGTAGCCAGGATTCGTGGGCCTAAGCTAGGGGAAAGATTGGGCAGGCTAGGACTTTATTCACTGGAGAGCAGGAGGCTGAGGAGTGATCTTACAGAGGTGTATAAAAAATCATGAGGGGAATAGATAGGGTGAATACAGTCTTTTACCGAGGGTAGGGGAATCGGGACGTGTTTAAGGAGAGAGGGGAAAGATTTAAAAGGAACATGAGGTTTTCACTTTTCACTCAGACGGAGGAGGAATAAACTGTAAGAGACAGTAGTTGAGGATATCAACATTTAAAAGACACCCGGACTTACATAGATATGTGAAACATGTGCCAAAGGTTTAGAGGGATAAGGGCAAATGGGACTTAGTCAGCATAGATGAGTTGGCCAAAGGGCATGTTTCCATACTGTATGAATCTATGAGCATTTCATTTTTGATGTATTAGTGAATCAGGAGTCAATGCATGCCCTGTTGTATAATGTTTAACCTGAGATTGAATATGAGCAGGGTACACAAAAGGCTGGAGAAACTCAGCGGGTGCAGCAGCATCTAAGGAGCGAAGGAGATAGGCGACGTTTCGGGTCGAGACCCTACTTCAGACTGGTCAGGGATCAGGGAAACGAGAGATATATGAGCAGTAGAGTTTAAAAAAGGAATACACAAGAGAATTAATTCCATCTGCCCAACATTTAACTAGTAAACACTGTTGCCTGTCTATTTCAGTGAAGCACAAGGGGTGTTGAAGGAAATCTATGGCAAATAGAAAAGATGCCTTTTAGAAATGCTCAGCCTAGAATTGGGAACAAGATTAGCCTTACAGAGATGAATATTTAGGAAAAATATTAGAGTATTATACTGGTGGAGAAGGTACAGAGTGCGAGAAAAGACAGTGGTACAATTGCTGTTATTAAAAGTAAGATTTGTAACTTCCCATAAAGATGATTTTGTTTTAATGGAGTTTCAAATTTTTCTGAATGGCAGATGACATGCAAGTATCAATGATGTTTTTGGAATGAATGTTCTTGGAGGACCACTCACCAACCGAAGGCTGAAAAATTAGAGATATATTTTCAAGCTGGAATGGTGTGTGCAACTTGTTCATTGAGCTGTTCACATGAATATTCCAATCTTAAAGAAGCATACAGAAATTAGAACTTAGGACCTGCATATTTAGTACCACTAAATATAAGCTAAGGATAGATGTGAAAAGTAAAGATATTTAAAAACACACAGATGGAAATTTCTCAATAAAATGTAAAGATAGTGTAACCTCTCTGTCACAACTCTAATAAGCTCAATATTCTTATATATGTGAATCGGTTACATACAATTTGAAATGAAACCCTCATTGCTGATGGTCTGAAGAAGGGTTCTGACCTGAAATGCCGTCTGTTCATTTCCCTACACAGATACTGCCTGGCCTGCTGGGTTCCTCTTGCCGTTTGTTTTTGTTCAACGTTCCAGCATCTGCAGTCACTTGTGTCTCTTCACTGTGGATATCTTAGTCACTTCATTAATGTTTTGTCAGCCTGACCAATTTGATTTTTTTTTACTCAATGGAATATATTGCCATTTCTCTTAGTATATTTACATGTAAAGAATTTATGTTTTTCTAATGCCTTCTTTGGCTTTGAAAGAAATTGGGATGCCCTGACATTTGAGGAATGCCCATGTTTCTGTTTCCTTCAAGGTAATTGCTCTTCCTGCTCTTTGTTAATAAAGGCTGTGATTAGTTTCTGCAATTGCTGAAATATCCTGGTTAAAGTCACACCAAATTACCATAATAAATATCCCAGAGTATTACAAAATAGGAAGTGGTACTGTTATTCAGAGAGATGTTTGTGCTTTTTCAGCATTTCACACAATTATTTAAAAAAAAATCATTCAATACCTCCTTAATTATAGATAATTTTGGATAATAACCTTAAGAAAAAATACCACAGAAATATGACTAGTTTTGAAGTGGTGTGAACCCCCTGCATCATCTGTGCTGTATCACTCTCAGATAGTTCCATTTTCCCTTGGCTAACAAATCCTGATCTTATCGAATTCTAATGTTTCCAATTTACATGCCACATGCCACAATGTCACAAGATTACAATGGTAAATAAGTGATCTCACTTCTGTTGCCTTCTGCTGGGTGAACTGAAATATGTGACTTGAGTCATTGACGATAATTGCTCTGATTCCAATCTGTTCTGAATATGCTTTTCACTGGTTGTTTGGTCTATTTGCCTCTATGTCCTGAATTCATTGTAAACAGTTTTATTTTACAGGAACTTGGAAATTTGTATCACATAAAGTAGTTGAAGAGAATAACAAATGAGAAACTGGGAATGGGAGAAAGGAAAACAAGAAGATGTTGATACTGCGAGATAAAGAAAGACTGGTGAAAGAAAAGCATTGGCATGATGGACTGGGTGGTCTCCTTCCATACAAAGAGGAAGAAAGATTCTAAGGGGTGTAAGAGGCGACCGTGGCTTAAGTCAAAGGCAGTGTAAAAGTAAAAGAGAAGACGTCTAACATACTAAAGATGAGCGGGGAGCCAGAGCGGGAAAATTTTAAAGAACTAAAAGGGCAATACGGGGAGAAAAGATGAAGTACGAAGGTAAGTTAGCCAAGAATATAAAGGAGGATAGTACAAGCTTCTTTAGGTATGTGATGAGGAAAAAATTAGTTAAGACAATTGTGTGTCCCTTGAAGACAGAAACAGGTGAATTTATTATGGGAAACAAAGAATTGGCAAACAAGTTGACCAGGTACTTTGGTTCTGTCTTCACTAAAGAAGACACAAACAATCTCCCTGATGTACCAGGGGACAGAGGACCTAGGGTGATGGAGGAACTGAAGGAAATTCACATTAGTCAGGAAATGGTGTTTGGTAGACTGATGGGACTGAAAGCTGATAAATCCCCAGAGCCTGATGGTCAGCATCCCAGGGTACTCAAGGAGATGGCTCTAGAAATCGTGGATGCATTGGTGATCATTTTCCAATGTTCTATAGATTCTGGATCAGTTCCAGTGCATTGGAGGGTAGCTAATGTTATCCCACTTTTCAAGAAAGGAGCAAGAGAGAAAACGGGGAATTATAGACCAGTTAGCCTGACATCAGTGGTGGGGAAGATGCTGGATTTGATTATTAAAGATGTAATAGCAGCGCATTTGGATAGCAGTACAGGATTGGTCCGAGTCAGCATGGATTTACGAAGGGGAAATCATGCTTGACTAATCTTCTGGAATTTTTTGAGGATGTAACTAGGAAAATGGACAAGGGAGAGCCAGTGGATGAAGTGTACCTGGACTTTCAGAAAGCCTTTGATAAGGTCCCACACAAGAGATTAGTGGGCAAAATTAGAGCACATGGTAATTGGGGTAGGATATTGACATGGATAGCAAATTGGTTGGCAGACAGAAAACAAAGAGTAGGGATTAACGGGTCCCTTTCAGAATGGCTAGTGGAGTGCCGCAATGCTGGGTGCTCGGACTGCAGCTATTTACATTACTGATTTAGATGAAGGAATTAAAAGTTACATTAGCAAATTTGCAGCTGACACAAAGCTGGGTGGAAGTGCGAACTGTGAAGAGGATGTTATGAGGATGCAGGTTGATTTGGACAGGTTGGGTGACTGGGCAGATGCATGGCAGATGCAGTATAATGTGGATAAATGTGAGGTTATCCACTTTGGTGTCAAGAACGGGAAGGCAGATTATTATCTGAATTATGTCAGGTTAAGAAGTACAACGAGACCTGGCTGTCCTTGTACATCAGTCACTGAAAGTAAGCATGCAGGTACAACAAGCAGTGAAGAAAGCTATTGGCATGGTGGCCTTCATAACGAGAGGATTTAAGTAAAGGAGCAAAGAGGTCCTTCTGCAGTTGTACAGGGCCCTGGTGAGACCACACCTGGAGTATTGTGTGCAGTTTTGGTCTCCTAATTTGAGGAAGGATATTCTTGCAATTGAGGGAGTGCAGCATAGGTTCACGAGGTTAATTCCCGGGATGGCGGGAATGTCATATGATGAAAGAATGGAGTGGCTAGGCTTGTTTTCACTGGAATTTAGAAGGATGAGAGGGGATCTTATAGAAATATATACAATTATTAAAGGATTGGACACACTAGATGCAGGAAACATGTTCCCAATGTTGGGAGAGTCCCGAACCAGGGGCCACAGTTTAAGAATAAGGGATAGGCCATTTAGAACTGAGATGAGGAAAAACCTTTTCACACAGAGAGTTGTGAATTTGTGGAATCCTCTACCTCAGAACGCAGTGGAGGTCGATTCACTGGATGCATTCAAGAGAGAGTTGGAGAGAGCTCTTAGGGCTAGCAGAATCAAGGGGTATGAGGAGAAAGCAGGAACGGGGTACTGATTGTGGATGATCAGCCATAATTACATTGAATGGCAGCTCTGGCTCAAATGGCCGAATGGTCTACTCCTGCACCTATTGTCTATGTAGCTATGTATTTATGTATCTATTAAATTCTGTTGATTATGCTTTACCACCATTATTTCCAGATAACATTAATTCTATTTTATATATTTTTTAAGTTTACCTTGGGGAACTCAAATGGCATTTTGTGGTAAAAGTGAGCATGTGGTATTGTGGTTAGTTGCTGCAATTGCTGTAATATAACGGTTAAACAAAGTTACACAAAATTACCATGGCATTAATCTGCTCAAGAACTTTGGAGAGAAGATTGTTGGTGATTGAGCAGCAGTTGGTGTGGTTGGTTGTGGTCCACTTGAGGAAAAATGCAGTGACGTGCAATTCAGGAATGATAGCTGAACAGGGAGAACCATTAATGGTAACAGGAACAATGATCACAGACACTAATGGTTGGTGCACAGTAGTTGTGGAAGAATAGGATTAAGTGACTTGCAGATGAGTCTCATGGACAAGATAGGCTTTAAGGATTTCCAAACTCTCGTTGTATTGCTCTAATTGTATCAACAATCAATACCATTTTATTGATGGCATCTTTACTTAAGATGATCTCCCAGTGGCTCAGCAATTCAACTCCCCCTCCCATTCCGAATCCAACCTTTCTGTCCTGGGCCTCCTCCATTGCCAGAGTGAGGCCCAGCGCAAATTGGAGGAACAGCACCTCATATTTCGCTTGGGTAGTATACACACCAGCTGTGTGAACATTGACTTCTCCAATTTCAGGTAGTCCTTGCTTTCTTCCTCCTTCCCCTCCCCTTTCCAGGTCTCCCACAAGCCTACTGTCTCCGCCTCTTCCTTTTCTTTCCCCGCCCCCCACCCCCGACATCATTCTGAAGAAGGGTCTCGACCCGAAACGTCGCCTATTCCTTTTCTCCGTAGATGCTGCCTCACCCGATGAGTTTCTCCAGCATTTTTGTCTACCTTTTACTTAAGAGTACATATCTTGCTAACTGAAGATAGGCACAAAAAGTAGGAGTAAGTCAACGGGTCAGGCAGCATCTCTGGAGAAAAGGAATTAGGTGATGTTTCGAATCGAGATGCTTCTTCAGACTGAAGGGTCTTCAGCTCCGTTCCTCACTGAGTTCGTGGGAGAATTGTTTCTGAAATATCCTTGATGGGAATGACCACCTGATTTGTCTCCCCTTTTGGCTCTGCTGCGTTTGCTCCCTCTTCACCTCTGTTCATTCAAGCTGGATTCCTAAAGGAACAGTCGATGAATGCACGTGTTTTTAGTTTAGTTTACTTTAGAGATACAGCATGGAAACAAGCCCTTCAGCCCACCAAGTCCACACCGACCAGCGATCTCTGCACATTAACACTACCCTACACACACTAGGGACATTTTTTTTTCCATTTATACCAGACCAATTAACCTACTAACCAGTACGTTTTTGGAGTGTGGGAGGAAACCGAAACAGACAGCACCCGTAGTCAGGATTGAATCCGGGTCTCGGGCACTGTAAGGCTCTACCACTACGCCATGGTGCCACCCTGTCTTTATCAAAACTCAAAGCCTTTGCCATACAACTCACTGCAGGCTCGAACAAACAGAACTCTGGAAGGCATTAAACATCTGAAGATTTGTAGTAAGTCAATCAAAATTATTGATCTGTGGAAATAACATTACTCGGATTTCTTTCCAACAGCAAAATTAAATTGTGCAACACTAGAAGAGGAGGAAAAGGCTGCAATTTAGCAATGCCAGCATCAAATCAGCCTTGTGAGATGATTGTTGTCAGTATCCAAATATTCCATCATTCAGCAAGTATTTACTGAAAACAATAATTTCCTTACTGATACGGCACCTGTACAATTTATGCTTAACAGGCGTGAAAGCAGCATACAGGAAATAACTTGGCATGCTACCTAGCCAACGTATTGGTCTAAGTGCTGTGGTAATGCATTTTTGTTTGTTCATTAACCTTTGTTTTCTTGAGGATTTGCCTTTGTTTTATTGTTCTGGCAAGGGTTTTGTAACACTGGTTGAGGTGTCAAGATAATCTGGTGTTAGGATTTGTTCGAGATTGTGTGGTGATTTAAGGCATTGAAGCTTAGTCATACAAAATGGCACTTGACCAGAATAGCCCTCAGGGAGAATTACAAACTTGTTGTCTTTTTCATAATCAACTGTACATTGGTAAAGGATATTTACAGCCCTGTCATTGCGTGGCACAGTTTCAAAAAGTAATGCCAGGAGCTGGTATGAAGAAATTATGTTCTCATGGCTGAGAGCAACCCTCAAAACTATTTTTCTTTTAATTGGTGCATGACTGTGTCTGCCTTTCTGATAACAGTAGACAATTCCATGAAAAGAACATGGCCAGTACTTCTTAGGAAATTTAGTCATTTGAAATAAAAAGATCCATAATTAGGAAAGTACATACAACACTAATGATGGGAAAACATTTTTTTTTTAAAAGGCCAAGATTGCCATGATGGCTCAGTTTCAAAATGCGCATTGCAGGATGTATCCAAGATGGTCGCTACATGTTTGCGGTTGGTCATGAGGAGTTCTCGCATTCTGGGAACTAGTCGCAGCCTCATTATGGTCGCTATGAATTTTTAGCGGCGACTAGAATGAAGCCGCCATGGAGAGTAGCGAGAACAGCGAGTAGGTGGGTTACCAGGAGATCCTAGTGGGTTGCCAGGAGGTCGAAAGTTCTCGTACGTTCTCGCAGGTTGTAGCCGGTGCTGACTGGTGAATTTAATTGGCTCATTGGGAAAAAAAACGTAAACAGTAGTTTTCAGAACCAAGGATAACCGACCGGTAATGTTAAATGTCCGCCGAGCTTCACAGCCATGTATCTCTGGCTTCTTAAAAGTTGTCTCCATTCCTTCTCCCTCCCTCTCCCCCCTCCCTCTCTTATAAAGTACTTACTGTACACTGTGCTTTAGCCGTCTTAATTACAGCGCTAACCTTCCTGATCATTGCGGTGTGTGTCTGTATCACCTTGGCTTTGCACCGTGTGAATTTTACCCAGACAGAGCTCCCCCCGCTTGCTCTGTCCCCCGCCTGCATAAAGGGCTGGTGAATGAAGCGATGTGTCGCCGGCAGTCGCCTGAAAAATCGCCTAAGTGGGACAGGCCCATAAGGCAGCAGCTCTACTGCTGTGCCCTGTGTGGGTGTGACGCTTTCACAGACAAACAATGGTAACTTGCCCTGGGCAAAGCAGCAGATGGTACCCACCTATAGATCACAGAATCACTCAAAAGGGTTCCATTGCCATCCTATGAATTATTTTTGCAACTTCTCCAGTGGTTCATTATTCTTTGACAATATAGGGACAAGAAATATGAATAGTATGCCTAATGTGGTCCAGAGTAGTAATATTATTATGGTGACATCCACAAATTAACATCAGCCTTACTTAGAGCAAAATCTTTCATGTTTTGGCACAATCAAGCATCGGGTGAAAGTTGAACAATTGTGTTTGTGAGAGTGGGAACATTAATAACAAAAGCTCTCACATGAAGCTGATCAATCAAAACTTGCATTCTTTTTTAAAACTTAAAAGCAATGGCATCACTCGAATTCCTTTTAAGTACCGGGCGGGCTGTGAGCATTGCAGAACAGCAGCACGCTGTATCTTAAATATAGAAGCACTCCTTAAGTACGTCATGCAGTGCTGTGTGGGAAAAACAAAAAAAGGTCAGATTGTGACATGGAGGTCATTCAGCTCCCAGACTCACTTATGATCCAGTCAGTGCCTTCTTTCTAGACCGTTTTTGAGCATCTTCTGATTTTTGTGTTCTTTGGTTGCACTTTTTGGTGAAAAATATAATGAATGATTTCTAATGCAATGGTTCCCATGGAACATTATAAATTGTATTCTTAGAATGTTTCCTGAGTATAGGAATATAAATGGCAAGACTGTTCAGCACATTTTACCTCATTCAGAAATATTCTGCAGTCTCCAATATCCAGATGTTTCTTACATGATCTTGGTGTTCTTCCATCTACTTTCCGATCTATTCCGTGCAGTAACTATGCCCGTGTGAAAAACAACTTCAAACCGGAACAACAGATCTGCAATATATCCCCCAATGGGAAACTCCATAATGTGATTAAGGTGTTGTACCAGTCAACCACTCATCATGAGCATCATCACAGTCATTAGTAAAATCAAAATTACTATCTTCGCTCATCTCTTAACAACTTATTACATGGTAGTCAAGAGCACCGTCTGCAATTAAAGCCACTTACCAATCATTTTGTAGTTCAATTTCTAAAGAAGACCAAGGACAATAATCACTACGAGTTATTAAGGGGAGGGGGGGGGGGGGGGGGATTAATTAACAATGCTTATCTGGCATGTCCACAATTTTATCTTTGTGCACCATAAGTCTGAATACCATTAAGCTTCAAACCAATTTTTAAGCTTTCAATCCATTTCTCATTTATTCTTTTCTAAATTTACAGAATGTGGAGGAGAAATGAATCAGTCATGTGTGTTGAACGTGTGGGACTCTGGATTCTGGTTGTGCTCCTTGCATATATACTTACATTGAATTCAGTGGTTTGATGCAATGCAAAGGCATACACATGTAGCAGTCAGCACTTGCAGAGTGCTATGTTTACATATCTGTTGTGTTGCTGCAGGGAAGAACTTCATTGTTCTGTTCTGGGACATATGACTATAAAACACTCTTGAGTTCTTTATCTCCAATGTTTGGAGACAAATATCTCACCAATGTATTTAAATATATCCCTCAATACGAAATAACGCTGTGCACTGCTCTTTGCAACCACCCAGATCACTATTTGCAGGATAAACCATAAAATATGAAAAATAGTCAAAGAAAGCTATACTGTCTGAGCTTCATTAGACATGGTTCTATTCCCAAAACTGCATGTTGAAACACTTTTTCTGTCCCTGGCACAATATTTTAACATGACTCTCAAGTGACACATGCCAGGTTATGAACATTTCTTAAAGTTTTTCCGAAAGGTAATGAGTAACAAAAAACATATTAATATTCCTTCACCTGTTAACTACATGAGCATTAACTAACATAAACTCCTTGACCTTATCAGGATTTGTACATGAACACACTAAACTAATTTAAACTTTTTGAACATATATTTTGAGGTTCAAACAACAACACACCTGATAATGGATAGGAAACGCAAGAGACTACAGATTCTGGAACCTTGAGCAAAATAAACGTGCTGGAGGAACCCATCAAGTCAGGCAGCATTTGTGGAGTGTAATGGACGGACAGCATTTTGGGTCAGGACCCTACTTCATACTGATTATAATAATCTGGGGATGTACCCTGATTAGAAGCTAAACGAGAGTAAATTTTGTTTAGATGGGAATGTACAAAACATGGAGTTTACACACAACAGTAAAATAGGTGGAATCGTCGATAGTGAAGATGTTCATGAAGAATGTCACCAGGATCCTTGATCAGCTATGTAAGCGGGCCGAGGATTGGCAAATGGAGTTAAATCAGATAAGGGTGAGATGTTACATTTTGGGAAGTCAAACCGGGGTACATCTTTTATAGTGAACATTAGGGCCCTGGGGAGTGTTGCAGAGCAGAGGGACCAAGGTGTATGTGTACGTAATTCCCCATTCACAAGTAGATAGGGTGGTGAGGAAGGCCTTTGGCATGCTGGCCTTCATCAGTAGGGAATTCAGTATCGAAGATGGGATGCAGTCATGCAAGACGTTGATAAGACCACATTTGGAGAAGTGTGTTCAGTTTTGATCACCCTGCTTCAGGAAAGCTGCCATTAAGCTGGAAAGAGTGAAGAGTTTTACGAGTGTATTGCCAAGATTCGAGGGATTGCGATAGCAATAGGTTGGACAGGCTAGGTCTTTATTCTTTTGAGCATAGGAAACAAAGGGTAGTCTTATTGAGTATAAAAAATCATGAGGGCCATCGATAGCGTGAATGCACTGAGTCTTTCTCGCAGGTTAGATAATCAATAACTAGACAGCATGTGTTTATAGTGAGTGGCAAAAGAGTTGATACGAACCTGAGGGGGAACATTTTCCACACAGAAGGTGTAATGTATATGGAAAGAGCTGCCGGAGGAAGTGGTTGAGGCAGGTACAAAAACAACATTTAAAAATACATTGGACAGGTACAAGGAAAGGAAAGGATTGGAGGGATAGGGCTCAACACAGCCAACTTAGATGGGCACCTTGGTTGGCAAGTGTGACATGGGCCAAATGGCCTGCTTGTGTGTTGTATGGCTCTTAATATAAATTTCTCATGTGTTCAGGACCATCCAAAAATAAAGTAACATGTTATAGGCACTCACTTGCTGCAGTGATATTTTTGCCTGGGAACTACTAAATTGGGCAGGATTAAATTAACTCCAGAGTTATTTTAAGCAGGATTTTACCAACATTCTCAACATCATCCACCCTGTTTTTAGAAGTTCAGTCTGTGTACCAATGATGATAATTTGGTTCAGAACTGTCAATATGGAAAATGTTTCCTGAATGTTTATTCAAAGCGGTTAAACAGAGAAATGAACACCATCAATGCGGATATACTGATAGACTTTGAATGGAAAAAGGTGAATATAAGGAAGAAAATTGATTTATAATTTTACAGCACTGAAATAGACACTGGTAGTGTTTTTAAACAGGAAATGTTGACCAACCCACATGTATAAAGCATATTAGTGCACTTTTCCTCACTATTGAGTAACATCACAAATAGTAAGATTAAACGAGAACTTACCAGTTTGAAGTTTGATCCTTATTTTATGAGGAGTTACGATGAGGGATTACGTGAAGACCCCGCCAGCACGCATGCGCGACATTCTTCAAAGCAGCGGTGTGAAATCACAGATAACATACATTGTTTGAATGTATAGTAAGATAACTAAAATACCAGTTGATCTTTATATAGAGGATTGGGAGCGGAGGGCACGTAATCCCTCATCGTAACTCCTCATAAAATAAGGGTCAAACTTCAAACTGGTAAGTTCTCGATTAATCTTACTATTTTACTTCGGAGTCACGTGACTGACTACGTTAAGATTTCAAAGCTCTGTGATTTCATGCGGTGGAGACGAGTCCATGCATCACACACTGCATCAGTGAAGAGCTCATTTTAATAATGCATTCAGACATGACATAGGTATAGACATGTTGATGCTATTAATGAACACATAGTGATAATAGTAACCTGCTACACCTGGAAGGAACTATAACACAGACCTAAAAAGAGTCCGCAAATACCCCTGGTCTGGCAAAGTGTATTTCTAAAATGTTTGGAATCGTTCGTTAGACCATCCTGCAGCCGCTAGGATGTGGTCCCGTGCTGCTGATACAGTTGCAGCCTGGGTGGAGTGAGATTTGTATGTCAGTGTTCACTCCTGTATCCCAGAACCCATATTAACCACCGGGCGATGGTCTGTAGTGAAATTCTCTTGTGAGGCTTCATGTGACTAACAATCATTGCTAGTTCAGAGTTCCTAAGGCTCTAGTGGCCTTAACATACTGGTGTAGATGTGTAGCCACATACAACCGGAGGTCCATGGGATATGCCAGCAATTCTAGTTTGAAACCTGGCTTATTCTGCTGATTAAGTGATAACAAAAATATGATTTCCCTGCAGAATAATCATCTTTTCCAGTCACCGCTATGCAAAACTGGACCCGTTGTGCTGACTCAGCGCCATGAGCATAACCACTTGGTTTAGTGAGCCAAGGGCAGGGATGTTCCAATGTTAACATCCCAATCTCTGCGTACCTGGTCTGGGGGGTGTCGAGTTGAAGATACCCTTCATAATCTCGATATCAGAAGGTGACCCGACAGAGTGGATTCTGCTCCTCGCAGCCAATATGCTGAGAAGGCACGTGCGGCACAGTAATGGCACTCTTGTAATGATTGTCAACCCCATATGGAACTGAACTTAAGACATCAGTCATCCGTGTCAACTTATGTGTAAACAAAATACTTTCCATCCATATGAGGGAAGCACTGTTTGTTTGGTGCTATCCCTGCAATTGCAGTGAGCACGTCCATAGTTTGGTTTGACAATTCTTAGCCGCAGGACGCGGTGTTCCCAGTCTGCAAGTCTATGAATTGATTTAAGTATGCAGAGGATGGTTTCCCGATCATGGCTAACCAGCCATTTTGTGCCTGGAAATACCATATAATCATATCTATCATCATTCCCAACATCAGCGGGAATCATGGCTGTATAGGCCAGTCAGGCACTACGAAAATGCCTGAAGCGGGAAATGCTGAATTTGCAAGACCCGTCTGGTAAGGTAAAATGGAGGGACACAATGAACATTCTTCCCCAGTGTAGCGAGAATGCATCCATCGCCACTGATACACCACGTATTTTGCAACTGGTGATTGAGCCTGGATGCAACATTTTGATCTTTAGGTGTTTCATCGAGACTTGATGTCCTTGAATACATGCGATTCCACATCCATTCTGTGTTGTCAATGTGTTTACCTGCTGATACGCCAATGCCAATGAAGTTAGGTAAACTATTACCGGATACTTTGACTTGATTGCACTCATGTGATTAACGTATAACAGCACCAGTGTATCAAGTTAGACTTGAGCATGCGGATTATGCATATTTGCACAAACCTTTAATCCACAGAATGCACCTAATGTGAATAGGTAGTTGATACCATATAACTGAATGATTGGTAACTCATGCAAACCCCATCCGCCTCCGTAACTAAAGATGGTATATAGTAATTATCCATCTTTAAGCATAGCATCAGTTAGTAATTAATTGACAAGTGCTGATGAAGGTTAGTGGGGCAATGATGAATACTGTTTGTCCACCATGGTGACTTTGATAGTTTCAGCTGGGTATAGCTTAGGTCTGGTAGTAATGACCTACATGGTAACTGTGAGCTTGCTCCTTTGCATGCCGTATAGCTCTGATGGTGCAGAAGACGCAAATAGCACAGCTGAAACCAATATATTGCCAATCCCAGACAATTTAATAGAGTTAAAGGTAATCCTAATACTCAATAATTTCAGTTGATATCAACTTAAATTTAACTGGATGGATGAGAATCCAATTTCTGCAGAATGGTTTGTGGCTGATACCGCTTTTTTGGCAAAATACAGTGTTTTGGAACATCATCCGGATAGCCCATAATACATATATCTTTGGTGAGCCCAGTGGAAACTGTTCCCCTGTTGTTAGACAGTAATGAAGTTTTCTATTCAGAAAAGTCTATACTGCGTATGCGAGTTGAACCGGTATCTTTCATTGTGACAATGAGTGGCCCGCAACTGCAGCCTGTCTTGAAAGGCAACTCTGTCTTGCATAAAACAAGTGTAAATGGTCAACATACTTCATATTTCGGAAAGAACAAGACCAACCTACCTTCATGGTTATTTGTGGTCTTATGGTAAGGCCAAAGGCCCCTGGTGCGGGTTCTAATTCCGTCCCAGATTTTGAGAGTAGGATTGCTGGGGTGCGTGGACCCAATTCCCTGAGGACCGGTTTGGGCCTTGGCCTGAAAAGCCTGCGCCCAGTTTTGAAGCTGCCACCAGCTTCAGTGAAACGCTTGCTGCCGATAGAGGTGTGGAGTGTGTTGCCGTGGTACCTTGATAAACCGGACAGCTTTAATTCTTCATCCGGGTCATTACCTGTTTGGGCAGATTCCTGAAGAGAGGATTCGGCGGCTGGGCATTGCTGGCCTCACTTGAACCAACAGATTTGGAATTTAAGGCAGGTCCGATGGCCTTCTTCTGGAAGCAGTTCACCCCCATATAGCGCTGTTCACTGCTGGTCCTTTCAGGAACAATTTTGCAGGAGTATGGTATTCCTCCGCCGGCACCTGTTCTAGTAATGATGTGGCGTGAGGTGGCTGTTCCTTCATGAGGGTACTCTGGTCTTCAGTTTCTTTGTTAGCGAAGGTCTTGATGCCACGCCAGAATTTTCTGGAAACCTCACGCTTGTACTCCAGTATGTTCCTGGACATACTTCCGAGTCTTCCGCTTCATGCGGGATACATAGGCGGTGCACCTTCCAGCCCGGACCCTGCTGGGTCTCCGAGGTTATCCGTCGGCGGGATAATTCCTCCGCAGGCGGTAATCTTAGAGCCCGGACCCTCCGAGTCTACGGGCTCATCCGCCGGCGGTATATTCACTGCCAGGTCTCTGGGCATTACCGTCGGCGGTATATCTCTACTGATATGCCATACATGGACCATATCAGGAGGGAGCATTAATGGGATGAGCGCTCTCTGACGCTATCCATGCTCCACATGGATAAACGGCCGAGGACGTACCCACGTCGGAGGGGACCCTCCTGGCCTGCCCAGGCCTTTCAGACTCCAATGAACCTCTCTGGGCCGCTGGAGTCTGCAAAATGCCGCCGGCTATCCGTACTTCTGCGGTCCGCAGCCGTGTCTTCACACGGTCCCCTCACGCGGTCCCTGCGGCCGGGTTTCCCCGAGCCGGGTTCATCCCGCGGTATGCCTTCCCGCGGTCCACACAGCCAGGTTTCCCTGAGCCGGGATCATCCCGTAGTCTTCCTGTGGTCCTCGCAGCCGGGTTTCCCCGTGCCCGGTTCATCCAGTGGTCTTCCCGCGGTCCCCGAGCCGGATTTCCCCGAGCCGGGTTCATCACGTGGTCTTCCCGCGGTCCCCGCAGCCGGGGTTTTCCCCCCCCGAGCCGGGTTCAGCCCGCGGTTTGGCTTCTCCCCACGGGATCTGCGGCCGGGTTTCCCCGAGCCGGGTTCGTCCGTGGAGAATCTTCCCGCGGTCCCCGCAGCTGGGTTTACCCGAGCTGGGTTCGTCCGTGGAGAATCTTCCCGCGGTCCCCGCAGCTGGGTTTACCCGAGCTGGGTTCACCCCGTGGCTTGATTCCTCTTGTTGTCCCGGGTTCCCCGCGGATTCCAGTCCGAGATTTACCACCCCCCCCCCAGCCGGGCATCCCCGCGATTCTCGCAGCCAGGATTTCCACAGTGTAGGGGAACGCGATATTTCCAGCAGGAACTCTGGGAGAGCTTCCTGCAAGGAGAAAAAACAGACTGGAGCTTTTGAAAAACTTATCTTCAGTTTTCAAACTTACCGCTGGTGGAGCGGCGCTTCCACAGCCTGTCGATGCGCAACGCGGTAGACGATATGTCACGCATGCGTGCTGGCGGGGTCTTCACGAAGTCACTCACGTGACTCCGAAGTAAAATCAGTAGCACTAGTCAATGTAATTATTTCACTGCCCATCTTACATTATTCAAAAAAGTAATTAAAAAAAACATTCTGTCACACTAGTTCATGAATGTCTTTTGCTATATGAATACATTTCAAATGAAATGAAATTACACTTTTTATTAAATTGCAGCTCTAATTAATGTGATCAAGAATTAATTTATAAAGAAGAGACCCAAAATGCTGGAGTAACTCAGCGGGACAGGCAGCTTCTCTGGAGGGAAGGAATGGATGACATTTCGGGACGAGACACTTCTTCAGTCAACAGAAGGGTATCGACCCAAAAGGTAACCCATTCCTTTTCTTCAGTCAGCAGAAGGATCTCGACCCGAAATGTCACCCATTCCTTTGCTGCCTGTCCCGCTAAATTACTCCAGCATTTGTCCATCTTTGGTTTAAACCGGCATCTGCAGTTCCTTCCTCCATAATGAATTTATAAATATTTATATTCCAATGATCCTCACATTTACATTTCTGAATTATTTTACTGCAACCATGGTGATGTTTTTACATGTTTTCATTTTTAATAATTCTATTTGTGTTTTCTTATTGGTGTTAGTGGAAAGGATTGCAGTGTAAACAGACCACCAAACTGGCATAATTTAAGGGTGTCAAAGACCAATATCATCTAGGCTTTGACTGAGTGCTGTCATTTCCCTTGTTTTCCTATCATATTATTTTTTCAACGTTACTCCACATAGTAAAATTATTTTATTAATGGAGGTTTTTCCCCCACCTTAACAGGCAGACTTTCTGCAAATGAAATTTCACCAAAATTCATATATTTATATTGGTTAATGTAACGTAAACAAATTGCATGTGTTAGACACTACAGCATATAAATTATCACATATCACCCTTGCAATTCAAAGCAAAATAATCACAACCCTTCATAATAGACTTCTGATTAAAGCAGGCAACATCAGAGTACTTTAGAGTATCTCATCATCCACCATCATCTTATGTGATAATGACACTTTTAGATGATCCTCGACTAAGATACATGTAGATCTGCACTTTTACTAAACACTGTCATAAAAACTTCCCATCTCGCATCTCATGTTATTGCAACAATGTTCATATTACCACAAGACCTTAGATATATATTTCACATCATTAAAATTCAGATTTTTGTCCATTGTTGGTATATTATGTTATAAACATTGGTGTATTTTTAGAACAAAAGGATGATGCTACAACATGAATGAAAAATAATTTGTATATCTGAATTCATTTTATGATTTGATGATGATTCAGACAGTGTGTGGAAAGTTCTGTTCTCCCCATTATGGGAAGAAGGTGGAGGTTTCAGAGAGGGTGCAGAAGTTTACCAGAATGCTGTTGTGGAGAGGCAGCTACAAGACCACACATCGTCCACAATCGATCAGAGATGTGAAAAAGATTAAGCAGGGAAACATTTAACAAGAAAATTAACAAATTTATGAATTAGGTAGATGAGCTATATCACACACACTGTCCCCCCCCCCCCCAAACACTGATTACACTGTGAGAGGCATCACGGAAGTCGGGTCGGGTTTCCCAAAATGGCGGACATTCCACTCTGTTGCATGCTACACGTCAGTCCATTGAATTTTGCAGGAGTGGACCATCTTGCTCCGCTGTATGATCTTTGATTAAAACAGTTAGTTCCACTTCATTTTCAGCTGTACATCTCCATATTCAGGCAGAATACATGGTGAGCAATAGGCTTACTGAAGTGGCAAGAATCATTAGCTTTCCGCTCTGATAGGAAGCCAAAACAAATTGGGCAACATGGAAACTTATTACTTTTGGACATTGCTACAATTATTTAAAAAATCATGACACACTTGTGAATATATTGATATTTTGGATTTTGAGCCAGAATTGTCCAGTTAGTTTAAATTCTAACATTTTATTCTCACAGACATATTTTACATTGCCAGCAAGATTACAGCTTATATATGATTAAAATGTTCTCTCACTTCCAACATCTATATACTTTTAAAAGTGTGTGTGTGTGTGTGTGTGTGTGGATTTAACTTATGATTTTAGACATCCGCTCCTCTCTAGATTTGCTCAATTATATCCCCACAAAACTCACCTAACAAAAAAAAATCACCGCTTGCCAGCTGCTGACGTCACGATGCCCACATGCCAACCAATCAAGGCCCACCTGCCTCCTGGCCCCGCCCCCACCCCTGTGGATTGATGTAGCTGCTGTCAACGCGCATGCGCAGTTTTCCACGAGGTACATTACTCCACCCACCCACCCCCCCGTTCTTCAAAAGGCGCTGAAAGAACGAGAATGTTCTGCAGCAAAGATCCTAGAGCTGCGCTCAGCTATAGGATCTTTGTTCTGCAGGTCGCTCACATGCTGAACGAGGTTCCCCTTCCTGTCGGCGCAGCTCGTGAAGCCCCACCCTCCCTCTGCCCTCCCCCACCCTCCCTCTGCCCTCCCCCACCCTCCCTCCCCTAACCCCCCTTCCCCTTCCCCAACATACCCTCCCCTCCACCCCTCCCCTACCCCCTTCCCTCCACCCCCTCCCCTACCCCCTTCCATGCACCTCCCCCCTTACTTCCCCCCACCTCTCCCCCTCCCTTCCCACCCCCTCTCCCCTTTACTTCCCCCCTCTCAGCCCCCCTTTCCCCCCACTCTCTCCTCTCCTCTCTCTCCTCCCATCTCTCGCTCCCCTCCTCCCCCACCCTCCTCCCTCACCCACCCTCCCTCTCCTCCTCCCCTCCACCCCCCCTCCCTCTGTCTCTTGCCCTTCTGTCTCTGTCTTTCTCTCTGTCTCTCCCCATTCTCTCTCTGTCCACACTCCCTACACCCCCTCCCACTCTAGATGCGCCTGCGAGTCGGGGGCTATGCGTCAGTGGATAGGGCGATTATGGGGTAAAAGGAGCAAATTAATAATATTAATATAATATCAAAGGGGGTAGTTAGTGTGTGTGTGAGTGGTTAGTGTGTACAGCGCCACGTGCCGCCCCGCCCCCTCCCCCCCCACCCACCACAAATGCTCGTTGGGGGAACAGACCCAACGGGTCTGCACTTGGTCTAGTAATACATTAAAAATATATATAAAAAAAGATATTTTCATGATTCCACTTTTCCATGCAACCATATGGTCGGACATACGACAATATACAGTTTGTTACAATCGCAAGGAAGGGCTTCTTAATTAATTTATTCTTTGTTGCCAATCGTCAGACAAATCAGTATTTCAAACACTTCATTCAGTGCGCAAAATCAGTCTTATTAATAATAAAGCCGATTAAAGCTTCCTTTGACTGCTTCCATTAATCAAATTTCATGTTGTGAAAGTGTTGCTATTCTCAGTATCTAAAATGCATCCACATCAGACTAGAAGTCTAAATCAGGGTCACTTTCAATAGTTATAAGTGGATGAAATAAAATAGTGTTGGAAGAAACTGAAGATAGACATAATATGCTGGAGTAACTCAGCGCGTCAGGCAGCATCTCTGGGTAGAAGGAATGGGCCTCCTGTACTGTCAGAGCGAGGCCTAATGCAAATTGGTGGAACTACACTTTATATTTGTCTTGGGTAGCTTACACACAGTATGTGTATTACACACGGTATGAGTATTAATTTCTCTAACTTCTAGTAACCCTTGCTTTCCCTCTCTCTCCGTCCCTCCCGATCTCGTTCTAAGTAATAAAATAAAGTTGCCCCCACACTGGCCTTTCTGAAACTGCAGAGTGGGATAAAATGTTCTTGGCAATGATGTTATTATACCTGTCTTGAGAGTCAATTACATGTGTACGACGGTGTTTTCAGTTCCACAATACAACACTTTTCTAAAGTTATTTTATCTGCTAAAATATAAATTGCACAAACTTACTCATCACCATGAGGAATGGGCTAAATAATAAATGAAAAAAATACAAAGTGTTGTAATAGCTCAGCAGCTCAGGCAGCATCTCTGGAGCTCATGGACTGGCAACGTTTTGGGTCAGGAGCCTTCTACACCCTGCCTAAAATGTCACATCTCCATGTCCTCCAGAGATGATGCCTGACTCACAGATTTACTCCAACACTGTGTGTGTGTGTGTGTGTTTGCGCGTGTGTGTCTGCACGTGTGTGTGTGTGTGAAATCAGTATCTGCAGTTCCTTGTGTCTCAAAATAAAATGGAAATAGAAATCCACTTTTGTGCTATTATTGTTGATGGTATTCTGCAGTGTATTTTCTTCGTTTTTATTTGTGCGTTGAACGTAAGAGGAGGCAACAATGAGAGTTTAACAGACCCAATAAAACTGGATGAATATTTCAGTGGAGTGGTTTGTGCTTCCAAGACTCTGTAGATACAATTATTTTGGAGAATTTGTGTTGGTGAAAAAAGAAATAGGAACAATGTGGATTCTTAACGTTTTGTAGGAATGGCAACATGGCAAAATATTAATTTGGGGGAATTTAAAGATTGTCCTGAAAAATTAATGACAAATAAAAACTAATCAGTGTATCAATATTTAATCTGTAACAGCATACCCAAATCCTGGAGGAAGGCAGATTCTGCCTGAGGAAGGGTTTCGGCCCGAAACGTTGCCTATTTCCTTCGCTCCATAGTTTCTCCAGCATTTTTTTCTCCCTTCTATCTGGACATGTTCCCTTGAGTGTTGAAAGGTTGAGGAATCCATGAGAAACTACTTATGTGTCAAGGAACAGCTGGATTTAGGGATATTACAGGCTAGAATAATGTTATAAGGAAAAGAAAAAGAGAAAATTAGGTTTGGGGAGTTGAATCATTGAGGTTGTTACTGCATTATGTTTTCACACATGATATTTCTCCTAGGATTTGTGAAGCTAAGCAAAAGAAAGCTAAATATAGGGGAAGGAAAGTATGAGGTAAAAAAGATTAATGGGAAGGAATTTAAAATATTAAACAGATAAAGCAAAAGGGAAAAACAGAAGAGAATGATGAAACAAGGAATAAGAAAGAGAAAAAAGAGAAATAAAGTGAGAGACAGAAGGGGGAACAAACAAGATGGAAGTGGGTGGTTAATCAATTAAGAGTGGGGAATAAAATAAATATCTGATCAGTGACATTTGAAAGTTGTTTCATTTGACACTTCCACTGAAGATTACAGTGCAAATACATCACAGTATATTTGAAAATTGTGGCTATTTATTTTTTGCTTCTTTCTCCAACTCAAAGATTGGCTACGCCAATCTAAAATGATGACACCATCTGCTCTGTACTTTGTCCAAGATCTGGTCTCGGACTTAATTTGGAAAAATGAAGAGCACTGCAAACCCAGTGCTATCCCAACGTTATGCTTCAGAAATATAATTGTTGGTAAGAAGAGAGGAATGCGCAGGCCACCAAAGACATCTTAAGTGCATGTCAGAGGGAGGAGGAATATTATCAGTGATACAGATACTTGGAAAAGGCAGAAATTACTGTAAAGAGTGGTGATATTATTTTAAACATTTTTTTTAGTTAGCGCCACTTGGCAAGATGGTTGTATTTGTGGGCTTAACATGGTTCAATCAACAGAATGTTCTTATTGTCAACAGTCTGTCAAATAAAAATTCATGTAAAAGAACAGCAAGCAATAATATGATGCAGACATGTTTATTATACAGAGTTATATATAAGCTGATAAACCAGTGCACACAGTCCACTAATGCTGCAGGACACTTGATGTTGTGCACATTCTGTTAGAATTGTGTTTGTTATAAACTGGTATCATTTATGTTTGAGACAGTGAATTTGTTGAAGAAATATGATACGGAAAGGCTAATCTTACTCATCATAACAGTTTCTCACTATGAATGCAGACAGTCCCCAGGATACGTCAGGGATCCATTCCAGTCTCCAAGCCGACTTCTAAGGCAGAAACAACCATTTTCAGAGGTAACCATATCATAATGGACATGAAATACCTTTCATTACCCATAATTAAACTAATGGAATATAAAATGTATCCAGTCATTAATGAATTATCTTGACAACTTCTTTGAAAATGTGTGGAAACATTTTCATTAAGTCAGATTTCCATGAATAAAGTAATTGATAACTGGGGAGCTTCCGCTACTGAATTCTAGTAAATCTCGAACTTATTCTAACCACTCAGCCTTCATTCCTGTTAATAATCTTCTTAAACTTTCACAGTCATTAGAGATAGAGGATAGCGATTTCAGCTTCAATTGTGTGGAATTTGAGGTGGCCGATAAAGCCAATGTTGGAACCGCAGATGTTCTTAGATGGGACAGGTGGCAGCTGATAGGCAAAGTAGGTGGTGGGTGTGAGGTGGTCAGCTCCTTCTGCGGCTTATTCAGGGCCAACGTTCTCTTAATTAATGGCCTTGTGGTTCTCAATACCAACCCAAGTACACCATCTCAAGTTTGAGTGGTCTTAAGTTAGAAGCTCTCAGGATTTGGTGTTGATGTTGCATTTCTTCAAGGAGGCTCCAAGCATGTCCTTGATATTCTACCTTTGTTCTACCTGATGACCTTGTGAAAAGTTGTTTAGCCCAGGGCACTACATGGTCAACTTCAATAGTCAGGCTGCAGTATGCAGACTATGAAAGCATTTCACAAGCTCAGAGACTGAGTACAGAGACTTCATCAATGGTTGCATATAAGAAGATGGGCTTTGAACTCAATGTCCACAAGACAAAGTTTTTCCATTAACCTGACCCCTTTATACCACACCCCTGTTTGACAATGAAGTTCACAGCGTAACATTGGGAAGCACAGACACATCCCAAATCTCAGTAGAAATAAACATTGATAATGTAACTTACCATTGCCTTTAGTGATCTAGCACAGCCTTTCATCATTTAAAGAAAGGGGTGTTTGAAAATTCAAACATCGAAAACCGGCTATGAACTTACCACCTTCTCTCCTTTATGCATGTGAGACCTGACCATCTACAATAGGAATCTCAAGGCACTGGAAAAATAGTATCAATGCAATCTCATTAAAAGCTTCCTAATACATTGGAAAAAAAAGTGAGTCAATGTCAGAGTCCTCTCCCATGCCACCAAACCCAGAAAGATGCATCACAGGTAGGTAGATAGCGTGGTCAAGAAGGTTTTCGCTACATTGGCCTTCATCGGTCAGGGTATTGAGTACAGGACGAGATGTTATGTCACAGTTATACAAGACGTTACTGAGACTGCATTTGGAGTATTGTGCTCAGTTTTGGTCACCCATAGGAAGGATGTTGTTAAGATGGAAAGAGTGCAGATAATATTTACGAGGATATTTGTAGGCCTTGAGGGCTTGAACTATAGGGAGAGGTTGAGCATTCTAGGACTCTATCCTTGGAAGTGCAGGAGGATGAAGGGTAATTTTATAGAGGTGAAAATATGGTGATGGGAATGAATAGGGCAAATCAGTATTTTATCCAGAAGAGGGGAATTATAAACCAGGGGACATAGGTTTAAAACAAGAGGGAAAATATTTAATACGAATCTGAGTGACAATTCTTTCCCACAGAGGGTGGTGGGTATATGGAGTTGCTGCCAGAGGAGGTAGTTGAGGCAGGTACTATAACAATATTTAAAGGCATTTGGACAGGTACATAGACAGGAAAGGTTTAGAGGGATATGGGCTAAAACAGGCAGGTGGGACAAGCGTAGATGAGGCATCGTGGTCAGCATGTGCATGTTAGGCCGAAGGGTGTGTTATATAACTCCATAACTCTAAGTGAGGGGCAATTCACCTACTCAATCACCTGCTTTGGGCAAACCATATCAATTGCATACCAATAGAAACTTTGTCATGAACTCAGCGATAGGAAGATGTAATGATATGCAGATTATCATAAAATGTGCCTGCAAAATACCACCTGAAATCCCAAAACAAATCATGCTTTAAACATGTTGAGTTGCGCAATGTTATCATTGTGGCCATACCTTTGTTAAGGTATGTTGGCACAAACTATCCTCCACAGATGAACACTCACTTTGATATTACCTCTGCGGGTTCTGTGCAGAGCTGGTGAAATATATCCACTTCAAATAAAATGCGAGGAAATCGTACTGAGATGGAAAAGTTAGTAGATGTACATTTTTTATGATAAACACTTTATCCTTGCTTTTCTAATTATCACACCAAAATATGACAATAATATTCAGATATATTCAAGACAATGTTAAACCTTGAATATGAGAAATGGGAATGGGGAGAATTTCATCTCTCTCCAGTGTATTTTTCCCAGGTAGACAGAAATGCTGGAGAAACTCAGCGGGTGAGGCAGCATCTATGGAGCGAAGGAATAGATGACGTTTTGGGTCGAGACCCTTCTTCAGACTGATGAAGGATCTCGACCCGAAATGTCACCTATTCCATCCATTGATGCTGCCTCACCTGCTGAGTTTCTCCAACATTTTCGTCTACCTTCAAATTTTCCAGCATTCTTTCTTAAACATTGTATTTTCACAATTAGTTTCAAGTGCACTGCCTCATTAGAAAATTCTTAAATTCATACACAAATATTATAAGTAATGTCAGTTACAATGCAAAAGAAGAAGGATCTGGACCCGAAACATCTCCTATTCCTTCTCTTCAAAGAAGCTGCCTCACCCGCTGAGTTTCTCCAGCATTTCTTTCTACCATGCAAAATAGAATCAGTTACTCAGCAAATCACAGCTACTCAGCAAATGAAGCAATCCACATCTGCTTGGATCAAGACTAAGGCCACATGCAAACATACGCTATGTGGCAAATAACATTGTAACAAATGGCATACGAGAGAATTAAAAACATCTCTTTTTTCATGTCAAATTATATTATAATTGCTGACCCCTGATAATTAACATCTCAGAGTCCACATTGACCAGAATCAGTCACGTAATGGCTACAACTGCAAGTTTAAGCTGCAAGGTTCCCCCTTGACATCACTTGCCTTGACAAATGCAGATTCATAAACTGTCAGGTATCAAAACATTGGCACCCTTCCATCACCAGTGCACATAACAAAATATACTACAGTTGCACTGCAGTTATTCTGCAGGACAACTCTGACAGCTCTTTCTCAGCGTGTGGTCTGGGGTCAGGGATGCAGGCAAACTTCCCCCCTATACCCCACTGCCTTTGACTCTGTGTCAAGGAAACAAATCAGTGAGCTCTGTGCAAGACGTTTGAGTGATGTAATTGGAATGGTTTCCAAGTTGTGCAATGTTAAGGACTTGTAGCTGTGAAGTACATGAAAGACGTATTTAACTGATAGAAACAGTTGGTGATAGAATGACGGGGTTGTGGTGAATTAAACAGCGGCTGAGGCTAGAGTTACATGTGACATGTCCATTGACTGATCCAGATCAGACTTGTATCACTGGAACTTAACCTCATGGTTATTTGCTACTGGTGGAGTTCGGGTCTGGAGGGCCACCAAGCACTGCATGGATGCAGCACATCTCCCTTAGCAACCTCCTCAATCAAGCTGTCCAGTGCAGATATATCACCCTTCCTCAACAAAATCCTCCAAATTCAATGGAAGGAAATTTCATTTCAGTGTCCTCTCCCAAGTCAACATCACTAGAATTGAGGCCTTATTACACACAATCAACTACTTTGAGCAAACCATATCAATTGTGTATCCAAAACCAATATTATCATCCTAGAGAGCAGCCCTGAACTACCATCTACCTGATTGGAAACCCACGGATTACCATTGATCGGATTTTACTGGCTTTATCTTGCACCAAATGTTATTCCCTTATCATGTATCTGTACACTGTAAATGGTTAGATTATAATCATGTATCCCGCTGACTGGTTAGCACACAACATAGAAACATAGAAAATAGGTGCAGGAGTAGGCCATTCGGCCCTTCGAGCAAGAAAAGCTTTTCACTGTACCCCGGTACACGTGACAATAAACCAAACTCAACTCAAAGTCAGGAGAGATCACTTCTGCACAACTGCAGGATATCTACTGCAGCAATGATAAAAGATCCCTTCGGTTAGAGCAGGCGAGCAATAACTGATGCTGGCCGGTTACGAGAGCTGTGTCCTGTTGGCGCATACACCCATCAAATAATGCTGTTGGCCCTTTCTGTAAACAGAATCATCATCAGCACAGAGCATGAAAGTGGTGTGCTGCCTACATTACCATCAATGGGCAAGGGTTTACTGAACATTTCAATCCCCGCATTCATTTAAAGGATACCCACTTAATTCCCCAGGGCCTTCGTTCAACAGATATGCCAAAATCAACTTCTGCACTATGTCTGATATTCTCACCCCTTATGCTCCACAGCTTTATAGATGATTTTGAAATGAATATGACTGAAAAATACAGTTAATGTTGTTCTCTGTGTAAAGTGTTGCTGTGGTTATTGATCTGTAAGATACACATACCCTTTCAACATTATTCTCACACAACTCGACAGCAATAACTCCTTAAAACCGATGCCAATTTTTAAAGTAACCAACAGCTTTATTATTCAAATCCAAGTCTTCTTCAGGCGGCACACTCAGTGGAGATTGCAAGGATAAATGTTTATTGTTATGATTCATGCATACCCGTTTTACTTCTCCAATTGACAGGTTCATTGAAATAATGGTCTGAATTTTAGCTTTGCTGCTGTAAATCTGCCTGGAGCAGCCTTGCCATTGAACAGGTTATTCCTCTACTTAATGACTGATGAAACATAGAAACATAGGTGCAGGAATGGGTCATTCGGCTCTTCAAGCCAGAACCTCCATTCAATATGATCATTACTGATCATCTAAAATCAGTAGGTACACAAAAATGCTGGGGAAACTCAGTGGGTGCAGCAGCATCTATGGAGCGAAGGAGATAGACAACGTTTCAGGCCAAAACCCTTCTTCAGAATCCCTCCAGCATTTTTGTGTACCTTCGATTTTCCATCTGCAGTTCCTTCTTAAACATCTAAAATCAGTACCCTGTTCCTGCTTTTTCCCAATATCCCTTGATTCCTTTAGCCCTAAGAACTAAATCTAACTTTCTTCAAAACATCCAGTGAATTACCTCCACTACATTCCACAGATTCACAACTCTCTGGGTGAAGGTGAAACCCCTACATTTATCCACATTATACCACATCTGCTCACTCACCCAACCTACCCAAGTCACCCTGCAGCCTCATAGCATCCTCATCGCAGCTCACATTGCCACCCAGTTTTGTGTCATCCGCAAACTTGGAGATGTCACATTTAATTCCCTTATCTAAGTTGTTAATATATATTGTAAATAACTGGGGTCACAGCACCGAGCCTTGTGGCAACCCATTAATCACTGTCTGTCATTCTAAAAAGGACCAGTTAATTCCTACTCTTTGCTTCCTATCTGCCAACCAGTTCTCTATCCATGTTAATACCCTACTCCCAATACCATGTGCTCTAATTTTGCACACAAATCTCTTGTGTGGGACCTTTTCAAAGGCTTTTTTGAAAGTCCAAATTCACCACATCCACTGGCTCTCCCTTATCCATTCTACTTGTTACATCCTCAAAAAATTCTAGAAGATTAGTCAAGCATGATTTCCCCATCATAAATCCATGCTGACTTTGACCGATCTTGTCATTGCTTTCCAAATGCGCTGCTATAACATCTTTAATAATCGACTCAAGCATCTTCTCCACTTCCGATGGAAGGCTAACTGATCTATAATTCCCCGTTTTCGTTCTCCCTCCTTCCATAAAAAGTGGGATTACATTGGCTATCATCCAGTCCATAGGAACCGATCCAGAGTCAAGAGAACATTAGAAAATGATCACCAATGCATCCACGATTTCTAGGGACACCTCCTTGAGTACTGTGAGATGCAGACCATCAGACCCTGAGAATTTTCCTGCCTTCAGCCCCAACAGTTTACCTAACACCATTTCCTGACTAATGTGGATTCCCTTCAGTCACCCCCCCCAAGATCCTCGGTCACCTAGTATTTATTGGAGATTGTGTCTTCCTTAGACAGCAAGAAACATCCCCAAATTAACGTCAATTGCTCTTTTGTTCACATTAGCAGCATTAAGTCTTAATGGTATTTCACCTGATCTCACATGGAGACTGGACCATGTTGACTGTTAACAACAACATTTGTTGTTTGTTACACACATTTACAATCAAAATTCAAATGTAGGAGATATTGGATACCAAAAATTGCAGATGCTGCCTTACCAAAAAAAGACACAAAGTGCAGGAGTAACTCTGTAGGCCAGGCAGCATCTCTGCAGAGCACGACTACGCGAAGTATAGGTCTGAAGAAGGGTCTCAATCCAAAACGTCACCAATCCATGTTTTCCAGAGATGCTGCCTAACCCGCTGAATTACTCCAACACTTTTGAATAATAGTGTTATTCAGTGAGGAGGTGTCTTTGGCTACATGATGCCATGAATTAGTTGATAAAATTGACAGGGAAATTGCAAATTAAATGTAATCCTAATAAGTGGAGGCGATGTTGTTTGGAAAGATTAGGAAGACAGAGTATATCCAATGAATACATAATATTAGTAAGCCCTAAGGAACTAAGGGATCTTGGTATACATGTCCAAGGATCCATAAAGCCAGCAGCGCAGGAAGATAAGGTGGCTAAGAAGGCCTATGGGATACCTGCCTTCATTATCCAAGAGCAGGGAGATTGTGGTAAATCAACCACTTGGTCTGAGCTGAGCGGGTGAAGAGGCGATTCGCCAGGAGGATAGACTAGAGTGTTTCAGCCATGAGTAAAGACCAAGAGCCTGGGTTTGTTTTTTGGAGCAGAGAGGGCTGAAGTGAGACGAAGAACATAAATAGGATGAATAATGAGAAACATTTCCCCTTGGCTGGGTTGTCTATAACCACAGAGTAAAGACATGTAAAGGAAATTTGAGGATCATACTGCCTGCAGAGGTGCTGGTGGCAAAATTAAGTAATAGATAGATGAACACTTCAAAATGCCATGGGAGACAAGTGCTAGGAAATGTAATATAGATAGGTACTTGATGGCCAGCACAGACAAGGTGGGCTGAAAAGTTAATTTGACTCTGATCCTATGTCTCTAAACCACCTAAAGGTCCCACTTTCACGACCTAATTCACGACGTTTTCTGCTCGTGGACATTTTTCATCATGTTGAAAAAACGCCGCGACCTACTTGATGCCACGAGTACCTACGACTAGCATCACGACTTGCTACGACCTCCTATGACCTACCTACAACCTCCTAGGACCTTGTGACGTCCAAGCTGCGAGTATGAGTCAAGGGCAAACTCGGCAGAAGTCGTGAATTAGGTTGTGAAAGAGGGACAGGCCCTTAATTCTGCGGACAGTAAGCTTTTAGAGTCAATTAATAAGGTTGAGGTTTCCGAGTACTTAGAAGCACATGATAAAGTAGGCTGAAGTCATGGTTTTGTAAAGGGGAGATCTTGCCAGACAAATCTGTTGGAATTCTTTGAGGAATAAAATGCAGGATAGACAGACAAAGGAGAGTCAGTGGATGTTGTTTACTTCGATTTTCAGATGGCCTATGATAAAATACCACATGTGAGGCTGCCAAACAAGTTGAGAGCCCATGTTATTGGAAGGAAGATACTAGTTCGGATAGAAGATTGGCTGAATCGCAGAAGGCAAAGAGTGGGAATAAAGGAGACGTTCTCTGGTTGGCTGCCAGTGACAAGTGGAGTTCCGCACGGGTTGCTGTTGGGTCTGTTAATTTTCCCATTGTATATTAATGATTTGGATGATGGAATCGATGGGATTGTGGCCATGTTTGCGGATGATACGAAGATAGGTGGAGAAGCAGGCAGTGCAGAGATGGCACAGCCTCAGAATAAAAGGACGTACTTTTAGAACAGAGATGAGGAGGAATTTCTTTAGCCAGAGGGTGGTGAATGTGTGGAATTAATTGCAACAGGCAGCTGTGGAGCCAAGTCTTTCGTATTTTTAAAGCCGAGATTGACAGGGTCTGCATTAGTAAAGGCGTCAAAGGTCATGGGGAGAGGCAGGAGAATGGGGTTGAGAAAGCAAAATAGATCAGCCATGATTGAATGGCGGAGTAGTCTTGGTTTCTTGCTTGTTATCAAGGTTAAAGAGTCTTTTTCTACTTCAATCTCACCTGCAGATTCCATTTTAAAACCTCTTCCAAATCTTTTGCGTACATTAAATAAAATCTATTCTGTTGAAAATCAAAAAATGAAAATAAAAAACACTGTAGATGGAGAGATATCAACCCAAAATGTTGACTGGTTTTATTTCCTCTGACACTGACTCAACTGCAGGGCGTTTCCATCATGTTATGTAGCTTCCTTTTCTGAATATTGGGCCATTCTCATCAACCTTTGCTGATGCCTTTGGAACAAACTCATGTTTCACTGAGGCAAGTCGATCAAAGCTGCACGCTATGTTCAGCATCAAGGCTTAGCATTGATCTCTATGCAGCATGTTAATACATTTGCCTCTAAGTGTTACTGATGAGATATCAGCCACTTGAACCATTCGTCAAGATTCAAATTAACGAGTTTGAAGCATAACGTCAGACCACCAGACTAAACCTGATCCAAGTTTAATCAAACTGGCTTCACTCACGTACTTTTAATTGGTATCAATTTCTTCTGACTCCAAATATAAGTTATTTTTCCATTAATGATTTACAAGGCTATTCCAATGTTTTGTTTTCCGTGATGCCCAATGTTTATCCTTCCAGTTATTCCTACATATGGCACCCTTTCACGGCATTGTAAGGAAATAATTTGCATTTGATGCAATTAACCAAATTCTTTCAAATTGAAGAAAACACAGACTGATGGTTGAGCGTAAGTTACAGAAAATAAAACTTCAATGTTATCATAACGATCAAAATGCAGGAAACATTCATCCAAAAGTAATTCTGCTCTTTTTACAGCTCCGTGATATGCCTCAAATTCAATTCTCAAATACTCTTCTTTCCATAAACAGGCTGTCAACAATGCATAAAACACTGCCAGATAATCTATGTTTATATTTGAAAATAATTGAAACATTTTGTAACTTATAATATACCTAGATGTTTGTGGATTCGATCAACAATAATTTCTTATTTTCATCCAATTTAGTGTCTCCATAGAGCCAATAGAGTGCAACAGTGTGGAAACAGGCTCTTCGTCCCAACTTGCCCACATTGACCAAAATGCCCCACCTGCCTGCGTTTGCCCATATCCCTCCAAATCATATCCATGTACCTGTCTAACTGTTTCTTAAATGTTGGGATAGTCCCTGCTTCAACTACCTCCTCTGGCAGCTTGTTCCATAGACCCAGCAACCTTTGTGTGAAAAAGTTACCCCTAAGATTCCTATTAAATCTTTTCCCCTTCACCTTAAAACTATGTCCTCTGGTCCTCAATTCACATACTCTGGGTAGAGACTCTGTGCATCTACCCAATCTATCCCTCTCGTGATCTTATTCACCTCTTTAAGATCACCTCTCATCCTCCGGCGCTTTAAGGTAAATAAGATCAAAGAGCTGAAATGAATTCACAACCGTTTCATTAAAAAATTCTAATAAATTGTTCCATTTGCCTCATGTGGCGGCTGAGCTGAATGGGCCTGTTTCAGTTCTATGGAAAACATTCCAACGTTAAACTTCAGACTATTTTTCATGCCAGCAGCAGATATGGGCAGGATAGGTGATTGCCTGAGAAGAGGGAATCCAGGGGAGAAAGGTGGCCTAGGTGGGAGAACATTCTTAATTCAATCAATAACAGTCACCGGTAGTATTTTAGGCTCAAGAGCCCCACTCCCAATTCCATGGCCTCTATGTTTGTGTTTCCAGTGGTTACATCCGAGTCAACTACTAACATCCCCAGAATATTTGAAAGGAACAGCACTAACTCCTGTGTAACTCAGTCAAATTTGTGTCATGTTTTGAAAAAAAACAAAAAGCATTAGGGCCCTAACTCTGCGTCAGAGCTCTTTCATCTAAATAGGCCGCGAAAAATAGATCTTTAAGGTGTTGAAGTGTGGTCCACAAAACTTGGTTCCTTTGCACTAACTATGGTCCTTTAATTGGGTGTAATGATATACAATTTTGGGCCCTACACCTCACATGCATGTGTTTACTAGTTGCATTTGTTTTATCGCATTGTTGCATGTCAACAATGCATTATTCATTGGTGATGCAGAATTAAACGCCAACATCTGTTCCTCACACTTGTAATGTTTGGATTACAGTTAGGATAGTCATCTTTTAAAAGCAGTTTTCCACTAAGTGGGCGAGTAGCAGGCACATGCCGTGAGTAATTAGTTTGGGTAGGCAGTCGGCTTTAAATAAAATCTTGAAAAACGCGCATGCGCGGATTGTTCTCTCGACTTTTATAAAGTAATTTGTCTTCTAAAGTATTTAAAAACATATAGCTCAAAGAAATTTACTTACCACATTCTATTTGTTGAAATACAACTGCATTGCCTCTCTTTCCTATTGTACCAAGCTGTTTTAAATGTTCTAATTATTTTTGTTCCTTTGTGCTGTTGAAGTTCTTTAAGTTCCGGCATTGGTTAATTATTTTGTAATTATTTTGGTCTTTTCCTCATAAGATTGCTTAGAGAAACTCTTAAGATACTCAATATCCATCCTTGAAAAACCCGCCAAGAAACTTGCGCTGCGCTTGTGCAGTACGCTGCGCAGCACATGCACGCAGTCCATGGTGTAAAGGCAGAATTTCAGCTGCCTTTATATACCGTTGCCACTGATGGCTTGAAGCAGCGTCGACAGCACGTGAGTAACCCATACTTCCGCGTTTTAAATGTACTGAGGATGAAAGGCACAGGAGAATTAAGCCTACCTAAGAGATCGATCTCTTAGGTAAGCATAATTCTCCAATGCCTTCACTATTTATATTTAATAATGACAATTTTTAAATTTTATTCAGGGTAGGCACTGCCTACCCTGACGGTACGTGCCTGGCGAAGAGGTCACAATAGTTAAGGTGTGGGTAGTTTATTAATTAATCTGATATTACAGTCAGTGCATCCTCCAATTGTAAATGTTGCTCAGATGACAATATTAAAAAATATACAGAAAAAACTAATGTGGATGGAAATATATTGCATAAAAAAAATGATCTTTGCCATTGACGAATAAGTATCAGAGTTTAAATTGTTTTGAAAAGTTTAATTTAATAAATGTAATAACTTCTTTGTAATTGTACATGTGGAAAGTGAGTACAACAAGTGGGTCACACCCTTGCATTTATTTAGCACTAGAGAGCAAAGAAAAACATTTCCTCATTGTGTTTGGCCAAATTTAATGAGCAATATAGTGAAAAAAATGTCTCAGTGACAATCATTATCCTCAACACATACAAAATACCAATTATACAATTGATTTGTCAAAGGTAATTTCATTAATTGTTCATGATATGTGTTATATTATTACAATATTAATGTAATGTTGAAAAAAGAGATGAATGTGCATAAAATCTACAATCTGCTGAACCATGTTACCGGCAAAGGGAAGCATACACAGATAGATCACAGACATTGAAAAAATGCCCATCAAAACCTAACTAAGGATAACTTTGCAATTCCAAAGGACTATTGAATCTATATCAGTTGACAGCCTTAGGACATCTCAGTAACTCAATTTCTCCATGTGACCAGACTGTACTGAAAGAATGACCTAAAGTTATACTTCATCAATACAATCCTATTTTCCAAAGTTTTGTATTTGATAATTTTAAAATTATGTTTTAAGGTTTTTCAGAGTATTGTGAGATCATTTAGAATTGAGGAGAGGATATGTTATTTCAAAATGCAACATTAACAAACTCCCACGGTGGCTCAGCTGGTCAAGGTATTGAATTAGCCGAATCATAAACGGCAAGAAGCATGCTCGAGTTATGTTCAGTAGCTTAGCACAAACCATCAATGAATTATCACATAATGGAGTTTCACATTGGAGATTGCCATTCCAAATGGCAATCCGATAGACCTGGAAGAGCAGATGTGACCAATGGGAAAACAGAAATCAGCTGTGGAGTCTTGGCCCTCCTTCATGTAGTTGATTTCCTGCGTGTGTATGAAAGCACAGGAGACAAGAGGGAAGGAGGGTAGATGGGAAGATCGACAAAAATGCTGGAGAAACTCAGCGGGTGAGGCAGCATCTATGGAGCGAAGGAAATAGGCAACGTTCTGGATCGAAACCCTTCTTCAGACCTTCGATTTTCCAGCATCTGCAGTTCCCTCTTAAACATTTTGTCTACTCCAATGCGAAATCTCCTCTAGATGGGATGATCAATAGGTTTTAGTAAATTGCACGAGCACTAAGTTTACACTTTTGAGGAGAGAGATGACAATAACTAAATCACTGAGGAAGATAAGGACAAAACACATATTTTAAATATGGCATCTTCAATGTTTACAGATCTTCTGCATTTCATTATTGTATTTTGAAAATATAGACAATCTAACAATTGTTTTGATGTCACTGTTTTCTTAACTCATTTCAAATAAGACATAAGAAAGTGAAATGAACACAGCATTCCTCTTTCTCCAGTCAGGGACTCCATGCCACTGTGATAATTTTTTGTTAAGAAGTGGTAAGCATTTTGAGAGACCAAAGTTAAGTTTTCATATGTGTACAGTGACTAAAAACACAACAAATTGTTTGCATCAATGAAGGTTCAAATATCAGGGAAAGCTATTTAAAATGGAGTTGCCTTAAAAGAGCAAACCTGCGTGATAGAGATCGGTCAACCCAACAAACAATAATGAGGCTGAAATGTCAGTAATGAGGCAAATTGAGTCAGTTACTAGTTTTGCAAGCGCAATATACAACATGGGGATGAATGGTTAATTCTAAAGCATTTAAGAGTTACTGGACCAAGTGCAGACCCGTTGGGTCTGTACCCCAACGCGCGTTTGTGTGTGGGGGGAGGCGACATGCGGCATCACACACACTAACCACCCCCACACACACACTAACTACCCCAATTGATATCATATTAATATTATTAATTTGCTCCTTTTACCCCATAACCGCCCTATCCACTGATGCATAGCCCCCAACTCACAGGCGCATCTAGTGTGATGGGGGGGGGGGGTAGAGAGTGAGGACAGAGAGAGAATGGGGAGAGACAGAGAGAGAGGCAGAGACAGAAGGGCAAGAGAAAGAGGGAGAGGGGGTGTGGAGGGGAGGAGGAAAGGGAGGGTGGGTGGGGGGAGGAGAGGAACGAGTGATGGGAGGAGAGAGGGGGAAAGGGGGCTGAGGGGGGAAGAGAAGGGGGGAGAGAGGGTGGGGGAGAGGTGGGGGGGGGAAGGGTGTAAGGGAAGGGTGGAGGGGATGGGTGGAGAGGAGGGGTGGAGGGGAGGGGGTAGGGGGGTTGGGGGAGGGAGGTTGGGGAGGGCAGGTGGTTGGGGGAGAGGAAGGGAGAGAGAGAGAGAGAGAGGGAGGGAGAGAGAGAGAGGAAGGAGAGACAGAGAGAGAGACAGAGAGAGAGACAGAGAGAGAGACAGAGAGACAGAGAGAGACAGAGAGAGACAGAGAGAGAGAGACAGAGACAGAGACAGAGACAGAGACAGAGACAGACAGAGAGAGAGAGAGAGAGAGAGAGAGAGAGAGAGAGAGAGAGACAGAGAGACAGAGAGACAGAGAGACAGAGAGACAGAGAGACAGAGAGACAGAGAGACAGAGAGAGACAGAGAGACAGAGAGACAGAGAGACAGAGAGACAGAGAGATACAGAGAGACACAGAGAGATACAGAGAGAGAGAGGGGAGAGAGAGAGAGAGGGGGGGGAAGAGAGAGAGAGGAGGGGGAGGAGCGGCAGCCCGAGCGAGGCACGGAGCGATCTGAGGAAGGTGAAAAGCAGCGTGGGGACCAGCCGATCGTGGCTTCTGCAAAGGTAAGCGCACCCACCAGCGTGACAGAGCCGGGCCGGGCCGGGGGAGGACAGATGATCGGGCGCTCCGGAGAGGTGGTCGTCCCCAGTGACGGGTAGAGAGGAGAGGGGAGAGAGGGAGGGAGGAGGTGAGAAGAGGAGGGGGTGGGATGGAGGGGAGTCAGAAGCTGACAGAAGCAGGGGATGGGCCATTTTGAAGGACGGGGGGGGGGGGGGGGGGGGGGGGGGGGGTGGGTGGAGTAACGTACCTCGTGGAAAACTGCGCATGCGCGTTGACAGCAGCTGCATTAATCCACAGCGGCGGGGGGTGGGGCCAGGAGGCAGGTGGGCCTTGAGTGGTGGGCATGTGGGCATTGTGACGTCAGCAGCTGGCAAGTGGTGATGATTTTTTTTAAAGTGAGTTTTGTGAACAATTTTATTCAAAATCTGGGGAAATAATGTAGCAGATGTAGAGAGGAGTGGATTTCTGAAATCATAAGTTAAATCCCTACCGAAATATGTAAAGGTCTCCGTGTTTTTGCGTCTGGCTTTTACACACACACACACACACACACACACACACACACACACACACACACACAGTTTTAAAAGTACATAGATTAAAGTTAGTGGTCATGTATTCAACATCACATCAAACTAACACAAACAAAACTATTGGTCTGAAGAAGTGTTTCGGCCCAAAACGTTGCATCTATGGAGTATTTCCTTTACGCCATAGATGCTGCATCACCCACTGAGTTTCTCCAGCATTT
This sequence comes from Okamejei kenojei, assembly GCA_035221665.1. Classification (NCBI taxonomy): domain Eukaryota; kingdom Metazoa; phylum Chordata; class Chondrichthyes; order Rajiformes; family Rajidae; genus Okamejei; species Okamejei kenojei. The sequence continues at coordinate 12,239,105 of CM069153.1, forward strand.
TTGACTATCTTCGATTATCCAGCACCTGCAGTTCCTTCTTAAACAAAACTATTGAGATGTTTTAATACGTCTTGCTCAAAGTATACATTAAGCAATCAAGCTGTAATTCTGCTAAGATATGTCAATGATGTGAAAAGAAGTATTGTGTAAATATTTTCACAAAACGTTTCATCAGCTTGGTAAAAAGTTCTTAGTTTAAGAATAATTTATCCATGCACTCACAAGATTTGTTTTTATAGTTTTCTTTAAGAAACAGCAGTGACCCTTCAACATAACTGCTTCAAGTAGTACATTTGGCATCAAATCAAACGTATATCGGCTACACGTTGTCCAGTATGAAGGCAATATAAATGTTTTTATGTAGTTGAACCAAAGGATGTTAGTCCATGCTGAGATTAATTAAAAAAAAACAACAAATGTTATCTTATTATTTTAAATGATAGAAGTGGATATCTTTGAAGATTCTGCGGTCATTTGAAGGGTAACGATGATCTCGTAAACAAACTACGTTTGGAGTCATGTGCTGAAACAACAGTAGCATTTGAAATTCAATGATGTCACTTTTATACATATATGGATGAATTATTTGTCACATTTGGATTCATTTTGGAGTCACAACTTACCACAAATAAAGTTCAAGACACTGATGGATTTTAAAGGCAGGAACAATTATTTTTCTTGCTACTAGAAAATCAGTTTACCATTGTGCAGAAGCCAACATTGCTAAATTCAACTAAGATGGTGACATCCATGCATTGTATAATTGTAATTGTAATTTAATGAATTTATTAGCCAAGTATGTAAAAACATACAAGGAATTTGATTTGCCATAGAGTCATACTAAAAAAGCAACAAGACACACAACTACATAAAAATGAACATAAACATCCATAGAAACATAGAAAATAGGTGCAGGAGGAGCCATTCGGCCCTTCGTGCCAGCACCGCCATTCATTGTGATCATGGCTGATCGTCCCCTATCAATAACCCGTGGCTGCCTTCTCCCCATATCCCTTGACTCCACTAGCCCCTTGAGCTCTATCTAAATCTCTCTTAAATCCATCCAGTGACTTGGCCTCCACCGCCCTCTGTGGCAGGGAATTCCATAAATTCACAACTCTCTGGGTGAAACCGTTTTTTCTCACCTCAGTCTTAAATGACCTCCCCTTTATTCTAAGTGTGGCCCCTGATTCTGGACTCGCCCAACATTGGGAACATTTTTCCTGCATCTAGCTTGTCCTTTTATAATTTTATATGTTTCTATAAGATTCCACCTCATCCTTCTAAACTCCAGTGAATACAAGCCTAGTCTTTACAATCTTTCCTCATATGACAGTCCCGCCATCCCAGGGGTCAATCTCGTGAACCTATGCTGCACTGCCTCAATCACAAGGATGCCCTTCCTCAAATTAGGAGACCAAAACTGTACACAATACTCCAGATGTGGTCTCACCAGAGCCCTATACAACTGCAGAAGAACCTCTTTACTCCTATACTGAAATCCTCTTGTTATGAATCGTTATGTTATCCACAGTGCTGGAAGGCAATAACATATTATTAGTTGCAACTTGTGTTCTGTCCAACATTCTTTGCATACAGTAATATGGTAATTTAATTTAGTGTGTGCATTTTGGAATGCTCTTTTAGATAAGTATAAAACATTTTACTAATATCTTCCTATTAATTGGTTTGAATTTGTATTAAGCCAAGGAAGCCTCCAGTTCTGCAAAGAAATGAGGTTTTACTGCATATTTTAATATCTCATTTGTAAATACATTTTTTTAAGATCACCACACTGAGAGAGCTAAAGGGTTTGAGAAACAGGACAGAGATTCTGGCTTTGATGTGTTTCATGAATAATTTAAAATTTCAAAGAAATAGCTTGTGTACAAAAATCCTACCAATGGCAGGGCCGCCATATATCTCAGCAAACGTTTATGGGAACTTGAGGTTCAATGTCATTGACTAAAGTCAGAGATACAATGCCCTCCATAATATTTAGGACAAAGACCCATCATTTATTTAATTGCCCCAGTACTCCACAATTTGAGATTTGTAATAGAAAAAAATCACACGTGGCTAAAGTGCACATTCTTAGATTTTAATAAAGGCCATTTTTATACATTTTGGGTTCACCATGTAAAAATTACAGCAGCGTTTATACATAGTCCCCCCATTTCAGGGCACCATAATGTTTGGGACACAGCAATGTCATGTAAATGAAAGTCGTCATGTTTAGCCGAGTGGCCGAAGGGCGGATTTTAATGGGTCGTTATTTAACTGTTCCGACTGTGTGGCATTGCCAGCTCTCTCTCTCTCCCAGATCCCCCACCCCAACTGTGGACAAAGTCTGATTGAGAAAATGCTCCCACTCATATTACGGGTTGGCTCCGCGTTTGCCCGCTTGCTGGGGCAGGCGGCGCCTCCTTCAAAGAGAGCGAGAACAGGTCCCATCAGCTGTGGCATTTCCTCTGATGTGATGGCAAATATTTATCATTGATACAACGTCATTGAAACAGAACATCTCAATAATATCAAGCCTTTACAGCTGAAAGTTAACTGTGATGTTCCCGATCTATCGACAGTGAAAGCTTTTCCAAAATAATTTATTTGGATGGTATGTGATGGTGTTATCCATTCCTTCTCCCCAGAGATGCTGTCCGGTCCACTGAGTTACTCCAGCATTTTATGCCTCCCCTATGAATTTGACCATGGGAATGCATGTGCTACCACAGTGCTCAGCTGTGGGAAAATCCAGTCCTCACAGCATTCTTTCACGAACTTCAAGAGTAAGGATACCAATGAATACAATTTGAGCACTGTAATTTCTGCTCTGGGGTAAAAAGTACAGTTGGGGATAATTCGATGACAATTAAAACGTTGATATGTTTGTGTTTTTCTTTGCTGAACACTTTCATTAATTCCTGTTGGCAGGTGAAGAGGGAAATATTCTTCTTAATATTCTCCTGCCAAGACTTTTTTTAACATTACAGGAACTACTCACCAAGCAGCTTTTAATCAAAGTGATGAATTTGAATAAATAATTTTATAACAATCCACGACATTCATATTAATTGTTTGACAGGGTTGCTGAATTCCTTTACATGATGACTAGTGTGGTGCAGTTAGCAGTACTATTGCCTCTCCGTGCAGAATCCTGTGCTCCATCTTGCGTGGGGTGCCGCAGTGTTTGTATGCGAGCCCTGGTGTTTCCTCCCTCCGGGTACTCTGGTTCCTTCCCACATCTCAAAGACGTGAATTGGTCCATTATTTCTCCACTGTAAATCACCCGTAGTAGGAAGTTGAGTGGCAGATGAACATGTGGGGACAATAACAAATGGATTCACATAGGATTAGTCTAGATGGGTGGTTGATGGTCAACGTAGAATAACTCTTTACTTAGAGATACAGCACGGAAACAGGCCATTCAGCCACTTAGTCTGCACGGACCAGCGGTCACCCCCATACACTAACACACCAGGAATAACTTATAATTTTTACCAAAGGCAATTATCTTACACACCTGTACGTCTTTGGAGTTGATCCAAGCTTTATCAAAAACACTCCATAATTTTAAATTATTTGTTTGTGCGTGTTGGTAGATTGCATTAGTCAAAACAGGGTGGACTCAGTGGGTGCCATCGTCAACACCAACAACAGAGAAGTCATCACAGACCCCACAGTGAAACCACCGGGTTTTGTCCTCCATCACAAGCAATGGCTAACCCTGAACAGAATCTGCACCTTCCATGCAAGAACAGCCCATCACCTGCATGAGTGGGGGATGACAGACGGCCCTGCTTGCGACTGCGGATATCCAGACCAGATCATTCCACACATCGTGAATGACTGCTCACTGAGGCTTTTCCCTGGTGGCACCAAAGCCATCTACCCAGTAACTGATGCTATCCTGACCTGGATGTCTACCCTTGATCTGCAACTTTAAGCTGCGCACGCCATATGCAAGAAGATGATTTTAACTTAGCAAAAAATAATAGGTGATATTTGCCAGCAATGTAACCGTGTATGTCCAGGCTCTTATCAGAATGCAGAAAATACAGAAATTTGTCATCAAATAGATACATAATATTTGTCAAACACCTTCTCAAACATCAGAGTTCACAGTAACTCTGAGAACTATCTACAATTTGGTGAATTCAAATGATAAGCAGTAATTAAACAGTACAAAAACTCTTTTTTATTACCTATTTATTTCAAAGGTCTTCCACTTTGACACTAATTAACTATTAAATTATAATAATTCTACATATGCCACATAAACGGACCACTCGTTATTAGAGTTATGCTGGTTTATTTAGTGATTGATTTTAAACTGACTTGCTGTTGCTTCTGCACAAAAGCAAAGCCAGTTAAATGCAGTTCAGCTCATGATGACTTGTAAATACCAATACACATCACTCTCAAAGTACTCAAGTTCAGACATTTCTAAATAACCAGCTAATGCTCCACTGTAAAGGGGCCGTCCCACTGCGGTGACCTAATCCGCGACCTTCAAGCTTGTGGGCACTCACCTGGAAAACCTCGAGCTAGATCGACCGTCCGCGTTGAAACCGCGAGCTGGATCAACCGACCGCACACGCACACACACACACACACAAACACATCGCAAAGGCGGGGGAGCGCTGTCTGGAATTCACACCCGCAAGAAGAGGAAGGTAAAACGGCTGCACAGTAACGGTAAGTCCCTTAGAGAGCGCGAGTCCCTTAGAAAGTTTAATTTGGAGATATTTTAAAAACAATGCTGATCTTGCCAGCAATTCACAGATCCTCAAGTAAATGAAAAGGTATTTTGCTGCATGAAAGCAGTCTGTAAAATACCATTGGTTGCTTTAACCGCCTGCAAGAGGATAGAGTACAAATAAAACCTTTGCCAGTCTTCACCATCCACAGGTACATTTACCCAGATATTCCATTGTAGATTTTTTTCCCACAACAAAATGGTTTCCACACTATATCACTCTATGACTCTAAAGTGCTGGAGTAACTCAGCGGGACGGGCAGCATCTCTGGAGAGAAGGAATGGGTGATGTTTTGGGTTGAGACCCTTGTTCAGAGTCTGAAACGTCACCCATCCTTTTTTCTCGAGGGGGAGAGAAGGGGAGAGACAGGGAGAGACGGGGAGAGTAGGGGAGACAAGGGGGGGAGAAGGGGGGAGAAGGGGAGAGAAGGGGGGAGAAGAGGGGAGAAGGAGTGGAGACACTTTTAAGAAGTATAATAAAGTTTACCAGGCATTTTACCTTCTGGTAGATCTTCATTGGTCCTGAAAACTCCAATGAGCCAATCAAAATGGCCAGTCAGCGAAGGGGATTAACTACGGCTGCCCTCGACTGCCTGTAAATAAATAGCGACCTCACTCCACTGCACTACATGTTAAAAAGAACCATGCCGACCAAATTTTACTCGCGGGAATGTTTTCAACATGCTGAAAATTTTTCAGCGACCTAGCTGAGGCCACGAATATTTGGGAACTTCCCTCAAGCATGAAGGAGAGTTCCAGCGACCTCCTAGGACCACGTGTCGACCATACTGCAAGTTTGAAGGTCTAAGTCACTCTTCTAAACTCGCAGGTTAGGTCGCCCTAGTGGTTCAGCCCCTAAACACATCACTCTCAAAGTGCTCATGTTCAGGAATTTCTAAATAACCAGCTAATGCTCCACTGGTTCTACAAATAAAACATACCTTGAATTACAATGATACAGTCCTTGAGTATTATAAATGAAAACCAAGATTAGTGAACAATGCTCTCCTTCACATCATCAAATTTAAAGCCCCAGAGGCAAGAAATACTTGTTTTCCACACGTTCTCCTGCATATTCTCCCGTCAAACTGCTTAAAGGATTGGACACCTCACCAGAAAGTCGTTAACTATTCAGATCCGTAGGTTTCATTAGCTAGTGATGCACTCATTGTTCGCCATGGCTCCTATGTCCAAAAGGTCTCCATTTTACAGCAATTTCTGAAGCAAAGTTATTTGTGACTGCTCAGAGAGAAAAACATAATATAAGTCACAGAGTTTTCATGAAAATGCAACTTCAGCTCCAGCAACTTCAGGGTTCTGATACTCAAAAACATCAAATTGCTGAATTAAATTAAGTGAACTTGCTATAAATTATTGGGAAGTTTGGTAGTTTTGGTGAGGTGATTTGTACGGTGTCAATAAGTCAAGACGTACAGCAAATAATTGAGCATAAGAAATGGGTAATAAATGCTCGAGCAACATGAGAATTACTTACAAAAGGCAAACTGAGTCATCAGTCCTGAGGCAACCATTGGGATGCGTTATATTTTGCAAAAGCTTTGTGCCCAAGAAGGGTCTCGACCTGAAACGTCACCCATTCCTTCTCTCCAGAGACGCTGCCTGTGCCACTGAATTACTTCAGCATTTTCTGTCTACTTTGGCTTGGTCTCTCTCCCTCCATTCCACTCTGCACTCTGACTTGGCATGTACATTCACCTTCCCAAGTTACACGTGAACCACTGCAACTTTCTTCATTTCATAATCCCTAACAATGATTTCTTGAATAATTTGTTGCTTGACAGGCTGCTGACCATTAATGATAATGACTATAGAGCTGGATGATTGTAAAACCCCATCCAGTTCATTCATGTCCTTCAGGGAGTGAAGTCTACCATTCCTTGCCAGCTTGGCCTATATATGACTGCAGATCCAACAATATGGTTGAATCTTAAATGTCCATTGTAATAAGCCTGAAAATCATTTTTTTTCAAGAGCGATTAGAAATGGGTAATAAATGCTGGCTTTATCAACAATGCACAGAATCTGAAAAAGTATATAAATAAAATGCTTGGATTTGATGCTCAGTGCATGGAGCATTCTGGATGAATCAACACTTGGTGAAAGCAATTGATCTGGATTTGTTCTCTCTGTGCATCAGGTTAAATTGGCCACGAAATTCTTCTTGTCAGCTTCTCTTGTGAAAAATTCAAAGAAATGCAGCAGGTTAAGAACTGATTTACAAGGTAGCTTCCCAGCACAATCCACAACTGGAGTCAGTGAACCTCAATTGCCCTGCCTCTTAGTTATTGTACGTTGATGGAAAGAATAAGCTACACAGTTCCCAAATAGCTACACAGTTCCCAAATAATGGCATTTTCTTTTTAGCATTGAGGTTAGATTGTGACCATTTAGAACACAAAGTACAGCAGTACTGGAGGACATGGATAGGTGAGGAGTCTGAGGAAAGGTCATGAAGAGACTCGTCACCTATCCATGACTTTGAAATATGCCGCCTGATCCGCTGATTTACTCCAGCACTTTGAGTTCTACGCAAGACTACAGTGCCTGCAGTTCCTTGTGTCTCCAGCTTGTGATCATCTTCCAACTCATACAGTAATTATCCACATTATCTTATTCTGCAGTCCAACTAAATGGTTCAAGTCATATATATATTTTGGAAGTGTAAAGATCAGACACCTCACTTTCAGAAGTTTTTTTTTTCTGCCCTGATCAGATCATTACCCACCACTCCATAGCAATACTGCAGTTAGAATGCAAATCAACTTGAAGCTCCAATATTATTTGGAACTTTAAAAACTGTTTCAGCGATTCACCTCCAAAACATTTTTATTAATGAGTAAGCAGTGCTTACTCTCCTTTTCAATACATGCATACCCCAAATAACCTAAACAGAGAACTCCTTTCTCCTCCATTATATTAAGAACTCAACTTCATAGAACGTTGGGATTGTGTGGCATTAAAGATGACCATGTCTTTCTTTTCACTCTTTCGTGAGGTTCACACAAACTCTGGTGACAATCATCAACCTTTCTTTTTTTAAGGGAAAAATATAGAAAGTTTATAAAATATATGTTTTACATGAGTCGTTCAGCAGTTTTATAGGATAAGGTTCAGATGATGAAAAATTAAATAATGATTCAATATCAGAAAATCATCAGACAGTCCTCCTCATAGAGCTAGACAGCACAAAAAAAAGCCCCTCGGACAGCTTCGTCCATTCTGACCATGTTGGCACAATGGGTCTAAAGCAGTTTCATCTTTGAAATTTACTGCCGCAAGGAGGCACAGCGGTAGAGATACTGCCTTACAGCCCTTGTAGAGCCGGCGATCCGGATTCAATCCCGACTAAGGGTGCTGTCTGTACGTAGTTTGTACATTCTCCCCATGACCGTGTGGGTTTTCTCCAAAATACCCGGTTTCTTCCCGCACTCCAAAGACATACAGGTTTGTAGGTAAATTGGTTTGGTATAAGTGTAAATTGCCCCTTTAGTGTGGATAGTGTTGGTGTGCAGAGATCGCTGGTCGGTGTGGGCTTGATGGGTCGAAGGGCCTGTTGCCATACTGTAGCACTAAACTAAACTAAACTAATGCCTTGTAGATGCACCAGACGTGGTGAATAAAGCCAGACGTCAGGCAGGTAAACAGTAGTTTATTCAGACTCTACACATTAGGTTGGTCCGCTAACTATAATATCATTGCTGCTGTAGTTGAGCGAGGTTGTTCTCTCAGGCTCAGCTACCGGTGGACTGCTAAGGTCTCGAGGTGATATAACCTTAAATAGCAGGACACTCCCTCTAGCCCATGACGTCACGTGCCAGCCCTCGTACCTACTGACGAGGGTTCGACCATAAGTGGTCTGGGTATAGGCTGACACCACAGGACACCCCCAGAACCGGAGGAAGGAATAGAATGGTCGAGGGCGGCTTCTGCATGTGGGTCGGGGACACCCCGGGCGTGGGTCGGGACGGAGAGGCCCGCGGGCGCAGTCGACGCTCCGCGTGGGCGATCCTGAGGTGCCGAGGGGTGCGAGGAGATCAATGCAGAAGCCACCGGACGGAAGAGACACAGTCGCATCTCCTCGACCAGCTAAGGGATTGTGTCTTGTGAAATACGGCCTCTAGCAACGGCTGTAAGACATCAGCAACAATGAGGGAAAAAAACTAAATAAAATAAACTGAATGCTGAACCCGGCGTGGTGATGCAGTAAAAACAAAATGAACAGAAAGAACACAAATTACAGTGAGCAATCACGTGCAAAGTGGTAAGTTCAAATTGTCCAGTGTCCATGGTGCAGGATGCGAAGCCGTGCAGGAAAACCATAGTGATGCAGTGATAGCCTCCGACCTGAATGAGGCGCTGTTGCCGGTGGTCAGGCAGCATTGACGGCAGTCGATCTGACGGTGGCCCTGTTGAGAGTGGTCCGGCTGCAGGGACGGCATCCGGCCGCAAGGTGGCGCTGTGGATGGCGGTCAGGTAAGTTCAAGCTTCTCAACTGGATGGACGCGGCGGCCATTTTTGTAGTCGGGCGGCTGCTTGTTTCAGGAGGCCGCAGCGGCCATTTTACCGGCTGGCGGAGGCAGCCATCAGCGATTGAAGACCCCACTGCTGGGCCGGACAGGTAGCCAGCGCCCAGGGATCTTCGTAGTCCGCGCCGGTGAGGAGAAGATGGGCGTCTTTAGCAGTCGTCCCAGGTAAGCCCGCCCTATCGGGTGGCTAGGCAGCGGCTGGCGGGGCCAGGTGCGGTGAATCCTGTTGCGGTGCCAGGGCTGAATCCGTGTCCGTGGCGAGGTCCGGTGCGGTGCAGGTGAGGTGAGGCCAGTGCAGGGCCAGGAGCGGTGAAGCCCGGTGCAGTGCAGGGCCTGGAACCGTGTCCACGGTGCGAGGCCGGGCCCTGGTCCGTTGTCAGGAATGGGAGAGCTGCAGGTACTCTCTCCGCTCCAGGGGCCGTCGGGCGTGCGTCGGTGATGCTGGGGGCAGGAGGCTTCTACGCTCGCAGCTCCTGCAGCAGCTGGTGGGGCAGCAGCGGCTGGTAAAACCTCTCCACTCCGGTGGTCGGCTCCGGGCAGGTCATGCAGGAGAGCTCGGCGGCTGTCAAACAAGGCCTGGAGCGGTGTGGGGGTTGAATGCGGGGCTTGGTCCGTTGCCAGAGCGGGAGAGCGGCGGGAGAGTGGCGGGAGAGCGGCGGCAGCCGCGGCTTCTCAGCTCCGGTGAGTAGCAGCTGGTCCGGTGAGCAGCAGCATCCCAGATGTAGAGGCATACCTTACTGCTGGGCCGGGTTGGCGGCAGCGTAGTTCTGCAGGGCTGGTCAGTCGGCTGCAGATCTCCTGAGGCTGCATGCGTCAGGTAAAATCCAAATTTCAATTTGGACAGTCGGGGGTCACCAATGTAGCGGAACCAGACGTGGTGAATAAAGCCAGATGTCAGGCAGGTTCAAACAGTCCTTTATTGAGGCTCTACATGTTAGGTTGGTCCGCTAACTATAATATCATTGCTGCTGTCGCTGAAAGAGATTGTTCTCTCGGGCTCAGCTACCGGTGGACTGCTAAGGTCTCGAGGTGAGATAACCTTAAGTAGCAGGACACTCTAGCCCAGGGGTTCTCAACCAGGGGGGATTCCCCCCAGGGGGGGATTTCAGGTTTTCAGGAGGGGAATTGGGACCACAGATTAGCAAACTCAAACTGTTAGAATGTTGATCTTTTTATTGCCTTTGCATATTATTTGGAATGCACTTTTTGAGGCAGACAATCTTGGAAAGGAGGGGGGGAATGACATTCTGACATATGGTGAAAGGGGTGCATGGGGCAAACAAGGTTGAGAACCACTGCTCTAGCCCATGACGTCACATGCCAGCACTCATACCTACTGATGAGGGTTTGACCATAAGTGGTCTGGGTATGGGCTGACGCCACAGCCTTTTAATTAATACAATGCATTCTTTCTAATGGAAGTATTTGAATTATCTATGTGATTAACCTAAAAAATTCACCACTCTTTAATAATCTTCCAGACACATTCTTCCTTTGAGTTGTATATTATATATAATTATCTTTCATCTTAACCACATCCTGAACTTTACAAATCGTCCTCAGAATGACACCGTTAAAAGGTGTCAGGGTTGTTACTTTAAAATCCACATTACAGAGCAAACACAACGTAAATAAACCAAAAGTAGAAGTTGCTCCTTCTGTAAGAATTTTCATTTAGCAATTTGCAACTCTGCTTGGTTCCCACAAAGCTGCTCCTGTAGTCATTAATTTTCTAAATCCCATTCAAATTGAGGAAATGTGCTTTGTTGCAAGAAATATTGGAATCGGAGAAGAATTTTACTCGCAAATAAATAAGGTCTAACTACCACCCAGGGATACCAGACAGTAAATTTTAATAAATTACTTCACTGTAAATGATAGCAATGCTCAGAAAAAAAAAATCCATTTATCGACTGTAATTATATAGCAATTGCCAAATTACCACTTGGAAAGAGGGAATATAATTGTTATCATTATTGGGCTTAAACTTAACACCACATTCCTTGGCAATGGATGGGACATATATAATTACACAGCCAAAATATATCCCTGATTTTACATAGGATTCTACAAATGTAGAATCTACAAATGTCATGGATTCTACAAATGTCATGGATATTTGTACATGCTATGGCAAAGCTGAGATGTTTGGGAGCAGAGGTTAATTTAAAATCAATGACTTTAGTTGATCTGATTTAATGGACACAACACATGGAGGGATCAATGCTTCCTTCTTTAGACCCCTCGTTCAAAACCAATAATGCAACTTAAAAGACTCGCAAGATACTCACAATCCACTTAGCAAACAGTACATTTTATGCCAGCTGCATCACTGGTAAAAGGAGAAGATTTGAAAAATCTTCACCATTCACTGATGCAATGGGGATCATGACAGAAGGCTCCTGGTGGCGATCCCCGGAAACGACGACACGATGCACTCTGTGACGCGTCGGGCGACCAAATTTGGACGACGAGAGAAGCCAACTGCGAGCTATACGTTGTCTGACACACGGGCGAACTAATGCAATCACATATGTTCCCAAAATGATGGTGTAATTTTTGCAATCTTTTCAGGAGTGCTTTTTAATTATGTTGATATGGACACACTTGAAGTAGCGCAATGATGTGTAATAGAGCCAAGTCATGATAATCTTAGAACTAATTAGTTATAGTTAGTTATTGGAGGTTAGTTAAAAGGTTAGGATTTCTACAAATTAGGAGTGACAATTGGATAGCATTTTGCAGGCATAGCTTAGTGCTGGTTTAAGCGTAGGGACTTGGAAGAATTTGATCTCCCCTTCACTCCTTAATGACTGAAAAGAATATTAGCTGTGTTTCAGATGTTGCATTAAAACTAATCGAGTCCTTTCACCAATTTGTATTGCACATACTTTGAGAAGCAAAATATAGCTACAGCAGGATTTCTGTTGCACAAAAATCTGATTATTGGAATTAAATGATGCAGATCATTGTTGTCAATGTAGAATCAACCTCTGACAGTCTAGGCACTGAAGTCTATAGGCCAAGTGCTGGAAGATCGGGTTAACACGATTGGCTGCCCGCTGGTCGGGCATCGGCTGGTTTCATGCTTTATGAAATTATGACTCTGAATTTGCCTATTCAATTTATTTTGCTTCTCTGATCCCTCTGCCTGCCTGTTTCCTGACATGACTTGTTGACAGATCCTTCATATACATTTATAGTTCAGTTTAGTTTAGTTTAGAGATACAGCGTGGAATCAGGCCCTTCGGCCGACCGAGTCCGCTCCGATCAGCGATCCCCTCACAAACACTATGCCACGCAAACGAGGGACAATTTTTACATTTATACCAAGCCAATAACCTACAAACCTGTACGTCTTTGGAGTATGGGAGGAAACTCACGCAAATCACAGGGAGAATGTACAAACTCCGTACAGACGGCACCCGTAGTCTGGATCGAACCCAGGTCTCTGGCTCTGTAAGGCAGCGACTCTACCACTGTTCCACCTTGTCGCCCCTGACGTGGTAGCATAGTGGCACAATGGTGGCATAAAACTCTCTGAGCCGCACATCAGATTGAAGCATTCTAATGGATCCCAATAAGAGGAAAAACATTAAATTTTATAACCTTTAAAGTACTTTACAGGAAAAAAAGTCGATTCAGACAATAAATCAAGACTAAGTGAGAAGTTGAAATTTAAAATGGAATCACTGTTAGAAATGACAAAAACATTAAAAAAAAATACTGATCCTTTCATTTCTCACCTTTATTCCTGACACTTTCCCTCCGGCCCACTCCCTCACAATTTTACCCGGTGTACATGATTTAGAGTTGAATTAAATTAAATATTTGGTCTTGAACTTCCTGGTTCAAGATTTGTGTGCCCTGCATTAAGGTCACTGTGTGTGGATACAGTGGCACAGTCCAATTGGGCTAGGATTCCTAGACCTGGGCATTCCAGACGTAGAGATGTGGAGAAACAGGTATGTTAAGTGTCTGTCCCACTTAGGCGATTGTCACAGTTGTAGCAGGTCGCCGAAAAAACGGCGACAACCTACAACCACCTACGTTCACCCACGACAAGCTACGACACTGTCGGCGACAACTGAAGACAATTCAGCCGCCGGAACTTGTCGCCGGTTGATGTAGGTAGTCGCCAATGGAATTGACCGAAGTCAGCACCGGCGACAAGCTACGTCAACCTATGACAGCACCTACATCAGGAGAAGTCAAGCTGGCATGATTGGCATCAACCCACTGTCGTCAAATATTTTTGAACAATTTGAAAATCCAGCGGCGACCAGAAAGGCGCTATGACTCTTTGGGCGACTGAGGAGACAACTCACGACCATGCAGGTGACACCCCGGCGACCATGTGGCGACAGCCTCGTCGCCTGTACTAGCCTAAAAAATAGCCATGGGACAGGCCCTTTATTTATTCTCATATCTGTTTTTGCTTTATTTAAACAATCGAGTTCAATCAAGCCGAGTTTATTGTAATACACACAAGTGCGGTGATGCTTAGAATTTAGAGATACAAACAGGCCCTTCAACCCACTAAATCCATGCCAACCAATGATATCCCGTACACCAGTTCTATCCTACACACTAAGGATAATTTACAGAAGCCATATCTTTGTAATGTGGGAGGAAACCGGAGAAGCTGGAGAAAACCCACATGGTCACCCAAAAACATAAATTATACATAAATTGCACATACAGTAAATTCTGCAAGACAGTAAAATGAAAAAATAGTGTAAAATGCAGGTGACACCCCGGCGACCATGTGGCGACAGCCTCGTCACCTGTACTCGTCTAAAAAATAGCCTAAGTGGGACAGGCCCTCTGCATTTGGACACTGGATTTCCTCACTAACAGACCACAGTCTGTTAGGATCAACAACCTCACTTCCTCCACTATAACACTGAACACTGGCGTGCCACAGGGCTGTGTGCTCAGTCCTCTCCTCTACTCTCTCTTCACCCATGACTGCATCCCTAAGTATGGCTCCAACGCCATCATAAAATTTGCCGACGACACCACGGTGGTAGGACTGATCAGCGACAACGACGAGTCAGCCTACAGGGAGGAGGTCCAGCACCTGACAACCTGGTGTGCCAATAATAACCTCGTCCTCAACTCCCAGAAGACGAACAAAATCATTGTCGACTTCAGGAAGAACAGAGGGGGCAGACACACCCCCCATCCATATAAACGGGACTGAGGTGGAGCGGGTCTCCAACTACAAATTCCTCGGGGTACACATCTCGGAGGATCTGTCCTGGTCCCTCAACACCTCCAAGCTGATCAAAAAGGCGCAGCAGCGCCTTTACTTCCTGAGGAGGCTCAAAAAAGCCCACCTGTCTCCCCAGATCCTGACCAACTTTTACCGCTGTACCATCGAAAGCATCCTGACCACCTGCTTTACGGTCTGGTACAGCAGTTGCACCGTAGCAGACAGGAAGGCACCCAGGAAGGCACGGTGAAAACCGCCCAGTACATCATCAGTGCCCCGCTCCCTGCCTTGGATGCCCTCCACCGAAAACGGTGTCTGAGACGGGCTGGGAAGATCATCAAGGACCCCTCCCACCCTAACCATGGACTGTTTGCCCTCCTACCATCGGGGAGGCGGTACAGGAGCCTCAGGTCCCGCACCAGCAGGATGAGGAGCAGCTTCTACAATAACACCATCGCACTGCTGAACTCGGAGTCCCGCCGATAGATTTCCACATCTGTATTTATTTATCTGTATTTATCTATATATTGCTATCACTTCGTACTGTCACTAAACTGCATTTCGTTGTACCCATACTTGTATCTGTGCAATGACATTAAAGTTGAATTGAATTGAATTGAATTGAAAATGTGTTAAAATTACATAATCTTAACATTTCATGTATCAAAAATATAATTTTCAACTTAAATCCTCTGTTGCATTCTGTTTTGACATTATACATTTACAAGGTTAGCAATCCCATACTGAGTGGTGCAACCAATAACATTTACCACAAAGCCTTGCTGTGCCTTGCTGTTACATATGATCAAATAGAATGTATTCCCCATCCTAGCTGCCCTGGATAGAAGATAACTGTAACCACTGTGATGCAGGTCGCACTCTAATAAATGGGGAGTCCATTGCCAATTAAAGAATACAAGATGGGAAAGCATGCATTAATATAAGGACAGATCAGCCCATAGTCCGTTATCTGTAGTGAAGTACTTTTACTTGGAAATCACTATTATAATATAGGAAGAGGCAACTAAATTACGCATAGCCAGCCTCTTCTACCTCCAACATAATAGCAAACAAATACACTATGCTCAGTGTAAAAAGACAAGCAGGGTATGACAAATCATCCAAAATACAGCAATTACAATGATTCTGCACAAGTGCCTCAGCCTAGGGATACAAGGTTGTGTCAGGATAATCTGTACCTTGGGGGTAAATCTTTATTGGGATTATTTCTTTCTCTGACATTCCTAGTGGCTACTCTTGGAGAGAGCTGCTGTTGAAAAAACACTGCTAATTGTTGGATAAAAGGAATGGGTGACGATTTGGGCCGAGACCCTTCTTCAGACTGAACAAGTCAATAAAACTTGGTGCTCGGTCCACCAAGGCCAACTGGTTCATCCAGTCACTAACCATTTTAACTCCCTTTCGCATTCCCACACTGGCTTTCCTGCCTGGGCTTCCTCACGAGGCTACTCACAAACTGAAGGAGCAGCACCTCATAATCCGCTTGGGTACCTTACAACCCAGGACAAGGACATTTATTGTCACATACACCAATTGGTGTAGTGAAATTTGATTTGCCATGCAGCACACAAATAAAGATAAGACACAACATCATAGATTTAACAGTAGACAGAAAAACATCCCCCCCCCCCACACAATGGTTCCCACTGTGGGGGAAGGCAGCAAAGTCCAGTCCCCATCCCCAGGTCACCCATAGTCGGGCCTATTGAGGCCTCTGCAGTTGCTGCTACAGGGCCCGATGTTCCAGGCCGTTCTCGCTGGGTGATGGTGCTCCGGCGTCGGGAGAATCCCTTCAGCGGCTTGGGACACCTGGAACGGCCGGGAGTCCGCGGCTTCCGAAACCGACAGGCCGCACTGGATGGAGGTCCACCACTGGGATGGAGGCTCCCGATGGAAAGTTCAGCGCCGCTGCCCGCAGCTAGCCACTCCACAGACCCGCGGCTCCGCGATGTTTTTTGTCGCCGGTCTTCAGCTCAATGGAGTTCCAGTGCGGCGACTCAGGCAAGGCATCGCCCGCTCCTCTCCGCGATGGCGCTCCAGCGACCGTTCCAGGCGTCCCAAGCCGCCACCGAAGCCGAGGTTCCGGCCAGTCCCATCAAGAACCGCCGCTCCAGGCCCGCTGATAGGCCGCGAGGACGTGTCGAAGATGCAGCCCGAAGAAATGCTGCCTCTCCGACCAGGAAAAGCAGTTTCCCCCTTCCCCCCCCCCCCACATAAAAAAAGAATAGACTCCAAACAAAACTTTTAACACACTAAAATTAAAAAAAGAAGTTAAAAGACAGACAGCTGCAAGCTGGGAAACCATACCAACTGGACGGCGCCCACTAGAGGCCAAGAACCAATGGTTTAATCACTGAATTCTCCAATTTTAAGTAACCTTTCACAAACCCCCCTTTCTCCCCTCTCCCTCTTTTCACCCTCTCCCCCGTCCCCCCTTTCCCTCCCATGTGCCCCACCTGGACACCCACCTATTTCTCCCCTCCACTCACCTCTCCCCACCCTCTGGCCAATTTCTTCCCTCTGGCTTTATAATCCATAATTCTTCAACCTGTCTCAGACCATCAATCATTCCTTATCTCAGGTCTTTGTTTTAACCATTTGCCTATCAAACCCTCCTACCCTGTTGTCCTATTACCTGCCACGCTTTGTCCTGCCTCTCCCCAGCTTTCTTCTCCCCCCCCTCCCTCCTACAAGCAGTCTGAAGACGGTTCTTGACCAAAATGCCACATATCCGTGTCCTCCGAGGATGCTGCTGCCTCCACCCTCCTGAGTGTGTGGGGAGTAGTTAGTGTGTGTGATGCCGCAGGCCTCCCCCCTGCAACCGGCACGGGACCCAACGGGTACCCCTTGGTCGGGAGTGGGTGCGTGTGCGTGTGTGTGTGTGTGTGTGTGTGTGTGATTTCGCCTTTGATTCACATCTCTTCGCAAACCCGATGCTTAAACGGTGAAATTCTTACATATTCTGGTTCAGATTCACCTCATGATTTCAAAAAGTCCCCTCATCTATACATGTGGTTCATTATTTCCCTGCTTTTTAACCTAACATTGTACACCAACCTGACTTATTTTTTCAAATCTACCCACTGGCCAGCTGATGATGTCACAGTGCCCCCCGCCCCCCCCCCGCCCCCCAACCCGGCTCAGGATTAAGGCAGCTGCCGTCAATGCGCAGGCGCACTGTTTTCCATGAGTTACGTCATCACGCTCCCCCCCCCCACCTTTCTTCAAAAGGCGCAGAAAGAACGGCAAGTTCTGCAGATCCCGAGGTCAACCGCGATCACCTGCGCTCACCGGCGTTCACAAGCTTTCTGGTTTGCTTTTGAAGAACTTTCTCCTCGCGGCCAGCGCAGCAAGTGAAGTCATGCCCCCCCCCCCCCCCCCCCGCCACCTCCGTCCTGCTGCTAACTGCTCCTATCCTGCTCCTCCCCTCACCCCACCCCACCCCACCCCCCCGCTGCTACCCGCTCTGGGTTTCCAGAGAGTCAAGTCAAGTCAAGTCACATTTATTTATGTAGCACATTTAAAAAACAACTCTCGTTGACCAAAGTGCTTTACATTTGTTATAAGAGTAGTATACACAAGCAGGCTACATACATATATACAAATAGCCCTCGCTCAGAGGACGTCAGGAAAGGCTTGGGAGAACAGATACGTTTTTAGACTAGACTTAAAGGAGTCGATGGAGGGGGCAGTTCTAATGGGGAGGGGGATGCTGTTCCACAGTCTAGGAGCTGCGACCGCAAAGGCGCGGTCGCCCCTGAGTTTATGCCTAGACCGCGGGACATTCAGCAACCCCAAGTCGGCCGATCTGAGGGACCTGGAGGTGGTGTAGTGGGTGAGAAGAATTTTAATGTAGGTGGGTGCAAGCCTATTGAGGGCTTTGTAGACAAAGAGGAGGGTCTTGAAATTAATTCAGAACCGCACAGGGAGCCAGTGGAGAGAGGCCAGGATCGGGGTGATGTGCTCCCTTTTTCGGGTGCCCGTCAGGAGTCTCGCTGCGGCGTTTTGGACCAGTTGCAGGCGGGACAGGGACACCTCTCTCCCCACCTCCTCTCACCCCCATCCTCTCTCCCCCCTCCTCTCTCCCCCTCTACTCTCCCTCCCTCCCCACACCCTCCCCTCTAACCACTACCCCTCCCCTCTCTATCTCCCTCCCCTCCTCTACCGCCCCTCTCTCCCCCCCCTCTGCACCTCCTCCCCACTACCCCCACTCCACCCCCTCCCCCCCTCCTCTATCCTCCGTCCTCTCTCCCCCCTCCTCCCTCCCCACTACTCTCCTTCCCCCTCCCCTCTCTCCCCTCTCCCCCTCTCCCCCTCCCCGTCCACTCTCTCTCCACCCCCCCTCCCCCATCTCCCCCTCTCCCCACTCATCACCCTCCCCCTCCCCCTCCCGCTCCTCTTCCCCCTCGTCTCCCCCTCTATCCCCTCACTCCCTCCCCCCCTGTGTGTGTGGGGGTGGTTAGTGTGTGTGTGACACCGCAGGCCTCCCCCCCCCCCCGCAACCGCGCGTTAAGGGGACAGGACCCAACAGGTCGCCCTTGGTCTAGTGTTATATTAAAAGACATAACCTCCTGGACAATGGCATTTCCTGAGACACTTGCCTGACCTAAGCTCTTCGTCCATTCCTAAAACTGCATAGATTTACAATCTTCTCAATGTATACAATCACAATCAGAGATGCACATAGCAGACGCGCAGTGAATGAACTTGAAATAATGTGTAGGAAGGGACTGCAGATGCTGGTTAACACCAAAGACAGACACAAAAT
Source organism: Okamejei kenojei (assembly GCA_035221665.1). Classification (NCBI taxonomy): domain Eukaryota; kingdom Metazoa; phylum Chordata; class Chondrichthyes; order Rajiformes; family Rajidae; genus Okamejei; species Okamejei kenojei. The sequence continues at coordinate 12,258,418 of CM069153.1, forward strand.
GCTGAAATAGCTCAACGGGACAGGCGGCATCACTGGAGAGAAGGAATGGGTGACTCTTCAGGTCGATACCCTTCTTCAGATATAATAAAATCTTGAAATAGTAATGTTGAGATCAGAAACAGGAACCCACTGCTGGTAGGCCACATGGGCTTGCATCTTTTCCATTCCAGAATTTCTGCACCCAACCATAATAATAGTTTTTATGTTGTTGTTTAGAAACACAGAAACATAGAAAATAGATGCAGGAGGAGGCCATTCGGCCCTTCAAACCACCAGGGATTGGTGGCAATGCTGCCTGATTGCACAGCCAGCCCTGCAATACAGGGCAACACATCAGATATCCCCCCCTTGTCCAATCTCTATGTTCAAGATAACTCACATGCCCTTCGTCTCTTTAATGAATTCCGCTTTCCGAGCCCTCACTCCCTCATCTTCACTATGGATGTTCAGTCACTCTACACCTCCATCCCCGACCAGGAAGGCCTAAATGCCCTCCCTTTCTTCCTCGATCGCATTCATCATTCATTCATCATCATTGAGAACATTAGCGACGCAGTGGTGCTGGTTACTGACAGGAACTGTGACGGGTGCACCACACATCTCTGTCCTCCAGTTCCTGCGGACTTCTGCCGCTGGAAGTATAGGATTTTGGTGTGTGTGCTTTATCATCATTCCGTACAATGTTATGTAAGACGGTGATCGCAACTTCTACTGAAGTGTGGATGGCCGTTGGCTCGCTAGAAGCTCATCCGCCCTTTGTCAGGTCTTGCTTTTGGTCCTGGTGGAGGTCCACAGCCCGCTCCTCACCTGGCAAACCAGGTAGGGAAGACAGTTTAGTCGTCGACTATCTGACCATGGAGCAGGTAGCACAGGATTACATGGTATCCGTGACGCAGAACCATCCAATTTCCCTCTACTAACACCTTACTCCGCCTAGCGGAGCTGGTCCTCACCCTCAACAACTTTTTTGACTGCTCCCACTTCCTCCAAGGCGTTGCTATGGGCACCCGCATGGGCTCCAGCTATGCCTGCCTCTTTATAGGGTAGGTTGAACATTCGCTGTTCCAGGCGTACACTGGCCCTATCCTCGAATTCTAGCTCCGTTACATTGATGACTGCGTCAGTGCTACTTCCTGCACCCATGCAGAACTCATGGACTTCATCAACTTCACCATCAATTTTCTTCGTGCACTCAAATTGACTTGGACCATCTCCGACACCTCCCTCACTCTTCTTAATCTCACAGTCTCCATCAAAGGAAATAGACTATTGACTGACGTCTATTACAAACCCACTGACTCCCACAGCTATCTCGACTACACTTCTTCCCACCCTGCTTCCTGCAAAGACACTATCCCCTACTCCCAATTCCTCCGTCTATGCAGCATATGTGCCCAGGATGAGGTGTTCCATACTAGAACATCCGAGATGTCCTCATTCTTTAGGGAACGGGGGTTGTCCTCTCCCATCATAGATGAGGCCCTTACTCATGTCTCTGCAGTACCCTGCAGCTCCGCCCTTGCTCCTCCTCCCCCTAGTCACAACAGAGACAGAGTGCCCCTACTCTATACCTTCCACCCTATCAGCCATCGCAGCCAACACATAATCCTCCGAAATTTCTGTCACCTCCAACGGGATCCCACCACTAGCCACATTTTCCCATCTCCACCCCTTTCCGCCTTCCGCAGAGACCGTTCCCTCCGCAACTCCCTGGTTAACTCATCCCTTGCCACCCAAACCACTCCCTCCCCAGGTACCTTCCCCTGCAACCACAGATGATGTAACATCTGTCCCTATACCGCCTCCCTCAACTCTGTTCAGGGACCCCGACAGTCCTTTCAGTTAGTACTTGCATCTCCTCCAACCTCATCTACTGTATCCGTTGTTCAAGATGTGGACTCTTATACATCAGCGAGAGCAAACGCAGACTGAGCGATCCTTTCGCGGAACACCTTCGCTCAACCCGCCTGATCTCCTGGTTGCTAAACACTTTAGTTGTCCTTCCCATTCCAACACAAACCTTTCTGTCCAAGGTCTCCTCCATTGTCAGAGTTAATGCAAATAGGAGGAACAACATCTCATTGGCAGCTTAGAGCCCAATAGTATGAATATTGATTTCTCTCACTACAGGTAGCCCCAGCATTCCCTCTCTCTCTATGCTTCCCCCACCCAAGTCACACTGTCTTCTCATTTTCACCCTACAAACTGCTTGCAATGGCCTGTCTCCTTTATCATCGTTACTTTTTGCATATTGGTCTTTATCTCTCCACCATCTATATCTATCGTTTCCCTTATCCCTATCCAGTCTGAAGGATCTCGATCCAAAACATCACCCAATCCTTCTCTCCAGAGATGCTGCCTGCCCCGCTGTGTTCCTCCAGCTTTGTGTGTCATTCTTGAGTTTAAACCATAATTTACAGTTCCTTCTTATATATATACATCTGCCTTCCATCCCTATTGTCATTATACTTGTGACACATCTAATCCGATATTTAAACATCACCTCTCATGGAACTCTGCAACAGTATGCTTGGTGGTTCACTGTGCTTCCTCTAAAAGTTCACTGCAGAATCATTTCCCAAGTCATATTTCTGTTTACTTGACATTTCCCAAATACATCACTCAGCAAACAATAATGAATTATATATTTTCCAGGTTGATATAAACTACCTTCAAAAAAGTAAAAGCTACCTTCCAAAATTAACAAACAAAAGCTTTGAAAATATTTGAAAAATCTGTTCAAAGAATAGAACAAATAGCTATTATCACATTGCATCAGCAGATAAAATCTCAATATATCTAAATGTGTTTGGTTTCTAATTTTCCGAGAAAGATCACTAACTGAAAATATTTAATTCTGCCTCTCTGTCCAGAGATGTAGATGGATCTACTGGGTGTTCCCAGTCATTTCTGGTTTTATTGCTCATTTTCCGCAAATTGCTTTCCAAATAAAATCAAAAGTCTGTTTTCTTTCAAGAGATCAACCATCCATGTGCTTCCCTTCCACTTGTTCACAATTGACTTAAGGCAAAAGTACAGTGCTATTGAAAGATCATGGAAATTATGTCAAGTGTTCGATGAAGTATTTTTGCATTCTTGACCTTGGTGAGGCTACCATAAAGAAATGCATGCAAAGACTGTAAAATAAAAACATATGCTGGACTAGCTCAATGTTACAAATTCTTGCACAGTGCAAATGATCAGATCATTTCTCCTGCGTTATCGCTTCCTGCAATGGAAGGTAATAAAAAGCTGGGGTTTTGTTTTTGCATGGAGCAAGCCTTATTATGACTGGGTTAAAAGACAGTTCATTCTTGTTATGAGTATAACAACAACTCTTGCACAGATCTCCCAAATCAGCAAGCACTTATCACTTCCCACTGCATGATCTCAACTTTCTCCTGTGCCACTTCAATAACAGAAATTAGTGTCCATTTTTTTCAAATGAGTGTGTTACAGAAGATCAGAAATGTGGGAATAATACTTAACTCTTCTGCCCTGATAAAAGAGAAAAGGAGTGCCATTTCTTCCAGGCAATATGTTTATTTTTAGTAAATTGGCAAGGTTATTTGCCCCAAGATGTCAGAGTCCTCAGTAACAGTGTAGATTAGACTCCCAACATCTTTGAGGCCTGAGTTGTTTCTTTGACCCCAACGCTGACCAAGCAACTAGTACAGGAAAACTTGAGATTTTCTATGGAACACCTTAAAAAATGTTCCTTAGAAAATCAGAAAGAAGATTCTGGTCAATAGTTCTATGATTATACAAGTTTCAAAGTTAAAAATCTTACCATCAAATTTTAAAGGGCATAACTTTAAGGTGAGAAGGGTAAAGGATTATGCAAGGAATGATGGATCATATGCAGGCAGAGGAGATTAATTTAACTTGACATCGTGTTCGGCACAGAAATGTGCTGTTCCTGTGCTGCACATAACATGGAGCATAGAACAATGCAGCACAGGGACAGCGCATTTGACCCAAATGCAAATACAGATTTCTTTGCATTTGGGCCAAATGCGCTGTCCCATGCTGCACTGTTCTATGCTCTATGTTATGTTCTATCATAGCATTTCAAGTCACAGTCACAAGAAACATAGAAAATAGGTGCAGGAGTAGGCCATTCGGTCTTCTGTGTCAGAGAATTCCACAAATTCACAACTCTCTGGGTCAAAAAGTTTTTCCTCATCTCAATCCTAAATGGCCTACCCCTTATTCTGAAACCATGCACCTGGTTCTGGACTCCCCAATGTCGGGAACATTTTTCCTGCATCTAGCCTGTCCAATCCCTTAAGAATTTTATATGTTTCTATAAGATCCCCTCTCATCTTTCTAAATTCCAGTGAATACAAGCCCATGCGACCCAATCGAAGAATCCTCAGAATGCTCAATTTTCATATTTTTCTCCTTCCTTTTTAGGCAATTCCTTGGGGCTGAGGTCAATCTGTTTCTACTCTGGCTTGAGGTGTGGGTGTGAGGTAGTTGATGTCACCAATGTAGGACCTACAGACATTTCCACAGGCAGGACGGCAGATGACCGACATCTACACTTTGAGCAGTCATGCGCCAGACATTGCATTTCTGCAAGAAGACTTTGAGGATATACTTGCACTTTTCTGTTTGTCTGCCTGCTAATATCCTTCCATAACGGACCTCTACTTCATATAGTTAATCTCTGATCCTATTTCTGGATTTCTCTGCCCCCATCTCAAGGGAAGACTGGCTATTAACATCAGGCACAAGCCTATAAACACCCTTAAGGGCCTGTCCCACGTTCACAACCTAATTCACGACCTTTTATACTCATGGACATTTTTCATCATGCTAGAAAAACGCCCCAACCTACTTGATGCCACAAGTACCTACGACTAGCATTATGGCCTGCTACAACCTACCTACGACCTCGTGACGACCATGCTGCGAGTACGAGTCAAGGGCAAACTCGGCAGAGGTCGTGAATTAGTTTGTGAACGTGGGACAGGCTCTTTAGCTATCTCAACTATGATCACCCGTACACTGGTTCTATCCTACATACTAGCAACAATTTCCAGAAGCCAATTAACCTACGCGCCTGCACATCTTTGGAATGTGGGAGGAAACCAGAGCATCCAGTGAAAATCCATGCAGTCACAGAGAGAACGTACACAATCTGTACAGTTACCACCCGTAGTTAGGATTGAACCCGGGAGTTTTCTTCCTCCCTTCAGTAGGGCTTATGCGAGTCTCTATCTATGTTCTAAATGGCTATCTACTGACTATCTTCCCTCTTCGATCTCAGCCCTGACGCAGGATCTTGATCTGAAATGTTCAACATCCTTCAGATGAACTGTGATATAAACAATTCTTTCCTTGTACATGTCACTCAGTTAGGTTATGGTGCTAAAATAAATAACTAGTAAAAGTATAAAGTTAGACATTTTCAACAGTTTAAGAAAAAATCAAGTGAAGAAAGGAAAATCATTACACGTGCTCTCATATAAAGTAGTGCATTAAAGTAAAAATACTTTAATTTCTTTCTGTGTACAAGTTAATTAATTACAATATTTCAACAATTTAAAGTTAAGGTGTTTGAAATAAGTCTTATTAGAACCAGTATGGCACAGATTTATATTCCAGAAATATGAGTCCAAGGAATGACATTTCCAGCAGAATTCTCATAAATCATGAATCAATTAGGTCTGAACACAGTTTGTTTGAATTTGTTTGTTTGACATTTCATACTTGGAAATATATTTCATATCTCATCTCACAAAGATTTTGGAATTCCATGGGGAATTTTAGTGACTTTTAGACTGCATGCACATTTGTAGAAAGAAATCAGCACTTGCATTTACTAACATTCTTATGATTCAAAGCAAAGTTCAGGGAGGTGGAGGAAATCTGTTACTAAGCAACCAGACCAATCGCAGCATCACGAGCTCATCAATGACATCAGTTTCCTTGAAACTTTTATGAAACTCATAGGTTGAGAAATTACCTTCTGCAGCACAACAATTCTGTGCCTTCTACAAACTAATTTAGTTAAAATTCCACTACATAGTTCTTGTGTCATGCCTACTTGCTTCCATGGAATCTGTCCTTACAAGCTAGTACAACAAGGTGTAAAGTCAAAAGATTAACACAAAAAGCTGGAGTAACTCAATGGGTCAGACAGCATCTCTCAAGGAAAGGTGACGTTTCGAGTCGAGACCCTTCTTCAGATCTGCCAATATAACTCAAAAGTAGAGTAGCAATTTAACCCTTGTCGTAGCATTGGCAAATACATTACTCCCACTGCAGAATAACCACGATCATTCCCATATTTCTTCAGATCTGAAAAAGGGTCTCAAACTGAAAAGTCACCTATTACTTTTCTCCTGAGATGCTGCCTGATCCACGGAGTTACTTCAGCTTTTTTTTTTGTCTATCTTTGGTTTAAACCAGTATCTGCAGTTCCTTCCTACACAAGTTGTAAAGACATTGCCTTGAAATGCAGCCACCCAACATTCCTTTACACATGCGACAGCCAACTATACAAATTTCTTCACCAGGCCAGTGAGGCCTGATCTTATTCATTAATCATCTACTCCCTCCTCTTCGCGAACCGATTACCTGCCCAAACTCTTCAACGACCAGTTGCCATTCATAAATTCATTAATTAATGAGCCACAATTTTGTTATTAAGGTTACTAAATTCTTAAATAGGGTATATACCAAATCTATCTGTTAGAAAAAAAATAGTATGAATTCATTGATACAGCAAAGAGAAGCATCAATTGATGGCAAGGGTCTCGACACTAAATGTCACCCATTCCTTTTCTCCAGAGATGCTGTCGGAGTTACTCCAGCTTTTTGTGTCTGTCATCAAATGATGGCTTTCCATTTACCTGTTTCACAGCGGTAATTGGTAGTGATAATTGCGAGTGTTTCTGTCTCTAGTGGAAATACTGATAAAGTTAATGCAAGATTTTTTTCTGTATAAGGATGGTCTTCCTAGTCTGAGAAAAGTTGTTTTTATCTTAATACCTAACAGCTTTAGCTTGTATACACAGCCAAAATGAGTTAAACACAGTCATACATAACATTCATTAGTGATTCAAACTGGCTGATTTGAGATATTTATATCACAGCGGTGTGAACCAGATCTGTCCCAAGAGCTGTCTCATGTCAGGGCCAATATTTAAACAGTAAATATCTGCCAATATAGCTCAAAAGTAGAGTAGCAATTTAACCCTTGTTGTAGCATTGGCAAATACATTACTCCCACTGCAGAATAACCACGATCATTCCCATATTTTCATTAAGGGATCAATTCTACATGAAGTGGTGATGGCCATTGCAAAACAATTATTCTGGTCACTTTTTTTCACATGAAATAAGTAAACTGCAATATGCACAGATACAAAAAAAAATTATAAATGTGCAAATGATCCAAAAGCAAAACATTGCAGAAAACTTTCAACACCAATCTTGAATTACTCACATAAATACTTAGCTGCTGTTCGGTTTATTTTTCTTTGAAAATGGCTTATGATGCTGGAAAGGCAAAGGGTAATAGACATGCCTGTAAATTGGATTAAGGAGTGGCACATTTTTCCGCACTGTACAATTAATTTAAATTAAAACATGTAAGATCAGGGATTCACTGTGAGTTGCATGAAGTTTGATGGTGATAATTTGTCCATGCACAGGACATCATAGAGAAAATATATAGATGTCTTGCATTTCTCAGGTAGTTTGAAACAGTAGCGAAGGCATTATGAAATGTACCAGTCTGTTACTTGCCATTAGAGATCAGCTGTGCACATTCACAATGCATCTGAGAGGGTGCACTTATTACCTGGAGTACCACAATCTGCACTGACTCTCACAACAATGGCAACAAAATACAGTGCCCTCCATAATGTTTGGGACAAAGCTCCATCATTTATTTATTTGCCTCTGTACGCCACAATTTGAGATTTGTGGTTAAAGTGCACGTTGTCAGATTTTATTAAAGGCCATTTTTATACATTTTGGTTTCACCATGTAGAAATCACGGCAGTGTTTATACATCGTCCCCCCATTTCAAGGCACCATAATGTTTGGGACACAGCAATGTTATGCAAATGAAAGTAGTCATGTTTAGTATTTTGTTGCATATCCTTTGCATGCAATGACTGCTTGAAGTCTGCGATTCATAGACATCAAATGACGTCACGGGCTCCAGACGGCTGTGCGGGCGCATGATGACGTGCGCGACTCTCGCGGGACCGTCGCGCCTGAACGCGACGACGAGGTCGCGTAATTAGAATGCCAAGGACACACGTAAGTGGGACAGGGGCTTAAGGTTTGGCTGATGTCTTTAACAGTTCTAATCTTGTTTCTCAGTCTCATAATGGCTTCTTTGATTTTCATTGGCACAACTTTGGCCCTCATGTTGATAAACAGCAATAAAAGTTTCCAAAGGTGATGGAAAGACTGGAGGAAAGACGAGGTGCTGAGAGCTCTCTTATACCCTCATGAAGGAGGCATTTAAACACACCTGAGCAAACACCTGTGAAGCCGTGTCCCAAACATTATGGTGCCCTGAAATTGGGGTATAAATACAGCTGTAATTTCTACATGGTGAAACCAAAATGTATAAAAATATCCTTTAATAAAATCTGACAATGTGCACTTTAACCACATGTGATTTTTTTCTATTACAAATCTCAAATTGTGGGGTACAGAGGTGAATAAATAAATGATGGGTCTTTGTCCCAAACATTATGGAGGGCACTGTAAATCTCTTTATCCAGGGAGTGGTGAATATGTTGAACTTGCTACCACAGGGAGTAATTGAGGTAAAAGGCACGGATGGATACATTCAAAAAGTAGGCTAAAAGAATAGGATACTCACACAAACCCACCTCCCATTGACTCTATTTATACCTCACGCTGCCACGACAACGTCAGCAGCATAATCAAGGATGAGTCACACCCTGGCCATTCCCTCTTCTCCCCTATTCCCATTGGGCTAAGGCATAAAAGTGTGAAAACATACACCTCCAGATTCAGTGGCAGTTTCTTCCCAGCTGTTATCAGGCAATTGAATCATCCTACCACAACCAGAGCGCAGTCCTGAACTACTATCTACTTCATTGGTGACCCTCGGACTATCTTTGATTGGACTTATTGGACTTACTGGCTTCATCTCGCACTAAACGATATTCCCTTATCATGGATCTATACACTGTAAATTGCTTTTTGTAATCATGTATTGTCTTTCTGCTGACTGGATAGTCTCGGCAAAAGCTATTTTCACTGTACGTCGGTACATGTGGCAATAAACTAATATAGACTAAACAAAGGCATAAGCACCCAACTTTTGGACACTCCGTATATACTACTAGGAGTCCAACTGTATGGATTTTCTAGCTGCTGTGTGGGCTGCAGGCATTAAGACCACTGGTAATTGGCTCTGCTTTGGGAATGCGTAATTTCCATGTGCATTGCCCCACCCCCCACCCCAAAACGGCAACAATCTGAGCAGATTCACTAGCTCTCTCACACAAGGTCAGTGAGGCATGCTGGCAGCCACTCTTCCAGTGCCTGCGCACTCCCCCCTCACAGCTGATTCGGCGATCCTCTTCCATGTATTATTTTTTTTAATTAAATTCCAATTTACCAATGGTTCGGCATATGAACAGATCTCAGGAATGGTTACCCGCCGTTGTTTGCAGAGGAATATATAGACAACTGCACAATAGCAGTTTTAAATCATATAATAATATGACAATTGTGATTTTGGAATGAAAAATTCCTTTGTAATGGAGAAAAAAAAGGAGTGCGAAGATGGTAATGCGAAGATGGTAATGCGGGGAAAACCAGTATTGGGCTAGGAAGAACAGTTGCATGCGCTATCAACCATAGTTGATATTTTGCAGTATTATTCATTTTATTAGCTGCATTTCTTCTGCTAACTAGGTTAAAGAGCAGATCAGCATATTACAGTTATATTAACTACATCTCAGAATGCTCCTGCCCTTATCTAAAGTTTGGTGCATAATTGAACACAACATTTACTAAACAACTGTTCGAATGGGGTGAAAGAGTTAGAAAGGTGTGGGTAACAGGATTGGGACTGGTCTTTCCATACCTGTCAATGACTGCTGCCTTACAGATTGAAAGCTTCCAGCTTGAAATTACAAGATACAAGATACATGTATTTGTCACATGTCCCAGTTGGTACAGTGAAATGTGTGGTCACCATACACTTAAAAAAAAAATGCATTCACATTCATTGCACCAATGAAAGAATAAAAATGAATGGGAAGTTGAAACTAAAGTTCTTTGTAAAGGTAATGAGACTGTGATTTTATCTCCCTCTGCCTTCTTTTGTGATTATACTAATTTCATTTATTGCAAAATGTAACTAAATGCAACAGACTAGATTTTCAACTCCATTATCTTGAAGGAGAAAATCCTTTGCCCTAAGTGTTCTGTACACTTAGCTGGCAGGTTAGCATCTTAACACTAATCGCTTGCAAAACATCATACATAAAGTGTATTTAAGAGCAGAAAACAAAGTGTACAGAAAGGAACTGCAGATGCTGGTTTATACCGAAGATAGGCACAAAGTGCTGGAGTAACTCCTGGCAGCATCTCTGGATCTTCCTTTTTCTCCAGCGATGCAGCCTGACCCGCTGAGCTTCTCCAGCACTTTGAGTCTATCTTGGGCAGAAAAAATGTGCTCAACTGGTCAGGCAGCATCTATGGAGGGAAGCTGAAATTTCACCCTGAGCCAGTAATCATTTGAACGATTACCCTCTGAGGGATTCATGATTTTACGCCTCCAAGGACATAAAAAGCTCCACCTTCCCGATTCTTCATATCTCAAGACTACAACACATCTCCTCTAGCTGCTCTCTGTATCTCTCAAGAAGCACTTTGCAAGAGATTCTAACATCTCCTCCAATGTACTGATTAACTGATCATTGCCTCTGAAACTTGACTCTTCTCAGGTCACTGACTCCCTCCACCATCCCATCCCATGCCATCCCAATCCCCTGAACCCAAGGCACTTTTCTCATTGAAGAAAAGTGCAACACCCATTCAGTAAGGCACAGGCCTAGAGTCTCTGTGGTCTTTGCAGCAAGGTGTCCAGGACTGAAATTATCACCGCACTCAATTCTAACCAATTCTAACGCACACATTTCAGTCCATTAGAATCATTGTCCCATTATTTCTTTATTAAATAGTTGCAAATAAAATGGAATCTAGAGAATGGGTGTTTCCCCACAAACTAAGGACAAGGTTTACAACCTTTACGGAATTTAATAACTCAAAACCTTGCTTCTACCATGCCCAGAAAAGGTCTGATTATTAACTGGGAATGCAGACAAAAGAAATCCAAATGATCCCGTTAAGATCATTCACCCATGGCAGACCTTCATGCCAATAACCTGGCACAAATTCTCTCTGAGATCAAGTATGCTCAAGTATTAAGTTTCCACAGGTCATCTGTAAACAGATGCACATACACAAAAAATAAGTCAGAACAGCACTTACGAAAGGGGAATCCTATCTTCCCACCACATCTCAAAGCAGTTCATGCAGAATATTTTACAGTTGAAATGTTTTTTGTAATTCGAACTGCATGAACTCAAGATTTATTTCTTCACCTAACCTGCGTTTAGTTATGTATAGGTAGGAACTGCAGATGCTGGTTTTATCCTAAGAAACTCAAAAAGCTGGAGTAATTCAGCGGGTCAGACAACATCTCGGCAGAAAAGGAATTGGTGACGTTTTGGGTCGAGATCCTTTCGAAGAAGAAGGACGGGTGATGGTCTGAAGAAGGGTCTCGACCCGAAACATCAACTATTCCTTTTCTCCAGAGATGCTGTCTGACACGCTAAGTTACTCCAGCTTTTAGTGATGCACGGCGAATTAAGACAAAGGCACAGTTGCTTTGCAGCATGGCACTTTTTGTATGCAGATAAATAGTCAAATAGATACTAGGCTGAACATAATTTCCACAGGAGTTCAGTCTATCATTGAGTATTTTGGCATTTAATAGAAACATTGAAACATAGAAAATAGGTGGAGGAGGAGGAGGAGGAAATAGAACAGGAGGAGGCCATTCGGCCCTTCGAGCCAGCACCGCCATTCATTGTGATCATGGCTGATCGTCCCCAATCAATAACCCGTGCCTACCTTCTCCCCATATCCATTGATTCCACTAGCCCCTAGAGCTCTATCTAACTGTCTCTTAAATCCATTACTGGGTGGAGCTTTCTAATTTAGTGAAGCTAATGGAAAGAGGATTTTTTTTAAGTAAAAAGCTACTTTGTAAAATAAAGACATTACTTAAAATCTATGCACAACACCTATTTATAAGTCAACAACCAACACTAAAATATGAATTTATTCTGGCCACTTGAGTAAATCAGTAATGCGCAATCCCAATGCTGATACTTGCCAAAAGAGAGAACTAAAACTTTAAGTTTCAATGCAGTAAGAGCATCATACAATTCCGATTGAGGATCTGGCACATATCAAAAGACCATTTATATCTAATCCCTGAGGGAAGCACAGCTACTAATTGCATTTAAAATGATTACATCCTTTGCTGCAGCCATTCTAATTTGTACCTGTTTAAAAAAGGAAATTTCCTTACCTTGCAACCTATTCTTGCTAGTTTCTATATTATTAGCCCAACAAGCGGAGGATGACACAAGATGCCAAAAAAAGCCCTCATGACATCTGACTGTGCTGGCTGACAGACGAGGCATAACAGGGGCCTCCACTGACAGTTGAAAGTACGTGCTCATTAAAATGGACTGATAGACACAACAAAAGACAAAGTGAATTGACCAAAAGTGTTGACCAAAAGACAAAATTTTGTCTACTAAGGCAATTTTCTGTAAAGTTACAGGCTTGCAAAGGTTAGTATATATACAATAATCTTTACTACTTCAAGCTAATATATTAAACATTTGATGCTTAACATTAATATATATACATCAATTGGGAAACGTTGTCAATTTTAACTTGACAAAGTATTTTATGGCAGCTGTCTTCATTGCTGCATACTTGCACACAAAATGTTTGCACAATATATATATTTTATTGCATTTCAAACAACAAATTATAATCCACCTGCTGATACTTTATATACAATGAATGATACATATCAATTATTTCAGTTTCGGAACCAGTTTTTACAGAGTTTTGTAAGAGAAATCGAGAGATAAATGATGACCATCCAAAATCATTCGCTAAAAATCAAATAACTACAGATAATGGAAATACAAAATAAAAACAGACTATGCTCAAAAGGTTCAGGAGATTAGATAGCACTTTGATTGCAAAATTGTGTTTCTCAGTTTCTTTGTTGCAAAGCACTAGGTAGGAATGAAGAGAGATTAAAAGATGAACGGCAGTTGTGCTTGTTACGACAAAAATTTCAGGGCAATGCCTTGGATTTGATCTAGATTCAAGTTGAACTGTAAACTCAACGTGGAACCAATTACCTGCAGTCCTGGACCTTGCTCCTCCCCTGTCTCAGGGCTTGAAGAACAGGCAGCTAGTCAAACTAAAAGGCCTGTCCCACTTTCACGAGGTAATTCACAAATTCTCCCGAGTTTTCCCCTGATTCAAAATCGCAGAATGTTCGTAACGAGTACGTAGGAGTACGTAGATATATCGTAGTGGCTCGTTATGCTAGCCATAGGTACTCGGGGCATCAGGTGAGTCTGGACGCTTTTTCCAGCCCGATGAAAAATGTCCACGAGTAAAAAAAGGATCGGAATGAAAAAAATTGCTACTTTTTACTCGTAGTTAGTTCGTGAGCAGACCGTAGTAGGCAGTCGTGGGTACTCGTAGATATTCGTGCGTACTCGTAGCTCGGCAGCTGGACAGAGGAAAAAAAGGTGAGTGATAAAAAAAGCTTAAGTCAACATCAGCACGTGACCTCTGTCACTCCAGTTCGTGAGCATATTCGTGGAAGGTCGTAGGAGTTCGTAGATTACCAAAATCTTGATTTTTTTTTTTAGGTCCTTTAAACTCGGCAGAGGTTTTGGATTAAGTCGTGAAAGTGGGACAGGCCCTTAGCTCTCCCCTGGTCCTTACAAGCCCAGTTCCAGTCAAAGGAATATAGTTTGGTATCTGAACTGAACAATCCCTGAGAAAGATCAGGCTGCATCTTGCCTTACTCTCTGCGGTTCCCTTTCCCTCTCCCTTTCTCTGTTTCTGTCTCCATCTCTCTCCCAGATTCTGCACTTCCCATTTCTCTAGTTTAACTCTATTGCCATTCTGAATAGTTCAGAGTGCACAGCCAAATGCTCATGAAGTGCAATGGCCGTGCATTCCTGCACAATGTACTTATGTCCTAGCAGCCTCAGCTCCTGGAACTATAGCAAAGATTGCCATGCTTTTCAACAGGGGGGGAATTTGTGTGTCAGTATCTCATAGTTCATATGCAGACTCTTGCATTAATGGAATAAAATATTTAAATAGAATAATTCTCAGAAATGATAAACTGTGAATCATCACATTGGCTTCAAAGCCAACCATGTATTATTCTCAACCCATTCTTCCCAGTAAATGGTCAGGAACCAAAGGCACAGACTGCTCTGTCTTCACTGTTGATGGCCCTGTGACACAGTTGTTTGTGCTACTGACTCACAAAGCCAGAATCCTGTGTTCGGTACCGACCTTGGGTGCAGTCTGTGTGGGGTTTGCCTGTTCTCACTGTGACCGTATGGTTTTCTGCTGTTGCTCCAGACTCCTCCCATATCGAATGTGGTGGTCAGTTATTTGTCTGCAAATTACCCCTTGTTGCTGGTCAGTGACAATGTAATCCAAGGAAAGTTGATTGCAGGTAGGAATGGATAAGTTGCAGGAATATAGGGAAGACTCACATTGTATGCTCTGCTGGACTGATTGACTTCTTTTAGTGATGCAGTTACACTGATAGACCGCTTTGGAAGGTCACCTCTAAATCTAACCTTGATGACCACAAGTACATGCTTTCATTTATTTTGCTGCTTTGGGGCACAAGATTACTGCAGCTCCCTGTCAGGAAAAGGCAAGTTGAAAAGGAAAGCCAAATTTCAATAAGTCTTACAATTTTGACTCAGGAATTAGCTGACCCCCTGGATGGAAAGTAGCTAATGACACAACGTGGCGTGAATTTTAACAGACGACAAATAATGTCGTATCTAACTGGATATCACTTCACTTGCAAACTTCTAAAATAAGACAAACCTGTAATAATTAGTCTTTACAGAATGCATGGCAACAGTTTTATATTGTATTATCTGGTTATATATATATATATATATTGTATTACATATTGTAGATTTAAACTGTTAACCTGTCAGGGCCACAATTTGCATGTTGAGTTAATAGCTGACTTTAATCATACAGGTAATTGAAAAATGATTAAGTGCTGTTGGCTGTTCGAATGTGGTTATTGATGGCAAGCCAAGTGAAACCGAGCCTCAATTCCAACAATTATGGAATGAAAGAAGAATATATTCAATACATTTTTCGCAAAGTTTATAAATTAATTATTTTTAAAGACAAGATATGCTGTTATGTTGATGCAATTTGGTGTTCAAATCAATGTATTTCCATGATTTAGCAAATAAAGCAGCAGATATGTAAAACAATAGATTTTAGCAAATTTTTTACATCAAAATGAAGGTGTATGGTTTACTGAACATTCAGTTACCAGTTTAAAAAAAAACTTAAAACTTCAGCAGCAAAGTACGTAGCCAAGATTACTACATTATATGAGAGAAAACAAAGTTGCATTTAAAGCAGATGAACCAGAAATGTTCATAAAATATTGATTATTGTTGTCACGTGAGGAGGAGCCAGCAAAATGTTGTATTACTACATTTCTGACCATTGTTGCTTTGCAATAAATGTAACCACAAGTACCTCCACCTTAATCCACGATGGTTCCAAACACGTCCTGTGATCTCATGGGCATATTTTAGAAGCGCTGCCTAGTTTTATCTAACATTCCCTAAATATTCCAGTTTTAACATCAAGCAAAGTTACCACCATCCTCTGCTGTTCCTTTCACAGCCCACACAGTTGCTTGCCATAGCATTCAGCCTTGCGCTGCATTTGACACCATTTCACTTCTTAAAGCATTAGTTCCAATCTATTTCCAACTCTTTCCCTTTACATAAATGTTGGCAAATGAGTTTATGGATAGGTTTCTTAGCACTCTTCTCTAGTCTAGCTCGCAGAATCAATTCAACCTATAGCATTCTAATGGGTCTGTCCCACTTACGCGATTTTTCAGCGGACTGCCGGCGACTGTCAAATTGCCGGCAGTCGCCTGAAAAACCGGGAACTGGAACGGCGACGGTCAGAGTGCAACACACACACAAACACATCGCAAAGGCGGGGGCCAGGGCAAGCGGGGGGAACGCTGTCTGAAATTCACATGGTGCAAAGCCAAGGTGATAGAAACACACCGCGATGAACAGGTCTGAAGAAGGGTTTCGGCCCGAAACGTTGCCTATCTCCTTCGCTCCATAGATGCTGCTGCACCCGCTGAGTTTCTCCAGCATTTTGTGTACCCGCGATGAACAGGAAGGTTGGCGCTGTAATTAAGACGGCTAGCACAGTTTACGGTAAGTCCTTTAAAAGAGGTGGGGGGGGGGGCTGAGAGAGGTGGGAGGGGGAGAAGGGGGGAGAAGGAGTGGAGGCAACTTTTAAGAAGCCAGACAACTTTTAATAAGTCAGAGATACACAGCTGTGAAGTTTGGCGGACATTTAACATTACCGGTCGGTTATCCTTGGTTCTGAAAACTACTGTTTACGTTTTTTTTCCCCCAATGAGCCAATGAAAAGTCGGGTCAGCAAAGGCGATTAACTAAAGCTACCTACATCTACATGGCGACCCCACTACAACTGCACCTACGACTACAGGATTATTGATTATCTCCGTGACGACCAATTTTTTGGCGCAGAAATACTGAGGCCGGATCTAGTTCCCAGAATGCAGGAACTCCTCGCGACCATGAAGGAGACTCACCAGAGACCACCAGCGAACATGTGGCGACCATGTGGCGAGCGCAGAGTCCCCTGCACTTGCCTAAAAAGTGGGACAGGCCCATAACTAATACATTCCCTCAGTTCAGTCTTCATTACTCTTGTGCTCATCACAAAGGTAAGAGAGCATTCCATTGTCACACATGGGTGAGATCTTTTGTTTTTATGTATTTAAACCCACCCTATGAGACTAGTCATACCTCCCTATCAACTTTGAGAAGTTTAGTTTAGAGATACAGCACGGAAACATGCCCTTCAGCCCACCGAGTCCTCACCGACCAGCGATCCTCGCACATTAACACTATCTTACCTACATATACGAGGGACAATTTATATTTATAACAAGCCAATTAACCTACAGGCCTGTACGTCTTTGGAGTGTGGGTGGAAACCGAAGATCTCGGGGAAAACCCACGTGGTCACGGGAGAACGTATAAACTCCATACAGATAGCATCTGTTGTCAGGATTGAACCCGGGTCTCCAGCTCTGCAAGCGCTATAAGGCAGCATCTCTACCACTGCGCCACCTAGACGGTGAAAATATAGGAGACAAATGCTGGAGTAACTCCCAGATCAGCCAGCGTCTCTGGAGGACATGGAGATACAGTTTTGGGCTTTTCAGCCTTGAGTAGATATTGGACTGCTTGAGCTAAAATGGGAGAGAGAGCCACCAAATACGTCTCCTGAGAGGTGGTAATGGTGTAAAAATAGTGGGACCGTTTGGGAGATCAAGAAAGATTGCAAGATAGCCTTGAACTGTGGGCCAAATGGGATATGCACAGAGCTTGTCACAGGACTTGGTGAAAGGAAAATAAACCAATGACAATTGGAGAGCTTGCAAAGAGTTTGTGAATTAAAACTCCCATAACGTGGTAATACACCAAAGGAATCAAGAACAAAGACAAAAAGCAAAGAAATACAACTAATAATGACTCATTTTTAACTCCTTTTTAAAATTACACAATTAAAGCCTTTTCGAATGAAAGCACTGATGGGAAAAAATGTATGTTTAAAACTCAACTGCACAGAAAATAAGAAGCTGACAATTCAGATAGAAAATTCACCAATTTGCACCAAAGTGCCATCTGCTGGCCAGATTAGACAACAAGGGTTGGACATGTTTACACGGACAACACAAAATATTGCACATGTGGGAAATCTGAAATAAAACCATAAAAACCTGGATTTACTCAGCAGGTACAGCTGCAGAGCTGTGGACAGAAACATTAATATTCCGGATCAATTACCTTTCAAATTGCATTCTGGAAAAAAAATCCAAACTGAACCGACACAATTCGCCACAGAAACCTCAAGGGCCTGTCCCACTGTATGACGTAATTCAAGAGCTCTCCCGAGTTAAAAAAAAAAATCTAACTCATGGTAAGTACGTAGAATGTACGTAGCGACTACGTCGGAGCTCGTGGATGTCTCGTAGCGGCTCGTAATGCTAAAGGCAGGTACTCGGGAAATGCGGTAACTCGTGAAGTTTTTTCAGCACTGTGAAAAATGTCCACGAGAGCCCCGAGTACCTACGAACGGCTATTACCGTAATTCTCCAAATTCGAATCAGGGGAAACTCGGGAGAGCTCTTGAATTACCTCGGTACAGTGGGATAGGCACTCAGTTTATGTCCCAAAGATGTTGCTTGACTCGTGAGTCTGGGATGCTTTACCTGATCAGTATTCATTACAATTAAATTATCACTTTAATTCCTTTGGGTCCAAAGACAGATGTCAACAAATAATTCTCCTGAGGGCAATGAACCCAAAGCCACTATTGTTAAGGTGCAAAACACACACATGTGCAACCAGACATCTTTACTCTTTGTTCCAAGAGGTGCTCAGTGATGCAGCTCCTGTAGCTTCAGAGGTCGACAATTGCTCAGATCCCTGCTTTGCCAACTGAGAGCCCCTCTCATTTTATCCCCAAGACAGATTGCTCTACCTGTATCAATACAGAAGCAAACCCGGCCTTTAGGACACAGGGCAAGAATGCGAGTTACGCACAAGGGGTGAGAAGGACAAGCATTTTGATCAGATACCACTGCCTTCCCACATCTTTACTTCTGAGAATGAGTGGTGGAGCACTTTGTTTCAGTTTTTTTTAATTGTCACGTGTACCAAGGTACAGTGAAAAGCTGTTTTCGCTTGCTGTCCAGTCATCCAGTTTGCTTTGAGTCATAGAGGAACTAAACCTCCGAGGCTACAATACCTAGGATGCTATTAAAAAATTGGCATTCTAAATTAGCAAGTCTTCATGAAGCTGGATTCCTGCAATCACTTTTTAATGCAGTATTGCTGAGGTGCCTGGCAACGGATTGCTTCAGATGTATCCTATGTGCTAATGGTCCTGGCAGTGTGTCTGCCCTGCACTATGTAGAGCCTGGTTACAACAGATTTCCCACCAGCGTCTACCTTCATCTCCAGCCTCCACTCCCAAGTGTTGTACTATTCACACATGGTAGACCAAGCCTCTTAAGGGGCTGTCCAATTGAGCGCCCTAATCCGCGAGTTCTGCGAGTTTGCCCTCGACTCATACTCGCAGCATGGTTGACACGAGATCCCAGGAGGATCCTAGGATTCCCCACATTCCTCACTGTGATGGAAGGCAAAAAAGTGCATCGTCTTCCTCTATTCTCTCGTAGTCGGGGCAGTCAAACCATCCATAGTCGGGGCAATCGAAGCTCCCGCGTCAGGGTGATCGAAACTCCCATGTCAGGGCGGTCGAAACTCCCGCCGCTTGGAGTTCCCGAAGTCGGTCTCTGGCCAGAGACCGCGGGTTCTGTGATGTTAATGTCAGCAAGCACCCATGGTTGGATCCCTGGCAAGGGATCGCAGGCTCCGCAATGTAGGCTCCCCACAGTGGAGCTCTCAAAAGTCAGCCAATGCTGGCACCACCCAGTGGACAGTTAAAGGACAAGTGGGAAGTTAACGGGGTGAATTACAACAGCCAGGTAAGATGTGGTTTATCAGTCCACTAAGTCAGTGTAGAGTGTAGTATGGTTAAATTATGTGGAATTCTGTAACTAGGCCTTGTAGTTATGAGGCCCCATCTCTCTTGGTCATGACTTGCTCATCCTTGTTGTCCGTATCATCTTCAACTGGATTATTTCTGGAGACCATATCTCACCCCACTGCTTCTCAACTACATCTCACCCATTGCTTCTTTGCCTGAGAGTAGAAAAATAAATGAGTGGGGAACTAGCATATGTGGAATGAACAGATGAAGGACATTTGCTAAAAGGTGAATGCGACGAGCTGTAAAACGTAAAGAAAAGGTTTACACAAAGAACTGCAGATACCGGTTTACAAAACAAAGATACAAGAACTTGGAGTAACTCAGCGGGTAAGGCGGCATCCTGGGAGGACATGGATTGGTGATGTTTCGGGTCGGGACCCTTCTCCAGACAACGGAAAGTTTGAATGATAATGGTGGATGAGGATGTGATGATAGGAATGGGTGCTCTCCAAGGTAACCTGGTCTTAGAGGAAAGCCTTGAAGTTGACCCAAGAGGAGCTGGCATCATAAATGCGTTGAATGTAGATTAACAAGCAATTGCAATAGATTTTCTTGATCAAATGAGCTCAGGAAGCCAATTGCTTCACCGTCTCAGAGTGGAGCTCTGCATTCTGCTGCTACGCCCTGGAGCCACCTCCAGCCTTACTTTCCCTTGCATATTTATTGGCTTCTTCCTCCCATCAGCAGGGATTGGGATACCCTTGCAGTCACCATCCCAATAGCCGAGAAAAAATCTTGTAAATCTTGGGCAATTGTTTTATCATCTGTCCATTAGTTCACTTTTTGCAGTCATCTCCTGGGCATGTTGAATGTTATGCTGCAATGCGGCTTTAAATCCTGAGGTTGAAATTGAGTTGAGCCAATCGTCATTAAATTCAAATGGTATAATTGTGCAGGAAAGCTGAAAATAATACCTTAATGTGATGGCAGGGTTAAAGCAGCAACAACAGATGCTGCAGAAAATGTCAGATCTGCGAGTTAAAAGCCACCTCACCTTGCTTTCAGTCATATGAGAAGTCAAAATAAGTAAGCTAACTGGGGATTATTCTTTCCCCTTCAATGGAAAACTAATGGAGAAAATGCTTTTGGAATAATAAGAAAAATAACGACATAATTTGAGGACAGAACATAACATGAAAGAGATTCATAAACAACAATAATGTGAATTTATACAAGAACATATCTAAACAAAGCTATTACTGAGAAAAATAAACTATTAAAGCACATAGTAACATTGAGAAATGTGGCTCCTAAATTAACTAACAAAACGAGTCAAATTACTGAAAACAACTGCAAAAAAGGCAATTTACTTTTAATTATTTAAATGAAGATTAATCTAAACAATGATGTTATATGAATAAAAACCTCCGGCTTAACATTTAGAACATCTTTTTCCTTGCGGTAGAGAAAACTAGTTCAAAGCCTATGTTCAATTCACAAACTTGATGGAGTCAGGGAAGAAGTTTTTAAACCACCTGTGCATTTCTGTTTGTGTTTTTCCTCCTCAAAGTTAAATGAAAAATACGTTTTTTTCATTTAAAAAATGTTAAATTTTAAAAAGTAAGGTACTTTCCCCTTCAAAGATAAATGAAGATTAACGTATTTTCAAATGAAAACCAGGTATTTTTAGTGGGTTTTTGGAAACTATTATTGCAATTTTCCCCATGATTTCATTAATCACATATTCCTTACATAAATGAAAAGTTTCCCATAACTTTAAAGGTAATCTATAAAAATATACAAAATATAGACATTGAAGCCGCCAATCCATTTAACTCATTGCTAAATGTCTGGTCCAAACAATATTAGATCCTCTACATCACATCAAAGACCAACTCTTCAGATGAGAGGATAGCAGATACAATAAGTACATGTATTCAATACATAAATACACCCACACAGACTGTATAAGCGTCACAGATAGAATCACAGTCGCAAGGTCACATGTAGCCACATTTGAGTCACATTTGAGCTGTAAAATTGATTACCCCGAATCCAAGCCAATTTCTATTCATTGGCAAACATTCACCAGTTTTGGCCTTCGCCCATCTCCTGCAATTAATGGGTAGAACAGAATCAAAACAAGCAAAATCAGTCAGTCCCTTCAAAACCATTTAATTAATGGCAGATAACCAATGTCCGTGCCAGAGCAAACTCCCCTTTCCCTGCCACGAAAAGGTAGGAGAAAAATGGAGCTGTCAGAAGTAAGAGATTACTACTCTCATAAACAAAATGTTTCTGGTCACCTCAGTCGTTTTGGGGGTGAGGGGGAGAGGGGGGGTGCAGTATTAGTAAACACACCATTTGAAAATGATTTGTAGTTCAAGATTCTTCATTTCCTCAGTAAAGGGGATATCTGCTTATGGTGGAGAAACTCAGCAGATGAGACAGCATCTATGGAGAGAAGTAATTGGCGAAGTTTTGTGTCTCGACCCAAAACGTTGCCAATTCCTTCTCTCCATAGATGCTGCCTTACCTGCTGAATTTCTCCAGCATTTTTTGTCTACTTTCTGCTTAATAACTGACAGGCCTTTTTCACTCGTATATTCAACATGACAGCTCACTTGTGTCAGCATCATTTATAAACTGTGATTTCCTGGCACAACAGAACAAAATGCAAAACAGGACAAACATAAACCTTCTGTTTAAATTCAGGCTTGAAATAGTGGACAAACTATGATATCCATAGACGCTGCCTGTCCCACTGAATTACTCGAGCATTTTGTGTCTATCTTTGGTGTAAGCCAGCATCTCATAATGTCATAAGGAATAGTAGAATTAGGCTATTCGGCCCATCAAGTCTACTCTGCCATTCAATCATGGCTGATTTATCTCTCCCTCCTCATTCTCCTGCCTTCTTTCCATAACCTCTGACACCTGTACTATTCAAGAATCGATCTATCTCTGCCTTAAAATTTTCCACTGACTTGGCTTTCACAGCCTTCTGTGGAAAAGAATTCCACAGATTCACCACCATCTGACTAAAGAAATTTCTCCTCATCTCTTTCCTAAAAGAACATTTAAAAAGATCTGTGGTAGACAGAAATGCTGGAGAAACTCAGCGGGTGAGGCAGCATCGATGGAGCAAAGGAAATAGGCAGAGTTTCAGGTCGAGACCCTTCTTCAGACTGATGTGAGGGTGGAGGAGGAGGGAAGAAGAAAGGAAGAAGTAGAGACAGTCGGCTGAGGGAGAGCTGAGACGGGGAGGAGAAAGCAGGGACCACCTGAAATTAGAGAAGTCAATGTTCATACCACTAGGGTGTAAACTGCAGTTCCTTCCTATGCATGGTAGTAACAGAGCCTGAATCTTTCAGTCACGTTTCATTTGTAAATGTGCTCGTCTGCAATTAACTTTCCTGATCATCACTGTTAATTTCAAACTGCCTTCAACACCTATTTCCAGACATTCAAAACGATATTGTTAATTTATCTTATTGCCTGAATTGTGAAGCAAAACAAATAGCTAACCCGGTGAGGAACCGCAGACAGGTTGCAGTAATTTGTCACACTTCACAAGTATTCTATGATATCGCCAGGCTGAGTTTCAGCCCACCTCCCAAAAGTACCACAGTATCCTTGATTCTGAGCATTTGCCGTGAAACAACTTCATTATGTAAATGAAGGCTAGTTTATGAAAAGAATAAATAGAGAATCACCGAGACTATAAACAGGTTATGCTGGAATGAAAAATACAAATGCGCATAATTAATCATGAAAAGAGACGAGATGCCAAAGCAAACGTTTTCATTTGAATGTAATTGCCACAGTTTGCCAATGCAAAGTCATAACGAGAGTCTGCATTATGAGTAATGATAAATTAGAGACAAGTAACTGATGCACTTTATAACTCACCTGGAAAGCACTTTTGGCTCATTGGATCATTTATGACATAATAACGTTTTTTTGTGTTTATGTACTTTGCTAATATACCAATCAGTTACTTAAAAATTGTAGTTTGAAATTCCCTATTTATTGAAATACAAGAATTGCTCATAGTCATGTTGGCAGCAAGATCTAGAATTAAGCATGACAGAATATCATGGTCAGACTCTGTGAAGAGAATCGCATGATGAGTACCGCTGCAAGTTACATTGAGAACTAAAGTGACATGAGAATTAAGGGACAGAAGTTTAGGGGTAACGTGAGGGGGAACTTCTTTACTCAGAGGGTGGTGGCTGTGTGGAATGAGCTTCCAGCAGAAGTGGTGGAGGCAGGATCGATTTTAACATTTAAGAGTAAAGTGGATAGGTATATGGACGTGAAGGGAATGGAGGGGTATGGTCTGAGTGCAGGTAGATGGGACTAGGGGAAAACAAATGGTCGGCACGGACTGGAAGGGCCGAGAGGGCCTGTTTCCGTGCTGTAATTGTTATATGGTTATATGGTTAAAGTCTATGCATGGTCAATGACAAAGAAATTCCACTTACGTGCATTGGGAAACACAGGAATGAATATCAATTGCAATCCAGCACTAAAAAAATTGAAAAGTAAGTTTCTGCAGACTCCCCATCCACGTATTATGATATGGATGCAAGGTGGTGTTCTTCAGTTGTTACCAACTTCAGAAGGAAAACTCTGGAGGGGTGTGCTCTGACCAAGACCATCCAAATGTGTCAGAAGGAACTGCAGATGCAGTAGACACAAAATACTTGAGTAACTCAGTGGGTCAGGCAGCATCTCTGGAGAAAAGGAATAGGTGACTTTTCGGGTTGAGATCCTTCTTTAGACTGTGTCAGAGGAGAGGGAAACTAGAGATATGAAGTGATACAAAGAACAAATGAATGAAAGGTATGCAACAGGACAAATCAAAGCCAGCAATGATATTGATTTGGCTTTGATTTGTCCTTTTTGCATACCTTTCATTAATTTGTTCTTTGAAACTCTTCATATTTCTAGTCAGTAGTCACTGAGGCACGTCACCTTACTCTTCTGTATATCAGACTGGTGTTCATCGACTACAGCTCAGTGTTTAACACTATCATCCGCTACAAACTTATCATCAAATATTGGATCACTGTTCATCTCTTTGTAACTAGATTCTCGACTTCCTGATTTCCTGATCACAATAAGTATGAATTGGCAACAATTCATGCTTCCCAATAACCATCAACAAAGGTACATCTCAAAGCTGGGTCCTCTGGTCAATTCTCTCTTTACCCATAGAAACAGACACAATTCCAATGCCATTTATAAATTTGCGGAAGATAGCAGCATGGTTGGACAAAGAACAGGTAATGATGAGTTAGAATATAGAAACATAGAAACATAGAAATTAGGTGCAGGAGTAGGCCATTCAGCCCTTCGAGCCTGCACCGCCATTCAATATGATCATGGCTGATCATCCAACTCAGTATCCCGTACCTGCCTTCTCTCCATACCCTCTGATCCCCTTAGCCACAAGGGCCACATCCAACTCACTCTTAAATATAGCCAATGAACTGGCCTCAACTACCCTCTGTGGCAGAGAGTTCCAGAGACTCACCACTCTCTGTGTGAAAAAAGTCTTTCTCATCTCGGTCTTAAAGGATTTCCCCCTTATCCTTAAGCTGTGACCCCTTGTCCTGGACTTCCCCAACATCGGGAACAATCTTCCTGCATCTAGCCTGTCCAACCCCTTAAGAATTTTGTAAGTTTCTATAAGATCCCCTCTCAATCTCCTAAATTCCAGAGAGTATAAACCGAGTCTATCCAGTCTTTCTTCATAAGACAGTCCTGACATCCCAGGAATCAGTCTGGTGAACCTTCTCTGCACTCCCTCTATGGCAATAATGTCCTTCCTCAGATTTGGAGACCAAAACTGTACGCAATACTCCAGGTGTGGTCTCACCAAGACCCTGTACAACTGAAGTAGAACCTCCCTGCTCCTGTACTCAAATCCTTTTGCTATGAAAGCTAACATACCATTCGCTTTTTTCACTGCCTGCTGCACCTGCATGCCTACTTTCAATGACTGGTGTACCATGACACCCAGGTCTCGCTGCATCTCCCTTTTCCTAATCGGCCACCATTTAAATAATAGTCTGCTTCCCTGTTTTTGCCACCAAAGTGGATAACCTCACATTTATCCACATTATACTGCATCTGCCAAACATTTGCCCACTCACCCAGCCTATCCAAGTCACCTTGCAGTCTCCTAGCATCCTCCTCACAGCGAACACTGCCCCCCAGCTTAGTGTCATCCGCAAACTTGGAGATATTGCCTTCAATTCCCTCATCCAGATCATTAATATATATTGTAAATAGCTGGGGTCCCAGCACTGAGCCCTGCGGTACCCCACTAGTTACTGCCTGCCATTGTGAAAAGGACCCGTTTACTCCTACTCTTTGCTTCCTGTTTGCCAGCCAGTTCTCTATCCACATCAATACTGAACCCCTAATACCGTATGCTTTAAGTTTGTATACTAATCTCTTATGTGGGACCTTGTCGAAAGCCTTCTGGAAGTCCAGATATACCACATCCACTGGTTCTCCCTTATCCACGCTACTAGTTACATCCTCGAAAAATTTCCACAAGATTCGTCAGACATGATTTACCTTTTGTAAATCCATGCTGACTTTGTCCAATGATTTCACCACTTTCCAAATGTGCTGCTATCCCATCTTTAATAACTGACTCTAGCAGTTTCCCCACTACCGATGTTAGACTAACTGGTCTGTAATTCCCCGTTTTCTCTCTCCCTCCCTTCTTAAAAAGAGGGGTTAAATTTGCTACCCGCCAATCCTCAGGAACTACTCCAGAATCTAAAGAGTTTTGAAAGATTATCACTAATGCATCCACTATTTCCTGAGCTACTTCCTTAAGTACTCTGGGATGCAGCCTATCTGGCCCTGGGGATTTATCGGCCTTTAATCTATTCAATTTACCCAACACCACTTCCCGACTGACCTGGATTTCACTCAATTCCTCCTTTGACCCACAGTCCCCTGCTATTTCAGGCAGATTATTTATGTCTTCCTTAGTGAAGACGGAACCAAAGTAGTTATTCAATTGGTCCGCCATATCCTTGTTCCCCATGATCAACTCACCTGTTTCTGACTGCAAGGGACCTACATTTGTTTTAACTAACCTCTTTCTCTTCACATATCTATAAAAACTTTTTGCAGTCAGTTTTTATGTTCCCTGCCAGTTTTCTTTCATAATCTATTTTTCCTTTCCTAATTAAGCCCTTTGTCCTCCTCTGCTGGTCTCTGAATTTCTCCCAGTCCTCTGGTATGCTGCTTTTTCTGGCTACTTTGTACGCATCATCCTTTGCTTTGATACTATCCCTGATTTCCCTTGTTATCCACGGATGCACTACCTTCCCCGATTTATTCTTTTGCCAAACTGGGATGAACAATTTTTGTAGTTCATCCATGCAGTCTTTAAATGTCTTCCATTGTATATCCACCGTCAACCCTTTTAGAATTAATTGCCAGTCAATCTTGGCCAATTCACGTCTCATACCCTCAAAGTTACCTTGTTAGAATGTAGGTGGAACAATCTGATTGAATAGTGCCAGAGCAACAAGCTTGCTCTCAACGGCAGTAAGACCAAGGAGCTGATTGTTGACTTCAGGAGCGGAAAGCCAAGGATCTACGAACATGTCTACATCCGACAGGCCAATGTTGGAGAGAGTCAATAACTTGGGCGTACATATCTCTAAAGATCTTTCCTGGGCCCAGCACATTCATGTAATCATGAAGAAAGTTCATCAACACCTACATGCACCGATAAGAGGAAATTCCATTGAGCCTCTATAGGTCGTGTAGATGGTAGAGAGCATACTGACAGGTTGCATCACAGCCTGGTTCGCCAACTTGAACGCCCAGAAACAACAGAGATTGCAGAGAGTGGGAGGCACAGCTCAGTCCCTCACAGGTACTATCCTACCCACCATCACAAAATGTTCACTCCTTAAAACAGGTGCCGTCGGTCATTTGTTTCTAGTTTATTCCTAAACTGTCCACAGATCTAAGACCAAAAGCAGACTGAAGTTGTATGACCTTTTCAAAAACATGTAAGTGAGATATCCCTGTTACGTCTCCCCGATGAAGAGCATAAGCAGCTGCCATCCTCTGTGTGATCCCTTTATGCCATAAAAATGCTTCCATAATGTATGATTCTGTGACCTTCTACGCAAAATTTGGGATATGCTAAAATTCCTATTATCATTTCCGAGCTTCCTCAGCCTCTCCTAGCTTGAATACAAAAAACGAGTTGCTTTTCATCAGTCTTTTAAACTTGTCTGAAAGAGTAAAGCTACAATAAATATAGATTTGTCTTTTATTAAATAATACCATAGATATCTGCACAATTGCACTGTGAAATGATTTGATTTTGCATCATCCACCCATATTTGAATTATAAAAGAGCACTAAAAACTCCAAATAATAACTACTGTTAGGTAGGATATTGAATTCATTTGTGGTTAAGAATTAAATTGATATTGTAAAGTCCAGGGTACTAGATTGCAAAAACTGCTCAATATTTTTGCTCATCTGTTCAAGATTTAAAAATGTGATTACACCAAGTAATCATCATCAGATATGGCTAAGGTGCTGGAAGACTAGAATGGGGCTAATATTCTAATTGTCTTTATAAGAACGGCAAATAAAAACCAAAAGATCAGTAAGCCTAACATCTGTGATAGGAAAATCACTGGAAACGATTCTGAGGAATACATGCATTTGGGAAGACAAGGGTTGATTAGTCAAAGTCTACATGGTTTTTGTGTGTAGAATATCATGTCTCATCATAGCCTCACCAACAGCCTGTTTGTCCTTTCTACTGTTTTTTATTATTTTAAGAATGTTCCAAAAGTTTGTTTCAATGTTTCTTTGTTAGTTTATGTGGGGGGTAGGGGGTATAGGGGAAACTTTTTTACAGATCACTTACCTCGACAGTGATGCGGTTTTCTAAATGTGCATCTCCGTCCACCCTGCAGCCTGACAACGTGGATTAGTGCGGCATTTCCTGGAGACCGGCACGGAGCTTCAAGCCGCGGGCGTGGACCTACCATCGTGGAGAGGAGATCCATTGCCGAGGATCGCCAGAAGAAGAGCTCCGACCGTGGGGCCTGTGGACTTTAACAGCGTGACGCCCGCGGTCTCCGGTAAGAAGACGGTGACTCGGGAGCTCCAGGCCACAGAGTGTTCCAATCCATCCCGACACCAGAGTTTCGATCATCCCGACGAGAGGGCTTGGACATCGGACCGTCGGCAAAAGCAAGTGCGGCGGGTTCAAGGCCCCGACCACCGCGGGTGAACAAAGAGGAATATGACTTCCATAACAGTAAGAAATGTTTATTCCACTATGGTGGATGTTTATGTTACATTTTATTTTATGTGTGTATTGTGTTCTTTTCACTTAGTATGGCTGTTTATCATCTATATCATTGATGAGGATGAGAATGTACAGGCAATTCGGGAAAGTGGGACAGGGCCTTTAGGTTTTAATCACAATATTAAACTATAGCTAACTAAATATTATACTTTTCTGATGGGCATAACTATAAGAGTACTCACATTTCTCCCCTTTTATAAATCTTTCCGGATTTATTTACAGTGGCTTGTAAAGGTTTTCATACCCTTTGAACTTTTCCACATTGTGTCACGTTACAACCACAAACGTAAATGTATTTTATTGGGATTAAAGCAGGGTTAGGTTATAATAAAATATCCCAAGCTTTGAACATCTCACGGAGCACTGTTCAATCCATCATCCGAAAATGGAAGGCGTATGGCACAACTGCAAACCTACCAAGACATGGCCGTCCACCTAAGCTGACAGGCCGGGCAAGGAGAGCATTGATCAGAGAAGCAGCCAAGAGGCCCATGGTAACTCTGGATTTGCTGCAGAGATCCACAGCTCAGGTGGGAGAATCTGTCCACAGGATCGTGCACTCCACAAATCGGGCCTTTATGAAAGAGTGGCAAGAAGAAAGGAATTGTTGAAACAAAGCCATAAGAAGTCCCGTTTGCAGTTTGCCACAAGCCATGTGTGGGACACAGCAAACATGTGGTGGAAGGCGTTCTGGTCTGATGAGACCAAAATTGAAGTTTTTGGCCTAAATGCAAAACACTACGTGTGGCGGAAAACTGACACTGCACATCACCCTGAACACACCATCCCCACTGTAAAACATGGTTGTGGCAGCATCATGCTGTGGGGATGCTTTTCTTCAGCAGGGACAGGGAAGCTGGTCAGAGTTGATGGGAAGATGGATGGAGCCAAATACAGGGCAATCTTGGAAGAAAACCTGTTAGAGTCTGCAAAAGACTTGAGACTGGGGCGGAGGTTCACCTTCCAGCAGGACAATGACCCTAAACATACAGCCAGAGCTACAATGGAATGGTTTAGATCAAAGCATACTCATGTGTTAGAATGGCCCAGTCAAAGTCCAGACCTAAATCCAATTGAGAATCTCTGGCAAGACTTGAAAATTGCTGTTCACAGACGCTCTCCATCCAATCTGACTGAGCTTGAGCTATTTTGCAAAGAAGAATGGGCAAACATTTCAGTCTCTAGATGTGCAAAGCTGGTAGAGACATACCCCAACGGACTTGCAGCTGTAATTGCAGCGAAAAGTGGTTCTACAAAATATTGACTCAGAGGGGCAGAATACTTTTGCACGCCACACTTTTCAGTTTTTTATTTGTAATAAAATTTGGAAACCATGTATCGTTTTCCTTCCACTTCACAATTATGCACCACTTTGTGTTGGTCTATCACATAAAATCCCAATAAAATACATTTACGTTTGTGGTTGTAACGTGACAAAATGTGGAAAAGTTCAAGGGGTATGAAAACTTTTGCAAGCCACTGTATGTGTAAAGCAGCTATGCATCTCAAAGAAAGAAAAAAATCTTGGTGTAACTGAATTTTAACGATCATTGTAAAGATAGGATCTTGCTTCTTTATTGCAGTAAATATTGCAACATATTCATTTAGGCATGTTGATATGGATCATCCCCATAAACACAAGCTGCACACCGGAAGTTAGGAAATACCGTGTTAATACTTCAAGAGATTTTTCATATAATAGTCTTTACAGGGAACTGCAGGCCAGTGAGACTGACATCTGTGAATGGAAAATTACTAGAGAATATTCTGAAGGATATGTTATACATGTATTTAAATGGGGAGGAGCTGATTAGAGATAGTCAGCATGGTTTTTGTATGTGGGAGTGCGCGTCGCACGAATCTGTTTGAGTTTTTGATGATGTAACCAAAAAGGTTGTTGATGGCAGAGATGTCGGCGTATATATGGATTTCAACTAGGCATTCAATTATGTTTCACATTGTAGGCTGCTCTGGAAGGTTACATCCCATGGGATCCAAGGAAAACAAGCTTATTGGATAGAAAATTGGCTTCATGGAAGGAAACAGAGGGTGATGGCGGAAGGTTGCTTTTCAGACTGGAGGCCGTTGACTAGTGGTGTGCCTCGGGGTTAGGTGCTAGGCTCATTGCTGCTTGTCATCTATTTCAATGATTTGGATGAAAACGTACATGGCATGAATAGCAAGTCTGAGGATGACATCAAATTGTGTGCAGATAGTGAGGATGGTTGTTACAAAATTGCAGCAGGATCTTGATTGGTTGGGCAGGGTGGGCCAAGGAATGGTTGATGGAATTTAATACAGAGAAATGTGAAGTGGTGCATATTTTGGGAAGTCCAACATGAGCAGGACCTACAGTGAATGGTTGCATGCACTGGGGACTGTTGTAGAGCAGAAGGATATAGGAGTGCAGGTGCATATTTCGTTAAAAGTGGCATTGCAGGTAGATAGAGTGGTCAAAAAGGCTTTTGGCATGTTGACCTTAATCTGTCAGAATACTGATTGTAGAGGTTGGTGAGGGGTGGGGTCGGGTCATATTAGAGTTACATAAGATGTTGGTGAGGCTGCATTTAGACTATTGTCTTGAATTATAGGAAAGATGTTGTCAAGCTGGAAAGGGTGCAGAGAAGAGCCTGAGCTGTAGTGAATGGTTGAGCAGGCTAGGACAGTATTCCTTGGAGCGCAGGAGGATGAGGGGTGATTTTATAGAAGTTTACAAAATCATGAAAAGTCATGATCCAAATGCTAAATGCTAAATTTTTGGCGACTGCCGGCACCCGTCATAGGTCGCCGAAAATGTTCAGCATGTTGAAAATTCAGCGGTGACCAGAAAAACACTACGTCTCTTTGGGTGACTAGGAGACCTCTCACGACCATACAGGCAATCCCCTGGTGACCTCTCACGACCATACAGGCGGCCCCCTGGCGACATGCCCCCCTGGTGACACCCCGCGACATGTCGCCAGGGGTCGCCTGTATGTTCGTGAGTAGCCTCCTAGTCACCCAAAGAGTTGTATCGTCTTTGTGGTCGCAGCTGAATTTTCAACATGTTGAAAATTTTCGGCGACCTATGACGGTTGCCGGCAGTCGACGAAAAGTTCGCGTAAGTGGGACAGGCCCTTTAATCTATGGAGGGATGGTGTGTGTAGCACATGATGATTGCATTTTAGATCAAGATGAGAAAAGCAGTATTTCTATGCAGCAGTCAGCATCTTGCTTTGAAGTACTTTGAATCTGTTAGAATATGATAAGCACATCTGGTTTGAGGAATGAAGCAAGTAATCTGTTTCTATACAAACTTTGCAACAGGCATACGAGTATATAATCACACACACACAGTTTAATGTTAACAAGCAAGTTTCATAAACATGGTTCAATAATTGAAAGTTTGAATAACTGCTAATACAACGTTTTGATTAGATTACAGTAAATAAGATGGTTTCAACACTGGACAAGACCACACGGTAAAACGTGCAGAAGGATTTTTGCAACAAACAAACAATAAAATATATTCTCCAAAACAAGGTACAAATTTAGGCAATCTTTTCCTGCTTGCCTCATAGAAGTCAATGAAACATGAAATATTGTTTGAGGAGATCTTTTATATAGACATAAACATAATATATTGTATAGCACAAAGTTGAAAAAAACATGCTCTAATCCTTGCTGAATTTCCCAATCTCAGAAAGAATTGTACAAAGATAGATGCAATGAGCTTCAGTGCTTCTGAGTTCAAGACGTACAGGAGAGAAGGAATAAGAGCATGGTTCAGCCCTGCTATGGCCTCATCTAAAGCTGTTGAAATGTTGATTCAAGGTGAGAACTCAATTGGACTTAAACCCCTGTCTCACGGTGCAAGTTGACCCACGAGTGACCCCGAGTTTTCACTCGTGGTAATCACGTACTATCAACGTAACGTAGCGGGAGCGTCGGAACTCGCACGAGCAACTTAGCGACTCGTGGCGCTAACGGCAGGTTCCCGTGAGACTTGTTAACTCGTGAAAAAAATCAAACATGTTTGATTTTTTTCCATGAGTCAAATTTACTGTTCAAGTTAAAAATTGAAACATTTAAACTCGTTATAATAACGTAGTGGCCCGTGCATTTACCTTAGTGATTCGTGAGTCTACCGTGGGAAGTCTTTAACTCCGCGAGCAGGCAGCATCTCTGGAGAGAAGGAATGGGTGACGGGATGACATTTCTAAATTTCTCCAGCCCCATGTGTTCACTTTTTGTCAACCAGCATCTGCCCTTTCTTGTGTAAGTCATTATTTGTGTCCGTGGCAGTTGATTGTCGCTCCCTTCAGTTTCCCAGGGGGTCGGGACGGGACTGGAGTTATTCACTAACACGCTGACAAACATGGTGGTATTGATATCATTTGGTTTATTGTTTCACGTGCAACGATGTACAATGAAAAACTTTGCCTGCGTGCTATCCATTCAAATCATACCGTATGCGAGTACAATCAAGTTGTATTAAGTCATACCAACGACCGCACGGTTCAAGGGGAAATTCAAGTTTCTTTTCGAGGGGAAGGCGCGCGTTCTTTTTTACGCACGATTCAAAATACAAGAGGCCAATCGTCCTTCAAGTCTGAGGATCACGATTCCAAGCGTGAAATATCCATGTCCCGCCACAGATGCTGCCTGACCCGTTGAATCGTCCTGGCAATTAGTTTTTTTGTTCATGATCCAGTATCTCCTGGCTCTTGTGTCTCAACCCTATGCCGCCACTCACGCACTGTATTCCCATCTGCCCCACTGCCTGCACTCATTTATCGCGCTCGTACCATCACCTCCCTTCACCCTACCCTATTCCCCCTTCCCTCCACCCCCACTAATCTACACTAGGGGTCACATCAAACAGCCAATTCAACGAGAGCCCCTCGCGCCTTCAGGAAGTGGCAGGAAATTGGAGCATACGCGGGTAAAGCACGTGGGAACGGGTTTAATGAACAAAGTCCACACAGGCAGAACCCACTTCGTTTGATCTCGCTGGCGGCTGCTGTAAATACTGGAACACTCCGCCAGCCACAGCAGCGTTTGTGATGGGACAGTGCAGTGAATTTATCGACTAAATAAGATGCACGCTACCCAGATAAATCGTCGATTTATATTCCAGATATCTTACTTTCTTCGCAGAATTTCCAAAAGTCTCTGCGCTGAGGCCACCATCAGTACTAGGCGGCCCTTCGGATCACGGACAACACGGGGGATGAACACAAACACCGGAGGATGAGAAACCCCCCGCCCCCCCAATATGCCCCCCTCCCCCCCAATACGCCCACCTCCCACCCCTGGCACTCACCCTCATCACCCGCCCCACCTGCAGCAGTGTCTCCAGTCCCAAACGGTTTAGGTCTAGGTTTATTATTTTCACATATACAAAGGTTTTGTTTTGCATTCTGTCCAGTCAAAGTAAATAATAACAAAGATAACTACAATCAAGCCGAAAAGGGATAGATATAATGTGCAGCATATAGTTCTCAGCATTGCATAGTCACAACACGATAACATTTATACAATATCCTCGCATCTCTTTACGGAGACCACAGTTCTTTACCTGCGTAAATCACATTGAAGTGCAGCCAGTAATGGCAACGGGAATCCAGAACCTCTTCAATGAAGGTCCAGAGGACAACATCCGGACAAGTCACAAAAAGCTGGAGTAACTCAGCGGGACAGGCAGCATCTCTGGAGAGAAGGAACGGGTGACGTTTTGGGTCGAGACTGTCTGAAGTAGGGTCTCGACCCGAACCGTTACCCATTCCTCCTGATGCAGCCTGTCCCGCTGAGTTACTCCAGCATTTTGTGCCTATGGAAAGGGAATAAGGCTTTTCAATTTAGTTTATTGTCACGTGTATCGAGGAACAGTGAAATTCGGTCAGCTGAAAGACAATACATTATTACAATCGAGCACTTTACAGGTGTTTGTGTAAATTTGTCCCTATTGTATATTGGTCGCCGGTCGGTGCGGACTCGGTAGCCCTGAAGGGCCTGTTTTCGCGCTAATCTAACTAATCTAAGTGAACCTTTGCATACTGAAATAAATGTTAAAGGGTCATATAATATCCTTTAAATAATAAACAAGACTGCTGCACGAGAGACAGGTGCAGACTGTTGTGGGTTAAAATAAGGCTGGAGGGAGGTCTCCGTCCTGCTCCCGGGCTGTGATCGGTGGGTTCCACTGCCCAACAGGTGCAACAGGTGCAACGCCTCGTCAGGTTACACCTGAGGCTTTTCCCAAACCCCTTTCTCAGCTTTCGTCTATATTCAGGTCAGTTTAATGTCCAAATGACCCCTCCCTCGTGGAAGTTAGTTGGAAATGGCCAAGACACCTTCACTTGCCCGGGACTGTCGCGGTAGTGTCGTAATATAGTTAGTTTAGTTGAGTTGAGATATACAGCGTCCCCGCACATTAACAGTGTCCTACACGTTACATTTACCAAACCAATTAACCTACAACCAAAGATCTCCGAGAAACCCCACGCAGATCACGGGGAGAATGAGAGACAGGGCCAACAATGAGATGGAGAAATACAGAAACACCAACGTGCAAAGGAGACCTACAATAGCGCATGATCTCTCTCGCGTTATGGCGGGTGATTGTCGCCTGCCCGCTGTTTCTGCCCCTAAAGCTTTGGGATCGTTGCCCTTTGTGCTGGCGTGGAGGGGGAGGGGGCTATTGTGCTGCTTGATTGCCCCCTGCTTTCATAGGGACAGGGAGACACAGCGGCTTTTGAGACTGGTGGGCAATCACTACCAAAGTGTCTGCCTGCAGTCAGCACACCTCTCCTACACATGTCTCCCGCACTAAGACCATCCCGCAGAGAATGATCCCAGCACCCAAGAGCCTTGTCTGTCACCCCCCCCCCCCCCCCCCCCCACCCCACCCTCCACCTCAACCTACGCCTGGGCACCAAAGCAGCTCAGGAGGCGAACCCCGAGCTCCGTCTCCCAACAATCTGATGTGCAACTGACGTGAAAGAACAGCAGCTTTCTTCACTACAAATGCTTCATCTCAGTTGTTAACCTGGAAATGTCCTTTCTCGTTTTCTAACATGAACTTTGAAAGCGCGATCTGGCCCCGATATCCAGCGTGAACGGGCGCACGGCCGAAACGCAGAATCCTTCATATTTCCTTATGACATGGGGCCTGTTCGGCCCATCCAGTCTCTGGTGGCTATCAGAGCAATCCTACCAATTTCACTCAAAACCCAAAATGTTGAAGGAACTCAGTGGGCCCGGCTCGAATATGGGCAGGAGACATTTCGGACAATTCTTCAAATTTCTGACTTTTTTCTGAAGAAGGCTAATTGGCTTTCGTTGTAACTTGCCTAAAAATGTAACTAAAAATGTAAATTTTAGTAAATGTAAATGTAACTAAAAATGTAAATTGTCCCTCGTGTGTAGGATGGTGCTAGTGTCGCTGGTCGGCGCGGACTTGGTGGGCCGAAGGGCCCGTTAGAAACACTGTGTCACTTTTCAGGAGAAGTTGTCAGCTCAAGAGTAAACGGGAGAGGAACTTGGTTAACTCTGGAGACGAACTTGGAACATCGCAGTAAACGGCAAAATACCATACCCGTGGGAACTCGATTCAAACACTTGAACATGGGATCTCGTGCACAACCACGAGTCTGTCACTCGCGGTAACTCGCGGGTCAACTCGCACCGTGAGACAGGGCCATTAGTTTGACAGCTACTAGATGAGCAATATATTCATTGCACGTGGCACACCCAATAAGCACCCGACCACCTCGTGCATTTACATTTATTGAAGCATCTAAGGTTTCTCAATATAAAACTATATGGCAACTATTCTATTGATGATATATGAATCTTTCAGTTATGCTGTTAAAGGAAATATGTTGTTAAGCTGGGAAGGGTGCAAAGAAGATTTACAATGATGTTGCCAGGACTCGAAGGTCTGAACTATAGGGAGAGGTTGAGCAGGCTAGCACTTTAATTCCTTGGAGCACAGGAAGAACAGGGTAATCTTATAGAGGTGTACAAGATCCTGAGAAGAGTAGATAGGGTAAATGCACAGTCTTTTACCCAGAGTAGAGGAAACAAGAACCAGAGGACATAGATTTAAGATGGGGGGGGGGGGGGGGGGGGGGGGTGGGGGGGGGGGAGATTTAATAGGAACCGGAGGGGTAACTTTTTATTTACACAAAGGGTGGTGGGTATTTGGAATGAGCTGCCAGAGGAGGTAGTTGAAGCAGGTACTATCAAAAGTTAAATACAAATTTGGCAGGTACATTGATAAGATGGTTTTAGAAGAATATAGGCCAAATATTGGCAGGTAGGACTAGTGTAGATGGGGGCATGTTGGCCGGCGTGGGCAAGTTGGGCCAAAGGGTCTGTTTCCATGTTGTATGACTCTATGACACAAGCCCAGCGAGGTAGCAGTTATACCACAGTGCTCAATCTCAAAATGGAAGCAACAATATTCACTTCTAGTTCACAGAACAGTATTTACATTGCTTATCTAAGATTATGAGATGGACAAAAGGGGGGGGGGGGGGGGGGGGGGGGGGGTAATTTAGTCCAATAGTGCTTCTAGGAAACTCCTGGAGATTGAAATACAAGAAGCTGCAGAGGGTGGAAATCTAAACTAAAAACAGAAAGTGGTGGAAACACTCAACAGATCAGACTGCATCGTTGGGAGGAAAACTCTAGTCAGTTTTCATCATATTAATTGCCAGGTGCTTCACAGGCACTTAACAACATTTTCCACCAGCTCTCTGGCTTCACACTTTAACCACTTTCTGAAGCACTGGTTTTGAGAAGCTGATACTCCTCAGTCTAAGCCAGGGGTGGGGAACCTTTTCATCTTGGAATGCCGCATTAAGTTAGCTGTAATCTAACAAGGCCGAATCCAAGAAACTTCAATTAGATATACTTCAAAATGTACATTATTTTGTTAAAATAGCCCTCATGACTTACTAATGTTTTAATTGTGGCTGTCAGTCAGGGAGGATTATTTCGTTGAATCTTCTTTTACTCTTTGGTATTTTAAATACGTTCATTTTAAGATTAAAATTAAAATAATAAAAGACGAATGAAAACATATTAATAGAAATAAAAGGATTTGTTCTACAAAATGTGGACTCATTCAAAAGCCCGCACTTAATGGCCTAGAAGGCTGCATGCGGCCTTAAGGCAGCAGGTTCCCCTCCCCTGGTCTAAGCATTACTGTTGTCTCTTGTCGATGCTGATAAGGAGAGGCTCATTTCCAGCAAGAGACTTCATTGTGGCCAGAATGCGCCAACTCATTTGTAAAAAATATATTATTTTTTTTAAGTCGCAGGATCTTAAGATAACATTTCATTTCAAATGCTTGCAAGCATTTTCAGTCCAAGTTTTGTTTAAGAAAGAGATGCAGATGCTGGAAAAATCAAAGGTCGACAAAAATGCTGGAGGAACTCTGCGGGTGAGGCAGCATCTATGGAGAGAAGGAATAGGTGACGGTTCGGATCGAGACCCTTCTTCAGTCTGAATGTCACCTATTCCTTCTCTCCATAGATGCTGTCTCACCCGCTGTTCCTCCAGCATTTTTGTCTACTTCAGTCCATTATATTTCACTCCCACACATGACACACCTGAAGTTTTGTATAACATGGTTTTGGTGGCAAAACCCACAACCATACTTCTCTACTTGGAATAATTATGCTGACATAAAGACATGGAAATATCGTAGTTCTAAAAATATTTGCCAATTAATCCAGTATAGGAGGAAGATGTTTGATTTGAACTGATTGTGGACTTTGAAAGGAGTAGGATGGGGACCCACAGTCCTGTTTATATCAACTTGGTTGAAAGGGTCAAGAGCTTCAAATTCCTGGGCGTGCACATCTCTGAAGATCTTTCCTAGTCCAAGAACACAGATGCAATTGTTAAGAAAGCTCATCTGCGCCTCTACTTCCTGAGAAGGTTACGGAGAGTCGGTCTGTCAAGGAGGACTCTCTCTAACTTCTACAGGTGCACAGTAGAGAGCATGCTGACCGGTTGCATCGTAGCTTGGTGCAGCAACTTGAGCGCCCTGGAGAGGAAAAGACCACAAAAAGTAATAAACACTGCCCAGTCCATCATCGACTCTGACCTCCCTTCCATCGAGGGGATCTATTGAAGTCGCTGCCTCAAAATGGCTGGCGGCATCATCAAGGACCCACACCATCCTGGCCACACATTCATCTCCCTGCTACCTTCAGGTAGAAGGTACAGGAGCCTGAGGACTGCAACGACCAGGTTCAGGAATAGCTACTTCCCCACAGCCATCAGGCTATTAAACTTGGCTCGGAAAAAACTCTGAACATTAATACCCCTTTATCTGTTATTTGCACTTTATCAATTTATTTATTCTTGTGTGTATTTACGTATATAATGGTATATGGACACATTGATCTGTTTTGTAGTCAATGCCTACTATGTTCTGTTGTGCTGAAGCAAGGAAAGAATTTCATTGTCCTGTCAGGGACACATGACAATAAACTCTTTTGACTTTGACTTTGACTTGACTTGACTTGTCAATGTTAGGAAATTATAGATTGTCATCAATAGGTTTGTCACTATCTCCTAAATATCCAAGCTAGATCCTTTATCAATATTTCAATCCCGACTACGGTTGCTGTCTGTACGGAGTTTGTACCTTCTCCCTGTGACCTGCGTGTTTTCCCTGAGATCTTCGGTTTCCCCCCACACTCCAAAGACGTACAGGTATGTAGGTAAATTGGCTTGGTAAATGTTAAAATTGTCCCTAGTGGGTGTAGGATAGTGTTAATATACGGGGATCGCTGGTCGGCGCAGACCTGGTGGGCCTGTTTCCAAGCTGTATCACTAAACTAAACCACGTATATTTTCACAGATGACTTATGGGTCAAGTATTAGAGGACATTGGTATAATTTCAGAGTTTAACTATCAAAATGTGACAATTGGGGGAGACTTCAATTGCATTTTAGATCCATACTTGGATAAATCTGCACAACAAAAGAGGCGAAACATAAAATCTAAAGCTAGTGAACTCCTAAATACATACATAAAAAACACAAATATAACAGATGTATGGAGGATTGCTAATCCAGTTAGAAGGGAATACTCTTTTTGGTACATAATGGTACATAAAACGTATTCACATATTGACTATTTTTTAGTGGATACGAAATTAATTCCTTACACAAAGAATCAAAAATAGCATAATAGCATCATCTCCGATCACTCTCCATTAACTTTTTTCTTTAAACTAGAAGGAATGCCTAATAAAAAATAATTTTGGAGGTTCAATCCCCAAATTTTAAACAACCCACAAGGTGGTATATATCTAAAACAACAGATGAAACGTTTTTTTGGGACTAACGACACCCCAGGCATTTCACCCTCTTTATTATGGGAATCTTTTAAGGCATTTATCAGAGGATCTTTAATTTCATATCAAGCTTTTCAAAATAAAAAGAATAAGAACGAAAAATTGCAGCTAGAAGAACAAATTAGACAATTGGATCTATAAGAATCTATAGAAAGTATAAGAATGCATCCAAATATCCATGGTTATAATACAAAATATTCAAATAATAAAATATCACTATATGCAGATGATGTACTATTATATATTACAAAATC
This sequence comes from Okamejei kenojei, assembly GCA_035221665.1. Classification (NCBI taxonomy): domain Eukaryota; kingdom Metazoa; phylum Chordata; class Chondrichthyes; order Rajiformes; family Rajidae; genus Okamejei; species Okamejei kenojei. The sequence continues at coordinate 12,299,391 of CM069153.1, forward strand.
GCAAACCAGCATACCAAACATATTAAATCTAATAGAGAAATTCAGATCATTTTTAGGATATAGCATAAATTGGAACAAAAGTGAAATTATGATGATAAAACCTCAACATCCGACGCACCTTTTAAAATTCCCCTTTAGAATTGCTACAGAAAAATTTAAATATCTGGGTATCGAAATTACCAGAAAATATAAATCTTTATTCAATGCAAACTACATGCCCTTACTTACTAAATTAAAGACACCGGTTGGCAAGTCCCAGGGCAAGGAGAGACACCACCTAATCCAGGAAGAGGTCCGAGCAGGTGTGGAGGAAGAGCGTGTGAGCAGGATGGTGGGGCTCAGGCAGCAGGGAGCGTGGACAAGGTGGGAGAGCCTACCGTAGCACAGGATTATCTGGTCAAACATCATGCAGGCAGACTTCCAGCGCGTCCGGTTCCTTGTCCAAGCTGTCTACGATGCCCTAACAAGCCCAGCAAACCTCCACATCTGGGGCAAGAGCGAGACACCTTCCTGCCCACTTTGCTCTGGAAGAGGATCATTAGAACATCTCCTCAGCAGCTGCCCAAAGTCTCTTGGGGAAGGTCACTATCGGTGGCGGCATGACCAGGTGCTCAAGATGCTGAGAGCATAGCCACTGCCATCGGTAACAGCAAACACCACCACGCCCCAAAGAAATCAATCACTTTTGTCAAAGCTGGAGAGAAGCCCCGACCACAACCAAAAACAAGGACGGGCCTCCTCTACACAGCCACTGACTGGCAGCTGCACGTCGATCTGGGCAAACAGCTGAAATTTCCACATCACATCACAGCAACGTCACTCCGGCCAGACTTGATCATCACCTCCGAAGTGACAAAACAGCTGATCATTCTGGAACTGACAGTGCCCTGGGAAGAGTGTATTGAAGAGGCTAATGAGAGGAAGCGCGCAAAGTACCAGGAACTGGTGGAGATGTGCCAGGACAGAGGCTGGAAGACATACTATGAGCCCATACAGGTGGGCTGTAGAGGCTTTGCAGGACACTCACTCTACAAAGTCCACAAGCGAAGCCGCAGAGAAAGCCATGAGGTGGCTTTGGATTAAGAGGGCTGATCCGTGGGCGGTTGCTGCTGGGACACAAGTCGGGGCTAGATCAACCCCAGCTGGGTCGCCTGGGTGAGGGTGTCTGATGTTGTGAGACCCGAAGCACCCGATGACCCCAGGTCACATCACTGAGGATGCTTTCCAGTGCATCTAGAAGATGTATCTTTCACACTTCACACAATGCCTTGATTAAATGTCTTTAATAGGCAGAATAAATGCCATAAAAATGATTTTTTTTATCACAAATTTTATATTTATCTCAATCAATACCTATATACTTACCTAAAACGTTTTCTAAAAAAACTTGATTCTGATATCACAAATTTTATATGGGACTATAAATCCCATAGAATCCAAAGAAGACACTTGTGTAAACCCAAAGAATTTGGAGGACTAACACTCCCCAATTCTACTATTTCTACTATTACTGGGCAGTAAATATCAAAATTGTAATTCACTTGTTGGACAATTCTGCCCAACAGGTAGGTTAGATAGTAATGGGGAAAGAGGATTGTTCTCCTTTTAATATAGGAGCGATCCTTCTCTCACCGATAAAATTGAATAATACAATATACAAGAAAAATCCAATTATTCATAGTACAATTAGAATTTGGAAACAAATAAAATTAACTCTCAAATTAAGAAACTTATCTCTTCTCTCTCCTATAGTTAATAATCCGTTGTTTAAACCATCTATTATTGATAAAACATTTACCCATTGGGAAAGAATAGGAATTAAAATGCTTGGTGACATGCATGAAACGGGAAACGTTTTATCATTCCAACAACTACAACTCAAATATAACCTGAAAAGTAATCAATACTTTAAATACCTTCAAATCCGTGACGATTTGAAAAAACATACACAAGAATACCAAACTCTGACTCCAGATCTATTAGATGAAGCCATGAACAGAAAGGCGGATTCAATTCATTAAATATCATACTTGTATAATATCATTCTAAATATAGAAATACCATCATCTGACACAATTAGAAGAGATTGGGAACAAGAACTATCAATAAAAATCTTGAAAAAGAGATGGGATAAATACTTGCTATATGTGCATAAATGCTCGATCAATGTAAGACATATCTTAATTCAATTTAAACTTTTACATAGATTATATTACTTGAAAACTAAACTGAATAAAACTGTTCCAAATGTCTCTCCCATCTGTGATAAATGTTTATCTCAAGATGCAACCATAGCACACTCCTTTGTCTTTTGCATAAAACTCCAAATATTTTGGAATGAAATTTTCACAAAATTAATTAAAATAAAACTGAAACCCAAAGTAGAACTGATTATCTTTGGAACAATGGAAGTCGGCTTTGAGCTGACTTCGTTCCAAAAGAGTTCCCTTAACTATGGCTTAATAACGGCAAAAAAACGTATACTAAAATTCTGGAAAAATGCACCCACACCAACGCTTAAAATGTGGATTTCAAATATGCCCGAAATGTTACAACTCGAAGACATGAGATTCGTCCTAGCAGGCAAATCTGACCAATTCTTAAAGATTTGGTCTACCTTTCTCGATTTATTACAAGCATATGGTGCAACATAACTCTTGTAATAAATTGTTTCTGAACCGGGTGAGGAATGTGTAAAGATATGAAGCAGGTATATCCCTTTTATTTTCTTTATATTTTCTTTTTTTCTTTCTCTCTTTCTTGTGCTTTACATCTTTATGAGCTCTTTCTTTCCACTTTTTCACGAACTATTAATATCACTACTTTACCTAACTTTCTCTTCTTCTTGCTTCTTTTCTATTATTACATTTTAAAACAAGTTTTACATGAAATATATTATGTTATTTTTGGTTTATATTACTGTACATTACTTCTAATAAAAATATTATAAAAAAATAAAAAATAAATAAATGTACAGTGATTAAGAAGGAACTGCAGATGCTGGAAAATCGAAGGTGCACAAAAATGCTGGAGAAACTCAGCGGGTGTAGCAGCATCTATGGAGCGAAGGAAATAGGCAACGTTTCGGGCCAAAACCCTTCTTCTGAAGAAGGGTTTTGGCCCGAAACGTTGCCTATGCCTATGTTGTGCAGTGAGCTGTGCTATGACCTCTGTTTTTTTTTTTTTTTAACGACTAGGGCATAAATGTAGATGGCATAGTTAAAAGGTTTGCAGATTATGCCAAAATTGATGGAGTTGCAGTCAGTGAAGAAGTTGAATTTAGATCAGTTACAGATGTGGGCAGAGAAATTGCAAATGATGTTTAATCTGAGCCAGTGCGAGATGTTACTCTTTGGCAGGTTGAATGTAATGGAAAAGTACACCGTTATGGCATGACCCTTAACCGCATTAATGTACAGGGAGATTTTGGGGTCGAAGCCCACAGCTTCCTGAAAGTGGCAACAGCAATAAATAGAGTGGTAAAGAAAGTAGGATTTACGTTGCATATATCGGTTGAGACGCTGAGTATAAGAATCGGGAAGTCATGTTGTGGCTTTATAAAACTTTAGTTCGGCCATATTTGGAACATTGTTGGCAGTTTTGGTCAAACCATTACAGGAAGGAGTTGGAGACTTTGGAGATGATCCAGAAAAAACTTTCTACAATGTTGCCTGGAATAGAGGCTATTAGCTCTCAGGAAAAGTTGGACAAACTCGATTTGTTTTCTCTAAAATGTCAGAGATTGTGGGGAGACATAGATTTATATAACACTAGACTAAGTGGGATCTGTTGGGACCCATGCTCACACGGGAGGGCTGGTCCCCCAATACAATATTCCACTTCTCCACCAATTCCAATATTGCTGGTCAGTGGGGGGAGGGGGTGGGCTTCATGGGGCGCTAGTAAGGGTGTTGTGGGCAGAATGGACTGGTTTCCAGAGGAATAGTATGGACATTGTGGGCCAAATGGATTCTTGGGCTGGCAGCTCAGTCACTCAGGCCTGGTGGGCAGGCAACTCAGCCACCCAGGCCTGGTGGGCTGGCAGCTCAGTCACTCAAGCCTGGTGGGCTGGAAGCTGAGAAACTGCCAGAAATTCTGCCCAAAACAGGTGAGAGACTCTGTGAGAGAGAAGGGGGAGAGGGTGGAGAATCAATTTTAGACATTTTCATCTTTTTCTGCAGATCACAGCAATGAAGGAGGAAAGTCCATCCTGACCTGGATCTCACAGGGAGCAAATTAAGGGAGGGAGAAAAATACTGGGGTGCGGTTTAATACTTGCAGGTGGAATACTTAATGATGGGCCAAAGGGAGTTCTGGGCTAGTACAGGCCTGATGGGCCAAAGGGGCTCTATAAAAAAAATCTGAGTGAAATCTCAGTGCAAGGCACTTTTTCTGGACTTTACCTGGCCTGGCACGGGCCTCTTGGGCCAAAATGTTCCTCCTGGGCCAATACATGCATTTTGGACAAAATGGACTAGTTTCTCAGCTAATAGGGGCCTTGTAGGCCGAAATTAGTGGTTTGAGGCAGGCCAAACAACTCATTTCATTTAATTTTCAATTGCATTGCAGTTTCAAGCACAGGGCAGGTCAAATAGCTCATTGCATTTTCATTTCACTTCCAATGCCATTGCAGTTTCTAGCACAGAGCAGGCCAAGCCAAACAGCTCATTGCATTTTCACTTCACTTCCATTGCACTTTCAAGCACAGGGCAGGCTCAAGCCAAACAGCTGATCGCATTTTCACTTCATTTCCATTGCACTTTTAAGCACAGGGCAGGCTCAAGCCAAACAGCTGATTGCATTTTCACTTCATTTCCATTGCCATTGCACTTTCAAGCACAGGGCAGACTCAAGCCAAACAGCTGATTCCATTTACACTTCATTTCCATTACCATTGCACTTTCAAGCAGAGGGCAGGCTCAAGCCAAACAGCTCATTGCATTTTCACTATATTTCCATTGTCATTGCAGTTTCAAGCACATGGCAGAGTCAAGCCAAACAGCTCATTGCATTTTCATTTCATTTCCATTGCCATTGCAGTTTCAAGCACAGGGTAGGCCAAACAACTCATTTCATTTTCATTAATGGCTAACAAATCATTTATTCAAGTACATTTCATACTCACAGTGTTCTGTAATTTCCCAGCTCAGACAGAGAATCGTGACCTTTCCCACGTCATCTTGCAGACAGACTGAGCCACGCCTACACTTCCGGCTTTTATAACCCCTCCCCCTCCCCCTCCCACAGGAAGGGGCATGGCCTTCATGGCGGTGATTGACAGGAGAAAGAATATCAAGCTGTTTTAAACACTGATAAGTCTTTTATTTTTAATCGATGGGAAAATCCTCGGGGCCTGCGCAGCAGAGGAGGACACTGAGTAAGATGGCCAAAAAATCACAGCCATATGTGGTAGCGTTTATTCTAAAATCACAGCACAGTGCAAACAGGAAGTGGTCAAGATGACACTTTTAATTATTTAGATTATGAGATGCATAGAAGGTTTAACACTCAGAACCTTTATCCCAGCATGTACATGTCAAAGTCTACAGGGCATAGCTTTAAGGTCATAGGGGGAGAATTTAAAGGAGATGTGCATAGCAAGTTTGTTTTTACACTAAGAATGGTGGGTGTCTGGGATGGGCTGCCAGGGATGATGATGGATTGTGGTGTTTAAGAGGCTTTTAGATGGGCACACACATATGAAGGGAATGGATATGGATCACGTGCAGGCAGAGAGATTAACTTGCCAACATGTTCGGCAAAGGCATTACGGGCCAAAGGGCCTTTTTCTGTGCTGCACTGTTCGACGTTGAATTTCTTCCAAGTCTTGTTAATGGCATCGATCCCTATTTAAGTGCGCAGAGCACATTTTTTAGACTTCTGGTGTTTTATGCTCCACCATCTGGAGTACCCGCTAAACTGAAGGATTAAGCTGATAATCAACCACTGAAATGGGTCGCCTTTTCTAATGCCACAAAAAAGGGTTCAAACGAAGCTCCACGACCCATTTTTATGCATTATGTTTTTCACTTCGTGTTTGATAGCTTTATAGTAGAATATGGCATTGCAATTATTTTGAAATTAACAATAGTTCAAAGTCAAGTTAAGAATATTGGTGACGAAAAGGTGCTTATTACCATTAAAAACTCACAGGAATTGTAGGCTGTTTTTTAAGAAACTTTTTTAAGCAATAATTGAATACACTTTTCCCTTTTTTCACCTTTCTGAATTTCATCTTCCCTTCTAGCCCTTATTTCATGTTTAGTCCATGATTTTGCATTGAATTATAAATTCTTACATTTATTTCCCGATTTACCATATGTAGTTCATATTTCTGTAAACAATCCTGAAGCTTGTGGCTGCCACCGTTACTTGTCCTGTTCATACAAGCCCAGATATCATTCGATGCGTGGTGCGCACTGTTTTGACTACAAATACCGCAGAAGTACAAATACAATGAAAGGTGAAGATATTTCATTTGTCATTTGCATTTTCACAGCATCCTTGGGGTTGTAATGATGTAAAACTTCTCTAATCCAAACAGATGAGTATATGATGATGATCATTTGAACAAGTAGCGGTATGTATAAATTGTACAACGGCATTTTGCACTATGTTTATCTACAAAAATGATGCACACTTTGCTCAGGTACTGACTCAGATACATTTATAAACATTATTTAACTTTACTCTCAATTTAAATTTACTTTTGGTTTGATCTACCTATTTAATTCCCAAGGGTGCATTTTACACCATTAAGGCAGCAGATTAGGATCAGAATCACAGCAATTAACAGGAAGAGTATGCGCTTTCCTTTAAAACGACTCACTTTTATTTGAGGTGTAGAAATACCATTAATTTTATACATAACTGTTCAATAAGGAGGAATGTTTTTTATTCAGGATAAGAGATAGCACGATCTTCTTTCAAGACAACTCAAACAGTTCAGTTCCATACTTGCATTACCTGTTTGTAAAGAATATAATTTACATCAAAAACTGAAATCCTTCTGGAACTCTCCGAATAAGTTAAATGCCCCACCAATGCTATTTGTGTACATTGTGTTTGCAAGCAAACAATCTCACTGAGCCTAGTCACACGTGCCATAAAGTAAATATATTCCTATTCAATGACTAATCTTCAAGGAGATGCAAGATGTGCCACCTGTATTATAATTATAATTATACGTTATAGTTTATAATTATACGTTATAGTTTACTTCCATCTCAATCGTTTCAGGAACGTGGGCTTTTTAAATTAGTGGTACTGCAGTGAAATCCACCGTTGTCTGAAGTAAGCCCACAAAACGAACGCTCATTCTAAAAATGCAAGAACTGTTTCATTCCTTCCTTCAAAAAGGAGGAATGCGAACTGTTCCCACGCCTAAATGTCATGTTATTTTAGGTATGAACAACGATGCTTTACACAGATATAACCATTAACCATTTCACCGCCAAACTCAGCCAGTACTCTCATGTTGCTTTCTTCAAGCGGCTTTCTTTTTATGGCCACACACTAAAAGTCATGTTTACATTGCTAACTTTTTCTCAGCTACCTCAAGCGGAACAAGTTTTCCAATCAAAAATATTCATGGAATGGGGACAATTATTCACAAAAGATGCCATGAAATATGGTCAACACGCCTTTCACAGTAAAAACATAATTACTTCTCCCAACATTATGCAACTCCATTATGCAATTATTTAACTCCTTCACATATGAAAATCCTGCATTGAAGATTCTAATTGATATAAATCTACAATAAAGGTAAATACACTGGAAATACACAGGAGTTGAAGGAGAAATATATATTAATATTTAAGTTGAAGATTTCATTACTTACATTATTATGACTATCAATTATAAAGTCATAGAGCACAGAAACATGTCCTTCAGTTCACCATACCCAGACAGCCCATCAATTAAGCATCAAAACAAATCCACTTTCATCTTTAATTTCAGTTGTCTCCACATATATGGTTCTGCAGAAGTGGGCGGCACGGTGGCACAGCGGTAGAGTTGCTGCCTTACAGCGCCAGGGACCCGGGATCGATCCCGACGACAAGCGCTTGTCTCCCCGTGACCTAAGTGGGTTTTGTCTGAGATCTTCTGTTTCCTCCCACACCCCAAAGATGTACAGGTTTATAGCTTAAATGTATAAATGTAAAACTGTCCCTACCGTGTGTAGGATAGTGTTAATGAGCAGGGATCGCTGGTCGGTGCGGACTCAGTGGGCCGAAGGGCCTGTTTAAGCACTGTATCTCTAAACTAAACTGAAAAGCGCCACGGCAAGTTGGGGTCCCTATTTTTTTCCAACCTTTGGTGATGCACTCTTTCCTTTGCAGCAGAACGCTGAACTCACCTGTCAATGGGTCCCGTCTTCCCAGTTCATGAAGTCCTGCATGCAATCACTGCAGCCCTCGTGAGGAAGAATCAGAATTGATGTCCATACAAGCAACACTGACTGACACAGACTAGTTGCCTCTGCATTAGCATGGTTTTCATATTTAGCGCAGCTGCTGGTCACAGTGTTTTGTTGGTGGTAATTTTGCAAGACTGTATAATTCCAAGTAAGCCGCATCTTTGGGGATGCTGCGGACAGGTACACTGTGCTACAGCAACAATATCACAGGTAATGAAAAGAGTCCTTTACGGGACACATTGATAGTCATCCCACTCCCTCTCTGGTCATTACACCTTGTCTGCAGGTGGTCACATATTGTACTAGCAGCACCTCTCAGCCATTACTAGTGCTATTGGTTGCAGTGTTACCAAGGTAGCAGGAAACATTGTTGAATTGGCTGCAATTTTGTTTTCTAGTAGTGATGGAGCTGCTGAGTTTCAGGCAGGAGATGGTTAGCAGAGATGCAGTAACATTAACCATTTGTCCGTAACAAATGGGGTTAAATGCATTTCTCTCCGTAACACTTTGTTGCCGGCGCTATGCGTTGGTGCAGATTGCCGGCGGGCGGGTGCGGCACATGCGCACTTGGCATGGTTGCCGGCGGGTTGCGCAAATGGAAATCGCGCCAAAAAGCGCACGCGCGGCCCCACTGAGGCCGCAACCCTCCCCCACTGCGCACTTGAAAACCGGGGACACATTTCAACAGCATGTTTGGCGCCGGAACACCGTTTTCGCCCTAAATCGGCGAATACACTTGGCATCTCTCAGGATTTTGTTTTGTTGCGTTAAAGGGTTAAAAGGAATCAAGCATGGCCAAAGAAATTCAGTAAATGTTCCAGTTGATTTTCTGAATGAGCTGTCGACAGGTTGCTTTGTCATGAAGTACCTTTTTGTATGATATGGTATGGTACAGTGAAATGCATGTTTGTATACAGTTCAATTCAAGTATCACGGTACATAAGCACTTGGATACATCTTAGATAAGCATCTCAGATACATCTTAGATAAGCATCTCAGATACATCTTAGATAAGCATCTCAGATACATCTTAGATAAGCATCTCAGATACATCTTAGATAAGCATCTCAGATACATCTTAGATAAGCATCTCAGATACATCTTAGATAAGCATCTCAGATACATCTTAGATAAGCATCTCAGATACATCTTAGATAAGCATCTCAGATACATCTTAGATAAGCATCTCAGATACATCTTAGATAAGCATCTCAGATACATCTTAGATAAGCATCTCAGATACGTCTTAGATAAGCATCTCAGATACATCTTAGATAAGCATCTCAGATACATCTTAGATAAGCATCTCAGATACATCTTAGATAAGCATCTCAAATACATCTTAGATAAGCATTGCAGATACATCTTAGATAAGCATCGCAGATACATCTAAGATAAGCATCGCAGATACATCTAAGATAAGCATCGCAGATACATCTTAGATAAGCATCTCAGATACAGTATAAGTGTGTAGTAGTACACTGAGACAGTGTACTGAGTCGCCAGTCTGGCGCCATTTTCAAGTCCTGGTTGTTGTTAGTGCTCATAGTCCTGACCTGACCATGAAGGACCATTGCAGGGTCGGTCTGGCCAAGTGTAGCTGTGGTGTCCTCCGCCGCTGCTCCACCACTGTAGCATACTCTTGCATTTGTGGAATCTACCAGTGTCAGTGTGATACCCGTGTTGGTAGCAGGAGTGGCAACCCAGAACGTGCCAACCAAGGGCAGAGTAAGTAACTTGGGGACAAGTTTGCAGACTCTCTAAACGAATGGTTGATAGCAGAGGCATCATATCAATCAAAAGCCATGGAAGCAACCTGCAAGGCTGATCTGTTTGGACAGCTGTACTTTACAAATCAGCACAGAGCAAAACATCTAATGACGTCACATTAATCCAGTGATTTAAATAATAGGCTGAGGTCAAAGATACATACACTAATTAGTTTCACAAATATTCAGCTCTTGTAGATAGGAACCACCATTGCATCGATGCATTCTCCTTGCACAGAACTGTTAGAGTCATGAGTCTATTTCAGTGTCAGAGTGTAGCAGGAGATTTGAAATGGCAGCAGTTGGACTGGTTTAGTTTTTAGTTTATTTTAGATACAGCGCGGAAACAGGCCCTTCGGCCCACCAAGTCCGTGCCGACCAGTGATCCCCACACATTAGTAATATCCTACACACACTAGGGGCAATTTACATTTATACCAAGCCAATTAACCTACAAAACTGTACGTCTTTTGAGTGTGGGAGGAAACCGAAGATCTCGGAGAAAACCCATGCAGGTCACGGAGTGAAGGTACGAATTCCGTACCTGTAGACAACCCGGGTCCCTGGCACTGTAAAGGGCCTGTCCCACTTTCACGACCTAATTCACAACCTCTGCCGAGTTTGCCCTTGACTCGTACTCGCAGCATAGTGGTCACGAGGTCGTAGGTAGGTCGTAGCAGGCTGTGATGCTAGTCGTGGGTACTCATGGCATCAAGTAGGTCGGGGCGTTTTTCTAGCATGATGAAAAATGTCCACGTGTAAAAAAAGGTTGTGAATTAGGTCGTGAAAGTGGGACAGGCCCTTTAGGCAGAAAATCAACCTCTGTGTCATCGTACTGCCCAGAGTGATTAAAATTGGCTGATTGAGCAGCCTATTAGGAGAAGCTGTGTTCAGAGAGCTGAATTGAGGTGAAGTGCTGCGCTGAATGTAAATGTGAGGCTTCAGCAAAAATTATAAGCTGGGGGGGGGGGAGGATGCAAAGGACAGTCTGCTGTTGTATAATTGCTATGTTTTATTCTCCTCTTGGTTTGAGTATAGTAGTGACGACAAGTAGAATGGTGCAATGTTCCGTCTGCAGAATCCTCTTGCAATGTTCCTCATCCTCAGAGATAGATAGATTCTTGATTACTACAGGTGTCAGGGGTTATGGGGAGAAGGCAGGTCAGAATGGGGTCAGGAGGGAGAGATAGATCAGCCACGATTGAATGGCAGAGTAGACATGATGGGTCGAATGGCCAGATTCTACTCCTATTCCTTATGAACCTTATGAATGCTGGAAGTCAGGGAAACTGCTGGTGTCCCTGGATGACAATACCTGTGGGAATTGTATTCAGCTGCAGCTCCGTAAAAGAACTAGAGCTGTAGCTGAACAACCTCAGGATCATCTAGGAGAATGAGAGCTTCATAGGTAGGAGTTATATTGAGGTGCTTATGCCTAAGGTACAGGGAGAGAGTGGGCTACCTCCAGGAAAAGCTTTAGCCAGAGAGGGTAGGTGTTCTCTCTCCCTCTCCCTCTCTCACTCTCCCTGGTGGCCATTCCCATTCAAAACATGTTTAAAACATATTCATGGGCCAAACTCGTGCAGGTGGGACTAGTGTAGATTGGGCATCCCGGTCAGCATGAGCAAGTTAGGCCAAAGGGCCTGTTTCCATGCTCTACAACTCTATGAAGGATGTGATGAAGAGCTATCATGTGTCCCTCTGCTGGAGCAGAAAACAATAAATTATTTAAATTAATCCCATAGATTTTGACATTGGCCTTGAGCTCCAACCTGAAATGTAATTATGTTCAGGGTGAAGTGCAAATATAACAATAAATCATTTCGCTGAAATGGATAAACAACTGTTTATTTTGAAAAAGCAAACATTGTGGGATTGTTTTAGGCAAGATTGAAAAATGTTCACCCATGGAAGACGGTGATTCATTCTGTTGTTGTGTGTTGGAGAACCATACAAAACTCTGTAATCTAATGTTTATTGATTTATCTAATAATCTGCTGCATTAAATCAACAGATTAAAAATCACAGAACTTTTTATCTCAGGCAATTCCTTTATGTCAATGAGTCATATGTTAATTGTCACATATTTTGCGGTGGACAGACATAAACAGAGGCAGATTTACAGTGAACTGTGGATAAATCATGCCCCATAAACATTTTAGATGGAAAATATAAATGATTTTATTAGTAAAAAAATATTTAATTATGGACCAGATATAACGTGGATTTGAATTGGTTGAGAAACATTACAAATCCTAAAATAAACTGTTTCACTGGGCTTTAGGGGAGACTAAAAAACATCACTGGTCTACATCAGAGCTACAGCTGTGAATGCAAGAACATCAGAGATAGTAACACAGAATTAATATAAATCTTTGGACGTAAATAAACTGCAAAGGCCAAATTTTCCAATCACTGAAATTATTTTTTACAGAGATTTCAGTTCACAGCACATCTTGCAGTTTTTCTTCACATAACAGATATATCTCATGAGGTAAATTCTGTGGGTTCTAAAATGGTTGTCTGATCTGTAGCAATTTTTGTTGATAAAGAGTTGATTAAACAATATATTTGCTGTACCTCGCCATTATCTAAGGGCTCACAATTAGACCCTGGAGAGGTGGGCCAATTTCCATATCTCAGGAGTCGTATCTTAGCTGAGGCGGATATTGTTGCTGAAGTTCGCCACCACCTCCAATGCAACAGCAGAGACATTTGCCAATTGAGAAAAAGTGTTTTGAAGATCAAGGACTTGAACCAAACCCAAAACTCATGATCCACTGAGCACCTAATGATCTCTGTCCTCCTCTATGCTTCTAAGATCTGGATGACCTACAGGAAGCATCTCAAGACATTGGAAAATTACCATTGCTCATCTCCGTTAAATCCTCCGCATTCAATGATACGAAACGTAAACTAATGTCAGCATTCTCTCCCAGTCCAACATCCTCAACACTGTTTTCACATTTGGTCTGCTCTATTGGACAGGTCATGGCATTAATATGCTTAAAGCTGGATTTCTGAAACAGACAATAATGGGAATTCTTAATGGGAAGAGATCACCATGATGACACGGTGACATTTGAGGATGTGCTCAAACCCGTGTACTGTTTAATATACAAAAATTATCAACAAGGAATTTTAAATTAAGATGCTGACTCATTTGATAAGAATTCATTAATCATTTTACAGTACCAAATGCTCTTTAGAGATCATTATTAACCGATGACACTTCAACTTCACTGCACATTGTTAAGAGGAAAAATATAACTAAGCTGATTGTAATAATGCAAGAATAGTCTGTAACAATGGTAAAAGGGCTAAGTGAAATGAGGTCAGTCTCAATTCACTACAGAAAGGTCACAGACTGAAACTATCCTAAATTAAGCACACTTTGGAATCAATTCAACAACCTGCTTCTAAGAGACCACAAGAGTACAAAATGAGAACAGACTTGGAACAGACGATATGAACTTGACCCATTATACTAGTCATAGTCAGACTGAAAGATAAACAATACTGAGCCAAGAGACAAAAGACCAAATGTCACAAATTGATGGATCTGAATGTCTTCAATGTTATTTGAGTGGAGGTGAGTAGTCAAGAAGCCCTACGTATCTCAACTTTACATTCATTGTACATGAGAAAAAATATTTATACAATTTGTGGAAAAGGTAAATGTTAATTGAATAAATAATTCTAGTTTCATACATTATTGAAATAATCCAAATAGCAGTAATGCATGCTTTATTTGTTTCTGTCACTTGCGTTTCATACTTTGACATTCTCTTCCTTCTATCTCTTTTTGATATTTCCACATAGTACAAGAATTTTGTGACAGCATTTTTTTCTTTCCAACTGTTACTATATAAAGAGAATTCCAGAGAGACAGCACAATGCCAGAACCAGCTGGGCAGTGACAACAAACTTTTAAAAAGTTTTCACTTCTAATTTTTCTATCCATTAAGAAGTTGGAGAAACACCACAGATATTGGTTTCAGCCTAAAAAAAAGGCAGCTAACCCAAACCGTCACCTTTCCATGTTCTCCAGAGATGCAGCCTGGTCCGCTGGGTTACTCCATTACTTTTATTGATTCCTTAACACTGGGTGGTCTTGCATGCCACATGGTAATTTTTCCTTTGCATGCCTTTCAGTGAAGTCTAGCAGCATGTTAAATTGAATCCTAGTCACGGTCCCATCCTCACTCTAGCAATCTCCCTGCAATTGGCCTCCATGTTTATAAACCATGGCTTACCTATCGATTTAAATTTGCTCAGACAATGCCAATTTCAGACGCAGGGCTGAAATAAATGTTCCCGATATTTTACTTCCTCTTATTCCTTTTGCCTGTTGGAGATTAATGCTAGGAGATCTGCACACTACCTGTGTGTGCAAGTTGGAAACAGTTTGCAAGTTGGAAATGCAGCCACAAACCAAGTTCCTCCCTGGCAGAAGATGCCTGCGGAGATGGGTTTTCCCAAAGTAATAGATAGTCTGGAGAAGCATTTTAACTTTCACTTAGCAATTCTATTGACTGTTTTAAAAAAGCCATTGCTGCTGGTCCAGATGACATATCAAGATAGAATTTGCAAAATATAAATCAATTACTCAACATTTTTTTCCTGGGTTTGATGCAGCTAAACTCTTGCTGGTGTCGACAATAGTTGCCTACAGCCCCAATGAAGCTGGCTAATACATCCCGTTGGTCTCCCAAATGCTTACCTGGACGTATGGGCCATTCATGATCCAGTTCATAAACTAGGGATAACCTGTATTTCCTCCCTATTTTTTTATTCTAAGGTGACTGTTGAGGTGAATATAGGACACTTCCACAGATGGGGCATGAGTGACTCAAGTGGTAGTCTGTGATGGTTTGTGAAATGATTATCTCCATCTGCCGCTTACACAGGTTTTGTTGGCTCCCAACGCATGGTCTCGAATTTCTTCACACCATCCCCAATGCTCCTTCTCCACTTTCAGCAACTGTGGACTAAGAGGTTCTCAGGAGTTCATGCACCTCTCCAAAGTCATTTTAAGCACATCTAATGGTAATCTCGTACCACAACAGTGGTCCGAGACACCGAAGCCTGTGTGGTATGAATAACGCCACTTGCCTGGCAAAGCTGATTTGGGTGCGGGCTTGGGGAAGGACAATGGCGTTAGTTTACTTATCTTGCAATGACAATGTTGGTATTTTTCCATGCGTAGGAGAGAACTGCAGATGCTGGTTTACACTGAAAATAGACACAAAATGCTGGTGTAAGTCAGCGGGACAGGCAGCTGAAGGAATGGGTGACATTTTGGGTTGAGACGCTTCTTCAGATTGGTGTTTTTCCATTATCTCTAGATTCAGTCTGAAGATACTCCAGTTTCCAGTCTTATCTCAGGCCTTTGTTCCACCAACTACCCCTAACCTATGTCGACCTATTACCTGCCTCTCCACTTTTCTGGCTTTCACTCCTTTCAGATATTCATGTTTACATGGGATGCTTCGTGACCAGCTAAGTTACTACAGCACGTATCCTTTTGTGCATTAAACAGCATCTGCATTTCTTTGTTTCTACATTGTACAGGGCAGGGAAGATTCATAGAGAATCCAGTTCATCCTCTTGCATGCTCAGAACTGGAGCCACGAATCTCTGTTCTTAGTGTATGTAATTGCATCTGCATAATGGCTAGGACCAAGAGAAGAAAGTTTGTTTGCCTTCATGGCTGTTGTAGACCAATAGGCTATAGTTACAACAATAATTAGGGCTTGCATGCTATCGATGATTTGATTTGATTGTATTGTCATTGTCTTCAATTAAGAGACAACAAAATGTCATACAAATAATTAAAAAAATCACAAAACACAGAACACAGTAGTCCACAACACAAACAGTGCCAAAGTTGCCACAGTTCCAGTCAACCTCCTCACCGATGTTCCCAAATGTTCACCCGTGTCTCGCAATCAGGCCCTCTCGAACGATGGAACCCCGACGTCGAACGAGAACATCCTCAGTGGACCTCTGAATCGACCACCTTCCATGGAGTCATGTCCACAGGCCACGCTTGTGGCGACCCCCGGGCAAAGGGTCCCAGGACTCCGCGATTTGAGGACAGCGCCGTCCAGCTCCGCACCCACCAGCTTCGCAATGTTGGAGCAGCGGCCAACACTCCATCTTAAGGCCTCGTCCGCTCCGTGATGTTTCCAGCACCTAAGCTCTGGTCTGGTCGGCAGGAAAGGCCGCGGCCAATCCAGTTAGTTAGGCTCGTCAAGAAGTGACTGAAGGATGGTTTCCTCCTTACCGTGAAAAAACTGCAACCATGTGGGCGGAGGCAGCCAGTAACAGTGCCACCGGATCCAAAGGAGCAGATCTATGAGGAGAGTATTCTCCTCCTCAAATGATAGAATCTAAAGCTTTAATGGGGTCAATGGCCATGAACAGTGGTTGCTGCTGTTTTAATGAGCCGTGCTGGAGCAGCGCTCCTTCTAGGCATGTTGACCAGAAGGAACGGTTTGTCTCCCCTCGTGATGTGAGACAGGATCTCCTCCTTGACCTCAGCTGAAGCTTCAAGGGTTAGGATGTATGTACACCATAGTGCAAGCCAAAGTGTCATAAGATATTTACTATTTCCCACAGGAGGCATCGCTGAGATTCCTGGCTACCTAATTCTGGATGGTGTTGTTCACTGTGTGAAACCATTGTTTCTCTCGCATTGTCTAATCCTGAAGAAGATGTATCCATCACCTTGTTTTTCCAAATGGGCTATCTTATATGACTATGTCTCACACAGTGCTGCAAATGTCAATGTCTCATGGATCTGGGTTCCTGAATTCTGAAAGCAGAGAGATGCTCAGGTCTGTTGATGTTGATGATACACAAGGGTCTTGATATTCCAGCTCCTCAACTTCATACGATGGAGCAAAGGTTGCTTGTGCATGTTTTCTTTGAACATGCAGCATCTAGTGTACACTGGCTCTGTATTCCCACTCAATAAAAGTTCTGTATTAAGTGGCAAGGGGGACCAAGACAGTTGGAGACCAGGCTTTGCTGCATGGGGATTAGTCATCTCACATAATGGAGGGCATACATGTAGAAGGCATCTGGCATGTGTACACTGCTCGCATTCAGGCACACACACAAATGTGCATGTGTCAGCTCAGGCATAGCGCTCCTAGCTCACCATCTCACACTTCATTTCTCACCTGGTCACCAGTTTGCATGCACAGCTGCTCACAGGGCCCTTTTCTTGGTCCTCAGTTGATGGTTAACAGAACGCTGAGAATTATTGCAAGCCAAGGAAAGAGTCATTCCACTTCATGACATTTGGAAGGGTAGGATTTTCCATCAAATGGGATGCTGCCAGAACGAACCATTCTTCTCCTTTCAATTGAATGGTCTCATTGGGCACGTGGAATCTAATGGCTGAGAACTATCAGTACACCAATGATAATTTTTATGGAAGTTTGGACAGTCAGGATTTCTGCACAAGGTTCTTGATGCATTTTACACCAGACGTCCTGATCTGATGTTGTGCGAAATCCACTTGCAACAAAAAATGGAATGCATTTGCACGTGCGTGCAGTGTTCATCATTGCCTGTGTCATGAATGTATGCAAAAATCACTAACTCAAGTTGACCTGTGCAGCTGAAACCAGATATCCAAATGTGCTCAGCCATTTGTCATTTTCATCCTTCACCCAGCCAGCATTACATTCATGTTGTGACAAGCAACACTCACATTAAGTTGTTGCAAGTCACTGCAATGGTGTAATTCCCAAGACAAATTATTTCAAAATGGGGCTGTTCCTCAGGGAACATGGCCAAATTACAGCGAGCATGTCAGCAGAGCGAGATTTGATTTTGCCATTCCATTGGAAACTAAACTACAAATTCTAGTACTACTTTAACTTTCAGGGGTGTCAATTTATGGACATTGGTATTTCAAATCTCTATCGCACATTTAGTGAGAGCCCCCCCCCCCCCCCCCCCACAGCAGTTTTGCACTTGTTGCCCTCAATTCATCTCATTATTGGGTGACAAGTTTGATGCTGGGAATTTGGGTGGAGCACTGATGCGACGAATAGAGCTGCCTCACAGCTTCAGCAGCTGGGTTCAAACCTGACCACATGCTGCTGTCTACGTGAAGTCTACACTTTCTCCATGCGTTTCCTGGGAGCATTTCCATTTCCTCCCACATCCCAAAGACATGGGTTGGTAGGTTAATTGGCCAATTAAAACTGTCCTTAGTGTGTAGGTGCGTGGCAGAGTCTGGGGAAAAGTCAAAGGGAAAGCAGCAAGACTAAAATAGTGCAAGGTTAACGTCACTGGGTGTCTGATAGTCGGTGCAGACTTGGTTCAGTTTCTGTCCTGAATTACTGAGGGTGACAATGATTTGGGACAAGAAGATTGCTGAAAATTAAACAATAATTAAGCAAAAAAAAAAAAAAACACAGGATTGTTGAGATTTCCACAGGAAAAATCAAAGCATTGCTGGCCTAGGATTTAGCCAGTACTTGCAAAGACGCATGGGTTTTCACTGCGTAGCAGGCCACTTTGGTCCTGGATTTAAGAAATTGACCAACGTGTGAAAGCCTGATGCAAGCTCGTCCTTGCACAGGCCTAGCATGATCCAGCAATAAGGGAACATGCTTTGCAAATTGGGCAAGTTTGGGGTGGAGAACAGGGTTGTGTCAGGCCAGGAATTGCAAAGAAGAGGCCTCAGGGTTTGGGCGTGGAGTATACAGATGCAGTTGGATTGGAGATCATGGACTCAGAAACATAGGGCACAGACAATAGGCTTTCAGCCCAACTCTCCTTGCTGACCAAGTTGCCTTAATGACCAAGTCCCACTTGTTGTACCTGGCCAAGCCTTTCCTACCTTTGTCCAAGCATCTTCTAAACATTGTATTTGTACCCATCCTCTACAGGTTCTTCGAGCAGATCATTCCATATACCCACCACCATCTGTATGAAAACATTGCCCTGCAGATTCCTTTTAAATATTTCCCCTCTCACCTTAAATGATGCCCTCTCATTACAGACTCACCTCGCCTGGGGAAAACACTGAATATTTCATCTTGACTATGACCCTCATGACTTTATATACCTCTCAACTCCAAGGTAAAAAACATATCTTAGCTCATTCAGGTTCTCCATATAACCCGTACCCACCAGTCACAGTAACATCATCGTACATCAGTTTTGCACCCTTTGCCAGTTAATTACATTAGAGGGTAGACAGCACTGTACGAGGTCTCACTAATGTTCGATGCTGCTGCAACATGATGTCCCAATGCCATATTGGTATCAATAGGTATGCTGAAAGCTCAAGGAAGACTGAATGTGTAGGAATGAACTGCAGGTGCTGGTTTAAACCGAAGGGAGACACAAAAAGCTTGAGTAACTCAACGGATAGGCAGCATCTCTGGGGAAAAGGAATAGGTGACAATTTGGGTCAAGACTCTTCTTCAGAAGAAGAACATATTCCTTTTCTCCATAGATACTGCCTGACCTGCTGAGTCACTCAATCTTTTTGTGCCTATCTTAAGAAGAAAGTGTTTGTTGGTGGGGATGTAGGGTGAAACATAGTGTGAGAGGAGGGCTGTAAGTGAATGGAGCGGATGTCAGAATGTTTCTATTTGTGGTGGGGCTGGCAATGTTATCTAGGGAGATATACTAGCTGGTGGGGTTTCAGGTTGGGTTGGTCAGGCAGTAGATCTGCAAGAGGGGATGGCGGTTGAGAATTTCACATTTGGCGTGTGGGCTTTACGGTGAAGAAAGTGGAGGGAAACCAGCTTTAAGTTACGCGGTGCTGCATGATGGTCCCTGCATTGGTACTTTGTCATCAGCGGGATAGTGTACTACACATACAAGATATACAGAACAAAACTTCATAGACCTCACACAGCATGGAAACAGGCTCTTTGGCCCAGCTCGTTAATGCCAACCAAATGCCCCATCCAAGTTGTCCATTTTACCCATATTTGGCCCATTTCCTGCTCCACCTTTCCAATCCATGTACCAATCCAAATCTCTTTTAAATGCTATTATAGTATCTGCTTCAACGATCTTGCCGAGCAGCTCATTCCAGATGCCAACCACCCTCTGAGTGAAAAAGTTGCTCGTCAGGTTCCTAATAAATCGTGCCCCTCTGATCTTAATCCCAAGTCCTCTGGTTTTTCATTCCCCTGCAGTGGATAAAAGACTCTGTGCATTCACCCTATCTACAGTATTCCCACCAAGACTTAATACACCTCTATAAGATCACCCCTCAGCCTTCTGCGCTCCAAGGAATAAAGTCTGAGTTTGCCCAATCTTTCCTTATAGCTCAGGTCCGTGAGTCCTGACAACTTCACTGTCTGCACAATAAATCCGGAATTTCAATCATAATTTAATCTTTTGGAACTGGAATTGCCTGGAAAGAATTATCACTCTCCGCAATGCACTCTTGCATTCTGCCCCGTGTGCCCATTTACCAAAGACAAGACATGAACTGGTCGCTCAAATAAATATTTTTCCCTTACAGACTTTTATTGGCCATGCTGGAGTCTCGAGTTGCATTTCAGAAAGCCAAGCTGACCCTTAGCATGCCTCATCTTCGAGCATCCCTCATTCTCCCACTTTAAGGACTGAGAGGAAATAAGACACGGTGATGCACTGCAGCATATTCTTTCAAAATTTGGATTGAAGCAGACCACTGATGGAAAGAAAACAAGAATAGCTGTACCTGAAAAGTAGGAGAAGTAAAAAAATAATTAAAATCAAAATTCTTAACCCTTATTTGTTTCCATGATGAGCATTGATGTTCTGAAGCAAGAATTATTGGAGTGTAGCCCTGAACTATTAGGCAAACATCATCGTCCTTAAATACTCATCTAAATTGGTATTTGCAGTATAATATACAAGGAATAAAGCTATTAAAATGCCATTCATCTTAATTTCTCTAAAATGTTGATAGACTAGAACCCATGCTTAATATTGCTTATAAACTAAAGATTGCAGTTAGTTGTGAAAGCCAATTACATTTGCAGCATTTATTTGCAGTCATTTAGATATATTGATTTTGGCCTTTACCCAAACAAGAGTTCTTTGGCACCTCCATTCCCACAAATTCTTAACATCAAAAGAATCTGCTGTAAGCATGTTGGTTCTAATTGCAGAGAGGAGCTTGTTTGTAACTTACGATGCCAAAAATAAATAGCAGATCAATGACCCGAAGCAATCTGCCAATAATGCAGATATTGTGAGTCATAGAACAAGCTCCGCACTCACACGTAGGTACTTTGCAAGCGTGGCTTCCCTGCCAGAAGCAAAGTATGACAGCGTTAACTCTATCAACAACTCAGTTTTGAACCAAATGCCACAGATCGTGCGCACTTTACATACCGTGTCATGATAGAGTTTGTGTTATAATATTTCCATTTGAGGAAGGAATAAGGTTCAAGCATTTTGTGTGTGTGTGTGTGTGTGTGTGTGTGTGTGTGTGTGTGTGTGTGAGTGAGTGAGAGTGAGAGTGAGAGTGAGAGTGAGAGTGAGAGTGAGAGTGAGAGTGAGAGTGAGAGAGTGAGAGAGTGAGAGTGAGAGAGTGAGAGAGTGAGAGAGTGAGAGAGTGAGAGAGTGAGAGAGTGAGAGAGTGAGAGAGTGAGAGAGTGAGAGTCAGAGAGTGAGAGAGTCAGAGAGTGAGAGAGTGAGAGAGTGAGAGAGTGAGAGAGTGAGAGAGATGAGAGAGTGAGAGAGAGAGAGAGAGAGAGAGAGAGAGAGAGAGAGAGAGAGAGAGAAAGCATATGGGAGGCAAGTTAATTGCAAAAAATGCATGCTTAGATCACAGTGTATGATTCATCTGAAACCATATGACCCAGTGCAGATGCAAATGAATATGAGCAACCCTTCAATATGACTGACTTCAACATCCAGAGAGAAATGATCGTGCAGATTACTGAATCTAGCTAATAGGATGGATGCCTGTACTTTTGGAGGTTCATTTCCTGCACCTGCTGCCAAAGTCACTTTACAAGTTTGCAAATATCTAGTCAACTCAACTCAACTCAAGGAGTTAATGTAATCTACGACGTAGAATAGAAGGGGGCCGACACTCTGACCTCTACATTGGCTCGTGATACCTTGCTTCACAAGATGCAGGGAAGGAAGTCTATGCCAGCAATGATATTCTAACAACATGGACACTTAACATGTGTGTTCAAGTACTTCAGTAAATACCATTTATCAACGAGAAAATGCCACTACCTCACACATCACTCCATTCAGTGCATCCTCATCGCTTGATGAAGACCAGTCCGAAGAAGGGTCTCACCCCGAAACGTCACCTATTCCTTTTCTCCAGATATGCGCTCTGACCCACTGAGTTACTTCAGATTTTTGTGACTATCGTGGGTTTAAACTAGCACCTGCAGTTCCTTCTGACACTAGTATATCAGATGGGACTGCCAACACATAGTCCCACATCCCTCAGCACCTTCAGATACCATACCACATCACACCCCCATCTCACAGATTCCACACTCTGTCAACTATTCAGCCACTTCAAGCTCATCATCACGGCGCACTGTAAGACACTGTTTAATACAGGCCAAAGGTGGAAATGCATAACTGGAACCAGCACCAACACATCAGCTCAATTTCCTGGAGCAGAGAACACAACATTACTAGTTCTAGCTACTATTGAAACTGTGACCAGTAATAGGTCAGAAATTGATGAAGATGAAGATATGTACTTAAGCCTATTTCCCACATTGTTCCTTCCTCAATTCACTCTCCTTCTCCAACCCATCTCCTCCTCATCTTAACCATGTATATATACTTTTTTTCCTTCAAGCAATAAATACCCAGACGACTCCAACAGCAGCACCCAAAATCACAGCTTCTGAAACTAAGACAAGGGCACCTGGCAACATCACCACCTGCAGATCACCCTTTCATACAGCACTGACTTGGAAATGTGTTGTTCGTTCTTCTTGATTGGGTCAGTATCCTGTAACTCCTTTCCCAGCAACACCCGGGGAATAGCTTCGCCATCGGACTGAATCAATCCAAGAGAGGCCACACCTTCTCAAAGGTAATTGGGATGGCTATAAATACTATCCTCGCCAGCCATGTCCAGATCCCAAGCAAATATTTCATAAAATCAATGGAAGCTGGCAGTTTTTTGGCCCTCTGTTGAACACAACTTGCCCTGTGGTCCTGGCTGCATGTTGCATTAAACTGAACAAAACATTGCTGTTAACATCAGTTGCTGACATATTTTCTTTTAGAATCAGAGAGCCCTAGAATAGTAAAATTAAATGAGAACTTACCAGTTTGAAGTTTAATCTTTATTTTATGAGGAGTTACAATGAGGGATTACGTGAAGAAGCCCCGCCAGAGCGCCTGCGCGTCATTCTTCAAAGCAGCGGCGTGAAATCACAATAACTACAGTCAAAGTGATATAGTAAGTCTCAGAAGACTAGAACTGCCAGATGATCTTTGCGATTATGAGGGTCGGGAGCGGAGGGCACGTAACCCCTTATCGTAATTCCTCATACAATTAATATTAAACTTCAAACTGGTAAGATCTCGTTTAATCTTACTATTTTACTTTGGAGTCACGTGAGTGACTATGTGAAGATTTCAAAGCTCTATGATTTCATGCCGTAGATACAGTTCCATACGACACACTGCTTCGGTTGACACAGGATAAACAAATAATGTATTGAACATTGTTTAAATTATACAATGGACGTCTTAAACAAAAAAACAGTAATAACCCCTCTTTCGCAGGGGAGATTACAAAGGAGAACTCAAACAAAACCCAAAACAGCATGCCCAAATCCTTGCATTGCGAGGGCAGGTTTATCATAAATCGTGAAAAAAGGTTCCTTCACTGGACCATCCTGCGGTGAGGATTCGGTCTAAGGGCATGTCCTGCGCCTTTGCTGCGTATGTTGATGCCGCCCTGGTGAAGTAATACACACACATCAATGTCTACTCCAGCATAATGCAAATCAGTTTCGGACATCTAGAAATAGTTTGTACTGACACCTTTGTATGAGGTTTTATGTGGCTGATGACCATCGCTGTTTCAGAGCTTCTGAGACTCTTGGTGACCTTGATATATTGGCTCAGGTACGTAACTACACATAGTCTTAGGTCAATGGGTATATTTTAAGCTTATTTTGATTCCAGCCAT
Source organism: Okamejei kenojei (assembly GCA_035221665.1). Taxonomy (NCBI): domain Eukaryota; kingdom Metazoa; phylum Chordata; class Chondrichthyes; order Rajiformes; family Rajidae; genus Okamejei; species Okamejei kenojei. Next base: position 12,323,752 of record CM069153.1, read on the forward strand.
CCCTGGCCTGCTCTGTTTGATTAGATCATATGCATAAAACGTAATATTATCTGCAGAAGAATGCATGCTGTCCAGTCATAACTTTTGCAATGTCTGGACTCATTGTGCTTCCACTAGCACCATGAACATGAACACTTTGAGCGTTAACTTCTGGAAAGGCAGAAATGTAATTGGAGCCCATTGCCAAAGCAGTGTGAAAGGTATGCTCACATCCCAGATTTCCGAATATCTAGGTTTGGGAGGGTTTTGTTAAAATACCTCTTATGAATCGGGCCACCAAAGATGAGATCCGATAGAGTGTTGACCGGACTCTTGCCCTAAATAGGAGGACAAACACTTCGAGCACTATAAATGCACTATAGGTTAACTACTCGTCAAAAATGCAATTTTTGATGAGTAGTTAAAGGAACTCCAATACATCCGGTATGCCTGCAACATGATAAGATATATTTGACTGTAACAGAACATCTCCCATTTTTTACTATGAGATACATATCGTTTTTTAGTACTATCTCTCCAGGCCACCGTAATCACATCGACGGTCCTACTCGATAGTCCGAGTCCCTGGAACAGTCTGGTCAGGAGATACAAATCAACAGATTAATACGATCATGTAAAGGGGAACTCTCCTCCTGTCCCAGGATGAACCAACAAGTTGCTGCATTTGGGGATAGTCATGAATGGCTGTGTCATCAGTCTCAGAACCAATGGGAACCATGGCTGTGTGGACCAGTTAGGAACTACCAAATGCCTAAGCGTAGTCGTGCTCTATTTTGGTGAGACATTGACTAATGAAGCAGAATGGGGAAAAGCGTAAGAACGTACGTCACCAATGTAGCGAGAATAAATCCTCCGCTACTGCCCCTGGACCTGGTTCCCATGAGACATATTTAGGTAACAGGTGATTTAACCCGAATGCAACAGATCTATGTCTGGCAATTCATACCAGCTGACAATCATTTTGAAACTTTTGGATTCAGCATCCATTCTGTGTTGTCATTGAATTTACGTGACCTTCTGTGTTGTCATTGTCTGCCACTTTCACCTTATCTCTACCTGGTAGGCAATGAAATTCTTGCTTTACTTCAGCACAACAGAACATAGTAGGCATTGACTACAAAAACAGATCAATATGTCCATATACCATTATATAAATATATACACACATGAATAAATAAACTGATAAAAGTGCAAATAACAGATAAAGGGGTATTAATGTTCAGTTTTGACCGAGCCAAGTTTAATAGCCTGATGGCTGTGGGGAAGTAGCTATTCCTGAACCTGGTCGTTGCAGTCTTCAGGCTCCTGTACCTTCTCCCTGAAGGTAGCAGGGAGATGAGTGTTTGTCCAGGATGGTGTGGGTCTTTGATGATACTGCCAGCCTTTTTGAGGCAGCGATTGCGATAGATCCCCTCGATGGAAGGAAGGTCAGAGCCAATGATGAACTGGGCAGTGTTTACTACTTTTTGTAGTCTTTTCCTATCCAGGGCGCTCAAGTTGACGAACCAAGCCACGATGCAACTGGTCAGCATGCTCACTACTGTGCCCCTGTAGAAGTTAGAGAGAGTCCCCCTTGACAAACCGACTCTCCGTAATCTTCTCAGGAAGTAGAGGCACTGATGTGCTGTCTTGATAATTGCATCAGTGTTCTCGGACCAGGAAAGATCCTCAGAGATGTGCACACCCAGGAATTTGAAGCTCTTGACGCTTTCGACCATCGACCCGTTGATATAAATGGGACTGTGGGTCCCCATCCTACTTCTTCCAAGTCCACAATCAGTTCCTTGGTTTTACTGGTGTTGAGCGCCAGGTTATTGTGCTGGCACCATATGGACAGTTGCTCAATCTCTCTTCTATACTCTGACTCATCGCCATCAGTGATACGTCCCACAACAGTGGTGTCGTCAGCGAACTTGATGATGGAGTTTGCACTATGACCGGCTACGCAGCCATGAGTATAGAGTGAGTACAGCAGGGGGCTGAGCATGCAGCCTTGAGGTGCTCCCGTGCTAATTGTTATTGATTCTGACACATTTCCACCAATACGAACAGACTGTGGTCTGTGAATGAGGAAGTCGAGGATCCAATTGCAGAGGGATGCGCAGGGACCCAGTTCTGCGAGTTTGGTAACCAGCTTGGAGAGGATGATAGTATTAAATGCTGAGCTGTAATCAATGAATAACAGCCTGACATATGAGTTTTTGTTGTCCAAGTGGTCCAGAGAGGAGTGGAGGGCCAGCGAGATCGCATCCACCGTTGATCTGTTGTGGCGGTAAGCGAACTGCAGTGGGTCCAGGTTTTGTCGAGGTAGGAGTTGATTTGCGGCATGATCAACCTCTCGAAGCACTTCATCACCACAGGCGTTAGTGCCACTGGTCAATAATCATTGAGGCACGTCACCTTACTCTTCTTGAGCACTGGTATAATTGATGCCCTTTTGAAGCACGTGGGAACCTCAGACCTCAGAAGTGAGAGGTTGAAAATGTCCGTAAAGACTCCAGCCAGTTGGTCAGCGCAGGTTTTTAGAACATGACCAGGCATACCATCAGGTCCAGGCGCTTTTCGACGGTTCACCCCTCTGAGGGATTTCCTGACGTCGGCCTCTGTGACTAAGACTGAAATGCCATCACAGCAAATGGGGGCTCGGGAAGGCACATCGGTGTTCTCCCTATCAAAGCGTGTGTAAAACGCATTGAGCTCGTCAGGGACTGATGTTTTGCCGACATTCGAGCTGCCTCCTGATTTCGCCTTGTAGGAGGTGATTGCATTCAGGCCCCGCCACAGCTGCTGAACATCTGTCTCATCCTCCAGCTTGGAGCAGAAGTCCCTTTTGGCCTTTTTGATGGCCTTACCAAGGTCGTATCTGGACTTCTTGTAGACCACTGTATCATCAGACATGAATGCTTGGTGTCTGGTCTTCAGAAGAGCGCGGATCTCAAAGTTCATCCACGGTTTCTGATTGGGAAACACTCGGAAACTTTTGGTGGGGATGCAGTCCTCCACACATTTCTTAATGAAGTCTGTAACGACTGTGGCGTATTTGTTCATGTCCATTGCCGAGTCCTTGATCATTGCCCAGTCTACAGACTCCAAACAGTCCTGTAGTTGTTCCTCTGACCCCCCCCCACCCCCCCCCCCCCCGACCAGTTCTGTACTGTCCTCACCTCTGAGGGTGCGCTCTTTCATTGCTGCCTGCAGGCAGGAAGAAGCAGCACCGCGGTATGGTCGGATTTACCGAAGTGAGGGCGAGGGATAGAGCGGTAAGCATTCTTGATGGTGGTGTAGCTGTGGTCGAGGGTGTTTGGTCCTTTGGTGCAGCAGGAGACATGTTGGTGGAAGTTAGGGAATGATTTGTTGAGGTTTGCCTTACTGAAGTCCCCAGCAATGGTGGTAAATGCCTCGGGGTATGACGTCGGGTGTTTGTTGATCACGGCGTGCAGCTCCTCCAGTGCCAGACGGATATCTGCCTGGGGTGGGATGTAGACCATGGTCCGGATGATGGAGGTGAATTCCCTCGGAAGGTAAAAGGGACGGCACTTCACCGCCAGATGCTCGAGGTGTGGAGAGCAGGAGTTGGACAGGACTGCCACATCTGAGCACCACGCAGAGTTGACCATGAGGCAGACCCCCCCGCCTCTCCCTTTTCCAGATGCCAGTGTACGATCCACATAGTGGATAGAGAACCTTTCAGGCTGGACCGCTAAGTCCGGGGAGCTGGAGGTGAGCCATGTTTCTGTGAAACAGAACACAGAGCATTCCCTCAGCTCCCCTTGCCCTTAAGTCCTCCACTTTATTTTCAAGGGACTGTACATTTTCCAGTAGGATAGTAGGGAGAGGGGGCCGAAGTCCCCTGCGCTTCAGTCTGACCTGAAGTCCTGCCCGCCGGCCACGTTTCCGGCGCTGGAACGGGGATTCCTTCACAGACGGCAGCCCCAGCTCCTTCAAAGTCGGCAGCTGCAGCTCCAGCTTCATTGTTCCTGGAAGATCCAGCCCGTCAGCTCTGGAGGTCATCCCGGAGTTCCCAGGCACAGTACCTGTGATCCTCTGTTGGGTCAGGAGTTTTACATCGAGCATGGGAAGATTTAAAGTCCGGGGCCCCCGCAGCTGCAGGACATCGCAAAATTGCGAGAGCCTCGAGGTGCTCAAGCAGCTTGTCTGAAACTGCACCGTTTTCAGCCGTTTTCCTGATCCAGGTGAGTTGATTGAAATTGTATTTAAGCCTTTTAGGTTCTGGTACGCTGCAAAAGTCGCTGATGCAGGCACCATCTTGGGAACGCGGGTTCTTAGACTAGGGGTTTGCAGATTTGTCTCCCACGTACTGGACTTTATGTACTCAGATATGATCTTTGTAACCTTGTTAGGGCTTTATAATTTTGCAAATGCTGTCATGTAGTTGATATATGAAGAGAACATAAAGTTGCACGCAAGATCTATGTTTATTAGATCTAATGCTTTCTTGTAGTTTAGTTTAGTTTAGAGATACAGCACGGATGCCGACCATGCGACCTACTAAATCTGTGCCGGTTAGCGATCTCCGCACACTAACACTACCCAACCCACGCTAGGGACAATTAACAATTATACCTAACCAATTTGCCTACTAACTTGGACGTCTTTTGAGTGCGGGAGGAAACCGGAGCACCTGGGGAATACTGACACAGGTCAAGGGTAGAACGTGCAAACTCTGTACAGACAGCACCTAGAGTCAGGATCAAACCCGGGTCTCTAGCACTCCAAGGCAGCAACTCTACCGCTGTGCTACCATATTTTGGAGTTTTGATCAAACAGTATGCTTACTCATAATGTACTGCCATCCCTTCCATCAGATGAACTTTGCCCCTAATCCCCTAGAGATTAATAGTGATGTTAAATTGTGATATTAAGGAGGATTATTACACTGCATCATGGTAGAGACTAGTATATCATTATAACAAAACATTGATTGTTTGATACATATCATCTTTGCAGTAAAAATGGCAACTAAACCATAGCAACATTTTAGTTTTGATGCAGACTGCACAATATAGTGAATAAGACACAATGGAATCACACATACAATATACAGAATGTAAGGTACCGATCCATTCCTAACCCCTTCACATACCAAGATATATTACATACAAACATAGAAAATAGGTGCAGGAGTAGGCCATTCGGTCCTTCCAACCTGCACCGCCATTCAATATGATCATGGCTGATCATCCAACTCAGTATCCTGTACCTGCCTTCTCTCCATACCCGCTGATCCCTTTAGCCACAAGGACCACATCTAACTCCCTCTTAGATATAGCCAATGAACTGGACTCAAATACCTTCTGTGGCAGAGAATTCCAGAGATTCACCACTCTCTGTGTGAAAAATGATTTTCTCATCTCGGTCCTAAAAGACTTCCCCATGATCCTTAAACTGTGACCCCTTGTTCTGGAGTTCCCCAACATCGGGAACAATCTTCCTGTATCTAGCCTGTCCAACCCCTTAAAAATTTTGTAAGTCTCTATAAGATCCCCCCTCAATCTTCTAAATTCCAGCTAGTACAAGCCAAGTCTTTCCCGTCTTTCTTCATATGGAAGTCCTGCCATCCCAGGAATCAGTCTGGTGAACCTTCTCTGTACTCCCTCTATGGCAAGAATTTCTTTCCTCAGATTAGGAGACCAAAACTGTACGCAATCATCCAGGTGTGGCCTCACCAAGATCCTGTACAACTGCAGTAGAACCTCCCTGCTCTTGTACTCAAATCCTTTTGCTATGAATGTCAACATACCATTCGCTTTCTTCACAGCCTGCTGCACCTGCATGCCTACTTTCAATGACTGGTGTACCATGACACCCAGGTCTCGTTGCATCTCCTCTTTTCCTAATCGGCCTCCATTCAGATAATAGTCTACCCTCCTGTTTTTGCCACCAAAGTGGATAACCTCACATGTATCCACATTATACTGCATCTGCCATGCATTTGCCCACTCACCCAACCTATCCAAGTCACCTTGCAGCCTCCTAGCATCCTCCTCACAGCTAACACTGCCCCCCAGCTTCATGTCATCCGCAAACCTGGAGATGTTGCATTCAATTCCCTCATCCAGATCATTAATATATATTGTAAATAGCTGGGGTCCCAGCACTGAGCCTTGCGGTACCCCACTAGTCACTGCCTGCCATTCTGAAAATTACCCGTTTACTCTTACTCTTTGCTTCCTGTCTGCCAGCCAGTTCTCTATCCACATCAATACTGAACCCCCAATACTGTGTGCTTTTAGTTTGTATACTAATCTCTTATGTGGGGCCTTGTCGAAAGCCTTCTGAGATTTGCTTCCTTTCCTCCTTTCAACATTCTCTGCTTGTTTGGAGATTACTTGCCTTTATCATGCTAATAAAAGTTCCATGAATTTTATTTTGAAAGGACAAATTAGAATGATATTTTCCAGGTGGTTGTTAATTTAGTGCCAGCTTGTGTAGGTACCACAGTTTCCTAGGAAACGAACACAATCAATGGAACTCATAGGCAGCAGAGATACATCAATGGAAACTTTGACGTTCTAATGTCTGGCTAATGTAACCTGTTCGCATATGCAGGATGGAAATGCTAGTTTGGTGACAATACTGGGGAAGTGCCTGATTATACTTCATGTGAGAAACGATACTCGTATCTGATAAAAAGGGATATCTTGACATCAATGAACATGAATTGGATTACGAAAGATTGGAAGAAATGAAAATCCAAAGCAGGATTCCTCATCGGTTCTGACACTTGGTGATACAGGGAAAACTTATTCTGCAAGCTGGAGGAACAGAAATCATGACTCTCCCACCCCGTAGCCTCCAATTACCTTTCTCCCAATGAGGAAGTGCACCCAGGACTTACCTATACATGAAACACATTCAATTTACTCAGATGAAGCTGGAGAAATAATGGATCCTCATGTATCTTTGAATACTTTACCTCCACAGCTTCAAGACTAGAGACCAAATCATCCGAGATATAGTTTTTCACAGCTTTTCCCCTTGAAGTGTTGGAGCACAACTTGGGGAGAAAATTGCCATGCCAATTTGATAGGTTGAATGATTCATTACAGTGTTAAACCATTTGATGTGTTGATTTTATAGCTTTTGATGATGGTCAAATAATCCCAGTGCTGTCAAAATATAAGCAGGCGGAAAGGTATCAGAATGACAAGCTTTACCTTCTTTGTGTTAGAAGGAACTGCAGATGCTGGTTTACCCTGAAGACAGACATAAAATGCTGGAGTAACTCAGCGGGACAGGCAACATTTCTGGATGGAAGGAATGACTGTTAGTAAACTCCATAAGAAAGATCAAAGAAAACTGCCTGCGAGGAGGAGTCAGACACATCAATAGGATGATTCTGGCAAATATTAGTAATAACTAGTAAGTAATTAGTAACTTGTTATGTTAACATAATTAGCAAAAGCAGAGTTAGCAAAAGCAGAATTAGCTCAATTTTATGTCTGATCCCTATTGCCCTTGACTACCCACACTTAGTCTGTCTGGGCCTTCAGCATATTTAATAATTCAGGTTTCATAGCTCTGGGCTAACAAATTTCAAAGATTTATGATCATAAAAAGAAGGAACTCGCCCTTAACCTCCTCTTAAGTGAGCATCCCTTATGTGAAACGAGACAGTATTTAAAACACTTTCAAAATGCTCACTGAGGTGAAACATCCCATCAACATCCAGAATGTCAATCATTCACAAATAAAATATCTTTCAATAAGATGTTGGACATGCTGGCCGGTGTGGGCAAGTTGGGCTGAAGGGCCTGTTTCCACGCTCTATCACTCTATAAGATCACCTCTGTTTCTTTCAAATTGCAATGAGATTGGCACTGCAAGTTCAATCTTTCTTTACAAAATAATCTCTTTGTGCAAAGTATCAATCCAATGAAGGGTTCTGATGCCTCCAATGTAGGTATCACCATCTTTAAATAAGGGGTCCATATCTTCACTCAAAATTAAAGACAACTTCTTATCTTCGAAATAAGTTACATTTGTGGTTTTCCCTTCTGCCAGGACCATTCCAGGATTGTGCCAACTTAGGAAAATCAGTAATTCAGCTGCTTTGCTTTACCTCGTATTTTATTTGAAGTGATAATGACAGTAATTCCTCCTGACCCCTGAACTTCCTCTAAGATTGCGATAGTTTTGGTTTCTAACACAATGGACACAGTCACAAAAGATTTATTCCATTTCCCATAATTTCTTCTTCAATGGGCCAATGTTTACTTTAAATTTATTTTATATACTCCTACCACCTGTTATTTTTGTAAATCTTCTCCCCCTTTGTAGTCTTTTTATGCAGCCGTTGCTGATATCCAAATTATCCAGTCTGCGGACCAGCCACTAGTCTTTGCAAATAAATGTCATTTTAATTTGACAGCATCCTTAATTATTTTTAGTTAGCTATGAATGGATAGCTGCCTTCTTTTGGTGTCATAACTATTCCGTGGAATATTTTTCTTCACAATGATGGCAATTTCTTTAACTATTTGGCACTAAACATCATGGTCTGATTGTTCATTCTCAAGTACACATTAGCTCTGAGGCGATTAATTAATCCTGTTTCATTACACGTGCACAGATCTAAAACAGACTGTTCTGTGGTTGGAAACTGTCCTGAATGTATTATGAACTTACCTGTGAAACTGCCTTTAACAGTGTTATGTTTCCAACCTTTCTAAAATTTTTTTTATAATCCTTCTTTTAGTATGTTTTGCATTATATCCACAGTTAGCGGGACAACTAGACTTGTAGCAACATTAACCAAACACTGAATAATACAGGGTTTCCAGTTCCAATTGCTGTTACCTACATCTATGGAAAAGCACTCCCTGCTCTGCACCCTCATACACTAGCTAGGATATCCCATGAGGAGGATTAAAAACAAGTCTGTATTCTATCTGCAATGCCAGGTAAATGTCTATATAACTAAAAGTCTCATCTGGACCACTTCCTGTCTGTGCTCTATATTGATTTTAGAAAAAATGCTACCATATATCACTATGATTTTTGGTCATCTTACTCACAGTCCTCTTCCGCTGAGGCAGCCCCGAGGGTTTTTCCGATCGATGACAAATAAATAAGTTATGAGTGTTTAAAAAAATCTTGAGATCAGCTGATTGGTCCTCTCACCTGTCAATCACCATGATGAAGGTAACGTCTCTTCCGAGGGGGGAGGGGCAGGACTATAAAACCCCAGATGCCTGGACTCGAGTCAGTCACTCTGGAAGATCACGAGGGAGAGTCCACAACTGTGATTCTAAGCTGTGAATCAACTGAACTGTGAGTCTACAATGTACTTGCAATAAATGATTTGTTAGCCCTTAATGACAATGCAATGAGTTGTTTGGCCACTTGGTGGCCTGCACTCTGCTTGAAATGCTATGAAATTGAATGTGGTGGCCTGCACTCTGCCTGAAATGGAATGGAATGGAATGTTGTGACCTGCACTCTGCTTGGAATGCTATGAAATTGAATGTGGTGGCCTGCACTCTGCTTGAAATGCTATGAATCAACACCGGCCCCGTCTCCAGTACGGGGTCGGTGTTGATGGCACTGCCCTGAGCTGGTTCATTTCCTACCTAAAAAATAGGAGTTTCTCTATTAACATACTCAACTATTTCTCTTCCCCAGCTAGCCTTTTCTGCGGGGTTCCACAAGGCTCCATCCTATGTCCCATTCTCTTCTCTCTGAACCTGCTCCCCCCTCGGCCATGTCATCCAAAGGCATTGCACTCCTTTCCATTGTAATGCAGATGATACACAGCTCTGTCTCCCCCTGAAACCCAACAACCGGTCTAATTTAAACAGCCTCATGCACTGCCTCGATGACCTAAAATGTTAGATGGCTCAGAACTTCCTCCAACTTAACGAGAGCAAGTCTGAGGTCACCCTACTCGGCCCCTCCGACTCCAGCAAAACGATAACAAGCAGCCTTGGAAGCCTAACCTCCTTAGTCAAACCGCAATTCAAAAATCTTGTCTGATATTTGACTTTGCATTAAAGTTTGATAAGCATGTCAACTCTGTGGTAAAAGCTGGTTTCTTCCAGCTTCGTGCCATAGCTAAAGTCAGATCATTCCTCAAAATCGACAACCTTAAAAAAAATCATCCACGCATTCATCTTCCCCCGTCTTGAGTACTGCAACTCCCTATACACTGGCATCAGCCAATCATCCCTGTCCCACCTACAATTGGTCCAAAACGCCGCAGCAAGACCTCTGACGGGTACCCATAAAAGGGAACACATAAATCCTGGCCTCTCTCCACTGGCTCCCAGTACGGTACAGAATCAACTTCAAGCTCCTCCTATGCGTATACATAGCCCTTAACGGGCTTGCGCCCTCTTATATCAAAAATCTTCTAACCCACCATTTCTACCTCCAGGTCCCTCAGGTTGGCTGACTTGGGGCTACTGACTATCTCCCGGTCTAGGTTAAGCTGAGGGGTGACCGCACCTTTGCGGTTGCAGCACCTAGACTGTGGAATAGCATCCCGCTCCTCATCAGAACTGCCCCCTACATCGACTCCTTTAAGTCGAGGCTCAAAACCTATTTCTACTCCCCCGCGTTTTTGAGCCCCTCTGAGGGGGCGCTGTAAACAGTTTTTGTATGTATTGTTGGTCTGTCTATTGTTGTATGTATCAAATTAGTACCTGCACTGATGTGAAGCACTTTGGTCAACGTGAGGTGTTTTTTTAAGTGCTATACAAATAAATTTATTATTATTGCTATTATTATTATTATGAAATTGAATGTGATGGCCTACACTCTGCTTGAAATGCTATGAAATTGAATGTGGTGGCCTGCACTCTGCTTGAAATGGAATTTCAAGGACTAGCTGTGAATGAACTGCCAGCCCAGCAGCCCTGAGTGACTGATCTGCCAGCCCACCAGGCCTGAGGGTCTGAGCTGCCAGCACACCAGCCCTGAATGATTGAGCTGCCACCCCACCAGCCCCGAGTAACTGAGCTGCCAGCCTACCAGGCCTGAGTGACTGAACTGCCAGCCCACCAGGACTGTGACTGAGCTGCCAGCCCAAGAATCCATTTCCCACAATGTTCATACTAGCCCTCTGGAAACAAGTCCCTTCAGCCCACAACACCCATACTAGCACTCCAGAAAGACCCCCCCCCCCCCACTCCCCCACTGGTCACCAATATTGGAATTGATGGTGAGGTGGAATATTAGGTTGGGTCTCCTGTGTCATCATGGGACCCAACGGGTCCCACTTAGTCTTGTAATTAAATGTAAGATTCTATGCAACATGGACTTCAACATGATTGATGTATTTGAAAGATCAGATTATTTTCCCCACTAACTAAGTTAAAAAGCAGAAATATATATTTGTTGGTTGTTCCAAAGAAGAGATTCAACAGCTTTACAAAATTTGCGATAATTAACAAGTGTGCAAGCAAAAAAAAATAAAATTGCTTGAACAAATATTTAGAAGTTCTTTCTTCTTTTGCCAAGAACACACAGTCTCGTACCACCAGTAATTTGGAATAGATTTATGTCATGCATTAGTAATAAAAGAAAACCATCTGCACGTCCTGTTATAAATGATTTACCTTTCATCTTTGCAAATAGCTTACAAACATCTGCAAGATTAGCAACTACTTTGTTTATTAATGCAGCTATTTGTGATATGCTTAACTACACAAATGTTTTATGGACATTTATGTACATGATAGGAAGGCCATTACAAGAATTCAGAAAGCCCCCGTAAACACAATTTGTAAAAATGTATATGCTGATCGAGAATGATAATCCCACATCTCACCTTTCAGTACACCTTTCACCAAAAGTCTTGTTTTTGACACATTCAAAACATTTCCTTACAGTTTAGTTTAGTTTAGAGATACAGCATGGACATAGACCCTTCCGCCCACTGTGTCCACACTGACCATTGATCATCCGTTCACACTAGTTCTAAGTTCTCCCATACAGTGTGAAACTGTGACATGTGTTTCGCCCTACGTTGTAAACCTGGCACATACGCACTTGTGCACGCCCACACCTGCAACAAGACCTCAGCTTACTTCCTGCCCTCCATTCAGTTTACTGAATGCCACATTTACCACAGAGCCAACACTTCTCACTTTGTACAAAGATACAGTAATCTTTTGAAATATAAAGGGACAGACCATCTAAAAAAAGTTAATAGAGTACGACAGACTCTAATTTCCTATAATTCAGCAAAAAATTGTGAACTTTGGGTTAGAAATTAAGATTGAACAAATGTTAATTTGAATAATATCCTGATTTTTGGTGTAAATTGGAATACAGTGATCTTGGTAAAGTAATAGCTTGAGATGAGGAAAGAAAATCATTGCTATGGAATTCCATCTGGCTGTCCTGCCCAATTACTGGAGGGAGGAATATGGAAAGGGTTCAGCATCAAATTAACAGACCAGCAACTATTTGATATTTTGTATCATGTAGGATTTCCAGAAAAGTGCTTGGAATTACAATTATGAGGGTAATTTATTTTTTATATTTATCTGCATGCTCAGGTACAAGTAGGTGGAGAGTTAAAATGGTCCTGATGATTCAGTTCTTCCTCTGTGAACCTATCAACTGGCAGCATCATCAAGGACCCACACCATCCTGGCCACACACTCATTTCTCTGCTGCCTTCAGGCAGAAGGTACAGGAGCCTGAAATCTCCAACATCCAGGTTCAGGAACATCTTATTTCCCACAGCCATCAAACTATTAAACACAACTTCAAACAAACTATGAACTGCACCAGCCTATTGCTCTTTATCTGTGTGTTTATGTGTGTATATATATATAGTATATGGTCACACTGATCTGATTGATCTGTATTTATACATAAAATATTCTGTCGTGCTGGAGCAAGCAAGAATTTCATTGTCCTATCTGGGACACATGACAATAAACTCTCTTGATTGACTTGACTCAACTGAAAATGTAATGGATTGATTGCAGTGGGTACAAGATCACCCACCTGAAGAGAGCAAATACATTCTTCGCACAAACAGGCATTTAATCAGTGCATAGGTGATAGGAGCAGATTTAGGCCATTCGGCCCATCAAGTCTACTCCGTCATTCAATGATGGCTGATCTATCTTTCCCGCCTAGCCCCATTCTCCTTCCTGCCCCCCATAACCCGTGACACCCATACTAATGAGGAATCTATCTATCTCTGCCTTAGAAATATCCATTGATTTTGACTTCTGTGGCAAAGAACTCCAGAGATTCACCACCCTCAGACTAAAGGATTTCCATTGCCCCAAATTGTCTGGCCACCTTCCCCAGGGCCACATTGCTTGTTCCACTGTAGTATACGGTCCTTTTCATCCTTGGAGCCCAATTCCCAACACTTTAGTGCAACATACAGACCCGGTAAGTGCCGATAGCTTGATGCACCATAAAATGGCCCCGCCTCTCTGCTCACTGGCTGTCAAATTTCCATTCATGATTACTAACTTGAGACAAAGAATTCAATAATGCAGTGCATTGCTTTGTAAAGTTGGCAAATGTCAAAAAAATAAGATGATCATCATTCCTCGCAGCTCCAGCAGTCCTGATTTGATCCTGACCTCTCGTGTTGTTTGTGTGGAGTGTGTACATTCTCCCCGTAACCACATTGGTTTCTAGTGGGTGCTCCATGTTTCCTCCCATATTCCAAAGACATGCTAGGAGATTAATTGGGCATTGTTGTGGCAAAAGATTCAAGGGGGAATTGATGGACATGTGCTGGAGAGAATAAGTTGCAGAGATACGAAGCAGCTATGCGGAGAAATGAGACTGAAAGATCACTCAGCTGGGAAACAGCTCGGACACAATCATCTCAATGGCTTAAAGTGTCATATGAAGTAAATTAACTTACCTTATCCATGTAAGTGGTCCAAGAGAAATCCATAAGGTCGGAAAGAAAATAAGCATTTTTGCATTTGAACCTACCAATCGTCATTACCAAGTTAAAGTAGTAAAAGTGCTTGCCAGTTATATATTAATGATCAATGTCATTAAATTGAAAACAAAGCTACTTTACAATGATTCAGAAACTTGTTTAATTCCTAAAATGGCAACAGTGAGATTATCCCATGCCTTTAACCCATTTATAATAAGCGGTCACTATAGAACAGTTAGTAAATTATTTTTATAAATAAATTATTACATCTCAATATGCATCATTTTTATTCACCCTAAATATAAATTGTTTAACAAACTTAGAAATTCTCAACAACAGCTGACCTGTATTTAGCAGGAACTGTGGCCCAAATATTTAGAGCAAATGTTTCAAATGTTTAAATCCACAAGATTTACATAATTCCTGGTAACACTCATGAAAGAACTTCAAAGTATAGAATAAACAATAATTGCACCTTTACTTGGAAGTCTAATTTCTATAGTATATGGTCACACTGATCTGATTGATCTGTATTTATGCATAAAATATTCTGTCGTGCTGGAGCAAGCAAGAATTGCATTGTCCTATCTGGGACACATGACAATAAACTCTCTTGATTGACTTAACTCAACTGAAAATGTAATGTATTGATTGGAGCGGGTACAAGATCACCCACCTGAAGAGAGCAAATACATTCTTCGCACAAACAGGTATTTAATCAGTTCATAAGTGATAGGAGCAAAATTAGGCCATTCGGCCCATCAAGTCTACTCCGTCATTCAATGATGGCTGATCTATCTTTCCCGCCTAGCCCCATTCTCCTTCCTGCTCCCCATAACCCCTGACACCCATACTAATGAGGAATCTATCTATCTCTGCCTTAGAAATATCCATTGATTTTGACTTCTGTGGCAAAGAACTCCAGAGATTCACCACCCTCAGACTAAAGGATTTCCATTGCCCCAAATTGTCTGGCCACCTTCCCCAGGGCCACATTGCTTGTTCCACTGTAGTATACGGTCCTTTTCATCCTGGGAGCCCAATTCCCAACACTTTAGTGCAACATACAGACCCGGTAAGTGCCGATAGCTTGATGCACCATAAAATGGCCCCGCCTCTCTGCTCACTGGCTGTCAAATTGCCATTCATGATTACTAACTTGAGACAAAGAATTCAATAATGCAGTGCATTGCTTTGTAAAGTTGGCAAATGTCAAAAAAAATAAGATGATCATCATTCCTCGCAGCTCCAGCAGTCCTGATTTGATCCTGACCTCTCGTGTTGTTTGTGTGGAGTGTGTACATTCTCCCCGTAACCACATTGGTTTCTAGTGGGTGCTCCAGTTTCCTCCCATATTCCAAAGACATGCTAGGAGATTAATTGGGCATTGTTGTGGCAAAAGATTCAAGGGGGAATTGATGGACATGTGCTGGAGAGAATAAATTGCAGAGATACGAAGCAGCTATGCGGAGAAATGAGACTGAAAGATCACTCAGCTGGGAAACAGCTTGGATACAATCATCTCAATGGCTTAAAGTGTCATATGAAGTAAATTAACTTACCTTATCCATGTAAGTGGTCCAAGAGAAATCCATAAACCCCTGTCTCACGGTGCGAGTTGACCCACGAGTGACCCAGAGTTGTCACTCGCGGTAATCACATACACTAAACGTAGCGGGAACGTCGGAACTCTTGTGAGCAACTTAGCGACTCGTGGCGCTAACGGCAGGTACCCGTGAAACTTGGTAACTCGTGAAAAATATCAAACATGTTTGATTTTTTCCACGAGTCAAATTTACAGTTCAAGTTAAAAATTGAAACATTTTAAACTCGTTTATAACGTGGTGGCCCGTGCGTTTACCTTAGTGATTCGTGAATCTACCGTGGGAACTCTTTTAACTCAGCGGGCAGGCAGCATCTCTGGAGAGAAGGAATGGGTGACGGGATGACATTTCCAAATTTCTCCAGCCCCATGTGTTCACTTTTTTCAAATAGCATCTGCCCTTTCTTGTGTATGTCATTATTTGTATCTACAGTGCCTTGTGTCTTGGCAATTCATGATTCACACACACACACACACACACAATGGTGGAGTAACTCACACACACGCACACACAGACACACACACACAATGCTGGAGTGACTCTCACACACACACACAATGCTGGGGTAACTCACACACACACACAATGCTGGAGTAACTCGCACACACACACAATGCTGGGGTGACACACACAATGCAGGGGTAACTCACACATGCACACACACAATGCTGGGGTAACTCGCACACGCACAATGCTGGGGTAACTCACACACACACACAATGCTGGGGTAACTCACACACACACACACACACAATGCTGGAGTAACTCAGTGGGACAGGCAGCATCTCCGGAGAGAAGGAATGATGATGTATCGGGTCGAGACCCTTCCTTAGACCACTATCCAGAGATGCTGCCTGTCCCGCTGAGTTACTCCAGCATTTCGTCTATCTTTAAACCAGCAACTGGACTTCCTTCCCACATAATAACCAATGAGATTCCCCACTAAACTTCCGTGTCCTCATTGTTCCCCTCTCTGTCTTCCCCAGACCTGTGTATATGTGTATGTGTATATGTATATACTTTGAGTGGTTCCTGGGTTGCCTACTGATATATATATATATATATATATATATATATATATATATATGTATATGTATATGCACATGGACATGTGTGTGTGTGTGTATATATATACACACACACACACACACACACACACACACACACGTCCATGTGCTGTATATATACTTTGCGTGGTTCCTGGGTTGCCTACTGCTGGGTAACTCCGTGAAATATCCTCCCCCTGCATTTCAAATCTAAATCTCTCGACAATCAATATATATATGTGTGTGTGTATCTGTGTGTATTTGTGTGTGTGTGCCTCTCTGTCTGTCTGTATGTGTGTGTGTCTGCTGTCGGGTCCCGGTGGCCGCTCAAAGTCAGTCACCCGAGCTGCTTCCTTCCTCGGAAGTGGCGGCCAGTTCTGCTGTCCGTGCCCGGAGCGCTGCGGCTGCCACCCAAGCTAATTCACTCCCCGGCCAAAAGAAAACCATATAGCTATGACAGCACGGAAGCAGGCCATCTCGGCCCTTTTACTCCGTGCCGTTTACTGTCACCTAGTCCCATCTACCTGCACTCAGACTGGAGCGTGGCAAGTGGGTGACTGACCCCAATCCCCTCCTTCACAACGCCAGACTCCCCAAATACTATGAACTGAGCTCTCCCCCCACCCCGGGAAATACAGTATTTAAAAACATAAAGCACTAAGAAATGCACTTACCACGTTATTGGTTGCTGGAGGGTGCGCATTTTCACTTTGTAGATCGTATCAATAGATGCGGCCGCGCTGAAATAACTCAAAGCCACAGGATGGAGATGTATTTTAACATTGTTGCTTTATTAAAACATACCTTAATTCACGGTTGGCTCAAGAGTAACGGGAGAGGAACTTGGTAACTTGGAGGAGGAACTTGGAACATCGCAGAAATGACATACCCGTGGGAACTCGGTTAAACACTTGAACATAAACTTGAAGTCTCGTACACAACCACGAGTCTTTCACTCGGGGTACCTCGTGGGTCAACTCGCACCGTGAGACAGGGCCATTAGGTCGGAAAGAAAATAAGCATTTTTGCATTTGAACCTACCAATCGTCATTACCAAGTTAAAGTAGTAAAAGTGCTTGCCAGTTATATATTAATGATCAATGTCATTAAATTGAAAACAAAGCTACTTTACAATGATTCAGAAACTTGTTTGATTCCTAAAATGGCAACAGTGAGATTATCCCATGCCTTTAACCCATTTATAATAAGCGGTCACTATAGAACAGTTAGTAAATTATTTTTATAAATAAATTATTACATCTCAATATGCATCATTTTTATTCACCCTAAATATAAATTGTTTAACAAACTTAGAAATTCTCAACAACAGCTGATGTGTATTTAGCAGGAACTGTGGCCCAAATATTTAGAGCAAATGTTTCAAATGTTTAAAAATCCACAAGATTTACATAATTCCTGGAAACACTCATGAAAGAACCTCAAAGTATAGAATAAACAATAATTGCACCTTTACTTGGAAGTCTAATTTCTATAGTATATGGTCACACTGATCTGATTGATCTGTATTTATGCATAAAATATTCTGTCGTGCTGGAGCAAGCAAGAATTTCATTGTCCTATCTGGGACACATGACAATAAACTCTCTTGATTGACTTGACTCAACTGAAAATGTAATGTATTGATTGGAGCGGGTACAAGATCACCCACCTGAAGAGAGCAAATACATTCTTCGCACAAACAGGTATTTAATCAGTTCATAAGTGAATTCGAAACAGCATGAACTTCCACGAAGCACATTTGAACCAATTATAACATAAAATAGACACAAAAAGCCGGAGTAAATCAGTGGGAAGGGCAGCATCTCTGGATAGAAGGAATGGGTGATGTTTCGGGTTGAAACCATTCGTCAGCCCATATCAAGTCATTTTATTTTAAGCCTAAAGTCTCACAATAGTGACATTTGAATGGAAATTAACTTTTTTTTCTGCACAAGAAATATCCACCTTGCATCAAAATGAGCCACTAGCTGCATTGTAAAGCCACTAGCTGAGTTGTAAAGGAGACTATAGTGGTGAAGACAAAGATAAAATCATCAATAAACCTCAACTGAATGGAAATCACGAGTCAACATCGATAAATTCTATCCAGGTCACAGACAAGTTCTCAGAGAAGAGTAAATGCATGCATTTAGACTCATGAAACATAGAAAATAGTTGCAGGAGCAGGCCATTCGGCCCTTCGTGCCTGCACCACCATTCAATATGATCATGGCTGATCATCCAACTCAGTATCCTGTACCTGCCTTCTCTCCATAATCCCTGATCCCTTTAGCCACAAGGGCCACATCTAACTCCCTTTTAAATATAGCCAATGAGCAGGCCTCAACTACCTTCTGTGGCAGAGAATTCCACAGATTCACCACTTTCTGTGTGAAAAATGTTTTTCTCATCTCGGTCCTACAAGACTTCCCCCTTATCCTTATACTGGGACCCCTTGTTCTGGACTTCCCCAACATCGGGAACAATCTTCATGTATCTAGCCTGTCCAACCCCTTAAGAATTTTGTATGTTTCTATAAGATCCCCCCTCAATCTTCTAAATTCTAGCGAGTACATGCCGAGTCTATCCAGTCTTTCTTCATATGAAAATCCTGACGTCCCAGGAATCAGTCTGGTGACCCTTCTCTGTACTCCCTCTATGGCAAGAATGTCTTTCCTCAGATTAGGAGACCAAAACTCTACACAATACTCCAGGTGTAGTCTCACCAAAACCCTGTACAACTGCAGTAGAATCTCCCTGCTCCTATACTCAAATCATTTTGCTATGTATTTGCTATTTATTCTTAATCCCCCCAAAACTAAATTGTTCTTGTTTGATCCTGTTAAGAATCAACCATATTGGATCTGGATACATATAGACCTCATGAAGCAAGTGTGACATATTTTCTTTACTCAAGAATCACGTGTGAATCTGTGACAATCAGGTGCAATTAATTACTTTGATATTAATTCTTCAGAAGCCATGGTTAAGTCTTTGGATCTATGGTACAGAGTGCTGTGTCAGTCCAGTAGCTTGACCTGATGCTCACATATTAGCAGACACAAGGAACCGCAGAAGCTGATTTATAAAAAAAACACACCGTGCTGGAGAAACAGTAGGTTAATGGCCTGTCCCACTTGCGTGTCCTTGGCACGCAAATTACGTGACCACGTGGTCACTTTGAGCCACGATGGTCCCGCAAAGTCGGGCACGATTACATGCGTACACACAGCCGTCTGGAGCATGTGATGTCATTTGAAGATGGACACAAAGCTGGAGTAACACAGCAGGACCGACAGCAACTTTGGAGAGAAGGAATGGGTGATGTTTCGCGTCGAGACTCTTCTTCAGTCTGAAAAGAAGGGTCTTGACCCGAAACGTCACCCATTGTTTCTCTCCAGAGATGCTGCCGGTCCCGCTGAGTTACTCCTGCATTTTGTGTCTATCTTCAATTTTAGTGGCACCGCTCTGGGAGTAGGAGTGGGGGCGGATCCAGACCGCAACGGCCGTGAGCCCCAGGCGGGGTTCGGCGATCGTTTGCTTGCTTCTGCTGCTGTCGAAGGCGAGACGTTGCGTCGCGCCAGGATCTTGGTCCGTCAGTTCCACGACAGGCCGTTGGCGTGCGAAGATTTTGTTCACTACAAAAATTTCGGAGCCCCACGCAATGTTGCGCACAACTACATACCCCTCCGTGCTTCTAAGTGGGACCGGCCCCGCGCGGCCATACGATGCCCGTACACATGAACGCGACCACGAGGTCACGTAATTTGCGTGCCAAAGACACGAAAGTGGGACAGGCCCTTTTGGCAGCAGCTCTGGATCACATTGAGGTAACTTTTTGGGTTAAGATTCTTCCTCAGACGGACTAATACGCACATATTAGTATGTTTACTGCTAGAATGAGAAGAGTGCATGTCACAAATACTGTCCATTTATATGCGGTTTGCATAAGGTACCCACCATAGATGACAAACCCTTATTTAAATTACAAAATTATGCTGGCTGTTGAATTTGAAATTCGAAACAGCGTGAACTTCCACGAAGGACATGAGTGAATCACATGGGTTTCTGTGACAATCAGGTGCAATTAATTACTTTGATTTTAATTCTTCAGAAGCCATGGTTAAGTCTTTGGATCTATGGTATAGAGCAGCAGGTCAAGTTACTGGATTAACTTGAGTAAAGGAAACTTGAGTAAAGAAAATCCATCACACTTGCTTCATGAGGTCTATATGTATCCAGATTCAATATGGTCGATTCTTAACAGACACAAGGACGACCACCAATGTAAAGCACTTTGGCCAACGAGAGTTGTTTTGTGAATGTGCTATATAAATAAAAGTGACTTGACTTGACTATAGAGTGCAGTGTTAGTCCAGTAACTTGACCCGATACTCACATATTAGCAGACATAAGGAACTGCAGAAGCTGATATACAAAAATAAAACTTTGATGGTCTCATTGTCACTGCCGCTTCTGGGACCTTGCCGAATATAAATTGTCTGCAATATTTTATCTGCATTCGAACAAGATCTAATTTCAAAATATCGTAAGATTGCCTGTGGTGTTCCAAGCTTGTGAAAAATACATCTTTATTTGTTGATATTGCGTAAACTGGGATCAGGCCAGCCTACAGCAGATTCCACAAACTTACTCAGCAACTACAATATACTGCAAGCAATGGGCAATGAGGTGGCAAGATCATAACAGTATGCACTCAAAGGCTAGACTGCCAAATGCCTGCATAGGATGTACAAATTATCCACAGAAGTACAATATTCAATGAACATAGATACAGAGGAAATGCGTACAGCTGCCCAGCTTTGGAAAATGAAAAGTGCCTTCCCTCTGAAATGAAGGTGTGAAAAGCTGTATCTTTCAAAAGGATAAGTTTGCTTCCCAATATATTTTTTTCTCAATGCCCCAGAGCATTGCCTTTTGAATCTAAATGTATAAGAACACAGTGAGGCCTGCAAAGCTTTCAAAGGACGGACAGGCTTCTCGAATGGGTAAATGACAACTCCTGTATTTTTTTTCCCCTCTTTTGCATAATATCACACAATGTCAACAATTACAGTTTGACCCTTTGAGCCAGCACTGCACCTGAGATCTTCCATTGTACAGTACTACTCATTGTGGCCCCACCTACAGTAATGTACTGGGGAAATTTTAAATCTGTCAGTGCAGCAGTTATCACCATACCCTTGCAGCTCCAGTTATCTGGCTTCCATCCGGCCTCAATCCTGTTGTGACTCTATCAATTTCCCATGGTTGCTCCAGTTTCTTTGCAAATCCTAACCATGTGCTGTAATTTGCTCTCAGTGTAGGGGTCAGGCAGGAATTGGAAGGACATTTAATTGAAAGAGGAAAAATTAATGTTAGAATAAGACTGATGGGAATACTGAGAGCCATCATAAACTTTATGGGCCAATTGGTCTCATTTTGTATGGCCAGAACTACGTGCATCTCTGTGGCCCAAGATCTCAATAAATCTTAATTTGCCATGAAGGGTACGGTTAGAGATTTTAACATGCAAATGTGTAAAGGAAATTAGTAACATAGTTATTAAAACATATGTGCCCAAAACGTCAAACACAGAGGCACACAGGAAAATACTCAGTTAGCATTTAGCTTCAGCAGAAGTATCAACAAGTCCAATTCTGCACGTACTTTGGGGTATGAAAGAGAATGAGCCTACAAAAAGGGATTACCGTTTAACGACCTCAACCAGAGAAACTGCAAATGTTCTCCTTTTGAGCTAAGAAAGTAAAGTTGGAATAAGGCACAGGTGTGAACTTTTAGAGGGGTTTAAACAAGTGTGAAAATGTTTCCAAAGTGTGAAGGATCAATAATTAAGAGGGCACAGATGTAATGGTGACTGACTGCAGATCGTGAGAGGAAAAAGCTTTACACTGAGTGATGAAGAACTCAAATATGCTGCTTGATAGGTTGCTGGGTGCAGATTATATATATTGAATAGGAAATATTTGAAAGGGAAAAATTGTAGGCATACATGAAAAAAAGATGGTGGCATGAGGCCGATCACAATCTATAAAAGTTGACACACACACAATGGGCCAATTGGACTGTTGCTGCAGTTTGTTATCGTCTATAATAGTTCAAATGGGCACCCATAAATCTTCTGATGAAGGTGGGAAAAATATATAATAGTGGTTATGTGAAAAACACATCAGGATTCTGTTCAGCCACTACACGAAACTGAGAGATTACATCAAAATCAACAAAATGAAGTTCACATTTTCAGACATTGAGATATCTGCATCCTAATATAACAGTCTGGAAAATATAGTTAATCATGCACAGCTATTTTGTGTCACAAATAAAAAAAATGTGTACAATAGAGTTTGTTCCCACACTTAGTGCCCTGCAGCTCTGATTTCATTGGCAATGGTTCACTGATGCACGAAAATGGCATTAATTTGCTAACTCTGATCATTCCGTTAACTGCTCCAAGTGTGGCACCGTTAACTACATTCGGAAGAGCCAAGTAAACCACATCTGGTTAAACACAATTGTTTAGTTTCTGCCTATATGAAATAAATGCATGCAGTTCCATGAGATGGTTATAACTTGAAATCATTAATCTTACCAGCATTGGCCTTTAAAGACGGGTTTTGAACCAAAGCTTCTGCAAGACGGATGTCCGCCCATGAGACTGCAAAACATTTGAAGCACAAATCAATTCCAACATTCTAAAATTGTTATTTTTATATAAATCAAAAGTATCCATTGATATTCCCAACAACCTGCTTCAACACTGACACCTTTTAAATAAAATGTAACAAAATGTTCTCAAAAATTGAACATACATTTGGTTTTCTTCATTTCTGAAGTTTTTCCTTCAGGTTTCACTCAGGTTGGTGGTAAAAAGTAGCTGTAATGTTCATGACCATTGGAAGAGAAAGCACGGTTCTACATTCTCCACTTCGCAACGATGCCACAAATCAACATCTCAGTTTGATTTATAAAGTGATGTATTTGATTTTTACTGTGCCATGCTGCTGAACAACACCAAAGGCACTCAGGTGGAGGAATGGTTAAGCCCCTGTCCCACTGTATGAGCTAATTCACGAGTTCTCCTGAGTTTTCCCGATTCAAATTCGGAGAATGTCCGTAGCGGGACCGTAGGAGTTTGTGGATGTCTCGTAGCGGCTCGTACGAGTAAAAATTAACAATTTTTTCATCACGAGTATTTTTTTACTCGTGGATATTTTGTACATTCTCCGAGTTCGAATCAGTGGAAACGTTGGGAGAACTCGTGAATTACTTCGTACAGTGGGACGGGGCTTTAAACATTTTGGTGGTTCACCTGAAGCCAGTTGGCTACAAGGATTGTAAACAAAAGGAGCGGTGGATGCTGGGGTACACAAAAGGCTGGAGAAACTCAGCAGGTGCAGCAGCATCTAAGGAGCGAAGGTTGGCAAAAAAAGACACAGTGCCAGAATAACTCAGCAGGACAGTCAACATCTCTGGAAGAATTGGATGGACCACATTTTGGGTTTGGACCCTCCTTCAGACCCATTTTGTTACGTTTCACAATGGCCACATAGATTGTTTCTTTTCAGCAAGCCTTCTAACATTTGCAAGGAGGAAGGAATAATTAACTGGTAGAAATCTATTTTATTGCATTTCATAATGGTCTGTAAATTTTTTTTTAAATAATGTAAAATATCATTTGCAGCATGTAATGCAGTAAACCAGTATCAACTCTGTCTCACCAATGCTCTTCATAAAAAGTAGTTTCTGAACAGCTTCAATTTTAGAAATAAAACAGAATATAAAGAGAAACAAGAAATAGCATGTATGAAGAAATAAAGGAAAACTATTTAACCAATGTCAATTATGTGCACCAGTGTTAAAGTGCCATTAGTGATGCTGCAGGAGTTCAGAAATTTTAACACATTTTAAAATATACGATTTGCATTAATTTGCCATAAAAATAGAACATTTTCAATCTCCTTGGGAAATTCTTTGGTCTTAATTTACCATTGTGGTGTAACAGTGGTTACTCTAAAATAGGTTGAACACCAAGACTAACCACCATTACACTCTATGAAATATGGCCATTCAGAGCACTTAATGCCAAATTCTTCAAAAGGTTTGCTCATTACTGTGAAACATGCATCTATGCAAAGCAGCAAACTTGAAAATATTTTGATTGATAATGAAATTAATGCAGAAATTGCCTCTTTATTTCATTGTGACAAAGCATGTCACATTTTTCGTGTCCTAAAAATTGATATTTTTGAGATATAAACTGGTTGAATTAGGGAATTAATTGAATACCTAACTTGATTTTATCTCTTCTTGCACATTTGAGTAACAATCCCTGAAAAAATTAACACCATACTACTTGAAACCGTGGAGATATGACATTTTTATTGTTTTGTGCTGAAATCTCTCCAGTATTGTAAAAATACACATATATTACACATGTGGGCACTGCCATTTTGGGCACCATTATTCTAAGTTCAAGGTCCAGTCTTGAACTCCAGTCCTGTGCACTTGATGAACTGGAGCAGTTCCTGTGAGCCAACGTCCCTCTCCTCTCTCCCGGCCATCTTTGCATCCTTGGGGCGTCTCCTGTAGCCTACCTGAAGGCGCTGAGGCTTTACCCTGGTTCACCTTCCTACAGGTCCTTGTTCCTCACGTGTAACCCTTTTCACCTTCCTCCTGTTACACTGTCTGCCCAACCTTTGGTTGGGTTCCCGGTCCATCGACCACCGAGCCTTCGGGCCCCAACAGATGAGCATTCAGGCAGCCTGATGAATGGCAGCTGGCAGTTCTGTAATCCACACACCCAGAAGAAGGGCTGTGGTCCCCTTTGTACATCAATTCATGTGCTAAATATTGTAACACTATTTTTCTTGCATTTTTGGTGAATTCTGCAGATTATTAGCTTCTGTGTAGTGCTGGAGCTACAGTATATGCACCACATGTTTAATATAGCAAAAGAGAGTAACCTCCCACTTCTGGGTAAAAAAGGTCTTTTGATGCAGGCAAGTCAATGAATTGGCAAATTAACTTTACATGATGACAGGAACCTCATGTGGATAACTATAAGATATGAAGAATATACATTTATGGCATAATTACACATTTTGATTCTTTAATTGTTTAAAGGGCAGTCAATGTGTATGTGCACATTTGTAATGCAAGTCATCCCAGCCTCCTTAATACCCACTGAAAGTATGGAGAGTAATCAGCCCAGCAAAATTATATCAAACAGCCAAAATTTAGTTCAGTGCTGCAGTCAGCACTCGCCCAGATTCACACAGCAGCAGAAAAGACTTCCAGCCATGCCATTTATAGAGATGAAGTTTAGATTCTGATCCAATTCTTTAACCTGTCACTGTGATCCTTCAATTCAGTGCAAGTACGAGTTCTTTAACATTGCTAAAGACTGCAGAAAGTGTAACGCCAAGACCAAACTAACTTGGCATCATGGCATCTGCAAAAATTACTTTTTCCTCAGACGTGAACACACTAGTGGCAATTTCTGCCTAATAGAAAAGGATGGTCCTTGAACTGTGAAGATAAGGGTAGGAAAGAGGACTTCTCAGTGAGTCCACATCCACCCACATTTCCAGCAAGGAATTTGTTGATCTAAACCTCAGTGAGAAAGAGCTTGAGTAAGGGCACCTTCAAGGAAATCTGCCTCTTGTTGCTGCCACTAAATCAGCCATGTAACAGATAGAAACCACATTGCGAGTACCTGTTGAAATAACTATAAACCGAGTAAGTCATGATCTTCCTAGGTTGAAGGAAATATTTAGAAAAGCTCGCATAATGGAGGTCTCTGATGGTCTGTATTCAGGAGATAACTAACTACCTCACAAGATACTGCAGCAAATTGTGGACGCAGCCCAGAAAATAACACAAACCAACCTCCCTTCCATGGACTCAATTTATTCCTCGTGCTGCCTCAATTGTCCATTCAGCAACAGCTCTGCTGATAACCATCACAGCATTCAACGTAGTTCAAGGTAAAACCAAAGGTCAACATTTCAAATCAAATGCATAAATCCAAACATGCAGTTTTTAGCTTAAATAAAAAATCTGTTTGCATTCTTTTCTCTCCTGTCGGGCACATAACTTGGTGGCATCCTCCTGCTTTACCGTAAGTCTAAACCAGTTCCCGCAACTGACCTCCGGTGCAGGAGTGCACATGGTCTTCATGGAGGAGGCACAAGTTTCTTCTCCACCAAGTTTACAGGCCTGAATAATGTGTAGCTTGCTTTGCCAACATTAGAATGTGATCCAAAATACCCACCAGCACCTCCTGGAGTCACAGTAAACTATCAGCAGAGGTACAAGTATGCTAAAAATAGTGCAAGATAGCAACAATGAACTTGGGGCACCCTGCCAAGAAGATATATAACATGCACACAGCAATAAACAGGCCACTTAAAGACAGGCACACTGCTTGTATTGAATGTCATGATGCAAGTTAATCTTGCATAACTTTGAAGATTAGCCATTTTATTCCATTTGGTTTTGAAGCTTGGGTGGTAATGGAACATAGGACTTCATAACAGAGTAAATGGTCAGTTACTGAGGCCTTTCCATTGGCATTGCAAGTTTCACACGTGAGTCTGTTATCTAAAATTACAGATCCTGAACTTGACATAAAATATGAAATTAGAAAGAGAATTTAATGTGGTCGGGAAGCGGTTGGCAGTTGAATTTCAACATGTTTAGTACCATCCTTTTGAACTGTGATAAGATGATTGAGTACGTTTTAAATAGAACATGCCAAGAACAATGGATTTTGATAGAAAGAGATCCATTACATAGTATACTGAAATGCACGATTCTTCCACAATATATCATTTATAAGGTAATTCAAATGTTAGCTTTTATAAATACAGGCTAGATTATAAATTGAAGGAAGCTTTGTTACATGATTTCTGCATCAACCTTGTTAAGTGCTGCAAGAACTTTGTACTTTTCAATGAGTATACATTTCATTCTTGTACGCTCCAGGCAGGATAGATCCAGTATGATTTAATCTCGCCACTTTCGACAATCCCCCATCCCAGTGAAAAAGACTGGATAGACTTGGCTTGTACTCACTAGAATTTAGAAGACTGAGGGGGGGATCTTATAGAAACTTACAAACTTCTTAAGGGGTTGGACAGTCTAGATGCAGGAAGATTGTTCCCGATGTTGGGGAGGTCCAGAACAAGGGGTCACAGTCTAAGGATAAGGGGGAATTCCTTTAGGACCGAGATGAGGAAAACATTTTTCACACAGAGAGTGGTTAGTCTCTGGAAATCTCTGCCACAGAAGGTAGTTGAGGCCAGTTAATTGGCTATATTTAAGAGGGTGTTAGATGTGGCCCTTGTGGCTAAAGGGATCAGGGGGTATGGAGAGAAGGAAGGTACAGGATACTGAGTTAGATGATCAGCCATGATCATATTGAATGGCAGTGCAGGCTCGAAGGGCCGAATGGCCTACTCCTGCACCTATTGTCTATGTTTCTATGTTTCTAAAACATCATAGCTTTTCACCAGACTTTGCACAACCTCTATAATAACATTGTCTCTCCTTAGGTAGAAAGATGTTAACTTGTACACAATATTCCAGATGCACCTTCACCTAATTGTATCTAGACATCAAAGCATTTGTATTCAAATCTTCCGATAAAATATACCAAAACATCAAATGCCTTCCTAATTTTTTGCGCGTCTTCATGTTAGCTTTCAGTGACTCTGGTGCAAGGTCATCCCAGGTCTATCTGAACAGACACCTTTCACTATTTCATCACTTAGAAAACAATACAACTAGTTTTCCTTCTACCTATGTGAATGACCTGGCATTTTCCTCATTATGGGAGACAAAAGTACTGGAGAAACTCAGCGGGTGCAGCAGCATCTATGGAGCGAAGGAAATAGTCAATGTTTCGGGCCGAAACCCTTCTTCAGACATTCTTCGTTTTCCACATTATGTTCTATCTGCCACATCTTTGCCATTCATTTGGCCTGAAAATACATTGCATCCTCCTCACAACAAATATTGCCGTCCAGTCTTTTCAGCGTTTATATTCAGCAAATTTAGACAAATGGGTCACTTTATCGAACCCCCAACCCCCCACGAACTGTAGTTATTTCTCTTCACGTAACCCTAGAATGATGCTTTTTTTAATTCATTTCTTTCAAACAAGAATACCTTATGCATTTAATTTTTATGACTTTCCAGGATTTAATTTTGTAAGGGATTGAATATCATACTTTTATTCAGGGATTGTGAGAAGCAGTCCTCCAAACCAAACTATTCACAATATAACCTCCATGGATACCTCAAGGACATTGTCCTATGCCCAACAAACAGCTGGTTTCAGTTTGATTTTACACTAATGTAAATTATGCACGGACACACGTGAATCAGCCTACAACGAAATCCCCTAGACGGGTTCAAGAACGGATTAAGTGGCCATTCTGTTACTTAAAGCATTGACATATTCCTGCCAATCAATATTCGGGGCATTTGTATGTCCAGAGAGATATCGCATATTAATACGACAAAATAACTATATTTCGAGTGCCAGGGGTATTTGTTCAAAAGCCATCAAACATCCACAGAGATGCTTAAATAGTCAAAGAAGTCTAGTCAGTTGAGATATGTTCCCATTGTAAATATGTAATCCTATTAAATTACTTGTCTTCACCCAAAACGGATAACTAAACTATACAATGTATCCCTGCATTTTGGCAGTTGGAGTAATGGAAATTTGTCTTTGCAGAAGTCACAAATTATTACCAAAAATGATTACCAAATATTTTTTTTTTAAATGCTCATTTGGAATGTGTGTGTGAAAAAGCTAAACACAAAATGTGAAAGAAACAAAGCATTTTTCCAATTCTTGTCATGGGTTCACATTACGGAACATCACAATACAGACCATTCAAGGAATGCAGTTCCTTTGTGCAAGTACTGTAATTGTAACAGTTGAAACTAAATGTAATCGCCTGCTGTTTCTATTCTATTTTAAACAGTTTAAAATCTGTGTACTTTGTGTTTAGCAAGATTCTCCAGGAGAGCGATCCTTCCAGAATGCATGTTTGTCGTACTGCATAAAGACATTTTACCTTTACAATTCCAGGCTTCATCAGGCTCAGTCTATAACCCATCACCTGTATTGTGTGTATCACTAATCTGATCTATAGAAACATAGATTTGTAACTGTTGGTGTGCTTCCTGAGAAGCAAAAAAAGGTTCCAAAAATAAACTGACCAGAAAAGCCACATAACTGCTAAATGTGAAATGCCCTGCCCAGAGAGGAATTATGGACATGAAAGTTCCAGTTATATACAGCCTTGCTCATTGAAAGGAATGTTTGGGAGACCAGCAGGATGGATTTGTTAGCTGCTGTAGACATCTTCTGCGATGTGGTAACCTTGTTCATGGCCAAATATGAATAGTTAAGTTAAACGCCCTGGATTAACTACATGTTGTCCTCAGTTGGAATGCCCTCATTTTTATTTAAATGTATTGCCGGGCATTTCCAACTTGTTCAGGTTATGAACAATTCTCATTAGCAGAGACTCTCTCTTCTTCCAGCTTTCTCCTTCCCTCTTAACCCACATACATACATACACACACACAATCCGTTTGAAGAAGCTTCGACCCAAAACGTCACCTAACCATGTTCTCCAGAAATGCTGCCTGAGTTACACCAGAATTTTGTGTCCTCGGGGACAGAATCCGGTCATAATCTGTAGAGAATCTAGAGATTCTCTATCAATGCTTCAACACATACACAAGATACTGGTAACGTTTACCAATGTTAACTATAAATATTTTGTTCACACTAGCTCAATGCATTCTGTGCTCATTTTGGACAGAAGGACAATGGATTGATGTCACCTGGCCCCTCCCTCAGTTGCATCTGTACCATGATTATCATTGCAGAACCTTTTTCAACTGTCCCTGATGGAGTACCGGCCATATCCTCAGGAACTGTGTGGAGTATTGGTGAGTAACCTCTCCCACCTGCTTCAACAAAACCACTATCATCCCAGAAACTAGTAATAAACAATTGAGTATGTCTTCTAGCGTGTCCTGGTCCTATCTCATCATTGCCTCTCATCATTTCTCACCAATCTCATCACTGATTAATACCGTGTGGAAACAGGCCCTTTGGCCCAACTCGCCCACACTGGCCAATAATGTCCCAGCTACATTAGTCCCACTTGCCTGCGCTTGGTCCATAACCCTCAAAACCTGTCCTATCCATGAACCTGTCCAACCCGTTTCTTAACCCCTCTACCTCCTCTGAAGACTAAAGGAAATGCAGCATGTCTCAGTTGACTCTTACCAATTTCTATAGACGCACCATGCTTAGTGAAAGCATCGCATTGGGACACAATTGCTCAATAATTTGCTTGCATTAAATTTGAACCAATTATTTGCTTTGCTGACGCATTCCATTGTGAAGTGGGTGGGATGCAAGAAACTCACTGGAAGTGTTCATGGTGTCAGTATTGTAAAGCATCTGTGGGCCCTCAGCATTGCAACCCTGATCTGATTGATAATATTGATAATATTTCTCAAGTGGAGGTTATGTCTATTAGACTTCACAAACAAGTCCCATAAATCAGCTTGTGTTTAAACCCCTCCACCCACAAGTTACCGAAATGTATACATTAAAAAAAATTAAATGTTAATTATGTAATAACTCATGCTGATATGGTGAACAGATGAGATGTTTCCTCGTTCAGATACATTAAATAACTCTTTCAAAAGCATTGCATTCAGGACCGGCACAGAGCCAAGGATAAATCTCACCTACAAGTTGAATTATTTTTCAGAAAGAACATTTGTTGAAGAATCTAAGAATTTTGATGATTTTGAGGATAGGACAGAACGCTTTAAAACTAGGGAGAAGCAGTGTGTATAGACACAAAAAGCTGGACCCATGATCATATTGAATGGTATAAATGTGAAATTATCCCTAATGTGTGCAGGGTAGTGTTAGTGTGCGGGTATCATTGGTCGGTGCGGACTTGGTAGGCCAAAGGGGTTGTTTCCGCGCTGCATCTCGAAACTAAACTAAACAGTCTGAAGAAATGTCACCCATTCTTTCTCTCCAGAGATGCTGCCTGTCCCGCTGAGTTACTCCAGCTTGGCCTACTCCTGCACCTATTTTCTATGTTTCTAAAAAGCTGGAGTAACTCAGCGGGACAGGCAGCATCTCTGGCGAGAAGGAATGGATGACATTTCTTCAGACTGTTTAGTTTAGTTTCAAGATGCAGCGCGGAAACAACCCCTTTGGCCTACCAAGTCCGCACCGACCAATGATACCCGCACACTAACACTGCCCTGCACACACTAGGGATAATTTCACATTCATACCAAGCCAATTAACCCACAGGCCTGTACGTCTTTGGAGTGTGGGAGGAAACTGAAGGTCTCAGAAAAAACGTACGTGGGTCACGGGGAGAATGTACAAACCAAAGATACTAGATATGATCTTTGGTACAAATTCTGTACCGACAAGCACCCTTAGTCAGGATCGAACCCGGGTCTCTGGCGCTGTAAGGCAGTAGCTCTACCGTTACGCCACCATGCTGCCCTATTGATATTATGGCACATTAATCGTGATGGAAACAGACCTTTTTGTCCAACTCATCCACGCTGACTAAGTTCCTGTCCAAGCTAGTCCCATTTGCCTGCACTTGACCCTTATCCCTGGAAACCTTTCCCATCCATATACCTGTCTAAATATCTTTGAAATATTACTATTACTATTCTATTAAGTTGCGAGGTTGCCTCAGCTGATATGGTCACTTAAACGATAGTTGGAGTTACTTTTCCATGATAACTATACTGTGGTAAAGTAAGCATAAATATTATAAAACAATTTTTCAACAGGTTCTTCACACCTTCTACCATTGCCTTGCAGCATATCTATCAGTAGGAATTGAATTGATTACCTGCATTTAACAGTCAGTTGTACATTTCTGTCAAATTTCATTTGAGAGACAAGATTTCTCAGGGTTTGAGCAATTATTTTACATATTTTACATATATTACACAATTTAGAATATCCTGGCAATACTGCATGTATTACACTTAGAATTTATGTGATATGATTCAATAGAGTTTATATGAGACCATGTTGCTCTTTAAAGGCAGAGGTCATTGAAAATCTAAGCCTGGATTTCTCCTTTGAGGTAATGTGAGTGTTGATAAATACAAGTATCGATGCACAGCTGGTTTTCACTTTGGCTATATTTCACATCAGTGCAAAAACAAATATACAAACACAATTTATAATTCAGACTAGAAATTTATAGGAGGGTTAAGGGCAGAACATAGTCAGAGGCAATAATGTGCAGCTGATTTCCAGAATGCTTACTTTTGACACGCGTCAAGAGTCTGTTACTCAAAAATGTGACTGTCTATAACTGAATACATGACACATGCTTCAATGTATCAAGACACTAAGACAATGTTTACAACTTGGTCAGGCACGGAGGATTCCATGGATCACCGAAAGAATAATGGTCATATGAAACTTAAACAAAAAGCATATGGCAGATCAGAAGATTGGACAGAATATGAAACACAATGAATGGCCGACTGAAGGAAAAATTAGAACACAAGATAAAACTAACCAGAAATGGAACAAAATTGTTGCAAAGGTTTCAAGAGATATTTAGAAAGGAGTTTACAAATTCACACTGTGCAATCAATAATGGGAGATTGAGACGACAAATGGATTAAATAGATATCTTGCATCAGCCTTCACCCTAGTGTATGCAAGTAGCATTACAGGTATAGCTGTATGTCTAGTTTAGCGATACAGCACGGAAACAGGCCCTTTGGCCCACTGAGCCCATGCCGACCTGCAATCCCCACACACTAGCACTATCCACACACTAGGGGCAATTCAAATTTATACCAAGCCAATTAACCTACAAATCTGCACGTCTTTGGAGTGTGAGAGGAAACCGAAGATCTCAGAGAAAACCCGCGCGGTCACGGGGAAGACGTACAAACTCCATGCAGACGGCACCTATAGTCAGGATCGAACCAGAATCCCTGGCGCTGTAAGGCAGCAATTCTACCGCTACACCACCGTGCTTCCCTGCTGGTCGTATCGGTCCTGATGCAGCGGGGACTCCAGGAGTCCAGCCAAGAATGAGGAGAATACAATTAAGTGAACAAAACGGTGTTTATTACTGCACTGTGCTGCTACCAACTCCAACCCCGTGACCCGACCTTAAATACCCCGGGTCAGACCCCATGACCAAACGCTTCCCACTCCGAGACGCCTAACTCCTCCCTCCTGAGCCGAAGGTTCGCTACCCGTGGCTAGCCACCAGGTACCGCCAAACTGAGCACAATATTGGAATTACAGGTTTCCCATGGACTAAGGTGTTAAGAACCTGGTGAGATAGTTGATGAGACGATTTTAAGTTTCCAAAATTCCCCAGATTCAGGAAATGTTCCTTTAAAATTAAAACTAGTAAACAAGGAAGCAAGCAGAAAGTGGGGAACTACAGGCCAACTAATTTAACATCTGCCATTGGGAAAACGTTTGAAGCAATTATTAAAGATTTTACAGCTGGCCAATTAGAAATATTCAAGTTAATCAGGAAAAATCAGCATTAAGTCCTTTGAAGAAGTAACATGTGTGGTGGAAAATGTCAAACCTGCAGATGTACTCTGCTTAAATTTCCAGAGGAAATAATCAGGTGTCACATCAGAGGTTATTACAGAAAATAAAGTTCCTGCTGCAGCACAGAACATAGTGCCATAGACGGATGGTTGGATAGCCAACAGTGTAGATATAAATGGGTCTTTCTCGCGGTAGGCAAAATAAGAGTAATGCGTTGTAAGATTTGGTAGTGAAGCCTCAACTTTTCACAATTTATAAAAATTATAAAGATGAGATCATGAAAGGTACGACAGTTAAATCTGATGCTGACTCAAAGATACATTGAAAAGTAAGGTATAAAATGAACATGAAGCTCCAGAGAAAGACTGATAGAATATGAGTAAAGCAAGTAATAGAAAAGTGAATGGAATGCTATAGTTTATTTTTCAGTAAATTGAATGTAAAAGTAGGAAGGCCATTCTCCATTTATATAGGGCATGGATGAGACCATATCTGGAGTATTGTGTACAGTATTAGTCCCTTTCTTTAAGGAAGGATGCTGATTTATTGGATAGAACACAAAGTGCTGGAGTAACTCAGTGGGTCATGCAGCATCTCTGGAGGACGTGAATCAGTGCTGTTTCAGGTTGAGGCGGTTTGGAGAAGGTTTACTGCACTGATAGGTGGAGTGGATAGGTTGCCTTATGGGAAAAGGTTGGACAGCCTAGTCTTAAACCTGCTGGGATTAAAAGATTAGACGAAGTCATTGAAACCTTGATGAATCTTGATAAGGTAGATTTGGTGAGGGTGCTTCTTGTGTGGGAGAAACCAGATCTGGGGATCACTATTTAAGAGTAAGGAGTCATCCATTTCTGATATGAAGCTGCAAAGATTCTCCTTTGCCTGCTTGTTTCCCCACACTTCCTCTAAACTTGGAATATAGAAACAAGAAACTGTAGGATTACAAAAATGACTCAAAAGTACCGGAGGAACTCAGTGTATCAGGCAGCATCTCTGGAGAACATGCATGTGACAATTGGGTCCAGGATTCTTCTGGTTCTCCCTTCATCCATATCCACCTTTCACTTTCCAGAGCCTTGTTCTGTCCAACCTCTCTTTCAGCTCCCCCCTCCCCTACCACAATCAGTCCGAAGAAACGTCCTGACACGAAACTTCACCTATCCATGTTTTCCAGTGATGCTGCCTGACTCAGTGAGTTAATCCAGCACTTTATCTTTTTTTTTCCCCATTAAACTTATTGAATCCACTGGAATGTTACTGCATATCTAAAAAAATAAAGTAAAAACATGTCAGAGTATTAATAAAATAACATCTGAGAGCCCTGAAAATCATCTTGTGCAGCACCTCCAAAATTCCAAGCATTCCAGGATCATGGAGTTTTACTATACTCCATGAAGTTCTGATCACCTTACCAAAGGATGGATATACTTTCCTTGGAGATGTGTTCAATCAAGGTTCACTACATTTGACTCCTGGAATGAGAGGGCAGTCTCAAAAGGTTGACTATCGGTGGGCCTGTATCCTTCAGTTTGGAAAAATAAAATCACCTCCGTGAAACACAAAATGTCAAGAGGGCTGCTGCCACACTGCAGAAGAGAGCATTCTGAAGATTACAACATCATCATTAAGAACTATGTATTATCTCAAATAATTGTCTGAAACTATACTTGCCAGTTCAGATTACCTAGCCAAAGGAAACAGTTTCTCAGCATCGACCATGTTAACCTGTCTCCAAATCTGTGCCTCAGTTGGATCATATTAAATTAACGTCAGTCAAAGAGCTGCAAAGAATGGGAAGGAGGTTCTTTGACCCAGCTCATCCAAGCCAACTAACCTACCACCTCCTCTAGCAGCTAATTCAACATATCCACAACTCACTGTATTAAAATATTGCCTATCACACTACCTTTAAATCTTTCCCTTCTCAACCCTGCAACTTCTCGTTTAGACACCCTAATTCTGGGAAAAAGGCTATGTCCATTCACCTTCATGCCCCTCATTTTATATACTCCTAGAAGGTCATCTCTCAGCCTCTGATGCACTGGAGAAAAATAAAAAAGCCTGCCCAGTCTCTCCTTAAAACCCAAGTCCTCCAGTCTCAGTTAATGTGAATCTTTACTGTAGCCTTTCCAGCTTATAGCTGTACACTGCAAGGGCCAGGAAGCGAGCGGGCAAAATCATCTCTGACCCCTCTCACCCTGGCCACAAACTCTTTGAATCACTTCCCTCTGGAAGGCTACTCCGGACTGTCAAAGCTGCCACAGCCTGACATAAAAACAGTTTTTATCAACGAGTAGTTGCTCTACTCAACAGCCAAAAATCTGTAGCCTCCCTTTGATCTGGTATTTTGTTGGTTCACATGCTTGATCAATGGTGCTTTATCATTAATGTTTTATTTTTATTAATGTTTAATGTTTTCTGAGTCATTCGTAACTGTCACTGTATGTCATGTTGTTACTTATGGGCAGAGCACCAAGGCAAATTCCTTGTATGTGAACACTTGGCCAATAAACTTACTTACTTAGCTAGGTGGACAGAACTCCAACAGTTATCCAAGTGCAGTCTCATCAACGTCTAGTACAATTACAAGATGATATCCCAACACTTGTACTCAAGTGCCCTGACCGACGAAGACAGGCATGGAAACACCTTCACCGTCTTGTTGATATTTATAGGGAAATATGTGCTTGCACTCCTGCTTTGCTCTCTGTTCTACCATGCTCTCCAGCCCGACCATTTGTTGCCCTGGTTCAACTTACCAAAATGCGGCAGATGCACTTATCAGAATTAAATTCCATTCCTTAGCCCACTTTCACACTTTACAGTTATAGAGTCATGGAGTCTATGTGCACATTTTATCAGCATATTGCTGATAAACCTTCTTCACTGTCCACTATATCACTAATTTTTGTGCCATCCGCAAACTTGCAAACCATGCCAACTACATCCAAACTGTTAATATAGATGAAGAACAGAGGAGGCATCACTGAAACTACCACCCTCTGGCTCATACCATCCAGCCAATATTCTGCCAACAGTGCAGGACCATGTTAAGGCCTTGCTGAAGTTAGTGTGGGCCACTTCTACCATTCTGCCCTCATTATTCCTCTTGATTACCTCATCAACGAGTCCAATCAACATGTTCCATATTATAGGAACAGGGAAATGTAGATACTAGTGTACAAAAAAAAGACACAAGTGCTGATTTTGCCAGGCATCTTTTCTAGAGAACATGGTTAGGTGATTTTGCTTTCTCCTCTTACCTCCTTTTCCCACCTTACTTGGTATCATTAGTAACTCTGGATAGACTACATTCTGACTTGTTACCAAGATCATTAATAGAAACTAGGAGTAGCTGAAAGCTTTCAATAATTAAGACACAATCCACTAATAACAGACTGTCAGATTGAAAAAGATTGTTATACTTGTTAATATGTTACCACACTAATCTAGTGTACATTAGGTTAATACACACTACACGTTCTAATACTTCTTACGAGTACTGTACTAAGAATTACAACCAAATCAAAATGGGGTTTTATGATACAAAAAACATTTTTTTTTACAAGATCCTATTTTTCTCACGTTTTATTATATAGCGAAAATGTGCCATCTTGCACTTACAGGTATTGAGCATTGACTATTATAATGATTAGAGAACAAAAGAGAGCATGTGACCAGTGTTAGGTCAACCCTAACCCTACTTGCAACTTTCAATGTTCCAGATAATTCAGTCAAAATAAACCATCTATAAAAAAAAAGGAGATTGATTACAGCATCCAGAACCAAATAAAAGAAAATAATACACGTACTGATCCGGGAATGAATTCCAGTTAAATTTGAGCTATGAAACCCTACCACAATACACATGTTGACACAGCCTCACTTGCATCTCTTTTTGTGGTGTGCCACAAAGCAAGTGCATATAAACACTGTCAACCCTAAATAAAACTGCAAACAGCTAAATGCAAAGCACAGGGAATATTGTCGCAGGCATGGTCATAATTTCTGCAAAATCAATTTTTCATTCTGATTTTCACCTTTAACTGCAATTATTTTTAAATCAAAATGGATTCCTGGAGAACCAAGCAAAGTTAGTTTTGGCTCAAAGTACTCTCCAGATGCGAGATTGGCTGGCACAGTGGCAGAGACAGGGTCTAACTCCAGTCCAGACCAATGTCTGCCAATTTTAAGGTTCTTCGGTAAAATGAGTTCAGCTGATCATATTCCATTTGTCAGACAACGGAATATAATTTCTCATTGTGAAGAGAGTCCCACATTACACACAACATCCTGGTGAATCATTCCGTGATCTTTCTGATGATACCTCATCTTCTGTTTCTCATTCCACAAGGTGTGCCTGAACTGCTGAGTGTTTCCAGCATTTCCTGCTGTTCAAATGGATGGCTGAGTAATGATCTGACTT
The DNA here is from genome assembly GCA_035221665.1 of Okamejei kenojei. NCBI lineage: Eukaryota > Metazoa > Chordata > Chondrichthyes > Rajiformes > Rajidae > Okamejei > Okamejei kenojei. The sequence continues at coordinate 12,362,369 of CM069153.1, forward strand.
AGGGTCTCGACATCACACTCAATTGTTCAGGGCTCAGAAAGTAACAAATGAAGCTTCTGCCTCTTATGCTAACATGCAATGAAATGTTCTGATCTTCATACTATTTGTGCCTCCTTTGCTATTAACACTTGTCAATGGTGAAATACGTTAATTCGAGGTCACTAAGTCTCTTGTCATTTGGTTAAGAACAGAGCAGAATAGCTTCAGGAGAAAAATGTGTTCTACAAATAATCTGATATATGCACCAGAAAAGAGACTGCAGATAACTTGAATCAGCAGTAATAATGGTTTTGGCTGCCTAATGGACTAGCCCTATCTTTTTAAGAGAGCATTTATTGACAACACATACGAGCATTGGAGGCAGAGAATGGTTTAAAAACACAGTAATTTACACAACATACAATACATAATATATAGATCAAGGAATCAAATAAAATCACTGTTTAAAGAGCTGAGGAAGCAAAGACAAACAAAAAGAGGAAACATTAGGACACTTTGCCTAATTTAATGTGTGATTACTCAAGAAAAATAGAAATAGTTCCATCTAAATTATATTCATAAAATCAATTTCAGCCACTTTCAAGATTGTGGGAGGGGGTGTTGGAGCTTTTGCATTTTTCAGCTTGAAATTTTGCAATCTGGTGCATACTGTAGCGAGTCTTTTACCTTACACTTGAATGAATGCAATATTTATGCTTTAAATCGGATTATCTATAAAGTTAGGCTATATTACATTCCTAATTACATTCCACAGTAGAGCCAGGCTCTGTTCAACAGGTGCAGCACATGAATGATCTTAGTATATTCATGTATGGAAATCAAATTATAATCAATCACTTGGCCCATGTTAACCAACGTGCACATATGGTACTACTCCTGACCCTGATTCAAGTTGCATTCCTTCTCTTATTCCTGATCCTGAGTCCTGCCTTACACCTGGCCACCTATTCTATCCTGATCATAGTTGCTTACATTCCCAGTGCTGAACACTCCCATTATCCCATCTTTGACTGCACACCTAGTACTATTCCAGACCTTGACTCTGGATGCACACTTAGCCTTGCTCCCAGTCCCTCTGCATTGAAAACATATCTGGCCCACACATAATTGGGTGAATCAAATTGTCAGGGGTGCTGAGGAAGAGGATTTCTTGGAATGTATGCAGGATAGTTTTCTAAACCAACATGTAGAGGAACCAACGAGAGAGCAGGCTATTCTTGACTGGGTACAGAGTAATGAGGAAGGATTAGTTAACAGTCTTGTTGTGCATGGCCCCTTGGGCAAAATTGACCATAATATGGTTGAGTTCTTCATTAGGATGGAAAGTGACATTGTTAATTCAGAAACAAGGGTTCTGAACTTCAAGAAAGGTAACTTTGAGGTTATGAGACGTGAATTGGCCAAGAGAGACTGGCAAGTGATTCTTAAAGGGTTGACGGTGGATATGCAATGGAGGGCATTTAAAGACTGCATGGATGAACTACAACAATTGTTCTTCCCAGTTTGGCAAAATAATAAATCAGGGAAGGTAGTGCATCCGTGGATAACAAGGGAAATCAGGAATAGTATCAAACTTAAGATGAAGCATACAAATTAGCCAGAAAAAGCAGCCTACCAGAGGACTGGGAGAAATTCAGTCCAGCAGAGGAGGACAAAGTGCTTAATTAGGAAAGGGAAAATAGATTATGAAAGAAAATTGGCAGGGAACATCAAAACGGACTGCAAGAGTTTTTATAGATATGTGAAGAGAAAAGGGTTAGTTAAAACAAATGTTGGTCTCTTGCAGTCAGTAACTGGCGAATTGATCATGGGGAACAAGGACATAGCAGACCAATTGAATAACTACTTTGGTTCTGTCTTCACTAAGGAAGACATAAATAATCTGCCGGAAATATGCCGGGGGTCAAATGAGATGGAGGAACTGAGAGAAATCCAGGTTAGCCGGGAAGAGGTGTTAGGTAAATTGAATGGATTATAGGCTGATAAATCCCCAGGGCCAGATAGGCTGCATCCCAGAGTACTTAAGGAAGTAGCCCCAGAAATAGTGGATGCATTAGTGATAATTTTTCAAAACTCTTTAGATTATGGAGTAGTTCCTGAGGATTGGAGGGTAGCTAATGTAACCCTACTTTTTAAAAAGGGAGGAAGAGGGAAAACAGGGAATTACAGACCAGTTAGTCCAACATCGGTAGTGGGGAAAATGCGAGAGGCAGTTATTAAAGATGGAATAGCAGCACATTTGGAAAGTGGTGAAATCAATGGACAAAGTCAGCATGGATTTATGAAAGGTAAATCATGTCTGACGAATCTTATAGAATTTTTCGAGGATGTAACAAGTAGAGTGGATAAGGGAGAACCTGTGGATGTGTTATATCTGGACTTTCAAAAGGCTTTCGACAAGGTTCCACATAAGAGATTATCATTCAAACTTAAAGCACATGGTATTGGGGGTTCAGTGTTGATGTGGATAGACAACTGGCTGGCAGACAGGAAGCAAAGAGTAGGAGTAAACGGATCATTTCAGAATGGCAGGCAATGACTAGTGGGGTACCACAAGGCTCAGTGCTGGGACCCCAGCTATTTACAATATATATTAATGATCTGGATGAGGGAATTGAATGCAATATCTCCAAGTTTGCAGATGACACGAAGTTGGGGGGCAGTGTTAGCTGTGAGGAAGATACTAGGAGGCTGCAAGGTGACTTGGATAGGTTGGGTGAGTGGACAAATGCATGGCAGATGCAGTATAATGTGGATAAATGTGAGGTTATCCACTTTGGCGGCAAAAACAGGAAGGTAGACTATTATCTGAACGGTGGCTGATTAGGAAAAGTAGAGATGCAACGAGACCTGGGAGTCATGGTGCACCAGTCATTGAAAGTAGGCATGCAGGTGCAGCAGGCTGTGAAGAAAGCGAATGGTATGTTGGCATTCATAGCAAAAGGGTTTGAGTACAAGAGCAGGGAGGTTCTACTGCAGTTGTACAGGATCTTAGTTTTGGTCTCCTAATCTGAGGAAAGACATTCTTGCCATAGAGGGAGTACAGAGAAGGTTCACTAGACTGATTCCTGGGATGGTAGGCCTTCCATATGAAGAAAGGCTGGATAGACTCGGCTTGTACTCACTGGAATTTAGGAGATTGAGGGGGGGATCTTATAGAGACTTACAACATTTTTAAGGGGTTGGACAGGCTAGATGCAGGAAGACTGTTCCCGAAGTTGGGGATCTCCAGAACAAGGGGTCACAGTTTAAGGAAAAGGGAGAAGTCTTTTAGGACCGAGATGAGAAGATCATTTTTTCACACAGAGAGTGCTGAATCTGTGGAATTCTCTGCCACAGAAGGTAGTTGAGGCCAGTTCATTGGCTATATTTAGGAGGGAGTTAGATGTGACCCTTGTGGCTAAAGGAATCAGGGGGTATGGAGAGAAGGCAGGTACAGGATACTGAGTTGGATGATCAGCCATGATCATATTGAATGGCGGTGCAGGCTCGAAGGGCCGAATGGCCTACTCCTGCACCTAATTTCTATGATTCTATGATTCTATAAAGTCCCATATCTGACTCTGTGGATTTAACCTATTACGTTTAAGTCCACAGGTGCTTATCTAATGCGGTAATCTATAAGGGGCACTTCACAGACCAAATTTTGCATAACAAAATTTGCTACATCCATAGGCTTCCTTGTTATCTAACATGCTAGTTACTTTGTCAAATAAGTCATCAATTGGTTGAACACAATTTCTCATCCATAAAATTATACTCTCTCAGCTGTATAAGTATTCTGTTACCATTTCCTTCATTTTCCCAACAAACTGTCCTGAAGTCATTTTCACCCCCAATATTTTCAGTATGTTGCTGTCTTCCTCTCAGCTGGGACTTTTCCGAAATGCAAAGTCCAATAACTATATATTTAAGCAATACTATAATATTGTAAAATAATAAAAACTATATATTTATTCTATTAAATGTAATCTTGAGAGTACATAATATTTTCTGTGGTATTCACAACACAATAATGATAAAAAGATGTTTGTTTTGATTGCACCTACCAACATGCATACATTATTATATTACAGTTAATATGTACCGAGGGTACATTTGTGTTCCAATGCTCCCCATTCCCAATTACTTTTACATTAAAGAGCTTGAAATCCAAGAGGAGTTTAAATGGCATCAGAAAATGTTAACCTCGGGAATGGATGATATTCATTACGTAGTTGGTCGGAGTCAGTATCAGCACAATTACTATATTAAACTTTGAATCTTCAGGTTCAAGCTAAAACTAAAGACAAATAATAACCTCCTCACACATTCCCTTGTAAGTATCTCTGTCACTTTAAAATATCCCCCTTCTTTGAACAAGCGCTTGAACATCACATCTGAATCAGTTTCCATCTGATTAACTCATTGAGGATGTTCATCTACGTGTTCAACAACGAGATTGGGGACATTTCTACTCAACCTGTCAAATAAATGTTTGGGGCGGTGGGGTTTAGAAATAGTCTGTGAGGTAAACAAACATAATAGTTTAGTGGCAAATGACAATAGTGCTACCTTCCCAATATTTAACTGAAGGAAATAATGGGTTATCGTGGCTGTATGTTGTGACAGACAGTCTGACACCTTGCATGTCATTTTAATATTACATTTATCCCACCCCCCTGGATATTCTGGATTAATAAATTAAGGTTTTGTCAATTAATTACAAATCAGACTAATTACAAATCCGCCAACATTAGTCAACTCCGAAACACGAAGCGCTGAGCATTGGGATCCAGACATCACGGAAAACTGTCCTCAGTTCCCTGCTCAAATCTGGCAATGCTCTCTGTCTCAACCAGGGGTCACGGAGGGTATTTGAAAGTGGGGAGGCTGAGTGATCACTGATCACTGGCCTTGGGGGTACCTGGCGAGGGAGTGGAGCAACCGAGTTGGGGGAGGGTGTGGGAGGAGGGTGTGTCCCCACCCACGGTAGCGACGTATTGAAATATGTTGTATTGAATCATGTTTTAGTGCATTGTAGAAGTATGATTTCAATGTTTTTTGTTTGAAGTATTTTTAAGAGGTAACTTTTTAAGGGGTAACTTTTTCCACACAAAGGGTGGTGGGTGTATGGAACAAGCTGCCAGAGGAGGTAGTTGAGGGAGGGACCATTCCAACTTTTAAGAAACAGTTAGACTGATACATGGATAGGACAGGTTTGGAGGGATATGGAATAAAAGCAGGTAGTGTAGCTGGGACATGTTGGTGGGTGTGAGCAAGTTGCGCCGAAGGGCCTGTTTTCACACTGTATCACTCTATGACTACATTATACCTCCACCATGCATGAATGCTTCAAAATCAAGTGGTCGCGTTTCATTGCTATTATACTCAAGCATTGAAATATAGAAAATAGGTGCATGAATAGGCCATTCGGCCCTTCGAGCCAGCACTGCCATTTAATATGATCATGGCTGTTCATCTAAAATCAGTACCCCTTTCCAGTTTTTTTCCCCATATCCCTTGATTTTGCCAGCCCCAAGAGCTAAATGTAACTCTCTCTTGAAAACATCCAGTGAATTGGCCTCCACTGCCTTCTGTGGCAGAGAATTCCAGAGATTCACAACTCTCTGCGTGAAGAAAGTTTGTCCTCATCTCAGTCCTAACTGGCTACCCTTTATTCTTAACCTGTGACCCCCTGGTACCAAACTCTCCTAACATCGGGAACATTTTTCCTGCAGTTACAGTAAGTGAAACTCTAGCAGGCAAGCAGGATGCTTTCTCCAACCACCCCCATTTGAAGGCCACTATCTTCCACCGTTTCTACCCCGTGCTTAGTATTTACTTCCAGCAGCCACTGGTTGTCCACCAGGATGCACCGAGCCGCAGCCTGATCCTTGCCGGTCACAGAGACTTTCACGGCAGCGGCGCAATGCTTCCGAGGCCCCAGGGCTCTTGCACTGAGGCTGCTCCATGCCGGAGCTGCAGCGAGCAACTCGCCAACCCGGCAAACACTCGCCAGCCCGGCAAACACTCGCCAGCCCGGCAAACACTCGCCAGCCCGGGCTCCCCATCCGCATCTGTCCCCACCGCTGCTTCTGCTTCCATCCCTCCCTCAGCCCCAGCTCTCCAACACCTGCAGCCCATGCGGTTGATATGAGTTTTGAATTTTTCGTTGATCACAGAATTTCTCATGACAGAGCGTGAGAAATTTGTGATCAGTGAGAGAGCGTGAGAATTTGGCAAAATGCGTGATTCTCACGCTCAATGCGTGAGAGTTAGCAGCCCTATTATCTTAGGGCCTTTCAGCATAAGCCCCCCCCAACAAGTAAAGGAATGAAACAGAGAAAGTAAATCTTAATCCTTGACTAAGAGGTAAAGATACAAACCTTCTTAGATTTTCTTTGCTGTGAAACTCTGTCAATGCCTGGCAACGAATTTATAAGAACAGCCTTTACTTCCTCGCCATTCACATTTATCCCCTCATACAGAGGACTGGGGGACGGCATATTTGGCAGATCTCAGAGATCAACTGGAGTGTTTTTGGTTTGAGATGCAACACACAACAAAGACATGCATTTTCATTTAACTAGTGAAGCAAGTCATCACAAATGAACAGGAGTAGAAAATATTGCTAAATAAAATACCTCCATAATTCAAAGTATTTGCATCAAAGTTGGAATCAGATCACAATAAACAATGGCCTCACACTTAGATTTATTTCATTGAGGGTTTCCCCATGGCTTACATCTACATCTCAAAATTGCAAAACCATTTTATTATAATGGCACCAATGCATACTGCTGGAGAACAGATTAAGCAATCATATTTTTTCTAAATTAAAAAAAACCAAAAGACCAAGCAGCCAACATTTTGTGGTTAGGCGTGATGAATTTTCACTCCTCTTTGATGAACGCAAGCCAATGGGGACATAATTCTTTCATCATTTAAAAATGCCAAATTTTGCATTGGCATTTACTGTGATCCTTAAGGAGGTCTTGCATAATTCTGTCCATCCTTGACTTGGAAGCAGCTTTATCTAATTTGAATCAGATGTCTGAAGGCAAATTAAAATAAACATTAGTTTTGTTGATTTTCAATAATAAGGGAGAATGATTGTGACAGAATTTGGGAAGCATATTTTAATCTTAATATCATTACCATGAAGTGATTTGGAAACACAAATGGTAAAATACAGTAGGGACCTGTGTGTTTTTTTATTTATTTAATATGAGAGTTGCAAACAATAATTTAAATGAAAAGGCCCAATCTTATTGTACTTTACTAAACTGGCAAACTTTAATTAAGATCTATGTGCAACAGGAAATAACATTTTCAGGAATTGCTAGGATATAATTTTGAAGGGGAAAAGGTATTGGGATACACTTTGGAATGATGTTTTTCAATGCTTCCTTTCCCTTTAATTGTTCATTGATCTTTAATTCCAGCATAATCCTCCATGTGCTGCCACCCACCCCACCTCCTTCATCCACGGTTTACTTACAGCTGCAAGAGAAATGGCCACAATTCAGAAGACCCAAACTCTATAACTCTAGTCCCAATAACTGACATAGATTTATTTTATCTCTAACTCCCCTTCCCATTCGCACACTGATCTTTCTGTCCTGGGGCTTCCTCCAATTCCAGAGTGAGGCAACAGGCAAATTGGAGGAAAGGCACATCATATTCCGCTTGGGTAGCTTAAAACCCAGCGGTATGAATGGAGAATTCTCTAACTTTAAGTCACTTTGACAAACACTCTCTGCCCTATTCCCCCAATAAACCATTTCCACAAGTTGCATCAACGTATCCCTCTGGGGTTCACACCATCTCTCGCCAACAATCAGCCTATCAGGGTACCTCTTTGTCTGAGGTCATCTGTTGCCCGCCCCAATTTGTCCTGTTGTTTTCCTTGGTTCCAGTCTCCCCCCCCCTCCCCCCCTCCACAATCAGTCTGAAGAAGTAACCTGACCCGACACAAAATGCGACAAGAAAGTATCATTCATTCAATCACCTATCCATGTTCTCCAGAGACGCTGCCTGACCACCTGAGTTACTCCAGTATTTTGTGTTTTACTTTGGTATAAACTAGCATCTGCAGTTCAATTTAATTATATTTTATGTCCCATTGTTTTAAAATATTAAGTCTCAATTTTGCTGGATCTTTTTAGCATTCCTCCACCATTACTCCGGGGTGGCACAGTAGGAGAGCTGCTGCCGTACAGTCGCAGAGATCCACAAATGATCCTGACCACAGGTGCTGTCTGTACGGAGTTTGTACATTCTCCCGCCGACCTCGTGGATTTTCTCCAGGTGCTCCAGTTTCCTCCCACACTCAAAAGACGTACAGGTCTGTAGGTTAAGTGGTTTTGGCTATAATTGGAAATTGTCCCTCGTGTGTAGGATAGTGCTAGTGAATGGGTTGATCGCTGGTTGGGGTGGACTCGGTGGGCTGAAGGGTCTGTTTCTGCACTGTACTCGCACTAGTCTAAAGTAAATTCCTGAGAGGATTAATGGAATTTCTTTCCACACTCTTCCCAATACCTACATATTTTTAAACACATGTGTAATTATATCGGACGCAGGAACAAAAAGCATCACCTTCATCACAGGGGTCAGACTATCGACTGACATCTACTACAAACCCACTTTCTCCCACAGTTACCTGGACTATATCTCTTTTCACCTTGCCTCATGTAAGGGTGCCATCTTCTACTTTCAATAACTCCATCTACATCCAACCTGCTCCATAGAAGAAGGTTACCAGTGCAAGTTTCCCCATGTTGTTGTAGGTGGCTCTGTGTCCCTGGAGTAGCTCTCCTTCTGCCTCCCGCATTTAGAACAAGGATATATTTCCACTTGTCCCTACCTTTCACCCACCAGCCCATGTATCAGAGCATTGAATCAGAATTTAAAAAAAAAAAAAATTGGCCAAAACAAGGATTTTGACAGTGCTTTGCTCGCACATGGCAAAAACTTTTAATTGTCTGACATTTCCGCCAGCTTTTAGTTATCAGTCACATCTTCGCATCCCCACCCATTTCTGCTTTCTACAGAGGTCTCTCCTTCCACTCATTCCATCTCTTGGTTCACACATCCCTTCCCAGCCAAACCATGCTCTCTCCTGGTACTTTCCCCTGCAACCGCAGGAGATGTAACTGTTGGCCCAATACCTTCTCCCTCGCCTCCACCCAAGGACGCAGTAGCCTTTCCGATGAGACACAGCTCACGTGCTCCTTTGCATCAGCAACACCAGGTGCAGGCTCGGTGACCGATTGGACTCTCACTCCACCAATGCCCACTGGAATCCCCGGTTACTGATCACTTTAGCTCCCCTTCCCATAATCTTTCTATCCAAGCCTCCTCCATTGCCAGAATGAGGTCACATGCAAACTTGAGGATCAGCAGCTTATATTCAGCATGGGTAGCTCACAAGCCAAAGATATAAACACTGAATTCTCCAATTTCAGGTGACTAACCTACAAATACCCTCCACCCTTTTCTATTTCTCTTCTCTGTGCCGTGCCTGGGTGTACACCTATTTCTTCCACTATCCTGCCATCTTCTTTTCATTTACCCCTGTCACTTCCACCTATATCCCTTCCTCCGACTTCCCGTTTCGCTCCTTACCCTTCTTGGCCCTTTTATCTCTTGCCTTTTTCCACCCAATCAAAAACCACCCTCACCTATATCCACCTATCAATTGCCAGGCACTTCCCTAACACCAACTCTCTTCCAGCTTCCTCCCCCGTTGGGTCCCCACCCAAAACCCCATCCATGTTCTCCAATCATGCTGCCAATTATATCTGCTGAGCTACCCCAGCTGTGTATTTTCTTCTCAAATTCTAGAAATGAAAATATACTTTGTGTTAAAGATTCACAACTACCCAAGCTCTTTTTACTTTAAAATTTCACCTCACTACGCCAATCGCCTTTAAATTCTTGCATGTTGGAGCATGTGCCCAAGCATAAGTGAACATGTGAACACAAGCATTCAGATACGTAAATCACTACATTTAATCTGGTCCTTCACTTCTGTGCCATAATATGCTGCTCCCCCATCTCACCTAATTTGAGGTAGACAAATGCTGGAGTAACTCAGCGGGACAGACAGCATCTCTGGAAAGAATGAATGGGTCTAATTTGAGGTCGCTAATTAGATATATCTGAAAGAACTGTGCTGAATTTACTCTCACTTTGTCAACTTGATCAGCTTCAGCACTTATCCCTTTTGATGCTAATATTTTTTAAATAATCAGCGTTGTATTAGTCATTGAAGATTATTGCCTGGGATGGAATGTTTCCGTTATAAAGAAAGATTGGATAGGCTGAGTTACGTGAAACGCAAGTTAGGCGGCAGCTGACTGCTGCTGCTGCAGTTGCACCACAATAGATGCAACATTGCTCAGAAGAGGCTGTACACGAGACTTGCCACAATGTTGTCTGGGATGGTTCCTTAGTTTTCTGAGGAGGTAGAGGTCCTGGTATGGTTTCTTGGCTATATAGTGCAATGTGGTTGCACTATGACCAGTTGATGCTGATATTTAATCCCGGGAGCTTGAAGCTGACGACCATCTCCACTTCAGCTCCATTGACACAGAAGGGGCATGTGCTCCACCTACATTCCCCTCCATAATGTTTGGGACAAAGACCCATCATTTATTCATTTGTCTCTGCACTCCACAACTTCAGATTTGTAATAGAAAAAAAAAATCACATGTGGTTAAAGTGCACATTGTCAGATTTTAATAACGGTCTTTTTTATACATTTTGGTTTCACCATGTAGAAATTACAGCATTGTTTATACATATACCCCCCCCCCCCCCCCCCATTTCAGAGCACCATCATGTTTGGGACACAGCAATGTCATGTAAATGAAAGTAATCATGTTTAGTATTTTGTTGCATATCCTTTGCATTCAACGACTGCTTGAAGTCTGCGATTCATGGACATCACCAGTTGCTGGGTGTCCTCTCTGGTGATGCTTTGCCAGGCCTGCATTGCAGCCATCTTTAGCTTATGCTTGTTTTGGGGGCTAGTCCCCTTCGGTTCTCTTCAGCATATAAAAGGCATTGGGTTCAGATCGGATGATGGCTACTCAAGAATTGACCATTTTTTAGCTTTGAATAACTCCTTTGTTGCTTTAGCAGTATGTTTGGGATCATTGTCTTGCTGCAGAATGACCCACCAGGCAATGAGGTTTGAGGCATTTGTTTGAACTTGAGCAGATAGGATGTGTCGATACACTTCAGAATTCATTATGCTACTACCATCAGCAATTGTATCATCAATGATGATAAGTGAGCCAGTACCTTCAGCAGCCATACATGCCCAGGTCATAACACCTCCACCACTGTGTTTCACAGATGAGGTGGTATGCTTTGGATCTTTCTCTCTCCATACTTTGCTCTTCACTCCGATAATTTTTATCTCATCTGTCCACAAGGCCTTTTTCCAGAACTGTGGTTGCTCTTTTAAGTACTTTTAAGTACTTCTTGACAAACTGTAACCTGGCCATCCTATTTTTCCAGCTAACCAGTCGTTTGCATCTTGTAGCCTCTATATTTCTGTTCATGAAGTCTTCTGCAGGCAGTGGTCATTGACAAATCCACATCCGACTCCTGAAAGCGTTTCTGATCTGCTGGACAGGTGTTTGGGTATTTTTCTTTCATTTGCAAAAAAGTGCACCTCTCCACCCATCTCCGTTGACGCCATCCGGGTCGTAGCTTGTCACGGACTAATGTTGGTTGACTTCTGTTGTCATAGACTGTCGTCTATATCGTCGTAGCCAGTCGCACGAATGTTGCATCTATTGTGGTGCAACTTGCGTTTCACGTAACTCAGCCTATCCAATCTTTCTTTATAACGGAAACATTCCATCTGGAGAGAAGGAATGGGCGTTGTCGTGGGTTGACGTTGCGTGTCGCAAAGAATTTGGACGCCGGTTGACGAATCTTGTCATAGATTGACGTCGATTAGGTGGCATCCTGTCATAGACATTGTCGTAGGGGGCCGGTTTCTAGTCGTCACGCCACAACAGTGACTGTCGCCGGCTGTCGACAAAAAAGTTGCCTAAGTGGGACAGGCCCTTTACAGTTTTATTCTTGTTTCTCAGTCTCATAATGGTTTCTTTGACTTTCATTGGCACAACTTTGGTCCTCATGATGATAAACAGCAAAAACAATTTCCAAAGGTGATGGAACGACTAGGTGCTGAGTGCTCTCTTATACCTGCATTAAGGAGGCAATTAAATGCACCTTAGCAATTACCAAAACCCTTGAAGCCATGAGTCCCAAACATTATGGTGCCCTGAAATGGGGGGACTATGTATAAACACAGCTGTAATTTCTATATGGTGAAACTAAAATGTATAAAAATGGCCTTTATTAAAATCTGACAATGTGCACTTCCACCACATGTGATTTTTTTCTATTACAAATCTCAAATTGTGGAGTACAGAGACAAATAAATAAATGATGGGTCTTTGTCCCAAACATTATGGAGGACACTAACTTCCTGAAGTCAATGTCTTCATTTTGTTGACATTAAGGAGAAGTTGTTGTCTTGACACCATGCTTATAAGTTCTTGATCTCTTTCCTGTACTTTGATTCATCATTGTTTGAGACCTGGCCAACTTCGGTGGTGTCATCTGCAAACGTACAAATGGAAGATAGACACAAAAAGCTGGAGTAAGTCAGCAGGTCAGACGGCATCTCTGGAGAGAAGGAATGGGTGATGTTTCTGGTTGAGAGCCTTTTTCAGACCCTCCATCAGAGGAAGGGTCTGGACCTGAAACTTCACCCATTCCTTCTCTCCAGAGATGCTGCCTGTCCCGCTGAGTTACTCCAGCATTTTGTGACTATCAATAGAAATTGATACATTTAATTGCAAAATGAAAACCAAGATGGAACTGGAAGGTTCAAAGTCTTTACTAAAAGACTATCTATTGACTCAAGGTCAAGTTCCCATTCCTTTGGAAGTCGGTAAAAGATGTGGCAGAGTGAAATTGTTCTAGAAATAATAACTTCCATAAATGCAAAGCAAAGCTAGAAGGAGTGTTAAGTATCAGGGTAAAGAGCAGATAGAATGTTCAGAAAAGAGTGCACATTGGCAAGGATGCAAATAAGAATACAGGGCTGAATATGTTGTGGAGGTGCGGTACATTAAAAATAAACAATGCTTTATGATTGTGAGAATTTTAAATATAATTGGGTCAAGACCACTTTGTATTGAATGGAACTAGGCACAAGAGTTTTTGATGACCTGTACTTTGTGCAGCTTGATACATCGCCGAATCTGCTTCTGGCAAAGCCATGGATTTCACAAAGGGTTGGGGTCAGAGACAAGTAATATTTTGGAGACAAAACAATCTTGGCCATGAGGTTGTGTTCGAACACCAGTTCAGGGTTGAGCAGAAATCAGAATCCATGCATGAGTGATGTAGAAACTTAAAGTCTGTGGACTGCTGATGCTAAAGGCTGCTGATTCTTTAGTATTAAGCATTCATCTTTGGCACACTATCACAAAACAATGTAGTATGCATTATAATCCAACTGGGAACAATCATAGCTGCCATGCCTAATCCCCAATCCTTCCAATTATAAACCTTGATATGAAAGATGTGTTTTGGACAGTCTGAAAGTTTCAAGTTTTATTTGTTTCCAACTTGGCAAATTTTAAATCATCAGTTCCAACTGTAGACATAACTAAGAAAAATCTTCAGATAAGTTTAGTATAACTTCATTAGAAAAACAGCCTGGTTTTGTAAAATAATGTAATTCTGTACAAACTGCAGGAAAAGAGATGACCATCATGTCCTCCTCATGGTTGAAACCTGTACATGGAAACCACAATCATTGTTCCCATTCCTCAAGAGGTCATTGCTAGTTGGCAAAATACAGAAAAGGCCAAAGGGTGCAGACTTCAAAGTCTGAATTCAATAAACTAACCCATTTACATCAAATAACTGGAGACGAATAAGCAAGCAGATTTCATACTTAATCCGACATTGACATTTGACATTAGTACATAGATCAGTCATAGTGTTAACGGATTACACTTCACTTTGGAAAGTTGCTTCATGTAGCAATGTTACAAAATTTTGAGATTTTAAAAATCAAGTCTGCAATTTATCCCATCAGATAAAGCATAAAAAGTTTAGTTTGACACCTAATTCACTTTCATATCTTTAGTATTAAAAAAGTTATGGTCATTTTCATACTCGGAAATTAGCATCTTGTTCCCCATTGCCTTTCCATTGACTTAACACAAAAGCTGTGATCGAGGACAGTCAAAAGCCCATAACTTTCTTAAAAATTAAGAGAACTCAATTAAAATTTTCAGTTATTAAGGATTGAAGCATTCTGAAACAAATATGAAACAATATTACTTGGATGACCTGAAATTAAAGCATATAATTAGTTAGTTATCTAATTGTAGCTAATTACAAAATTCAATTACTAGATCTAAACATCTATCAATTTCTTAAGAAATGATAAACATTTTTAAATTGCCTAAGTGTCCAAATAACATTCACATAATAATCCACAATATAACATGATTTTTAAATCTAATTTTCATGAATTTATGGGCCAAATGGAAGGAATTTAGTGTTTAATGCCTGTAAATTAATGGCCATTTAAATCAACTTGCGAGTGGGTTTTAGTGGAATGTGGTGGATTAGAACGTTGCGGTTTGCGCTGAAGTTGGCAGGGAAAATACAGCCGGTTCATACATTTTTTTTGTCCCCTTCTCGCAACATGAAAATGTGATTAAATGCTTCCTAAAAACCAAGTTTTTATATGTCGCTTCTTTTATTGCCTACATTCGGTCCGTTCTGCTGTCAGTGTTCAGAGCTTTAGAAGATGATTTTTAAATTACTCTTGTTAATAAATAATCTAGCGTAGTTTAAAAATGACTTCATGAATGAAATGTTGGAGCGATTTCTCTTTAGCGACGAAATCGCCCGACATGGATCGATTTGGACTGTCTAGGGAAAAACGGGATTTTAAACCCGCCCCCCTCTGAAAGGCGCCAAAGTCACGCACATGGGGAGCGGCAGAACTGCAGCGCTGCTAAAGGTAGGTATTGTAACATACCTATTTCATGTGCAGTCAATGAGGCTGCATTTCTGAAACTGACTGCATTGCATCAATGCTTAGCAAAAGTGAGCAAAGACAACATTTTGATCAGATAATTATAAGCTAGAAATTTACACTCCATAATTGGTAGGAGGCAAGATCATCAGTGCAGCGAGGACATCCACTGCTCCTTTTATTTTAACGCAGAAAGGCAGCTAAGTTGTCAATAAATAAAGTACACTCCTCCTCAGGATTGATATCCCCTCCCCATCACCTCCATAAATATATCACCCACAACTGCTAGATACCTTTCTTTTTAAATTTCCACTGACTAAATCATCAATGTAATGAACATTGGACCTAACATTCTTCTTGTGGGAGTCCAAATTACAATTTCAAATTAACTATGCTGCTTCACTGATCACCAAATTTAGGACATTAATTGTGATACCATTCTGTATTCTATATTTAAGGTCATGCCATATTAGGTATTGGACTGCACAATGCTCCCCGACATGGACCACAAGTGACTTTTATGCCTGCCTCAGCACCAAGTATATCGATCAGCCTTCTTCTGTGTAGGAAGGAACTGCAGATGCAGGTTTAAACCAAAGATAGGCACAAAAAGCTGGAGTAACTCAACGGGTCAGACAGAATCTCTGGAAAAAAGGAAAAGGTGACGCTTTGGGTCGAGACTCTTCATTGTCTGCATAACACGTTGTCACTAAAGCCCACAGCTAATAATGGCTCGTTTCGTTTATCATCATTACTTTTTTGCATATTTTTCATTAATTTGTTCTATATCTCGCTTTATCACCATCTATAGCCTTCGTTTCCCTTTCCCCTGAAGAAGGGCGTCAACCCAAAACATCACCCATGCCTTCTATTCAGAGATGCTGCCTGTCCCATTGTTATTCCAGCATTTTGTCTCGATCCTCTTTATATCCTCTCCTTCTTCCGAGGCAATCTCTGATGATAACTTGCTTCCACTACATTTTTCCATGATCTGAGATAGTTGAGCTCCAAGGTTTCAAGGTCAGTTTATTGCCACATGTACCGATTGAGGTGCAGTGAATTTTGAATTACTTTACAGCCATACTAAAACAAAAAGCAACCAGACACACAACAACATAAAAGTTAACTTAAACATCCACCACAGCAGATTCCCCATGTCCTCTCTGTCCAATCTTTTACCTCTTTTATTCACCCGCGGTCGGGGCAATCGAACCATCCGCAGTCTGGGCGATCGAAGCTCCTGCATTCTCCTTTTATTCTCCCGCGATTGAAGCCCACGCGTTGGGGCGATCAAAGCCCACGCGTTGGGGCGATCAAAGCCCCCGCGTCAAGGCGATCGAAGCTCCCACGTCAAGGCGATCGAAGCTCCCGCGTCAAGGCGATCGAAGCTCCCGCGGCTTGGAGCTCCCTAAAGTCGGTCTCTAACCAGACACCGCGAACTCTGTGATGTTAAAGGCTGCAGGCTCCCACGCTTGAAGCCCCAAAGTGGATCCCCGACAGGGATCCCGGGCTCCGTGATGTTATGTCAACAGACTCCTACGGTGGAGCTATCAAAATCGGTCTCCTGCATAGGTCGCCAACGCCTCGATGTTGGGCCACAGTATGGACAGAGGAGATACGATACGGAAAAAAAAAATGGCAACTCCGTCGAGGTAAGAAAAAAGTTTCCCCCAACTCCTCCCACCCCACATAAAACAAGCTAAAGAACACTAAAAACATACATATCACACATACAAACAACAAAGAAGGAAGGGCCAGACAGACTGTTGTCGAGGCAGACATTGCTGGCGCCACCCGGTGGGAATGTGGGAACCAAAGATTCTCCCACCAAGGAAGCAGGCAGCGCCTGACAAGGTGCGTGGTGAATTGTTTCAGAGATGGTGTGCTCTTTCCACCACTTACTCAGATCTTCTGCGTACTCATGATGTATGGACTCACATTTCCCCCGTACTATCCTAAATGCTCCTCCTACACTTTGACGTGTCCTGGACCATAGATTGTTAGGAGTCTGTAGGAATATTGCACCAGGCTACAGAACATTTGATCTCACTTTCCTGCAGAGTCCAGCGGACTTCAAAAAAGATATGAAGGAGGAATACCTACAGGATAGTCTGGGTTAAAGGGATGCAAGGAGGAGGACGAGCGGGAAGGATTCCAGCCCTTGATAGCTTCAACCCCACTACTATCCAGGTAAGCAGAGTAAGTCACAATGTGGTTTTGACTTGATCCTCCTAAGAGGTTATGAGATGCAACCAATATTGTACAGAAAGGTCTGCATGGAAGCATATGCAACTCTTTCAAAATAGCTAAATATGTGATAATGGAATCTACTGTGATATTAAAGATAGACACAATATTGGAGTAACTCAGCAGGACAGGCAGCATCTCTGGAGAGAAGGAATGGCTGATGTTTCAGGTCGAGACCCTTCCTCAGTTCAGAAGGTTCTCGGCCCGAACCATTATCCATTTCTTCTCTCCAGAGACACTGCCTGTCCTGCTGAGTCACTCCAGCATTTTGTGTCTATCTTCGATTTAAACCAGCATCTGCAGTTCTTCCTACACATTACTGTGATATTAGTCAGGTTGATAAAAGTACTGACTGTTAAGCAATATGACTGTGGTAAATTGAGCAATGCCGGAGATAAGTTGTAAAATCATTGAATTGCAGTACTGTAGCCAGGTCTCTTTGGCTTGAATCCTGTCCATTAGTCTCCAATGCTCTTTGTTCCCACTAAGCACATCTCTGGAAAACGTTTCCTCCTGTCCACCTCCTCCACAAAACTAGTGCAATGTCTGAAAAAGCTGGAGCCCACATTCCTCTGTGTTGCATCATTCTTCACTGTATCATAGCCTAGCTTCATTTGTAGAATGTTTGCTACCAACTATTCAACCCTGTCTGATTCGCCCATAAGTAGAACAGACCATCTCCCACTGGTGCTCAACATCTTATTAAACAAAGCTGAATTTTACCACCTTGAAATATCCAGCGATGGTCAGGAAGACTTCGGTAGACATGGAAAGCTGAAGTAACTCAAGGGGTCAGACAGTATCTCTGGAGAAAAGGAGTAGGTGACGTTTTGGGTTGAGACCCTTCTTCAGACTGAAAGTTAGGGTAAGGGACATGAGAGATACGGACAGTGATGTAGAGAGAGATATAGAACAAATGAATGAAAGATATGCAAAAACATGATGATATAAGAAACAGGTCATTGTTAGCTGTGTGCTGGATGAAAATGAGTAGACAATGTTGGCCAGATGCAACAATTATTATAATCAATAGACAGAAAATGTGTGCGCTCCCTACATGGATTTGTAATGAATAGACTCTTATTTATGTTCCATATTCCCATACTTTCGTACATCATTGGAGGTCATTCAGCCCATTCGGTCTACGCTGACTGAAAGAACAATCTCATTCCGCCACTTATCTTCCCAGTAACCTATCCTCTCCACATCCCCATCAACTTTCACCCATACTCTACTACTAATGTATACATCTGGGTTAATTTACAGCAGCCAAGTGACCTACCAACCTGCACATTTTGGGATGTGGGAAGAAACTAGAGCACCCCAAAGGGAACCCACATGGTCACCTGGAGAAGTGTAAACTCCAGGTGGACATCACTGGAAGTTAAGCTTGTACCTGCATCACTGGCATCACAAGATAACAAACCCTACCAGATCAACACTGTGCCGCTGTGTCACCAATCCTAACATTCCGTTTTCAGGAAAATTGAATTTAGTCACCAAAGTATTTTAAAAGAATCATAGTGGGAGATATTCATCATCTCTCCATCCCCAGAGTTGGATTGAAGCGTTTGTTTACAGCTTCATATTCTACCAAATTGAGAACTTTAATTGGATAGCAGCACAAGGTGAAGGCAAAACATATTACCAACAAAGGGCTGCTCATGTTCTAAAAATCTTGAGCAATTAGGCTTGCCGTGATATCACTGAAAAGATAAAACAATTAAACAAAGGTGGATTTTACAGTGCAAAGCCATGTCAGCCAGCCCATCCGTTATTTTGTTGAACAAAGAGAGAAAATGAGAAACAGATCAAAATAAGTGGGAAAACTATAACCTATGTAGCGAGGGAATAGTGATAGAGGACACCAAGAGTGTCTCAACCTGCCAGACTAATTCTAAGAAGAGGGCAGCAGCTGATTGCCTGGTGAGTAGACTTTTCCTCGGAACTTAAGGTACAAACTACAATGAACCGCGTTAACTAGTTAGCTTAAATAATTAAAATGTAACTATAAATAATCTTTGAATAAAGATTTTACATAAACATTAATGAAGAATATTAAAAACACAACAGAATAAATCAAGTGTTTAGACTGCAGAGCATGGGAGTTTGATGTTAGTGAGACAATAACAAGCTGATATGTCTGTCCAGCATACATCTTGACACTTTTTAGCTCAGAAGAGATTCATTTGGAATGCAAGGTGCAGGCATTTCCACAAATCAACAGATGGGGAGTAAATTCTAAATCAAGAATAAATTTTTGTGAGCTGGAGTGTGCAACCGTTCAAGTTACGGATAGCACAGATTTTTAAGGTACTCAGAGGGAGGTTCTTTAGAAACCAGTTCGGTCCAAAAAGTATTAAGTACGCATGACTCATGAGCTACGCACAGCTGGGCTAGTATTCTCTGGAATTTAGAAGGATGAGATGGAATCTTATAGAAACGTGTAAAATTCTTAAGGGATTGGACATGCTAGATGCAGGAAAAATGCTCCCGATGTGGGGGGGGGGGGGGCGGGAGTCCAGAACCAGGGGTCAAAGTTTAAGAATAATTGGTAGGCCATTTAGGACTGAGATGAGGAAAAACGTTTTCACCCAGAGAGTTGTGAATCTGTGGAATTCTCTGCCACGGAAGGCAGTGGTGGCCAATTAATTGGATGTTTTCAAAGATTTAGCTCTTGGGGCTAATGGAATCAAGGGATCAGGGAAGAAAGCAGGAATGGGGTACTGATTTGAGATGATCAGCCATGTTCATATTGAATGGCGGTGCTGATTCGAATGGCCGAATAGCCTACTCCTGCACCTATTTTCTATGATTCTATGAATCCAAAAGACCAGTCTACAGTTGGACATCCACAATGTCACAGAAATCACTATGCCTCAGTAAGCTGTCCAAGAAGATAAGAACAGAATAAACATATGGTAGCAAAAGGCATTATTTATCCCTCTTAATCAGTGGGATAGATAGTGCCCTCTGCAGCCAATAATAACCATCACAATGGCTGTTTTGTCAATGCAAGACACACTAAAGCACAGGACAGGAACTTGGAAAGGGTGGAATGTTGCTATGTGTTATCTTGGAAAGAAGAGCATACAGTTGGTAGCCATAATCATAATGAATGGCAGTGCTGGCTCAAAGGGCCGAGTGCCCTATTCCTGCACCTATTTTCTGTGTTTCTATGAATGAGGAGGTTCTGCTGAATGAATATTAAGATCCAGGCTCTAAGAAAGCAGACGACCTCAAGGGTAATAACCTGACATTGTAGCAGGCTGTTCTGGGTAATTAATGTACGTTGGTGTGAGGAAGAGACACTGGTACCAGATCCTGGACAAGAAAGAGCTTGACTTTTAAGATAGGCTCCAACAGACCAGGATAAAACACAGGATCT
The DNA here is from genome assembly GCA_035221665.1 of Okamejei kenojei. Classification (NCBI taxonomy): domain Eukaryota; kingdom Metazoa; phylum Chordata; class Chondrichthyes; order Rajiformes; family Rajidae; genus Okamejei; species Okamejei kenojei. Next base: position 12,383,080 of record CM069153.1, read on the forward strand.
CATCAGGGAGCTGGAAAAGGAATTAAGTTATTGAGAACTAGAAGGGAGTCTGAAAGAAGTGAAAGCTATCTAATATAAAGAAAACAGGATATGAAAAATAATAAAACGAGGACTCTGATGGTAAGAGAGTATTTAAACAAATTAAACTGCTTGTACACTAATGTACCCGGTACCCAAAACAAAGGGACATCATGAATTTTCAGAAAGTAGAGATTATACGGATCACCGAGCAGTGGTTACAGGACGGCAATGTGGCACTGCAGTAGAGTTGCTGCCAGAGACCCGGGTTCGATCCCGACGATGAGTGCTGTCTGTACGGAGTTTATACATTCTTTCCATAACCTGTGTGGGTTTTCTCCGGGTACTCCAGTTTCCTCCCACACTCCAAAGACGTACAGGTTTATAGGTTAATCGACTTCGGCAAAATTGTAAATAGTCCCTCGTGTGTGAAGGATAGTGTTCGTGTGCAGGGATCACTGGTCGGCGCGGACTTGGTGGGCCAAAGGGCCTGTTTCCACGCTGTATCTCCAAACTAAACTAAAAAAAATTAAGCCTTTCAGGCATGAGATATTGATAAAAGACCTTGGAAGAAGGGGAGGCAGAAGAACAGGGATAATATAAATGGCAGTAGAATACAGTTCCACAATAATAAAGATAAAAATAGAATCTACTAGACTAAGTGGGACCCGTTGGGTCCCATGTTCACACGGGAGGGCTGGTCCCCTGATGCAATATTCCACCTCTCCACCAATTCCAATATTGGTGGCCAGTGGGGGGGCTTTCTGGAGCACTGGCATGGGTTCTTGGGGTGGCAGCTCAGTCCCTCAAGCCTGATGTGCTGGCAACTCACTCACAGTTGGTGGGCTGGCAGTTGATTCATGGCTATTTCTTGAAATTCCATTTCAAGCAGGTGCAAGGCAAACAAATTTGAATCCATTTTCCTACCATTTCAAGCAGGGTGCAAAGCCACCAAATTCAAGTGCAGTTTCCTACCACTTCAAGCAGGGTGCAAGGCCACCAAATTCAAGAGTAGTTTCCTACCACTTCAAGCAGGATGCAAGGCCACCAAATTCAAGTACAGTTTCATACCACTTCAAGCTGGATCCAAGGCCACCAAATTAATTCAGTTTCATACCACTTCAAGCAGGGTGCAAGGCCACCAAATTCAAATGCAGTTTCATACCATTTTAAGCAGGGTGAAACCACCATAAAACCACACAAAACACAAAACCCACAGTTCAGCAGACAATCGGGGTGGGATATTGCAACCTTCACGTGGTCCACCCTGTTTCGACAAATGCAACCAACCTGCACAAACAGAAGATCAAACAGAACAAGTTGTCTTACAACTTTGGGCTGTGCATGCCATATGCAAGATGAAGAATTAGATATTCAGTGTGTTCAGTTGATTCGCAGCTCAGACAGAGTCGTGACATCTCCCTCCCCCATCATGCAGAGACTGAGCCACATCCACACTTCCGGGTTTATAACCCCTCCCCCTCCCACCCGAAAAGGTGTGACCTTCATGGCGTGATTGACAGGTGAGAGATTCTCAACATTTTTTAAACACTAATAGCACTTTTATTTTTCATTGATGGGAAGAATCCTCTGCACCTGCTGAGTGGAGGGGGACTGAGTAAGATGGCCAAAAATCACAGCCGTAAGTAGTAGTGTTTTATCTAAAATCAATATACAGTGCAAGCAGGAAGTTAGCCAAAGCACACAAGCCACCATTGGCAGTAGTGCCTTTTAAATTCAACCCGAAGCAACCAAGCCACCATTTACTGTAGTGCCTTTCAACTTCAGCCCAAAGCACCAAGCCACCATTTGTAGTAGTGCCTGTTAGCTTCAGCCCAAAGCTCCCAAGCCACCATTTGCAGTAGTGCCTTTTAACTTCAACCCAAACCCCCCACACAAACATTTGCAGGCAGTGCCTTTAAACCAACCATATTTTCATTTTCAAACCACATTAAGGGCACTACTTAGTAGACATGTGTTCAGTGCTATTCAGAGCGCAGAGAGACCCTCTGGCTTCCTCCATCTTGCAGAGACTGAGTGAGGCACACCACGTCTGGATTTTATAGTACCTCTTCCCTCCCACCAGCAGGGGCAGCAGAGAAAATGGTAAAAAATGTAAAAACATTAATATCTCTCTGATTTTTCATCGATGAGAAAAATCCTCTGGTCCAGGAAGGTGGAGGGGGGCTCTGCGCGAGGTGGCCAGAAATGACGGCCGTAGGTGGCGGCGTTCTCTCGGAAATCACAGCACAGCGAGCCAAAAGCGGTCAAGATCAGACATAAAGTAATATAGATTGAGAAGAGATAAAATAAGAAAGGATCAAATCATATTTACTTCCATTATCTAAATCTTTGAAGCATTGGACACAAAGGATGAAATATTCAGACAAATGTGGGAAAGGAAAAAAGAAGAAACACAATATAAGGGAAAATAAATTCCAACAAGGTATGTCAGATTACTTTCAAACCCAATACTTCAACAGGAGATAATTTCCTCATTGATGCAGTTATGAGCTAATATACCAAAGCATTTAAATAAAAACAAATCAAAATATTTGAGCAAATGCGACCATGATATATTTAATGAAGGTAGCAGAAATATGACATGTATGATGAAAACTAAAATAATGGATTGAAGAAAAGTTGGGTTTAAAGAGAATGAAAGTAGAACCTTTAAAAATATCTTTAAAAATGCAATATGGAACAATATAGAGAACCACTTAAAACGGCATTCAGTCAAGTGCAGGATAAATATACTCTACTGAAATCAAAGAACAAATTAAACACTCACGAGGCTTTCAAGTTAAGGCCAAAAAAGTTGGGATTCAATGCATATATAGCAGAGCAGTGCATGACAATAAGAGAATGCAAAGAGCAGGAAATAATGTAAATAATATAGCAAGGCAAAGAGAAGTTATGAACTCAAATTGCCAAAATATACTCAACCATATTGAAATATTTAACAGATTCATGAATAAAAATGGTTGGGATGGAAGTAGGAACAACGAATAGAGGACATATAGTACAAGTAATGATAGAAGAATGGTAGAAATATTAAATCAATGGGTTTACGTGGGTTAACACCAGCAGGTGGTAAAACAATGGTATCCCAACTAAATTAGTAAATAAAAAATAAAAAAACTAACCATAAATCCGACATTGAAGTTTATTTCTGGAGGGATAGAATTGAAAAGAGTTGCTTAACCTGGGATTTACCCACGTCCGAGTATTGTACGCAGTTCCAGTCATATTATTTAAAGGGCAATGGAAATGGTGCAAACGTGATTTAAAAGGATGATACTAATAATATAATGGTACGCACATCAGGCAAGAAAGTACTCAGTCACTTTTCTCTTGAAAGCAAAAGTGCAACTTAATAGAGCTAAATGAAATGTGTCATATATCCTATAAATTGGTTTGTGGAGTTTTTGAGTTCTGAAAACTCCACAAACCAATTTCAGTCATTTTCTTCTATAATTAGGCTGCTTACTGACTGTACAAGACCCCGATAGCAGAAAGCACCACACAGCATCAAAAGGAGGAGAAACAAAGGGACAGAAGACTGAAATCGGTACATGGATAGGGTAAACTTCCATGAGTGCACAAAACAAAAAACAATTACATCTCAGTGCATTGAGGGTAAACAGTGACAAGGAGAGGATCATTTGACCTTGTGTGACACCAGGAGTATGGAATGGGAGAAAAGATCTAAAGAAGGGTCTTGACCCAAAACATCACCTATTCCTTTTCTCAAGAGATTATGTCTGACCCACTGAGTTACTATAATTTTTTGTGTCTATCATTGGTTTAAACCAGCATCTGCAGCTCCTTCCTATACAACAAGGAATAGGATTTTGGAGGAATTGCAGCTTGTGAGCAGTAGCGCTCTTGAGGTCTTATCAGGGTAAATCTGGCGGATCTAAAGCTTGTAATTGTAACTGTTTTGAAAGCTAACGGATATTTTGTTAAACTTCACCATTCCCAACTTAACTTTCTGTGATTGTGACCAGATTGAACAGATTATCAGAATTCACGTAATTTAAAAATCATTGCACAGATCCTGCAAGTCTAGCTTTGATGCAATCGTTTTATTATTCCAATAGCAAAATACTGCAGATGCTGGAAATCCAAAATGCTAATAGAAAATGATGACAAGCACCCAGCAAGCCACATTTCAGTGGGGCACCAAACAAAATTAACATGATGTCATTCACTTTTCTTCGGAAGAGGTTTTACATGCAGAAACCCAGGAAAACTGTGTGGAAGATGCAAGGCTAGTTCTTTAATAAAGTAGAAGAGAAGAGTAGTGTGTTTTTTGTAAACAAAACTCTGCCGGTACATTAAATTAATAAATATGTGTCACGTGATGTAAAAAAAATAATGATCTTTAACTTTTTAAAGAGGTGCCGGTATGCAGTTTTGGCATGTACCAGTACAGAAAAATCTTTGGAAGAGCGCAAATAACAATTGAGGTGATTGTGCTAATTAACCAATGTCCACTGGACGTGAAAAGCAGAACAATTTTTCCAAATTATTAAATACATTTAAGAAAAATGTGGGAACTCTGGAACAAAACTACTGGACAGACTTGCCAGCTACTCATGAGCCTTTTAGAGATCGCACCTCTTTTAGTTCCCTTCAATGGAGGGGCCGTCAGAACTCGTGATGGACCAGCCAATGTTCACCACTTTTTGCAATCTACTTCATTGCTGCGCATTCGAGATGCTCAACCATGCCATGATGCTATCAGTCATAGAGTGATGCAGAGTGGAAATAAGCCCTTCGGCCCAATTTGCCCACACCGGCCACCATGTCCCAGCTACACTAGTCCCACCTGCCTGCGTTTGGTCCATATCCCTCCAAACCTGTCCTATCCATGTACCTTTCTAACTGTTTCTTAAATGTCGGGATAGTCCCAGCCTCCACGACCTTCTCTGAAAGCTTGTTCCATATATACACCACCTATGTGGGAAAAAGTTACCCCTCAGATTACTATTAAATCTTTTCCCCTTCACCTTAAACCTATGTCCCCTGGTTCTTGATTCACCTACTCATGGCAAGAGACTGCATCTACTCGATCTATTCCTCTCCTAATGTTATACACCTCTATAAGATCCTCCTATGCTTCAAGCAATATAGTCCCAATCTACTCAACCTCTCCCTATAACTCAGACCATCTAGCCCTGGCAACATCCTAATAAATCTTCTCTGTACTCTTTCTAGCTTGACAACATTATTCATATATCATGATGCCCAGAACAACACAATACTCTGGGCATCATGATATATGAATAATGTTCATTTACAGTCTCACCAATGCCTTATACAACTGCAACATGACTTCTATACTCAAACTCTGACTGTTGAAGGCCAATGTGCCAAAAGCCTGTGACTCAACCTTCAAGGAACCATGCATCTGCACTCCAAGATCCCTCTGCTCTACAACACTCACCAGAGCCCTGCCATTCACTGTGTAAGTCCTGCCCATGTTCCTAAAATGCAACACCTCACATTTCTCTGTATTAAATTCCATCAACCATTCCTCAGCCCACCAGACCAATCGATCAAGAACCTGCTGCAATTTTTCACAACCATCTTCACTATCTGCAAAACCACCCGTTTTTGTGTCATCAGCAAACTTGCTAATCTCGCCAGGTATGTTCTCATCCTATTCATTGATGTAGATGACAAACAGCATCAGGCCCAGCACCGAACCCTGAGGCACGCCAGTAGTCACAGGCCTCCAGTCCGAGAAGCAACCTTCCACCATCAAGTCAATTTTCTGTCCATTCAGCTATCTCTCCTTGGATCCCTTGTGATCTAAGTCAATATGCTCTCCACCGTACACTTGTAGAAGTTCAAGATAGCATTCGTCAACATACCAAATCTTCTCAATCTTCTAACGTAGTGCAGGTGATGTGGAGCTTTCATTGAGATAATGAATTACTTCAGAAGAATGATTAATGTCCTTTCCATTTACAAATATTGCAACCAATTTGTGATGATGAGCAATGACTAGCATGTTTCGATTGTTTTGGAAAATTTGCTGAGAATATGTTTTTTCCAAAAAGTTCTAGAAGTCTTTACAGCAACATGAAAGGGCCTTTGATTAATGGCTTACATTAAAATCACAATCAGTGTTAGTTGTGTACTGGATTATCAGATTAATTTATGTATTCAAAATTCAGGAGCAGATGCCTACAATATTCAATGGGGACACAAGAGTTACAGATGCTGGAATCTTGAGCAAACAAACAAAGTGCTGAAGGAATAAAACATCTATACACTGGAATGGACAGAAGACGTATCAGGTCAGGACCCTTCTTCGGACTGATGGACTACAGGGGAGAAAGCAGGTAGGAATAAATGAAGGGAAGGACTGGGGCAAAAACTGGGTAAGTGATAAGTGGATGCAACACCTGTCCCTACACTTCCTCTCGCAGTTCCACTTAGGGACTCCAACAGCTCTTCTGAGATTCACGTGCACCTCTTCCAACCTCGTCTATTGCATAGATACATAGAAAATAGGTGTAGGAGTAGGCCATTCAGCCCCTCGAGCCAGCACCCCCATTCAGTGATCATGGCCGATCATCCACAATCAGTACCCCGTTCCTACCTTCTCCCCATATCCTTTGATTCCACTAGCCCCAAGAGCTCTAACTCTCTTTTGAATGCGTCCAATAAATCGGCTTCCACTGCGAATTAACCTTGTGAACCTACGCTGCACTCACTCAATAGCAAGAATGCCCTTCCTCAAATTAGGAGACCAAAACTGCAAACAATACTCCAGGTGTGGTCTCGCCAGGGCTCTGTACAACTGCAGAAGGACCTCTTTGCTCCCATACACAAATCCTCTTGTTATGAAGGCCAACATGCAATTAGCTTTCGACACTGCCTGCTGTACCTGCATTTGGTGCTCTCCCTGTGGCCTCCCTTACATCACCGAGACCAAGCATAGACGAGGCAACCGTTTTGCCAAACATGTGCTGTGTGCAATGACCTATTGGATCTCCCGATCACTAAGCATTTTGTTTTCCTATTCACATACCGATCTTTCTGTCCTCGGCCTCCTCCATTGTCAGAGTGGGACCATAATCAAAATGGAGCAACAGCACCTTGTATTCCACTTGGGTAGCTTACACCCAATGGTGTGAACATTGAATGTGGATGGAACACTGCATGTGGTGTTTCTGGACTTTCAAAAATCAGTTCCCACAAAAGAGATTAGTGTGCAAAATTAGAGCACATGCTATTGGGGATGGTGTATTGACATGGATGGAAAAATAGTTGGCAGACAGGAAGCAAAGAGTAGGAAACAGCGGGTATTTTTCAGAATGGCAGGCAGTGCCACAAGGCTCATTGCTGGGATCCCAGTTACCTATATTACCAAAAGTCTGATCTTGACCGCTTTTGGCTCGCTGTGCTGTGATTTCCGAGAGAACGCCGCCACCTACGAATGGTGGCTTTGGTATTTTGGGCTGAAGTTGAAAGGCACTACTGCAAATGGTGGCTTGGGTGCTTTGGCTAACTTCCTGTTTGCACTGTATATTCATTTTAGATAAAACGCTACTACTTACGGCTGTGATTTTTGGCCATCTTTCTCAGTCCCCCTCCACTCAGCAGGTGCAGAGGATTCTTCCCATCAATTAAAAATAAAAGTGTTATTAGTGTTTAAAAAATGTTGAGAATCTCTCTCCTGTCAATCACGCCATGAAGGCCACACCTTTTCGGGTGGGAGGGGCAGGGGTTGTAAAGAGGCTGTCCACTTTGGTGGTAAGAACAAGGCTGTAAATTATTATCCCAATGGTGTCAGATATGGAAAAAGAGACCCGAGTGTCCTTGTACATCAGTCACTGAAAGTAAGCATGCAGGTTTACCAGGCAGTGAAGTAAGCAAATGGCATGTTGGCCTTCATTGCAAGTGGATTTGAGTATAGGAGCAAGGAGGTCCTACTGCAGTTGTACAGGACCCTGGTGAGATCACATCTGGAGTATTGTGTGCAGTTTTGGTCTCCTAATTTGAGGATGGACATTCTTGATATTGAGGGAGTGCAGCATAGGTTCACCAGGTTAATTCCTGGGATGGCAGAACTGACATATGATGAAAGAATGGATCGACTGGGCTTTTATGTACTGGAGTTTAGAAGGATGAGAGGGGATTGTAGCAGCAGATTTTTATATCATTCAAGATATTACTCCCTCTAGCTGCTAAATGGACTGCATGGTTAAGAGGGGTACACAAAAGGCTGGAGAAACTCAGCGGGTGCAGCAGCATTTAAGGAGTGAAGGAGATAGGCGGCGTTTCGGGTCGAGACCCTTCTTCAGAAGGGGAATGTCTTTATACGAATGCGAGCTCACCGTCAGAGATCTTCAGAGCTTCTTCACAGATGTCTTCAAAAACACAGTCTTTTGATTAATAAATTCTTTATTATAGATGAACAACAATAAGGTACGTCCAAACTGCTTCCGACTCGTTAATATAATCTTCATCGAACTGCAGCTTATCACTTTAAACACTAGAAAACTCCTCGTGTCTCTGTTACACTTCACATGGTCAAAGGGTAAACCTTCTCCATGCTGGTCCAAAACTGAACTAACTAAGCTTCTGCGCAAGAAACTTAGCCCCAAACACGCCCAAAAATACGTCATAAATCCCACCCACAATATAACGGGCAGTCTAAAATTTAAAGACACATGTCTTCATCAATGACACACAAAACAAGCCAAATGGCCACTACAGGGATCTTATGGAAACATATAAAATTCTTAAGGAATTGGACAGGCTAGATGCAGGAAAAATGTTCCCGATGTTGGGGGAGTCCAGAACCAGAGGTTACATGGTAAACCATGTAAGACCGAGACGTTTCACCCAGAGTTGTAAATCTGGAATTCTCTGCCAGAGAAGGCAGAGGAGGCCAATTCACTGGATGTTTGCATGAAAGAGTTAGATTTAGCTCTTAGGGCTAAAAGAATCCAGGGATATGGGGGAAAAGCAGGAACGGGGTACTGATTTTGGATGGTCAACCATGATCATATTGAATGGGGGAGCTGGCTCGAAGGGCCGAATGGCCTACTCCTACACCTATTTTCTATGTTTCTATGAATTCGCCAATCGTCGGTAAACGCCTTAACCCTGTTTTGTCTCTCCCACCCCTCTCCTTGAGCATTCACCTTTCACCCACTGTTACAGTCACCCTGTCCCTTTCCCCTTTTCCATCTGCTCATCTACCACCCCTCCCTGCATCAAATCCACCATTTCTATTTTATTCCTTCCTCTTTTTACCACTCGTGTTCACCCACTATCCCTCCCTCTGGCTTTGCATCTCACTCCTCCTCTCCCTTTCTTATCTGGCACCCTTTTGTCACCATTTCACTGCTTTGTTACTATTTCCACCCATCTGCCACCTGCCCCCTTTACCTGGATCTCTCAGTAATTTTCCAATTTTACCCTGCCACTTCCCCTCACCCCCCTTTACCAGCTTCCTCCCTCTACTCCATCAGTTTGAAGGAGGGTCCTGGCCCGACAGGTTGACCATCTCTTTCCCTCTACAGATGCTGCCTGGTCTGCTGAGTTCCTCCAGCAGTTTTTGTTTGCCCACCATTTGGAGGACATTTTTAAGCCAAGTTGACATGCAATGTTTACAATTATCTATTGGACACCAACGAATTGAATACTTCAGATAAGATTTGTCTTTTTCATTTGAAGAATTTAGTTTACAGTATTTCTCATCAAATGTAACTGGCCCAACATCCAGGCATTCCTTACTGATCACTTTCAGTTCTACACAAATGTTATCATGATATCCTTGTTGTACAGCCAATTCTACACTTATTCCACAGTACCGGTGATTAAATGAGGATACTGGACTCTAAGGAAAATATTTTTTCACCTAAAGATTAAAAAGTCATGGTGTGTAGAACAAAACAATCCACTCATAAGGAATCAATTATGATCAATTGGAAAATTTGATATGGAAACTGTTATATTTTCTGGACCCTTTTGTTTAACAACAAGGCAAGTGAAAACTGTATTCATTTTGAATGTACACCTCTGGAGAAAACACTGGCATAAAAACTAAAAAATGGAACCAACAATACATTAGTTGCAATTTTAACACCATGACAGTTGGTTACACACTCATCCAATTCGGAGGATTCTAATTCAAATACTTAAATATCATAATCTATATTGCAGATTTGAGAGAGTTACTTTATCAAAACTGCCACCTTTAGGATGATACACTCATCTTAAATCTGCCCTGCCCACTGTGGAAGAATTAAAAGATCATGACACTACCAGGCATAAAAGAGAGATGTTTTGGGTCGAGGCACTTCTTCAGACTGTTTAGGGATAAGGGAAACGAGAGATATAGATGATGATGTAGAGATAAAGGACAATGGGTAAAAGATATGCAAAAAGGTAACAATGATAAAGGAGACAGGCCATAGTTAGCCTTTTTTGTGTGAGAGCGAGAAGCTAGTGCAAAGTGAACCTAGAAGCTAGGGATAGAGAGAGAGAGGGGGGGGGGGGGGGGGAAATGCCGATGCTACCTGAAGTTAGAGAAATCTACAGCACAGTGGTATGAATATTTATTTCTCTAACTTCAGGTAGTATCAGCATTCTCTTTAGAGATGTGTAGGAAGGAAATGCAGATGCTGGTTTGAATCGAAGGTAGACACAAAATGTTGGAGTAACACAGCGAGACAGGCAGCATTTCCAGAGAGAAGGAATGGGTGACGTTTTGGGTCGAGGCCCTTCTTCAGCCTCTTTAGAGTTCTCTTTACAGATGCTGCCTGTCCCGCTGTGTTACTCCAGCTTTTTGTGTCTATCTTCAGTTCAAACCAGCATCTGCAGTTCCTTCCTACACATTAAAGAGTGATGTTCTCCTGGCGTCCCAGTCAACATTCATTATACATACCAATACCTAAAACAGATTAAAAAAAGACAAAGCTCTGTAAATCCTAGAAATCTGAAATATAAAACAGAAAATGTTTGAAAACATGCAAAGGGTCACGGTTGGTGTACAGAGAGAAAAAAAAGTATTTCTTCAGTTACTTGCCAAATACATCCAGGATTTTCTGGAAGAGATTATCTGGTCATTTATTTTGCCACTGTTTGTGGAAGCTTTTTGTGCACAAAAAAGTAGCTGCATTCATACAATATATTGTCTATGCTGAAGTACCAAAAGTGTAATAAGCGTTTTGGAAATCCTGGGGTATGGATGGCATTAGTTATGAATGGCGTGTGGAGGAACACAAGTATAACAACTGACAGATTTGGTCTTTTTTTGGGTTGGCATAAAGACAAGAAAAATTAACTGACTTTGTGGCTGAAGCAGAATTCTTGTGCAAGAGATAATGTAAAACAGGTTTTCCCCATTCTCGTAATCCAACCACAACAGTGGAATTAAACTGTTGAATAGTTTAATATCATATTCTGTATTGTAACATTGATCCAGGAAATAACAATAGAAATAATGTTTATATTTGCCAGATAGTTCCAACTAGAAATTAAGCTATATAAATGACAAAAGATATTGATTCGTAATAGTTTTTAAAAATACAAAAGGGAAATGTAAATGATGTTTATATTGTATCAATAGATGTTATAATTTTTGGATACTTGAACATTTGAACTGTTTTGTAACTGATTTTATCAGTTACAAAACTGTAAAGGGGCTGCCCACTGCAGTGACTTAATTGGCGAGTTTAGAAGAGTTTAGGAGTTTGAAAAAGTGTCATGTTGAAGACCTCGGGACCCCGAAACGTCGCCTATCTCCTTCGCTCCTTAGATGCTGCTGCACCCGCCGAGTTTCTCCAGCTTTTTGTGTAACCCTCGATTCTCCAGCATCTGCAGTTTCTTCGTTAACAACATGTAGAAGACATCCTTCGACTATGTTGAAGACTAGCTACGACCAGCTACTATGTTGAAGACTAGCTTCAGGAAAATTGGACACTGAATAATGGAGAGTGAAGATGACCCCCTTCGATCTCCCTTTGACTCTACGATTACTATCTATGACCTCCTTTGATTACCCTCGATTACCTATGAATAACATGCCGACCTACTATGACCTACTTCGAGTAAATCTAGGAGTTAAAAAAAATATCGAGTCTTTCCATGGCGATCTTTTTTTTTTTACTCGCGGGCATTTTTCAGCTTGTTGAAAAATACGCCGCGACCTAGCTGAGGCCTCGAGTACGCGGGGACTACTCTCGAGCGTGAAGGAGAGTTACAAAGACCTCCTAGGACCTCGTGTCAACCATGCTGCGAGTATGAGTCGTGGGCAAACTCTTCTTAACTCGCCAATTAGTGCGCCGCAGTGGGACAGCCCCTTAAGCCTTACATGTTTGACTGCATCCGTTGTTCAAAGCGTAATGAATGGTGGTGCAGTTGGTGAAAAGGTGAGAATGAGTGAAATTGGAGACATTCCAGGCAGTCAGTAAGAGTAGTATTTAGCTTGTGTCTAAAATGAAAACAAATATTACTGGAAATGCTCAGCAGGTCAAGTTACAGCTGTGGGAAGAGGATCAGAGCTAACATTTCAGGTCGAAAATCTTTATTCAGAAATAGGATGGTTTTTAATTTAAATTAGCTTGGTCCCGTATTGGAATTGGATTCTAGCTCAGATCTTATTGTTCAAAAAGCTTGCAGCTATGAAAATTATACCCAGTGTAGTTTTGCATATAATCAGTTTGTTTTATCTGCATCGACGGAGAGTACCTCAAATGATTTACATTCTGAAAAACAACAACAGAAATGCAACATAAGATACCAGTCAGAGGGTTTTCCCACTAAGTTATACAACATCATCTTCCCCAGAATTGATCAACAAAATCAGTTTTGGGAACAAAGGCACTTAGTCTGGTCACTGCACTGCTCTCACGACAGTGCATATTAATTCAAATCAGCAGCAAAACTCAGAACGTAAAGTAAATCCTTCCTTTTACAGCAATCTGTGCCAAATAATAATTTTTGTTCAACACTTCAGCTACAATGAGTTCTCACTGCAGTCATCGAAGTAGGTTTCAAATGGTCGTGTTCTCAATCCCGTTGCTGCTCAAACTAGACAGCTTGGCATAGAGTTTTGATCAGTTTGTCCCAAGGCTAATCCATGTCTCTAGTTTACTGTGGTTGTCACCCACTATATTATCAACTGATTTACACACAACTGGCAAACATAAACACACAGTCTGTGATATGAGCTGATAGAGCAAATGAAATGGACAACAGAACACATCTGAAACACATCAAAATATAAATTAGCACCATATGTGCACTGGTAGAAATACAATGGATATTTTGTTCTATGTTTGTGTATTGTTGGCTTTGTTTGCATCACGTACTTCAAACCGGGAAGCAGAAACAAAAGTTGTTGTTACTTCACTAAAGGTAAGCACACGTACAGCAGTCCTGTGTGGACAGTAAATGGTTGGACCACCACCAGAAGATAAGTAACAAAGGTACAGCTACTGCGAGATAAATTATACACCTTCACAAAGAATTAAGTAATTTTAAGCATAATTTAAGAACTGAAAGAGCCACATAGTGCTGACAAACCTTCAGAACGCTATCTGCAGCTTTCCTTTTCTAAATAAACAGTAAGTGATTAATTTTACTTTAATAAAAGTAATAAAACAATAGAAGTTTGAGACAACGAGCAGGAAGTGTGAGTAAACCTCTTCATTCATCTGTTCATTGTCCGTCATTCATCCATATTATTTTATCCAAAGGATCAAATGCACTAAAGCAAACTCGGGTTAACTTGATGCAATGCGTTGGAATGAATAGCAGATTCTGGTTTAAACAGAAGATAGAGACCAAATGCTAGAGTAACTCCGCGAGACAGGCAGCATCTCTGGGGAAAGGGAATAGGTGATGTTTTGGGTCTGCAACGCTCCAATTATGCTTACTTTTCAATGGTGTTTCCATCGTTCAGCCTTGGTTTCAGCTACCTTGGTCCAAGGCTAGTGTTTTCCTCAAACTTTCTCAAGCAACTCTTTATGTACTTTAAAGAAATGTTGCTTGAAAAATTGTAAAGCCGTTTGGGATACCTAATGATGTGGGAGGGGATCACATGTACACTAACTGTGATACTTTTGCTGATAGTTACTGGCAGCAATAATGGAAACTGCTTTCTAGTACCCAGTGGAAAGTGAAAAATAAGCCAGGAGCTTTGCTACTGATGGAAAACAAATGGTCACTCCTCGCAGATCATTTATCTCCTTCCAACCTTATCTTGCGACACATTAACCTTTCATTGGTTAAATCATTTATCAGCAACAAAGAGATCAAAAATCAACTGAAAAGTAAGACAATGTGTAATGCAGCTTGGGGCTGCACCTCATACTGTGGTGATAAACACTACAGTCCATCATCTTTATCAATAATTCCCTAAAACATTTAGCCATTGTGCACATGTGGACAAGCTGCAGATTAAACGCTGTTCTGTACACATTAGGTCCTCACTGTTCATTTCCACGCTGATTAGTGATCATTAGATATTTGGGCAAGATACTTCCAGGCACAATTTACCCTAGTGTTTGATGTTTGTCAGGCTAGAAAGGGGCCTCATAGAATTATCCATTTATGTATTCAACAACAGAAAATAGTTGTTAAAACTCACACCTATGACCTATGATAACTCTCAGCAAAAGCAAACAGTAAGCCCAGTAGGAGATTGGCAAGGATGTGTTGAGTCCATGCTGTTCACTGATGCCTCTTGCAGACTCAAGTATCTCTACACAATGTGCAGCTATGTTATTATCTCCACCAGCGTAACAAGCTGGTGGTGTGAGACTCTCACAGAGTTAATGTGATCTGTACAGATGATTGCAATGTAGGCAGTGATGGTGGGAGGCAGCCAGACCACTAAATATGTTCAATCTTCCCCCACATTCTCCCTCACTGCCTCGGCAACCTTCCCACCATTCGCTCTGTGGCCGATGACAAGTGGATAGTCATCAAAGTTCATGTGGTAATAATGAGGCAGCAATCATTGGAAACCATGTAAATTCATTTGTTTAGTTTGGAGATACAGCGTTGAAACAGGCCCTTCAGCCCATCGAGTCTGCACCGACTGCCGCACAATAACAGTATCCGACACACACATTTATACCATGCCATTCTTTGGAGTGTGGGAGGAAACTGAAGATCTTGGAGAAAACCCACGCAAGTCACGAGAGAATGTACAAACTCCGAACAGACAGCATCCATAGTCAGGAGCGAACCTGGGTCTCTGGCGCTGTAAAGCCGTAGCTCTATTGCTACCACATGATTTTATTTCCCAATTTCTTAATTCTTTTCTCAGGCCACCTTATCTGGGCTGGGTGAACTCTAATTTCTGCATAACAATATAAAAATTAAATGAAGTATATAATGTAATTTGCTTGGGTGCGTGCATTCAGGGGAACAGTTACTGAAGCATATTGGCAACAGCTCTGCCCAGGACAGGAGGGCTCTGCAGAGAGTAGTGCGTTCGGCCGAACGCACCACGGGAACTACACACTCCCTGCAGGACCTATACACCAGGAGGTGCAGAACCAGAGACTGTAGGATCATGAACGACCCCCACCAACCCCGACTACTGACTGTTCCAGCTGCTGCAGTCAGGCAAGTGCCCCTGCAGTCACGCAGCAAAAACAGAGAGACTGAGACGGAGTTTCTTCCCACAGGCCATCAGGACTGTAAACACTGATCTCACCAGGGCCCACACCATGTCCCACATACTGCCCATCTCATGCACACACAGATACTTATAATGCATACACATACTTATATTTATTTATATCCACTTCTACTGCAAATAATGTTGCTCTTTTTATTGTAAATCTTGTAAACATTGTTGTTTCTTTTTTTTTACTGTAAATACTGATTCTGTTGTTTTGCACAATCCCATAAGCATTGCCACTTTCATTTCAATCCACAACCTATATGTGTATGCGACAAATAAAGTTCTTGAATCTTGAATACTGCGAATAACTATGAAGCAATTCACCAATACCAGACATTACTAAAATAAAACCTTCGGCTTTGAAACAATCTAGGTTCACCACAAATATACTTATCATTTATATCATACCACATATCATTTATACCAACTATTTGGAGTTAATATCATTGATTTGGATGAGAATATACAAGGCAGGATTAGCAAATTTGCAGTTGACAAGAAAGGGGATGGCGTTGCAGATAGAAAAATTGCAGCAGAATCTTGATCGGTATTTTAAAATTCTTTTGACATTTTGGCCTTCATCAGTCAAAGTATTGAGTGTAGAAGTTGGGAGGTTATGTTACATTCGTATGAGACATTGGTGAGGTCACATTTGGAGTATTGTGATGCGTTTTCTGAAGATTCGCCGTTGGGGCCCTAACTTCTGCCTAACTTCCTAGTCTATTCAATTTAGAGAATCTCATCCCTTCTCCTACCCATGTCATTTGTGGCAATGTGCACAACAACTTCCCGCTCCTCCCTCTCCATTGTTACCTCCATACCTCTCTCCTTCAACGGACTCCACGCACTAAATTACCCCCCCCCCCCCCCCCCCCCCCTCTCCTGGATTCATTTGTTGGGTGCCAGCTCTTGTCTCACACTCCCAGCTCTTAAACTGGCTATTTCTCCCTTCCTCTTTCATTCCAGAGGAAGGATCTCTGCCAGAATCATCAACTGTCCTTTTCCCTCTGTACCCGCTGCCAGATCCACTGAGTTGTAGATTCCAGCCTCCGCAGGTTTTTTGGGTCCCAATGATAATTATGCAGTAAACCCTTGTTACAACAGACCATGGGGTGGGGGGGGTAGGAAGTGGGGAAAATAGTGTCTGTAATCGCCAAGTCCACTATAACTGTAAGAGGCGGGGTGAGTCGGCATGGGCCAGCTGATGCTGTCGGCGATGTGGAACGTTGTATAAGCAGCCAGTGTTGTAAGTAGCACAGCAGTCGGTGTGAGCCCGGGTCAGCGAGGGCAGCCTGCTGGAGGTCAGTCCACTATAACCAAAATTCAGTATAGAGCGATCCGTTAAAACAAAGGTTTACCGTACTGAAACCAAAATACGACTAAATAAGCAAAAGATCCAGACTGCAAAGATATTAAAGATAAGTTGATAAGGAAATAAATAAAACTAATGAAATCTATATTACTAAAAGTCTGATCTTGACCACTTTTGGCCCGCTGTGCTGTGATTTCCGAGAGAACGCCGCCACCTATGGCCGTCATTTTTGGCCACCTCGCTCACAGCCCCCCTCCGCCTTCCTGGAGCAGAGTATTTTTCCCATCGATGATATTAATGTTTTTACATTTTTTACCTATTTCTCTGCTGCCCCTGTTGGTGGGAGGGGGGAGGGACTATAAAACCCAGAATTGGTGTGCGTCACTCAGTCTCTGCAAGATGGAGGAAGTCAAAGGGTCTCTCTGAGCTCTGAATAGCACTGAACACATGTCTACTTAACTGCGAGTGCCCTTAATGTGGTTTGAAAATGAAAATACGGTTGGTTTGAAGGAAAAAAGCACTGCCTGCAAATGTTTGTTTGGGTGCTTTGGGCTAAAGTTGAAAGGTACTAATGCAAATGGTGTTTTGGGTGCTTTGGGCTGAAGTGAAAAGGCACTACTGCAAATGGTGGCTTGGGTGCTTTGGGTTGAAGTTAAAAGGCACTACTGCCAATGGTGGCTTGGCTGCTTTGGGTAACTTCCTATTTGCACTGTATATTGATTTTAGATAAAACGCTACCACTTACGGCTGTGATTTTTGGCCATCTTACTCAGTCCCCATCTGCTCAGCAGGTGCAGAGGATTCTTCCCATCAATTAAAAATAAAAGAGTTATTAGTGTTTTAAAAATGTTGAGAATCTCTCTCCTGTCAATCACGCCATGAAGGCCACACCTCTTCCGGTGGGAGGGGTTATAAAACCCGGAAGTGTGGGTGTGGCTCAATCTCTGCATGATGCGGGGGGGGGGGCGGTCACGACTCTGTCTGAGCTGTGAATCAACTGAACACACTGAATGTCTACTTCTTCTTCCTCTAGCGTATGGCGTGCACAGCCTGATGTCGTAAGACAACTTGTTCTGTTTGATCTTGTGTTTGTGCTCGCCAGGTTGGTTGCATTCATTGAAACAGGGTGGACCACGTGAAGGTTGCAATACCCCACCCCGAATGTCTACTGAACTGTGAGTTTTGTGTTTTGTGTGGTTTTATGGTGGTTTCACCCTGCTTAAAATGGTATGAAACTGCATTTGAATGTGATGGCCTTGCACCCTGCATGAAATGGTATGAAACTGCATTTGAATGTGGTGGCCTTGCACCCTGCTTGAAGTGGAATGAAACTGCACTTGAATTTGGTGGCCTTGCACCCTGCTTGAAGTGGTAGGAAACTGCTCTTGAATTCGGTGGCTTTGCACCCTGCTTGAAATGGAATTTCAAGGAATAGACACGAGTCAACTGCCAGCCCACCAACCGTGAGTGAGCTGCCAACACAGCAGGCTTGAGGGACTGAGCTGTACCCGAAGAACCCATACCCCCCACTGGCCACCAATATTGGAATTAGTTGAGAGGTAAAATATTGCATCAGGGGACCAGCCCTCCCATGTGAACATGGGACCCAATGGGTCCCACTTAGTCTAGTTATGTCCTATCTTTCTAAAATGTGTAAAAAGCCAAGTGTTGCAAAAACATTATTTACATCATAATTGGACCTCCTAAGGGGACTAGGAATTTCACTATATGTGGGGTATCAAGACTTCTGGTGAGACTCACCGACATTTTACCTGTGATTAGGAGATGCAAACAACACAGATTTACGGCCATCTTAAACTGTTTAAAAAAAATTACAAGCATATTGGCCAAATAGGAGCAGCTCCAAGCATCCAGACCAAAGAGCCATAAAAACAGGGATAAGACAGAATGGAAAATAAAAGAATGTGGGTAGGATGAATAGTAAACTTGCAGATGACACTATAATTAATGATATAGTGGACAGCAAATAAGGTTGCCTAAAGGGCCTGTCCCACTCGGCCGTCATTTGCGCATGATGTACGCGACATCATTTACACGTCACGACGCACGACGCCCACGTCGTGACACGCACATGATGCGCGCATGGTATGCATTACATGTGCATGGTGTGCATTATGCGCGCATGGTGCGTGATGACATAGGCAGTGACGCGCGTCCGCGCGCAGCATCGCAGGATTTTGTGGTGTACAAAATCTTTGCGCGCCATCTGCTGACGCACAAATGACGGCCAAGTGGGACAGGCCTTTAGGTTTACTGCTGTATGTTGATCAACTGTGAAAGAAATCAAGGGAATGGCAGATTAAATTTAACTTGAACAAGTACAAAGTGATACATTTTGGGAAATTAAACCAGGGCAAGAAGAACACAATGAATGGCAAGGCTCTGGGGAAGTGTTATTGTATAGCGAGACCTTCAGGTAAAGTACATAGTTCCTGGAAAACTGAAACACGAGATGGCATACAGCCTCAGGCAGAGCATTGAGTACGAGTGGGGATATCATGGTACAGCTGCACTTGGAGTATTGAGTGCAGTCCTGCTTTGCACACTATCGGAACGGTATGATTACGCTGGAGACAGCAGCAGGAATTTACAGAGATGTTGCGTGGATTGGAGGGCTTGACGAATCAGGATTGGAAAGCCTCCGTCTATTTCTCACTGGAGCAAATGAGGCCATGAGGTGACACAATAGAGCTTTATAAAACTGTGAGGCCCAAATAAGGCAGATAGCCAGAATCTGTTCCCATGATAGGGAAGTATAAATCTAGAGGATATAGGCATTAAGTGAGTGGAGGAGGTTTAAAGGAGATCTGAGGGGTAAATTATTCACTCAATTAGTACTTGGTATATGGACTGAGCAGTTAGATTAGGTGGTGGAGATAGATATAGTCATATCATTAAAGAGGCACCTTAATAGCATATGCTAAGATATGAAAATAATTCAGGCAAGTGGGATCAGAATACGTCCTTCCGAAGTTATGAATACGTTCAACCCATACATACGAGCGAGCGTTTGGGAGTCCGGTGGATGGGTTTGCTTCTGCTATATCTCTCAAGTAGGAACTTGGTACATGGCAATATCAGAATGGACGAGTTAAATGCCCTGGTTTAACAACACATTGCCCTTGGTTTATCCATGTTTTAATTAAACATATTGCCATGCAGGTGCATTAGCAGCTTGAGGACTGTTCAGGTTGCAAGCAGTTCTCATCCTGGATCTCGGCACGAAGGCTGGCAATGACACTAAGGGCCTAAAGACATGTTTTTATGTTATGCAACTCCACATGGGATTTACTTCTAGACGGTCCCCAAGACAGAAATCAAGATAACATTCAGGATTAGATCAGTGGCTGAATGAAAAAAAGTGTAAAGGGCCTGTCCCACCGGCATGCAACTCCATGCAATGAGCGCGACCTAACGTGGTCGCTTGAGCCATCCGGCGTCACGGGGCCGGTCCCACTTCGATCGCCGGAGCCGTGTGGAATTGTGCGGAGTTCGTCCCGACATCGCGTGGGGCTCCGAAAAACTGACCATGTTCAAAAATTCCCGCACAGCAACGGCTTGTCGGCTCACAGTCGCCTCGACGCATTACACACCGTCTCAACGTCGTGCCTCCGTGGCCCTCTCTGTGTGTGCCTCTGTGCCCCTCTCTGTGTGTCCCTCTCTGTCCTGGCGAACTTACCTTTCAGACTTCGCTCCAAGTTCGCCTCACTTCCCGCCGCGTTGCGCCACTCACCCCACCTCCGCGCGGCCCCCGCTGCCAGTTTGGTCGCGCTCTTCGCATGCAGGCGCATGCTGTTGGGAACGGCCCTGTACAGGGATCACCCGACCTCCGCGCGGCCCCCGCTGCCGGTTTGGTCGTGCTCACCGCATGGAGTCGGATGCTGGTAGGACAGGCCCTTAAAACAAATGAATAAAACCCAGGAGGCTAATTGCAATTATAAATATGCATATGTAAAGTAAATAACAACATTAGTAATCTAGCCTGTTTTTATGATGTAAATTCTGAGTGTTACAACTAAATGCAAAATGGCTATTAAAGAAACAAGTTTTATCTTCATTCTACAATACAGCCAACTGGGGAATTATAGGAAAAGATTATTTTTATTTTAGTTTAGAGAAACATCGTGGAAACAGGCCCTTCAGCCCACAGAGTGCACATCGAACAGCGATCCCCGCTTTAACACTAACACATTATTACTATCCTACACACACTGGGAACAATTTTACCTTTATACCAAATACGTCTTTGAGTGTTGGACAAAACCAAAGAACTCGGAGAAAACCCACACAGTGCTGGCGAGAACGTACAAACTCTGTACAGACAGCACCGATAATTGGGATGGAACCCGGGTCTCTGGTGCTGCGAGCGCTGTAAGGCAGCAACTCTACCGCTGCACCACCATGCCGCCCTGTATGGCATGAACATTTTTGGTCCTTATTTTAAGTAAAGGTAGCTGGCATACTCCAAGTGCTGTTAACCAGAATAACAATAAAAATAAAGAACTAGGAGCACACATATGCCATCCACCATTCATAAAAGTCATGGCTGATCTTCCAACGCAGGCCCATTTTCCTGCACTATTCCCATATCTCCCCATTCCTTTTGCAGCTAGAAATCTATCTATGTCTGTATTGAATTAACGCAATGAACAGCCCACCAGAGTGGAGGATTCCAAAGATTTGCCACGCTCCGAGTTAAGAAATTTCTTGTCATCTCAGCTTGATATGGTTCACATAAAGCTGGAGTAACTCAGCGGGACAGGCAGCATTTCTGGAGAGAAGGAATGTGTGACGGTTTGGGTTGAAACCCTTCTTCAGACTCAGACAAAAATGAAATGGGTTACCAGTCTGAAGAAGGGTCTGGACCCGAAACGTCACCCATTCCTTATCTCCAGAGATGCTGCCTGCCCTGCTGAGTTACTCCAGCTTTTTGTGTCTATCTTCTTACACATGAAATGGTTCACCTCTTCCACGGAGGCCGTGACTCCTGCATCTCAACTCTGCCACCAAGGGGAAACTTCCTCTTTACATCCAAACTATCAAGTCCTGCAAGTTTAAATGACATCACCCTTTTGCTTATTATAAACACAACAGAATACAAGCCTAGTCCACACAATGTCTCTCCAGTCAACGACACAGCCATCTCTGAAAATCTAGGCTTGTGATTATTCGCTGCACTTCCTGACTGACAAAGATATTCTTCTTTTTAGGTGAGGACATCAAATTATATGCAGTGTTTCAGGTATGTTCTCACAGAGCCCCTATATAATTACAATATGGTATGCCACCCCTGTACATGAATTACATCACAATAAAAAAAGCGAAATATAATTTACCTTTTCAAACACTTGCTGCACCTACATGTCAGTGACATATGTTCAAGACCCCCAAGATTCCTTTGAACATGAACATTTTGCAACAGGGTCAATAGAATCATGGAACTCAATGACACAAAAACAGACCCTTCGGCCCACTTCGTCCATGCTGACCAAGTTGGCATGTTGGGCTACTCTAACCCTTCAAAGCCCCATTACTCAACAAAGGCTACAGTCTGAAGACGAAATGCGTCGGACGCCACTGCAGATTGCTGGTTTACATTGAAGATAAACACAAAATTATGGAGTAACTCAGCAGGACAGGCAGCGTCTCTGAGGAGAAGGAAAGGGTGACGAGTCTGAAGAAGGGTCTTGACTGAAAAGTCACCCATTCCTTCTCTCCAGAGATGCTGCCTGTCCCACGGAGTTACTCCAACATTGTGTCTATCTACAGTCTGAAGACCATGCGCTCCAAGGAGCTGCTGCCGAACATATGACGGCATACATAACACTGTGGTGTTGAATGGCTACAATGCTCAACAGTGACCTCACCTTTTAGTTCCGCCTTTAGCAATGCTGTTGGTAATTCCAGTAGTACTGCACTATTCCTGTATCTTACATTCTATGTATTGCATAAAAAAATACTGGATCCCAAGAAAGGGAGTTTGTGGAGTGCCTCAGTGATGGATTCTTAGAGCAGCGTGTACTGGAGGCTACCAGGGAGAAGGCAATTCTGGATTTAGTATTGTGTAATGAACCGGATTTGATAAGGGATCTCAAGGTAAAGGAACCATTAGGAGGTAGTGACCATAATATGATAAGTTTTAATCTACAATTTGAGAGGGAGATGGGAAAATCGGAAGTATCAGTATGACAGTTGAACAAAGGGGACTATGGAGCCATGAGGAAGGAGCTGGTCAAAGTTGACTGGAAAGATACCCTAGCAGGGATGAATGACAGTGGAACAACAATGGCAGGTATGTCTGGGAATAATACAGAAAGTGCAGGATCAGTTCATTTCAAAGAGGAAGAAAGATTCCACGGGGAGTAAGGGGCGATCGTGGCTGACTAAGTGAGTACGTTTATTGGCCAAGTATTCACATACAAGGAATTTGCCTTGGTGCTCCACCCACAAATAACAACATGACATACAGCGACGAATGACTCAGAAAACACTAAACATTAATAACAATAATAAGACATTAATGATAAAACACCATTGATCAAGCATGTGAACCAACAAAATACCAGATCAAAGGGAGGCTACAGATTTTTGGCTGTAGAGTTGAGCAACTACTCATGGATAAAAACTGTTTTTATGTCTGGCTGTGGCAGCTTTGACAATCCGGAGTCGCCTTCCAGAGGGAAGTGATTCAAAGAGTTTGTGGCCAGGGTGAGACGGGTCAGAGATGATCTTGCCCGCTTGCTTCCTGGCCCTTGCAGTGTACAGTTCATCAATGGAGGGAAGGTTGCAGCCAATAACCTTCTCTGCTGATCGGACGATTCGCTGCAGCCTCCAGGTGTCGTGCTTGGTGGCTGAGCCAAACCAGACCATGATGGAGAAGGTGAGAACAGACTCTACAATGGCAGTGTAGAATTTGACCATCATTGCCGGTGGCAGATTGTGCTTCCTCAGCTGCCACAGGAAGTACATCCACTGTTGTGCCTTTTTGACTGTGGAGTCGATGGTAGCCCCCCACTTAAGGTCCTTGGAGATGATGGTTCCCAGGAACTTAAAATACTCCACAGATGTGAATGTGATGTTGTTGATGGTGAGTGGAGTGAAGGGAAGGGGAGCTCTCCTAAAGACTACAATCAATTCCATTGTCTTAAGAGCATTGATCTCCGAGTTGTTGCTACAGCACCAGGATGAAAGCTGTGACACTTCCTGTCTGTAGGCAGATTCCTCCCCATCCTGGATCAGTCCAATCAGGGGTGTGTGGTCCAAAACTTGAGAAGCTTGACAGAGGTGTCTGTGGAGGTGCACTCGTTGGTGTAGAGAGAGTAGAGGAGAGAGTACGCAGCCTTGCAGTGCTCCTATGCTGAGCGTTTGCGGGTCCGAGATGTGCTTTCCCAGCTTCACATGCTGCTTCCTGTCTGTCAGGAAGTTGGTGATCCACTGACAGAGGGGTTCAGGCACAGTCAACTCGGAAAATTAACTCTGTAGCTCTGGCGTTGAATGCAAAGCTAAAATTTATAAACAGGATCCTCGCATTGGTCCCCTGGCAGTCTAGGTGCTGTAGGATGAAGTGCAGGCCCAGGTTGACTGCATCTTCCACAGATCTATTGGCCCGATATGCAAACTGCAGAGGGTCCAGCAGGGAGTTTGTGATATTTTTCAGCTTGGCCAGCACAAGCCTTTTGAGTGGCTTCATGACTACAGAAGTCAGTGCGACGGGCCTGTAGTCATTAAGACAAGTAATCCTTGCCTTTTTGCGTATAGGGACAGTATAAAAATAAAAGAGAACAAGTATAACATAGCAAAGACGAGCGGGAAGCCAGAGGATTGAGTAACTTTTAAAGAGCAACAGAAGATAATTAAAAAGGCAATACGGGGAGAAAAGATGAGGTACGAAGATAAGCTAGCCAAGAATATAAAGGAGGATAGTAAAAGCTTCTTTAGGTATGTAAGTTATTATCTTAAAGGAGATTAAGAGGGGATCTTATAGAAACTTACAAAATTCTTAAGGGGTTGGACAGGCTAGATGCAGGAAGATTGTTCCCGATGTTGGGGAAGTCCAGGACAAGGGGTCACAGCTTAAGGATAAGGGGGAAATCCTTTAAGACCGAGATGAGAAAGACTTTCTTCACACAGAGAGTGGTGAGTCTCTGGAACTCTCTGCCACAGAGGGTAGTTGAGGCCAGTTCATTGGCTATATTTAAGAGTGAGTTGGATGTGGCCCTTGTGGCTAAGGGGATCAGAGGGTATGGAGAGAAGGCAGGTACGGGATACTGAGTTGGATGATCAGCCATGATCATATTGAATGGCGGTGCAGGCTCGAAGGGCTGAATGGCCTACTCCTGCACCTAATTTCTATGTTTCTATGTTTCTATGTGAAGAGGAAAAATTTAGTTAAGAGCAAAGTTGGACCATTGAAGACTGAAAAAGATGAATTTATTATGGGGAACAAGGAAAGAAAAAGGCAGACGAGTTGAACAGGTACTTTGGATCCGTCTTCACTAAGATAGACACAAACAATCTCCCCGATGTACTAGTGGCCAGAGGATCTAGGGTGACGGAGGAACTGAAGGAAATACACATTAGGCAGGAAATGGTGTTGGGTAGACTGATGGGACTGAAGACTGATAAATCCCCTGGGCCTGATGGTCTGCACCCCGGGGTATTTAAGGAGATGGCTCTGGAAATAGTGAACGCGTTGGTGATAATTTTCCAATGTTCTATAGATTCAGGATCAGTTCCTGTGGATTGGTGGGTAGCTAATGTTATCCCACTTTTTAAGAAAGGCAGGAGAGAGAAAATGGGGAATTATAGACCAGTTGGCCTGACATCGGTGGTGGGGAAGATGGTGGAGTCAATTATAAGAGATGAAATAGCAGTACATTTGGATAGCAGTAGCCGGATACGTCCGAGTCAGCATGGATTTACGAAGGGGAAATCATGCTTGATTAATGTTCTGGAATTTTTTGAGGATGTAACTAGGAAAATGGACAAGGGAGAGCCAGTGGATGTAGTGCACCTGAACTTTCAGAAAGCATTTGATAAGGTCCCACATAGATTAGTGGGCAAAATTAGAGCACGTGCTATTGGGGGTAGGCAACTGGCATGGATAGAAAATTAGGTGGCAGACAGGAAACAAAGAGAAGGGATAAACGGGTCCCTTTCAGGCAGTGACTAGTGGGGTACCACAAGTCGCTGTGCTGGGACCACAGTTATTTTCAATTTACATCAATGATTTACATGAAGGGATTAAAAGTAACATTAGCAAATTTGCAGATGACACAAAGCTGGGTGGCAGTGTGAACTGTTAGGAGGATGCTATGAGGATGCAGGGTGACTTGGACAGGTTGGGTGAGTGGGCAGGTGCATGGCAGATGAAGTTTAATGTGGATAAATGTGAAGTTATCCACTTTGGTGGCAAAAACAGGAAGGCAGGTTATTATCTGAATGGTGTCAAGTTGGGAAAAGGGGAAGTACAACGAGATCTGGGAGTCCTTGTTCATCAATCACTGAAAGTAAGTATACAGGTACAACAGGCAGTGAAGAAAGTGAATGGCATGTTGGCCTTCATAACAAGAGAAGTTGAGTATAGGGGGGAAGAGGTCTTCCTGCAGTTGTACAGGACCCTAGTGAGGCCACACCTGGAGTATTCTTTGCAGTTTTGGTCTCCCAATTTGAGGAAGGACATTCTTGCTATTGAGTGCAGCATAGGTTCATGAAGTTAATTCCTGGGATGACAAGACTGTTATATGTTGATAGAATGGAACAGCTGGGCTTGTACACTCTGGAATTTAGAAGGATGAGAGGGGATCTTAGTGAAACATATAAGATTATTAAGGGTTTGGACTCACTGGATGCAGGAAACATGTTCCCGATGTTGGGGGAGTCCAGAACCAGGGGCTACAGTTTAAGAATAAGGGGTAAGCCATATAGAACGGAGATGAGGAAATTTGTTTTCACACAGATGGTTGTGAATCTGTGGAACTCTCTGCCTCAGAAGGCAGTGGAGGCCAATTCTCTGCTTTCAAGGTAGAGTTGGATCGAGCTCTTAAAGATAGCGGAGCCAGTAGATATGGGGGAAAGGCAGGAACGGGGTACTGCGTGTGGATGATCAGCCATGATCACAGTGAATGGGGGTGCTGGCTCGAAGGGCCGATTGGCCTACTTCTGCACCTATTGTCTATCACAAAATGAGTAAGTGTGCAATAACTTTGTTTCACATGGATCACTGAATGTCTATTTAATTACAGAAATTATAAATGATGAGGTATGTAGTAAAGCACTGGAATGTGCGTATCGGTGCAGCATGGGACTGGCTTCAAGCAAACTAAAACAGACAGTTGTAAAAGACAGTCCAGTAAACTAAGATTTCCATAACGCATTTATTTCCATGCTACACTCTCTGGTAGCATTACAATTATGGCCAAACGAAGCTCAGTGTTTACTTTTCATTTTTAAATACCTTAAGTAATAGCAACATCAGCTCATCAAGCTTCAATGTCACAAATGCACAAGTAAACCGAGATGAATGCAGTGATTGTGATTTGGAATCAAACACGGAGTTACAGACTGTCTTGGGTGCAGGAGCTACTTTATATATGCCAGCGACACAAAAAACAACTTTGATCTTCCTAAGCGTTGAAAGGACATTGAGGAAGTTGTGAACAAATAACAAAGATTATTATTGCACTATATTTGTTATTTATTGAACTTTTTCTTTTTTTTCTCTTCCCCCGTTATGTACTATGTTTACATATTCACATATTCTGTAATGCTGCAGCAAGTAAGAATTTCATTGTCCCATCCAGGACATATGACAATAAAACACTCTTGAGTCTTGAAGATGCTGCCAGAGATGAAATGTTAAAGGGAAAGAAGGACAATGAGAGAAAATTCTGTATAATTTCAAGTGAGTAGCTTCTGCACTGTGCATCTTTGATAGTGTTTCTTCAACCCTTGAGTTTTGACAGGTTAGGCGAATTCAGGGTGGCTTGACCTGTGTTTGGTGAAACATAACTTCACATATCAACAAACATAATTCGCAATCCAAAATAAAAACTGCATACACTGGGAATTCTGAAACAGAAATTGCTGGACAAATGAGAAAATCCAGCAGCCTCAGTGGAAAGAGAAACATTTCAGATTGATGATCCTTCATGAGAACTGGAACAGAGAGAAAGCAAGTCAGCTTTAGGTTGCAGAGCGAGTGGTGGGGAAATAGACAGGACAAAAGAACTGTGATAGGGCTTGGCTAATCTTGGCTGCATGAATCCAATGTATACAGAGCTATCTGATTAACAGATTAGTGAGAGTGGTTAAAGAGGGAGAAAACAAACAAAGGCATGTTAAAGCTGTGAAATATAAGTTGCTATAGAGTTGTTGCTGAATCTTGAAAATAAAATGAGAATGCTGGAAATTCTAACAAATTAGGCAGTATATTCAAAGCAAAAACAAAGTGAATAACCTGAACTGGAAAAATCTGATGCAAAGAGGAAAGAAGTGTCCTCCAAAACTGTTAAATTCAATCCTCAGAGTGAAAAACTGCTAAATGCCCATTACTCAGAAATTAACATTGGGCATCATTGGAATAGAGTAGAAGGCCATAAAAAAAAGTCTGTGGACCTAATGCTTCCCACTGAATGTTATTTCAATTTATTTACCCATTTCCTATTTGTTTAAAGTGCAATTTTTACTTTCTGTAACAAATGCAGGGCCCTTACTGTGCCACATTACATAATATAAGACTACAGATAACATAGTATGCCACATAGCTACAGTGTACTTTAACAAATACTGCACAAAAGGCAGATGCATTTCATTTCAGTTCTACAATGCACATACTTCAAAGATTAACTCAATTTCACAGATGTAATTATTTCAAAAGGTTGAATGTTTTGAAACCACGCGAAATTCATCTGTTTCAGATTTGTTTTGGATTCATTTTTATTAATTATCTCATGATCTTAAACAATCACATCGATAAATCAAGTTTCATTATTCAATGACGCAACCAGTCAGAGATCTTACAAAGGTCCAGCACACGTTCAACACATGGGAAAGGTCAAAAATTAATTGCAAATGAATGCTTGATTATGTACAAATAAGATAATAACCACTATTGCTCTTCTGTACACCTCGTCAAACAGCTAACATGATAGTTTTCAATTAACCCTAAATGTTTGCATGACCTGTGTATAGCTTGTAAATTAAATCCCCTTACCAGTAGGTGATCTTGAAGACTCAATACTGAGGGAGCAGAAATGTTTGACTTCTTTAAGTAAAGCTAGCTGCCTGTTCTGATGGTTTAGAATCAAGAGGCCATTAATACAATCAAAACCTGGTCATTTACTTCATTGCCATATTGAGGATTTGCTTTATAACAAGCTTAATGTAATAATAATTAACTGCTCTTCAAAAATAGCAGCTTTTCAAGGAAACGTGCAACACCAAATTAAATCATCTTAGTTATGATAGACAAATAATGTTGGAGTAACTCAGCAGGACAGGCAGCATTTCTGGATAGTCATCTCATTGCATCTTGTATGAGGCTCAGCAATGATAGCAAGTAGGTGATCTCCAGTGACATCATTACACTGCTATTCAAAATGTTTCCAATACTTGCACTACCAGCTGCAAACTTATAGCCCTGTCCCATGGTATGAGTTCATTCCAAGAGTTCTCCCGAGATTTAAAAAAAAAATCAAACTCGAGGTAAGCATGGAGAATGAACGTAGCGGGCTAGGGGACGTCTCTTGGCGGCTCGTAACGCTGACGGCAGGTACTCGGGAAGACTCACTAGCGGCAGGTAAGCACGGGAAGACTCATAAAGATTTTTAACATGTTGAAAAATGTCCACGAGAGCCCCGAGTACCGACGAGTGGCCATTACCGTAAATCTCTGAGTTCAAATCGGGGCAAACTCGGGAGAGCTCTTGGAATGAACTCGTACCGTGGGGCAGGGGTTTTAGTTATACAAAGTCCAAAGTAGACTGAAATTCTTTGATAAATATATCATTTTTATAAATACACAAGACCAGGTGTGGACCCGTTGGCCCCGCTCCCCAAGGCAATATTCCACCACTCACCCATAGCCCCCAACTGTGCACGCGCAGCTGAGGGGTCCCCGTTGTGACGCGAGTCATGGCAACCCTCCATCAACTGCGACTTGCCATCCCTCTTCCTACCCCGATCGTCCTCAATTCCCCCTCATCCCCCAGCACTCCAACCCCCTCCTCTTCACCCTCCCTCTTCTTTCCCCTCCCACTCTTCTCCTTTCCCCTACCCTCAGTCACTCCCTCCCTACTTCCATAACCCCTCCCTACCCCCCTCCTCTCCCTGCTCCCCCACTCACCTCCCCCATCCCACTCCCCCTTCTCACCTCCCCCACTGCCCTCCACTCCCTCTACCCCCCCCCTTACCTCCCCCCTCCCCCTCTATCACCCTGCTCCCACACTCACCTCCCCCCACAATGAAAACTGTGATTTTGTTTTAAATGAAACCTCCCCCCTATCCCATCGCCGTACAATGAAAATCACAATTTTCTATAAAATAACCTAAACACAATGTTAGCTGATAATGAGAACAGAAGAATTTGATTAAAACAGTTTTTTTGAAAATCACAATTTTTAATGTAAATGAGATTTGGGATCCCATTGGGACATCATTGTGACGTCAACAGCTGCTTACGGGCAGGGGAATTGGAAAAGTGGTTTGAAAAGTGTTTTTTGTAAAGTTTAAAATGTCAATAGCATAAAATATAACACCAATCTGAACGAAACCCATTTCATTTACATCCCAGGACAATGGTGAGTAAGGTGGGCCAAAAAACTTAGTGCTATTGTGTACCTTTTTGGCAGGATTTTGGGATATCACATTCACAGACGCACGCATATAAACAAATAAGATGAGAGTTTTAGTAATATACTAGACTAAGTGAGACCCATTGGGTCCTATGTTCACACGGGAGGGCTAGTCCCCCAATGCAATATTCCACCTCTCCACCAATTCCAATATTGGTGGCCAGTGGGGGTGGGGGCTTTTTGGAGCGCTAGTATGGATGTTGTGGGCCAAAGTGGCTGGTTTCCAGAGGGCCAGTAGGGACATTGTGGACCGAATAGATACTTGGGCTGGCAGCTCAGTCACTCTGGCCTGGTGGGCCGGCAGCTCACTCAATCACGGCTGGTGGGCTCACACACGCACTCCCATCTCACACACACCCTCCCATCTCTCACACACACCCACCCTCCCATCTCACACACACACCATCTCTCACACACACACACCATATCTCACACCATCCCTCATACACTCTCATGTATGACATTAAAATTCTCTTGAATCTACGCACGCGGTTGATCGCAGCCTCTCCCGAGCAGGACTGTCGCAGTGAGCGGGACTTCTGGAATGAGCGCAACATTCAGTTCAAGCAGCACAGTGCAGACCAACCCTTCCATTCAGTTCAAGTAGCACAGTGCAGACCAACTCTTCCATTCAGTTCAAGCAGCACAGTGCAGACCAACCCTTCACTTCATGAACAATGCAGACTCACAGTTCAGTTCACTCAGTTCACTTACGGCGTAGACTCACGGTTCTGGACTCAACTGTCACTCACGGTCGTCTGGGGTGACTGACTCATGTACGGCTCCGGGGCTTTATTCTCCTGGCAAGCGAGAATACCAATCTGTTGATCTCACGATTTTTTAAACATAAACTTTAAAAAATTTACGTTTAAAAAATATAAAAAATTCATAACTTTTTTATTATTTCACCGATCGGAAAAAACCTTGTGCCGGTTGGAGGGGAGGAGGACGGTAAGATGGTGGAAAAAAAATCATAGCTATATAGGGTAGCGTTTTTTCTAAAATGTATTTACAACGTAGACAGGAAGTAGTCAAGATGAGACTTTTAGTAATAGTATAGATGACTAATCAAGTTATCCCCAAAACAACACACCACAATTTGTTAGTAATGCTATTCGCTGCTATATTCACTGCAGATTAGCTACAGTTATTCTTATATCCAAGGGAAGGGGAAACAAGTCAAACTAGGATGAGCTGCAACATATTTTGCTAGATGTCAGATAAATTGTTAGTGCTAATGAAACTAATTGCCTCTATGTAATTGGATGCTGTCAATACTTTGGAAAGCATTCTATTGCAAAATATTACATAAAAAACTATATTGAGCTGGGTTAATCTAAAGCAATTCCCAACCCGAGACAAGAGGTTCCAGTTACTGCTGTGGTTTGATATTGTCATCAGCAACAAAACTGATTCTCCACTGATCTAACCACTCCACAAAACACCCAGGCAAAAGTTTCTGTCATCAGTCCGTGTTAACTGGGATGGCACCAATCTCTCATTTCAGAAATAGTTCTTGGTTATAGCGGTAGCTTTCTGCTTTGCACGTTGAGGCCTCATGGCGACCACTGCTTGGATTCAATCCCAAGATAATAACAAGTTAGAAGCCCAAAGCAAATATATTGCTACTTCAATCAAAAAATAAACTGCTGGAGGATCTCAGCGGATCAGGCAGCATCTGTGGAGGGAAACCTACAGACGATGTTTCTGGTTGGGATCCATCTTCAAACCTCAAAACATTGTCCCTCCACAGATGCTGACGGACCCGCACAATTCCAACAGCAGTTGGATTTTTGCTGAAGATTCCAGCATCTGCAGTCTCTTGTGTCTCCACCTTACCACTTCAGCTTCTCCACAATTTCTGAACTTGTGAAGATGACTACATGGAGGAGTCATGATTTGAAAGACCAGTTCAAATTAAAAATTGCAATATAAATTCACAATGTCAACCACAGGTATATGAATGTACAATCTAATCAGGAGCCTATTCCCCGAATTCAAATTATTTTAGGAACATAATAATAATTATTCCAAAGACACAGCGGGAGGGGTGCAAGAGAAACAGTCTTGAGAATCATTGAACAGGGTCAATAGACAATTGTACAATTACATTTAAGAAATGAGGCATGGATGAGATAACGTTATAAGTCTTGGTAGTTATCTCAGCAATTGTATTGTTCAAAATATTGGAAAATATACCAATTGAATAGTTCCAAAGCAAATTACAATAAGAAAATAAGTGCTTAATTTGTCTGGTGTGGAGTACTTGAGTGCAAGGCTGAAGAATATGTGTTAACTAATTGTCTAACTTAAGAGGAAGAATTTAATTCACAATTTAAAGTCCTCATTATTTAAATGTGTATGCAGGTGTTAAAGCTGTCACTCATTATCAGACAATTGTGTTGAAAGGAAGCAGTTTATATGAAGTAGTGTACACTGCCTCATATGTCTCTACCTTGACTGAAGATGTCTCGGCCCTTCCAGTCCGTGCCGACCATAGTGCACTCAGCTCGATCCTGGCTGGAAGCTCAACACAGCCACCACCCTTGAGTAAAGAAGTTCCCCCTCACGTTACCCCGAAACTTCTATCCCTTAATTCTCATGTCATGCTCTCTTGTTTGAATCTTCCCTACCCTCAATGGGAAAAACGTATCCACGTCAACTCTGTCTCCTCAATCAAGTCCCCCCTTAACCTTCTGCGATCCAAAGAATAAAACCCCTGTCTCACTGTGCGAGTTGGCCCACGAGTGACCCCGAGTTTTCACTCGTGGTGATCACGTAGCGGGAACGTCGGAACTCGCACGAGCAACTTATCGACTCGTGGCGCTAACGGCAGGTACTCGGGAAACTTGTTAACTCGTGAAAAAAATCAAACATGTTTGATTTTTTCCACGAGTCAAATTAACTGTTCATGTGTAAAATGGAAACATTTTAACTTGTTGTAATAACGTAGTGGCCCCATGCGTTTATCTTAGTGTCTCGTGAGTGTACCGTGGGAACTTTAATAATCTGTTCTTTTGCTCGTAAGACTGAACCAAAGATAGACACAAAATGCTGGAGTTTATAACTCAGCGGACCAGGCAGCATCTCTGGAGAGAAGGAATAGAGTCGAGACCCTTCTTCAGACTTTCCTTCGCTCCAGAGATGCAGCCTGTCCCGCAGAGTTTACTCCAGCATTTCGTGTCTATCTTCGGCCTTTCTGCCACTTGTCCCGTGGCTTCACTCTGTCTCAATGAACGGCTTAAAGACAAGGGCAAGTCTGGGATGTGTCCACGTGTGATGCTCCATCCACCCCCCCGGGGCCGAGAGTGTGGGATTGGAGGAACTGCAGATGCTGGTTCACACCGGAGAAGACACATACAATGCTGGAGTAACTCGGCGGGACAGGCTGCATCTCTGGAGCGAAGGAATGGGTGGCATTTCGGGTAAGTCTGAAGAAGGGTCTCGACTCTATTCCTTCTCTCCAGAGATGCTGCCTGGTCCGCTGAGTTGTGTGTGTGTGTGTCTCTCCCTCTCTGTCTATCTGTGTGTATCTGTGTGTGTGTCTGCTGTCGGGTCCCGGTGGCCGCTCAAAGTCACCCGAGCTGCTTGATTCCTCTGAAGTGGTGGCCAGCTGCTGTGAGTGTGTGTGTGTGTGTGTGTGTGTGTGTGTGTGTGTGTGTGTGTGTGTGTGTGTGTGTGTGTGTGTGTGTGTGTGTGTGTGTGTGTGTGTGTGTGTGTGTGTGTGTGTGTGTGTGTGTGTGTGTGTGTGTGTGTGTGTGTGTGTGTGTACTGTCGGGTCCCGGTGGCCGCTCAAAGTCACCCGAGCTGCTTAATTCCTCTGAAGTGGTGGCCAGCTGCTGTCTGTGTGTGTATCTCTGTGTGTGTGTGTGTGTGTGTGTGTGTGTGTGTGTGTGTGTGGTGTGTGTGTGTGTGTGTGTGTGTGTGTGTGTGTGTGTGTGTGTGTGTGTGTGTCTGCTGTCGGGTCCCAACGCCGCTCAATGTCAGTCACCGGGCTGCTTCCTTTTTTAAAATTATTTAAAATAGAGATCCATTGCAAAAAAGTATTTAAAAACATAAAAAAACAAGTTCCTTCCCGAGTTAGCAAGTTCCTCTCCCGTTACTCAAGAGACTTGCTAACTCGGGAGAGGAACTTGCAACATCGCAGCAATTACATACCCGTGGGAACTCGGCCACACACTTGATCATACACTTGCAGTCTCGTGCGCAGCCACGAGTCAATCACTCGGGGTACCTCGTGGGTCAACTCGCACAGTGAGACAGGGGCATTAAGACCCAACTTGTTCAACCTTTCTCTGTAACATAGTTGCTGGAACCCTGGCAACATTCTAGTAAATCTCCTCTGTACTCTCTCTATTTTGTTGACATCCTTCCTATAACTAGGCGACCAAAATTGTACACCATATTCCAGAATTGGTCTTACCAATGCCATGTACAATTTTAACATTACTTCCCTACTCCTAACCCAAGGGACTTCCGCCTGCGGATGCCCGAGATGTAGCATGCATGGCTGGAAAATCTTACTCTGGAATCTAAAAGTGTTCGTCTCTGGAAAACCCTCCTCAGTTGGATGGCAGCAAGTAGGTGGGCCAATCCCTACTATTCCATCCACGTGAGGAAGCACAGCTCCTGAGGTCTGACACTGAAAGTCTGAAGGGAAGTCGCCCAGAGGTTCAAACCTGTTCTGCAGTGGAGTAAGGTGGTCCCCTACAGTAGACACAATATCAAGGAGATCAATCAGCTGAGTGATGACCAGGAACACTCTAGAGCCATAACAAATCTCAAGATTTGATGTGCATGGTCAATGCAGGATCCCAACTTACAACACCTCTCAATAAGTGCACTATAATATCACATATCAACTTCAATACATTCCCCCCACTATCTGGCCTTGAACTGCTGCACACATAGAACAATACAGCACAGGAACAGACTATTCCAGCCTACGATGATTGTGCCAATCATAATGCCGTTTTAAACTAATCCCTTTTGCAAGGTAGTTGGTGTATATCCCACCATTTCTTCTCACATATCTGCATTTCCCCCCATTTCGCTCCCCAGTAATCATAGCCATGAAGGATGTGTAAGCTTGTTTACTATACATCTGTTTTGAAAGTGCCCTTCCATAATTGGCAACATTGAAATTCTGGTTGGCCCCAATTCCCATTTCTTCCAAGAACACAGCCTTATCATCATGCATGTTTTGTGTCATACAAACATAGTCCAATTTGAAGATCCTACATGGATGGTGTGTCTGGTGAAATGACAATCCCATCGCCATCTACACTCACTCTTCCCAAAGATCAAGGAAGATACCCGAGAGGCTGCTTTTGACAAACCAGTCTATTTCCCTTAGTGGCTGCTGCAAAACGTTTACCAAGCCAAAATGTCACTGTGCATTACTTTTTTTAAATTTTTGTTTATAAAGACAAGGCTTGAGAGAAAATCTGCCAAAAGAAAAATTATCCGATGCTTCATTTAAGCTTTCTAAATAGTCCTCCAGTGTTTCTCAAAAATCTTATTGATGTTTCCTGATGCATAGAAGTAGAGACAACTATTCTCCACAACAACTACTGTGTTCTTAGGTCAGCTGGTTGCTGTTCTGAGAGTTATTAATAACTAAAGTGAAACTCACCAAAATGCCACACAGCCTTCGGAATACGTGTCAGAGGCAATTTTAATCATCAATCATCCCTTTAACAATCGACTCGGCAGCTATTCCGAGTGCATGTTTCAACTTTTTTGCCAGGGTGGTACAGTACATAAAACGCATTGCAACTTACAACCCAATCTTGGCCTTCCTGAAGGCCCCTTAGCACCTAAAATATTTTGGAGGAAATCATTCTCGAGATACCGATTTGGAAAAAGCAAGTGGACTGGAATGCAGAATTTCAAGTAGGGTACTACATCACCCAAGTCCCACAGATCAAGCAAACAAAATAAGCGATTCATTCTGTGAGAATAAAACAAACTCTAATATACAATAGATAAAGTGGAGAAATACTTCACAATACAGGAAGGCAACCCTGCAAATTAGGCAAAATGTCCAATGTAAAAGCTAAATTATGGAAGATCATTAACTAGAACCAATCTTCTCACTTCCAACAGGTGATGTTTAAATAGAGATCACAGTCATTCAGCAGATTTCAACAATTTTCCACTTTTGAGAAGTGGGGATATTGTTTATAGCGAGGATGATCACATCAAGAAGCGACAGAACCAGATCCTATCTTTTCTAAATATGATCAATTTTGTTTAAAGCATTTACAAAAATTGGATTGCCTATTATAAACCAATATGACTGTTCATCCATATCTACAGTTAAATCTTGCCACAGCATAAAACACTGACTTGCCAAAGCACACTATCTTATTGAAATGATCAACCTGAGGTCACCAGGCAGGTCATCAGATTCAAGTAGGAAATTAGAAAACCACAAATTGCATTCAGCATTTTCCAGCAGGCTATTTTCTTCTCTGTCATTTTAGATAGATAACACAGCGCTTCTTAATGGTCATCTCAGAGACTCCTTCACAGTTAGAATATCTGGAGCAAATCATTCTCAACATACCAATTTGAAAGTGGACTGGAATGCAGAATTTCAAGTGTTGTACAGCGTCACCCTAGTCTCAGAGAATGACAGAAAGTCAAACAATTAATTCCACGGGATAAAAGCTTGACTGGACTGCACTATAGATAAAGCAGACACATATTGTACTATAGGGAGACAATCCAGGCAGAGGTGAATTACAGTGCACTGCACTGGATATCCAATATTTGCTCGCTTACCATAATAAAAACAATATAAATAAATCCCACAGCACCAAAACTGACAACTTGGTGACTCCGCTACAAATATAACCAACGTTGTGCTTTCCTCAGCTTTTTATTGTCTACTGCAATTATCCATGTTATTCAAATTCAGTTCTGTGGGACTATACTAAACTGCAATTCCATTCTTCCCAATTAAAAAGTAAAATAGTGCATTACATTGCCCAAGTTCCACGGAGCAAGAAAAATAAAATTGTTCCATAGAACAAAACCTTGACTCTAATACTTTTTACAATAAATAAAGCCGAGAAATACTGCATACTAATGAAACATAGGAAGGCAGCCTTACACAGACGGGAAAATGTCCCATGCAAAGGCTGAATTGTGGAAGGTTGTTGGCAACTCTTTGCATGTTGGCCCCAGTGGATCTGTATACATTTATTACCAATATAAGTAATTTAACTTCTCTACCCTCCCCTGCAGATCTGTTTCTGCACACATCTTTTTCTTTATCAATATGGTATTTTCATGCCTTCTACAACGTTCCGCAGCTGAGCTTCAGAAGCAGAAAGATGGAAGTAGATTAATTGATTGTTCAGGCCAACATCACTATTCAAATTAACTGAACTGAATCATCCTATCACTACCGGAGAGCAGTCCTGAACTACTATCTACCTCATTGGTGACCCTCAGACTTACTGGCTTTACCTTGCACTAAACATTATTCCCTTATCATGCATCTGAACTCTGTAAATGGCTTGATTGTAATCACATATTGTCTTTTCGCTGAATGGTTAACATGCAACAAAAGCTTTTCATTGCACCCAGTACACTTGACATTAAACTAAACTGAAACTGAAATAGATCTTTGCTCATCGGTATTGTAACCACCCCTACTTGTCTTTTCTCTCAAAAAACAATCTTGAATGTTTCAGCTGATCAAGAGAAGTCGGGTATCCTTTCCCTGGAACCAGTTCACCCCAGCGTCAAAAACCCAACAATAATTTTCAAACTGGTTTCCATAATTATGCAAAGAATAATGAGCTCTCCTTTTCAATCACTTTATGTCTCAGCTCCCTCGTAACTACTAGCACCCCCACTGAGTCCCAATAAACTCCACTGGCCTCTGAATAATTTTAGATTTCAAGAACTCTACACTTTTAAGGGAACAAGAAAAACACCAAATATTTTGCTACTACTTTTGAATCAACTAGTATCATATTTCCCTTCAATGCATCTCTTCAATGCAATGCAAAATAATTAGTTCCCTTCAATGCAAAATAATTAGTATCAACTAGTATCACAGTTCCCTTCAATGCAATGCAAAGTAATTTTCCAAAAATATAGATATAAAATAATTAAACTATTTATATAACTAAGCTCCACTACTTTATAATGCACTCTGAATAAAGTGTCAACCAGTTAAAATGATGCAAGAAAGTACAACACATTTCATTTTTTTCCTGTAACCTACTGTAAAGCATTTGAACTTCAGAGACAATCTTTACTTATACCAAGTCTTAAGTGTAATGGAAGCAAATCATGAGCTGTTGGAATGCTGCTTATTCCAATTTTGATAAAAATCACAACAAACTACCACGTGCGAGTGACCAGCAGAGAGTATTTGTAGAGCATTGAGCATTCCTTTGTTTAATGCCCAGTGGTTTACCAGAAGCAGAAACAACACATTAAGAAGTATTTGCTACAGCCATATTTATTAAAACTGGTCCCGTTTCATACAGTTTTAGCTCTCGGATTTTAGAGAACATTATGTTAAGTTTTTCCTCCGCTCTAGTCTGCAGCAAATTATTTCCATTCACATTTCCATAAACACAGTGATTTTAATAAATGTCACACACATTTCATAGAAACTCTTTTGAATATCAACAGACTATTTTAGAACAGTTTGATGATGTAAGCAAACAATGTGATCAAGAGAGGAAGAATAACTACAAGAGTCCAGGAGGAAAAGTGATGAATTGGCAGGTTCAAAGCAGCATAAATGGGAATGGAGATGAAAGTATGATTTTCAATGATGAAAGCTAAATGTTCACTGAATTTATTCCAAGAGTTATTTATGGCATGCTAAATTGATCAAGAGATGTGGTCAGCATGCTCAACTGTATAGTTCGCATTAGAGATGTATATTTTCGAAAATAAATAAACAGCAGGAATAACAGAGAATGGGTAACTACAAGTATTCTGCTACAATGTCATCAAGTCGTGCAGTCTAGAACCCCTCACATCCAATGTGTTTGCAGCCTTTGGTTTTCAATGTTTTGGTTTGGTTCTTTATAATAGCACGAGTTATCCCATGGGATACATTTTATTGATATTGTAGTAGGCACTTGGCAAGATCATTTGTGCAAATAATACCCTTATTTAGCAAATCAACATTCATGACCATATTGTGAGAAATGTTGGGTGAAATATCTGAGGAAGGATGTATTTGCTCTGGAGAGGGTCCAGAGGAGGTTTACAAGAATTATCCCAGGAATGAGTGGGTAAGTCTATGATGAGCGTTTGACAGCATTGGGCCTGCACTCGCTGGAGTTTAGAAGGATGAGAGGACACCTCATTGAAACATACAGAATTGTGAAAGGCTTGGATACATTGGACGTGGAGAGGATGTTTCCACTAGTGGGAGAGTCTAGGACTAGAAGAATTCCCGACAGGCCGTGCGGCCAGAAGGCTTCCCAACGGGCCGCGGCTGTGGACTGGGAACACGGCCGGAGGCATTTACCGAGGTGCCGGATCACTGCGAAGAAGTCTGCGTCGGGCCCCGGCCGGGGACTTGCGGACCGGTAAGAGGAGCAGGGCCTCGCGGGTCAGAGTCCGGGACAGCGGAGTGGCCAACGGAGCCCGCAGCGGCACCGCGAAGGCGGAAAGTGGGGCTTCGACAGCGGTGAGGCCTCGGCGGTGGGGGAGGGGTGGCAGCGGTGAAGTCTCGCGGCGGTGGTGATGAAGCCTCGCAGCGGCAGCGATGCCCCACGGGTTGACATGCGGTCGACGGTCGATGAGAGCATGGAGGACCACCGTGAGGGGGGAGGGGAAGAACAATGCAGGACCCGGAATAGGAGCACCACTGTGAGGGGGGAGGGGGCAACAATGGACAATTGGGCGGGCGAAGAGACCAAAGGAGGACCCGGCCTGCTTTGTAACTTTATCAGCACCTTCAATATTTGTATACATTGGGTATGCAGCAAAGATTCTCGCTGTACCTCATCACATGTGACAGTAAAGGATTCCATAGCCTCAGAATTAAAGGACGAGCCTTAAGAAGAAGATGAGGAGGAATTTCTTTAGTCAGCGAGTGGTGAATCTGTGGAATTTTTGCCACAGAAGGCTGTGGAGGCCGTCAATGGACATTTTTAAGGCAGAGATAGATTCTTGATTGGAATGGTGTCAGGGGCTAAGGAGTGAAGGCAGGAGAATGGGGTTAAGAGGGAGAGATAGATCAGCCATGATTGAATGGCGGAGTAGACTTGATGGGCCAAATGGCCTAATTCTGCTCCTATCACACATGATATATTGCAGGGAAAATGAAAAGGCATGGTTCAGTATAACACTAGAAGAAATCCTGTATGTATTGTAATATCCTGCATTAACCACAACCACTTATTTCACTTCGGAGTCACGTGAGTGACTACGTGAAGAAGCCCCACCTGGCGCTAGAACGGCATTACGTCGACGCTGACGGCAGAAGCAAGAGCTGCAGAGCGCAGCTCCTCGCAGCGGCCGGAACGGACCCGCAGGTAAGTGCAAGGAGAAAATAGGGGACGTTCTAAAAAAGACGTTACGCTGGTAGAACCAGCAAAAGTGAAAGTAAAAATTCAAAAAATCAGAGTCACGCTGGCGTACTGATTTAGCCAGATAATAAAAAATGAAAAATGGAGAAGTCTCAAAGGAAAATTTTGCGGGTAAAAAGATCGTCCCGGGGAGAAGCTAAAGAGTCGGGACAAGAGATTAGTGCGGATCCGGTTCCGATACCGGTGGCCGCTGATTCACCCATTAGTGAGACTATAATTTCTCCAGAAATACAAACCACGGAGGAAAATGTTCCTAGAAAAAGTAAAAAGAAATCCGTGAGGCCCGTGGTTTCTGATGATGACTGATAATGAAAGTCCTCCGGATAATAAAGCTATATGGCTTAAAATGGAACATATGGAGAGAGTGCTCCAAAATATTATGAGACAAGGGTCAAAGTACCCAGAAATTTCCCAAAATGACCCTGAGGGGTTTGAATATCCAGAATATGGCTATGTGCCAAATTGGGAATTTGAAACTCCAGACCCAGGAACAAGGGTGGAGGAAGTCTCATTGGATGAAATTCCACGTGTATCAGGGCTGCAAAAGTCAGACGTGCAAGTGGTGATGTGGATTATGAGTGCACACCACAAATAAAGAAGAAGAGGCCATATGTGCCTGAT
The DNA here is from genome assembly GCA_035221665.1 of Okamejei kenojei. NCBI lineage: Eukaryota > Metazoa > Chordata > Chondrichthyes > Rajiformes > Rajidae > Okamejei > Okamejei kenojei. The sequence continues at coordinate 12,425,157 of CM069153.1, forward strand.
ATGGCAAAAGATTTTGCTATACCTGAAGGAAGTGGTGAGGCTATGGAAGAAAACCTAGCTGCCAGTATTAATTATATGGTATCTCACCAACTTCAAGATTCTGTGATGGTTGAAACAGCAGAATTATATAAAACACCGGAAAAATTGCACCTCATTGAAGGTACCTACGGTTAATCCGTCTATATGGACACCTATGACTCCAGGCATGAGAGGACAAGAATCCACAAACTGATTTCAGCTGCCATTACTGCTTTTGGAAGGCAAATGGAAGGGTCGGAAATGGTTAAAATCCAAAAAGATACTTTGGGCTTATTGTGCAATTCCTTTTATGAAATTAATTGTATGAGGAAAATTGCAATTCGGCCCATATTTCATCCAAGGTTTGCAGGTCTGTGTCGATCAAGTGGTGTTCAAGCTCCTGGTTATCTATTTGGAGAAAACCTGCCTAAACAAATAAGAGAAATGGATGAAGAGGCTAAATCTATTAGCCACATGAGACCTTTCGTTTTTGGACAAAAAAGGTATTTTTCGTCAAGGAGGGAATTTGATTTTGGAAACAGAGGCAGGAATATGATAAGAAAATATTACCATCCGACACAGCCTAATGTTCACCCGTATACGGGGAGAAGGAGACCACCACGTTCATATGGAGAGGTACAAAAACTTTATTCTATTCTTAAAGAAACTGTGGACAAATCTCCAGTTGGAGGGAGATTACAAATGTTTTATGATGAATGGCTTGCCATCACATCTGATCGGTTTATTTTACAAACAGTTTCAGGAGCTACAATAACATTTAAAGAAGGTGTTAATTCTCCGGTACAAAGTAAACCTGCTTATGGTTTCATGTTTTCTGCAATTGAAGAAGCAGAAATTAATGTAGAAATTGACAAATTGTTTAAAAAAGGTGTTATTGAAAAAACTGTTGAACATAAACATCAATTTGTGTCAAATATCTTTCCAAGAAGTAAAAAAAGATGGTGGTTGCAGAATTATTTTGGACTTTATAAACTTTAATACATTTGTCGAGTATAAACATTTTAAGATGGAAACGTTCAACACTACAAGACATTTGATATCAGCAGGTTGTTATATGGCTACAATTGATTTAAAGGATGCGTACTATTCAGTACCAATACATCGATTTTTTCGAAGGTATTTAAAATTTAATTGGCTGGGACAGCTGTGGCAATTTAAAGCTTTACCAAATGGGTTAAGTTCAGCTCCCAGGCTCTTCACAAAGCTGTTGAAACCAGCTTTAGCACAATTAAGAGCACAAAAGCACATCATTATGGCTTATCTGGATGACATTTTAATTAACAGTAATAATCAGGAATCAGCTGGAAAATCAGTTTCAGCAACTAAAACTTTATTTGAGAAGTTAGGTTTCTTGATTCATCCAATTAAGTCCCAGCTGCAGCCAGCACAGTCAATTAACTATTTAGGGTTTGTGATTAACTCAGTTACTATGTTAGTAATTTTGCCAACAGATAAGATTGATGATATTTTAACGGTATGTAGGGGTCTCATTCACAAACCTTATCCCTCCATCCGAGAAGTAGCGAAGGTTATTGGTAAACTAGTAGCAGCATTTCCTGCAGTAGAATTTGGTCCATTACATTACCAAAACCTTCAAAGGGACAAAATAAGAGCTCTAAAAAAGCTAACAGGCCATTTTGATAGGCCTATGCAATTAACAAAAGAAGCGTTATTGGAATTGCAATGGTGAATTGAAAATGTCCCACAAGCTGCTAAAAACATTTTAATACAACAGCCTGAAGTATATTTACAAACAGATGCAAGCGCTCTCGGATGGGGGGGGGGGGGGGGGGGGGGGGGGGGGCGACAGATACATTTACCAGTTGTGGGGGCAGATGGACTGTCCAAGAGGAAATGGGTCTCCAAACATATGGTATTAACTATTTAGAGTTATTGGGGGCGTTTTATGGATTAAAAGCCTATTGTTCTACAAAAAAAAGAATCTGCATGTACTGATGCAATTAGACAATAAAACAGCTGTAGCATATATTAATCACATGGGTGGAGTCAGATCGGTATCATGTGATTGTCTGGTCAATCAGATATGGCAGTGGTGTATTAAGCACCAAATTTGGATTTCGGCAAATTATATCCCAGGTAAAGACAATGTGGTGGCAGACAACAGATCAAGGGTGTTTAAAGACAACACAGAATGGATGTTGAACCCAGTAGTTTTCAGTAAAATTGTGATTCAATATGGGTTACCAGACATTGATCTGTTTGCATCAAGATTAAATCATTAATTGCCTAAGTATGTGTCTTGGGAACCAGATCCAGATGCAGTGGCAGTAGATGCTTTTTAACTACATTGGAGGAATATGTTCTTTTATGCTCTCCCTCCATTTGCTCTGGTTTAGCAATGTCTGAAGAAAATAGAACAAGATTCTGCCACAGGATTATTGGTGATTCCAAATTGGCCGACACAACCATGGTTCCCGTTGATGTTAAACATGATTAAAGAACCATATATGTCAATTCCTAGCAGCAGTGATTTGTTAATAAAACCAGTAACCAAAGAAATTCATCCATTACATGCTTATATGAATTTGTTAATCTGCAGATTTTGACCAGATCTTGGATTGTCGGATAGAACTATGGATGTTATAGTCGCATCATGGCGAGATAGCACTCAGAGACAATATATGACACATATAAAGAAATGGGAAGTTTTTTGTAGACAATCAAATATCTTATCATACTGTGAACATAGCAAATATATTGGAGTTCCTTGCCGAGTTGCATTTTGAGCAGCACTCAAGTTATAGTGCCATTAATAGTGCACGTAGTGCTTTATCATCTTATTTAGGACAAATTTCTGACCAGAAATCAATTGGATCACACCCATTAATATCCAGATTTATGAAAGGAATCTTTAACAAAAATCCACCCAAACCAAGATATACAGAAATTTGGGATGTCAGCATTGTACTTACTTTACTTAGGCAATGGACTCCAATCGAAGTTATATCATTGGAAAAGTTAACATTTAAATTAGTAATATTAATGGCATTAGTTTCAGCACAAAGGGTGCAAACATTACAAATGCTACGTTTAGATTGTATGCATGTGGCTTCAGATAACATTGTGTTTTACGTTTACGATCTGATCAAGCAAAGCAGACCAGGGAGAACTGGAGCGAAGGTAATGTTTCAAGCTTACCCTATTGACCCAACATTGTGTGTAGTTAAACATTTGAATCAATATATAAAAAGTTACCAAAACTCTTCGAGGTGATGAAAAAGCGTTAATGATTACGCATAAGAAACCACACACAAAAGCTTCAGTACAAACAATTTCAAGGTGGTTAAAACAGGTGTTACTTTTAGCAGGTGTAGACACTGATGTGTTCAAATCTCACTCCACCAGGGCAGCAGCTACGTCCGCGGCGAAGTTACAGGACGTACCACTCGAACACATTTTAGAAACCGCAGGGTGGTGTAAAGAAGAAACTTTTTCAAAGTTCTACAATAAACCTGTTCGCACAATGACAAGCTTTGGACACACGGTGTTGGGTTCACTATAATCACCTGCTTTGTTTCACTATCAATTTATATTATCGATTATGTTATCACTTATATTTTTATCACTTTGTAATGGTTTCCCCAGATGTAAAAAAGGGGGTTATTATATGTTCTTTTATCATTAAAAGATTTATGAAAAGAACTAAAACTGATCTGGTAAAAGGTTATTTACTCATGTATGTGTTGACCTAGCCGGACTGTCGTATGGAATGATTCTACGACATGAAAAACACAGAAGCTTCAAAATCTTCACGTAGTCACTCACGTGACTCCGAAGTAAAATAGTAAGATTAAACGAGAACTTACCAGTTCGAAGTTTGATCGTTATTTTATGAGGAGTAACGATGAGGGATTACGTGCCCTCCACTCCCCACCCTCATAAAATAAATAATCATCTGGTAGTTCTAAATCTATGATGAGCCTTACTATCTTACTCCGGCTATTGTGTTCTGTGTTTTTCATGCCGCTGCTTTGAAGTATGCCGTTTGCCAGCGTGAGGCGGGTTCTTCACGTAATCCCTCATCGTAACTCCTCATAAAATAACGATCAAACTTCGAACTGGTAAGTTCTCGTTTAATCTTACTATTATACTGTAAAGTCCTGTTGGGAAATAATTATCATCAGTTACCTTTATTTTCACCGTAGTAGATAACTGATCAGCAAGTTACATTTGGCCACTTTCGTCTTCGAAACAAGTGTACAACAATATATTTATTATGCTCTTAAGTTCTTTCCTACTTCCTTCGTCACTCTCAACACTAATCTTGTCATCCTTCAATACTGCTGGTCTGCATGAGTTGGGGCATTGAACACTAAAGCAGAGAACATATGTTGCAACTTTATAAAACATCTAAATCAGATGGAGTACCTCGTGCAGTTCACCATCGGACAGATGTGATAGCATTTGGAGAGGGTGCAGAGAACATCCACAAGGATGTTACATTTCAGACATAGGGAGAATGTCTGAAAAGCTACATCAGTTCTAGGCTAGGTAGACTGTTCTAGGTCTTTCCTAGGAGAGGAGGTTAAGATGTTTCATGATTGTGGTATATAACATTATGAGGGGCATGGATCAGTTAAACTGCAGGACATTTTCCCACATACCAAAGATGTATAGCACTAGAAAACAGGGACATAGGATAAGATTAAAATAGATTGAACAGAGAGACTTTTTCCCCACACAGAGCGTAATGAGTACATGGAATACAATGCCTGAGTGATGGAAGCTGAGTCACGGAGAGTCAAATAGATTTTCTCTTTGTAACTGATGAGTGGGCACATTTATATCATTGGTATAACAGCATAGTGGCGGAGACTGCTTCACTTAGCATAGATCAGTTTTGTTTAAATTGTCACATGTACTAAGATAAAGTAAAAAGCTTGTTCTGTATGTAATCCAGTCAAATCATATGATATACGAGAATAATCATACACAAAGTAACCCTAACCCTATCCCAAGAAAAAGAGTGGAACAATTGTAAACAGATCCTTTTCTGTAACAGTACACAGTGAACCCTCATTTTCTGCCACTTGCAAATCTCTAGTCTCTCAAAAGTCCGATATTTGCCCAACAGGCCCGTATTGCCCTTTTTGTTACCTTCTGTTGTCCTTTGAAAGTTTCCCAATGCTCTGGCTTCCTGCTACTCTTTGCTATGTTATTTACCTTTTCTTTTAGTTTTATTCCACCTTCCCTTGTCAGCCACGGTTGCCTCTTACTCCCCTTAGAATCTTTCTTCCTCTTTAGAATGAAATAATCCTGCATCTTCTGGATTATGCCCAGAGATTCCTGCCATTGCTGTTCCACCATCTGAAGAAGGGTCTCAACCCGAAATGTCACCTATTCCTTTGCTCCATAGATGCTGCCTCACCCGCAGAGTTTCTCCAGCATTTTTGTCTACCTTCAATTTTCCAGCATCTGCAGTTCTTTCTTCCAGTTCAGTCGACCTTCGCCAGCTCCTCTCTCATGTCTTCATAGTCCCCTTTGTTCAACTGCAACACTGACACTTCTGATTTAACCTTCTCCCTCTCAAATTGCAGATTAAAATGTATCATATTATGGTCACTACCTCCTAGCGGTTCATTTACCTTGAGTTCCCTTATTAAATCTGGTTCATTGGACAACACTAAATCCAGAATTGCCTTCTCTCTGGTAGGCTCAGTAAAAGTTGCTCTAAGAATCCATCTCAGAGGCACTCTACAAACTCCCTTTCTTGGGGTCCAAAACCAACCTGATTTTCCCAGTCTGCCTGCATATTGAAATCTCCCATAACCACAGTGGCATTACCTTTGTTACATGCCAATTTTAACTCCTGCGACAACTGAGCTCCCATTAATGTCTTCTTACCTTTACAATTCCTCAATTCTATCCACAGTGAATCTACATTGTCAGTCCCTATGTCACCCCCCACAAGGGTCTGAATTTCATCCCTCACCAACAGAGCTACCCCACCTTCTCTGCCCACAGGCCTGTCCTTTTTATGGGATGTATAACCCTGAATATTCAGTTCCCAGTCCCGATCCTCCTGCAGCCATGTCTCTATAATTCCCACAACGTCATATCTTCCAATCTCTACCTGAGCCTCAAGCTCATCCACTTTACTTCCTATACTTCACGCAATCATAGATATCATACTTTTAATCCATTACTCACCTCACCTTTCACATCGATTCTTATTCCACTTGGCCATACTCTCCTATCCCTTCGTGAGCTTTTTGTTCCGTTGATTCCGGTGTCTTTCTTAACTTTTCCTATACACTCTTTCCCTTTAACTCCATCCTTGTATTTCCAATGTCTCTGTTTGGAGGAATGCAACTATTTTGACACTTTAAAGCCGCAGTGCTGGCTGTACTGGATTGTTGTAGCAGGAGTCAGCCTGGCCCAGCTCCAGTGAAAGGCGGTGTTTCGAATATATCCTTTATTTGTTTTCCTTTGACTTTACTAGTGCACAACTGACTATTGTTTGTCTGTTATCTAGATTGAAAACTAACCTATCCCACTACAATTCAAAAAAATTGTGAGGAAATGTGTATAAACACCAATCTCGAATTACAACCGTTTGTAACCTAGTTTTATTTGGCTTATTGATTTGCCTTGCACTGAATTTTAACAGAGTTCTAAAAGTCCTTTTCTGAACACTACCGCTGCTATGGTAGATAAACTAACTTCAGTGCAACTAAAATAAAGTAATAGTTGATTTAAATCTAGGATACATCCCACGAGGCTTGCAGTAGTTCATTACAAACCGGGTTGTACAATTACATGATGATATATCCGAGATAGAGGGAAGTTTGTTTACTGTTTATCAAGCATTAGACATTTACTTTATAAGTGCACGTATTTTCACCAGAGATCCTGCAAAATGTATTTTCTGCGAATCTGATGGTAATGAATTTCAAATTATAAAAATTAAATATGACTTGATGACACTAATGTAATTTGTTAAAATTAAAGATTTAAATATTACTTGATAACACTAATGTAATTTGTTAAAATCAAAGATTTAAATATTACTTGATAACACTAATGTAATTTGTTAAAAATGGTCCTGCATTAGCATGCAAAAAAAATTGTGACATTTCATAAATAATTTTAACATGGTGTGGGGATCGACTCAGTAAGAAATGTAAGTCTGAAGATGGATCTTAACCCAAAAAGTTACCCATTCCTTCTCTCCAGAGATGCTGCAGCATTCTGTGGCTATCTTCAATTTAAACCAGCATCTGCAGTTCTTTCCTACACAATGTAAATAAATATTTTGCTTTTAATTTTAGCTTGGTTGTTTAATGTGGTGATCAGTGCCATCTCAATATGGTATGCACACAGGGATTTAGATAATTGTTCCCCAATAATATGTCAGTGGCCAAACCTCTTGCTGGTTCCCTAGAGACCTCAGACCTCTTCGCCAAATGGATTCATGTTGTCACTTCACAACCTTTTGGATCAACAGTCACTTTGATGGCAATGAAACACGTTTTAAAATGCAATTCTTCCCTTGAAGAACAGTGAACCACATGGGATTTTTTACAACAACCTGGTAGTTTTGCCATCATAAGTACAACATTTATTTATTTTTAAAAATTCTAAAAAATCCAGATGATTTGCAAAATTTAAATTCCCTATATACTATGGAAGGATTCAAATTAATACCAATTCCAGAAATCTGGGTTGCGAGTCTGGGAACCTAACCACTGCTGTACTACTAACGTAACCAATATTTAGTTCACAAATATTAAATGCAACCAATAACATATAAATGTTGTTAATTCAATGTTAGAATGAGAAATGCAGATACATTCGTTTTTATATTTCCGGAAATATACGAATGTACTATGTCAATAAGAATTGTATTGACCATGTGATATGATCTTGGGTTTATTCTTAACTCATTCACTTCATTAGTGTGTTGTAAATAAGCAAAATCCACAATCTGAAGGTTTTTTGGGGGTTTTTAAAAATAATATTTTTATTAGAAGCAGTGTACAGTAGTATAAACCATGGCATATGCCAAAATACATGTATTGTACATCTTCCATTTTGATTTTGACAAAAATGAAATAGAAAAGGAGAAAAAGAGCATGAAAGAGGGAGAGTGAAAGAGCTAGTGAATGTGTAAACCCTTAAACTACCAAAGAGTGTAGTCACCCCACCCATCACCCTGTATGTAAATCGGTTTCATTCCAAAGTTGTGTGCACAATACTATGTTTGTAATGAATCGATGAAAGGAGACCATATCTCTAAAAATTGCTCTGATTTACCTGCTAAGACAACTCATATCTTCGAGATGTAGCGTCTCAGACATGCTTGTGATCCACATTTTAAGAGTTGGGGTGGATGCATTTTTCCAAAATTTAAGTAAATCTTTTTTTTTCCATTATCAGGCCATAATTGAGGAAACGTCTTTGAGATATTGATAGCTCAGAGCAGGCTCCTGTTGTTCCAAAAAAAATCAATTCTGTATGGGGGTCCAGTTTTGTTTTAAATAATTTTGAGAAGATTTCAAAGATTCCTTTCCAAAATTTATGGAGTTTTATGCAAGAGGCAAAGGAGTGTGTTATAGTTGCTTCTTGAGAAAGACATTTGTCGCAGATAGGTGATACATTTGGAAAAATGTTGTTCAGTTTAGTTTTTGAGTAATATAGTCTGTGTAGTATTTGAAATTAGGATTAGGAAATGTCTTACATTAATTGAACAATTATGTATATATAAGAGATATTTTTCCCCATCTGTCTTTGGGTATTTTTAGGCTTAATTCCTGTTCCCTCTCTTCTAATTACATCTGACGATGGAATTTCTATATTTAGAATGATATTGTACAAGTATGATATTAAATTATTTGACTCTGCATTTCTATTCATAGCTTCATCTAATATATCTGGCAACAGAGTTTGGTATTCGTGGGTATATGTTTTCAAATAATCTCGAATTTGAAGATCTAAATTATTGATTACTTTTCAGACTATTTCGATTGTAATTTCTGGAATGATAAAAGGTTTCCCATTTCGTACAAATCAACCCTTTAAATTCCTAGTCTTTCCCAATGAATGAATGTTTTATTTATGGTTTATGAATTACATTTTTAATATTCGCTGCCCAATAATAGTACAAGAAATTGGGGAGCGCCAGTCCACCAATTTCTTTGGGTTTACATAAATGTCTTCTATGAATTCTGTGTGATTTATAATCCCAAATAAAATTTGTAATCCTGGAATCAAGTTTTTTGAAAAAGTTTTTAGGCAAATATATCGGTATTGATTGAAATAAATAGAGAATTTGTGGTAGGAAAATCATTTTTATTGCATTTATTCTGCCTATTAGAGACATCGGAAATGTTTTCCAGAATTGACTAAGAGTGATTGATTTAGTAGTTAGGGGCAGGAAGTTTGCATTGAATAAAGAATTATATTTTCTGGTTACTTGGATACCCAGATATTTAAATTTTTCTGTAGCAATTCTGAAAGGAAATTTTAAAAGGCGTGTTGACTCTTGGGGTTTTATCGCCATGATTTCACTTTTATTCCAGTTTATTCTATATCCTGAAAAGGAACCAAATTCCTCTATTAAATTTAATATATTTGGTATACTAACTTGAGAATTTGTAAAGGTATAATAATACATCATCTGCATAAAATCTGAAGTTCAAGATCATCTTTAATCAGTACCCATATTATAACGGTACAGCCGGTCATTGGTTGTTAATACATCGTGACCGCTTCCAAGACTGACCAGTGTAGGAAGTGGGTGTTAGTATGAATCATACAGTAGGGTGGGGTTAGTGATGCTCTTCCACTATGATTGGCTTTCATGCATAAACCAATCTACAATCATCATGGATGATTGTCAAGAACTTCTTTCATAGTCACTTGTTTTAATAAGGAGCAATGTAGAGGAGAATCCGATGAATCATAGGTAGAGGTCTCAGTGTTGTTCAATATATGTTAAACTTAAGGGCCTGTCCCACTGAGGCGATTTTTATGGTGACTGCCGGCGACTGTCACAGTCGAAGCAGGTCACCGAAAAAGCCGCGACTGGACCTCTCCCTACGACAATGTCTACGACAAGCTATGACAACCTACCATCTAGTCGACATTAAGCTACCGACAACCGGCGACCCATTAGAACGTCCACCTATGACCACCTACAGGCGACAACACATGACAACCAAAGTCAACCTACGTCCACCTGCGACATGTTACGACTAGCAATGACCCTGTCGGCGATAACTGAAGACAATTCAGTCGGCAGTACCTGTCGCCGGTTGACGTAGATAGTCGCCAATGGAATTCTCTAAAGTCAGCACCCGGCGACAACCAACGTCACCTGGCGACAACCTGCATCATCCTGGCAACAACTTACAACAGCCCCTACCACAGGAGAAGACAAGCTACGTCAAGCCCACAGACGCCAAAAATCTTTCAAAATCCAGCAGCGACCAATAAAACGTTACGACTCTTCAGGCGACTTGAGGAGACTACTCACGACCATATAGGCATCACCCCGCGACCATGTGAAAACAGCCTAGTCACCTGTGAACTTGAACTTGTAGTCACCGAAAAAATCGACTAAGTGGGACAAGGGCATTACAGTGAATCTGCACAAGTCCAGGACTTAAATACTTGGGAGTAGTGGATTTCCAGGTATGGCAAAAGATTGCCACCTCAATGCTTCAGATCAATTACTCATTTCTGTCTCCATAAATACTGTCTGATCTGTTAAGTAATTTCAGCACTTTGTTTTATTTCATATTCCAGAATGTGTTGTATTGTTCTTTTTCAATTATTTACCATGATGTTGTACCAGGGGGGGGGGGGGGGGGGGAGTTAGACTCAGCATCAAGTATGAAATCTATTTATGATTAATAAAATGAAAATATCAAAGACCAAAAACACGACACAATGATACCGTCATTGGCAATGCTATAGTATCACAAAACAGGAGAGACACTTAAATGGACAACGCATAGTATGATATGGACCAACTGTAAGCAACTAGTTTAAGTTAGCTGGTCATAAACTTAGTATGCCTCTTTCTCTGTTGTACATCTCCATGAATTTATAACACCTTCCATTTAACTAAGGTCAAGGTTAGTTTATTGGTCACGTACACCAATTGGTGTAGTGAAATGTTTCTTGCCAATGCAGCACATTAAAAAAAAATACAGACATAACACTAATAAAGAGATTTAAACATAAAAAACATTCCCCACAATGGTTCCTATTATGAGGGAAGGCACAATGTGCAGTCCCCATCCCATGTCCACCCATAGTCGGGCCTATTGAGGCCTCCGCCGTCACCTTCACGGAGGCCCGATGTTCCAGGCCGTTCTCGCCGGGTGATGGTGCTCCAGCGTCGGGAGAATCCTCTCAGCGGCTTGGGACACCTGGAACGGCCGCTTCCTTACTGGTGACCACGGCTTCCGAAGCCAACAAGGCCGCGCTGGATGGAGCTCCACCACTGGCTCCCGATGTTAAAGTCAGCGCCGCTGCCCGCAGCTGGCCACGCCACAGACCCGCGACTCCACGATGTTTTCCTCGGCGGTCTCAGCTCACCGGAGTTCTAACGTGGCGGCCCACGCAAGACGCCGCCCGCACCGCGATGGCACTCCAGCGCTCCACCACCGCCGAAGCCGAGGATCTGTGCGGTCTCCTCAGGAAACGCCGCTCCAGGCCCGCTGGTAGGCCGCGAGGACGGGTCAAAGGTGCAGCCCGGAGAAAGGCTGCCTCTCCGACCAGGTAGGGACCCTGAAAAGTAGTTTCCCCCCCCATTAGTACCCAAAATGCTGCTAAAAATTCCCCCAGCATTTCATAGAGGTGTTACCAGTTTAAGGCAGAGTTATATCTGGAGACATTGGGGGAGATGGCCAAAATCCAAGTCATGTGGGTACTTTTCAAAAACCAACATGAAAAGGAAGAAAAGGTGTTGCAAAAAGTGGACTTTGGAAATGAATTTCAGAGAATAAATGTCAGTAGCTGAAATGGAATGATGCAATTCAAGGATAGTCAAGAGTTCAAAAATGAAAATATCAAAGACCAAAAACACAACACAATGATACCGTCATTGGCAATACTAGGGTATCACAAAACAGGAGAGATGGTTAATGTGCGTAGAAATTCCCAACGGCGCATCATCCAGTTTCAGTTACATCTAAATACTGAGGGATAATGGAGAACAATAGAAACAAAAAAAAAAATTTGCAAAGCTATACAAACTCAAGGTGAACAACAATTATTTTGTTTTTATGATGTTGTTCAAGAGCAGCCCCCCGGGATCAAGGATAAGTTCAGGTTTGTCTAATTATGTTGAGGTTATCATGTATCATCCATACACTGTGAATGACTCGATTGTAATCATGTATTTTCTTTCAGCTAGCTGGATAGCATGCAGTAAAAGCTTTTCACTGTACCTCAGTACATGTGACAATAAACTGAACTGAACGGTTACAAAGGAGGCTGATGTGGCAACTGCAGACGAGTGTAGATGGGACAAGTGTGACCAACAAGGAAGACTGTAAGGTTACCTGTATCATCCACTCTTTCTCCAGTTTGTGCAATCAAGGGCCAGATTCCAAAGAATCAGTGAGGATGGTCCATTTCTTCAAGACTATGAACACACCCTTGATTTTTTTTTTCTCTCCTACCTGATTATTCCACAATATAATATTTGCACAAGTATCTGCTATGTGTAAAAATGCTTTGAAATTTCCACATCAGCATCACTATTCATCTGTGAATGAAGTTGCAACTATTCCCAATAGAGAAATGGCACTTTTTTCAATGAATTTAGGCAAATTAGCATAATTCAAGCTTTTATTTTATTTATTTATTTTTTTTAAATTAGAAGAAAATACATAATAAAAAACATGTTGTTTGTAGTAGTCATACATTATTAATACTGTTTATATTATCAATTGTATAATAATTGTACATCTATATATTTTTATATAGATAGAAAATAATAGAGGAAAAAAAACCCCAAAAAATTAAAAGAGAATGGAATAATCAACTAATTATACATCATTGGAAATATGTCAGTGGATTATAAAATATAATTCTTCATCTAATCCTTGATTCGGGTTTCAGTCAGGTTCTCGTGCCGAACCGGTTTGCCCCTTCAAATAGTCAATGAATGAAGACCATATTCTAGGAAAGAAGGGTCTCGACCCGAAACGGCGCCTATCTCCTTCGCTCCTTAGATGCTGCTGCACCCACTGAGTTTCTCCAGCCTTTTGTGTACCCCATATTCTAGTAAATAGTTCTTGTTTGTCCATTAAGACAAATCTTAATCTTTCCAAATGTAGCGTCTCCAACATTTCCATAGTCCATATTTTAATTGTGGGGGTTATAGGGCCTTTCCAAAATTTTAATATTAATTTTTTCCCAATTATTAAACTATAGTCGATAAAGTTTCTTTGGCTTGTTGTAAATATTTGATTTTGTTCTAGTATTCCTAATATTGTTAGTTTTGAATCGGGGTCCAAATGGATATTGACAACTTCCAAAATTATCTTAAAGATTTCCGTCCAAAAACTATTAATTTTTATACAACTTACAAATGCTTGCGTTAAGTTTGAGTGCTGACATTTTTCACAAATAGGAGATATGCTTGGGAAAATTCTATTTAATTTTGTTTTTGAATAGTGCAATCTATGTAATACTTTAAATTGTTTTAAAGAATGTCTAGCATTTAACGAACAGTGATGTATATGTTGTAAGCTTTCGTCCCAAATATCTTGCCTTATTGGTTGGCCTAGTCCATTTTCCCATGTTTGCCTACATATTTCTGTCGTGGGCACATCGTTATCTAATAGGATATTATAAATATAAGATATCAATTTTTCTGTGTTAGGGTGTTTATTCAAACATTCATCAAGAATTTCTGTCTTTCTATTTCTATAGTCCTCTGTATTTGATTTAGCATAGTCTCTAAGTTGTAGGTATTGAAAGTAGTCATTTGAGTGAAGTCCATAAATTTGTTGTAGCTCCTGAATTGAGAGGAATGTACCTTTCCTGTAGAGATGACCCATCTTTGTAATTCCGTGATTTTTTCATTGTAAAAAACCTTTATCCATCGTTGAGGGTTTAAATGTAGGGTTGTTTACAATGGGAAGAGGTAGTAGTAAATTATCCAATTTTAGTGTCTTTTTTCATTGTCTCCAAATGCGTATTCCAGTCATCCTTTTCCATTTTTAACCAATCTGGTTGTTGGTCCAGTTCTTCCAACGAAACATTCATATTTTTAAATGATAACTGCCCAAAAATAGAGCATAAAATTCGGTAGGGCTAACCTCCGTTTATTTTTGATTTACATAAGTGCTTTTTATTTATTCTGTGGTTCTTATAATCCCAGATAAAATTAGTGACTATAGAGTCAACCTTTTTAAAAAAAGGTTTTGGGAGATATATCGGGATTGATTTAAAGAGGTACAATAATTGCGGGAGAAAAATCATTTTTATTGCATTAATTCTACCAAACATTGAGATAGGTAATGTTTTCCAATATAAAATATTCTTATGTAATTTGTTCAATAAAGGCAGAACGTTAAGTTTAAATAAAGAAGTATGTCTTTGTTACATAAATTCCAAGATATTAAATTTTTCATTTACTATTTTGAAAGGAAATTGCTGTAATATATGTAGATTACTTTCCATTATTGGCATGATTTCACTTTTATTCCAATTAATTCTGTATCCTGAAAATGAGCCATATTGAGTTATTAAATTTAATAAGTTTGGGATACTAACTTCAGGTTTTGTAATGTAGATTAATACATCATCTGCATATAAGGAAATGTTATTCTCAGTATCTTTAGTATTATACCCATATATTTCAGGATGGGACCTAACACGTTCTGCTAGTGGCTCTATTGCGAGTGCGAATAATAGTGGGGATAATGGACATCCTTGTCTACAGCCTCTAGATAAATTAGATTTAGCTGATAACATTTGATTTGTCGATATTCTAGCTGTTGGATTAGTATATAAAAGTTTTACCCATGTACTAAACTTCTCGCCCAATTGAAAATTTTTCATAACCGAAAATAAGTAGGGTCATTCCTCCTGGTCGAATGCTTTCTCAGCATCTAACGAAATAATTGCTAGATCTTCGTTAGTACATCTCTTTGAGTATATCATATTGAATAATCGTCTCAGGTTATATGAAGAGTAGTGTTTTGGTATAAATCCTGTTTGGTCCGGGTGTATTAATTTATTAATCACTGTGCTTAATCTTTATGCTAGGATTTTAGTTAATATTTTTTGATCAGTATTTAGGAGAGCTATAGCTCTATATGAACCTGGATCATCCAGGTCCTTATCTATTTTTGGTATAAGTATTATTATTGATTAATTTAGCATTTCTGGTAATTTTTGTTGGGTATGGATATGTTCATACAGTGTCTTTAAATGCGGATCAATCAGATCATAGAATTTTTTTATAGAATTCGGAGCCAATGCATTGGGGCCCGGGGCTTTACTGTTTTTTAGAGATCTGATAGACTCTTCAATTTCTTTTACTGTTATTTCAGCATCTAATAATTCTCTATCTTTCAAATCTAACCCTTTAAGAATAATTTTTGTAAAAATGCCTCTATTCCTGTTCGGTGATCAATCATTTTAGCTGAGTAAAGGTTTTGATAATATTGCAGAAATCTCTCATTAATATCCTTAGATTGTACTAGTGGTTCTCCTGTTTCTGATCTAATCCTATGAATAATTCAAGCTTTAATCACTACAGTATTTTGACAGTACTCATATGTTACGATAAACCATTGGTAAATTTTCCTTCTTTCCAATGTGGACCTCTCCACTCAATGTACTGAGAGATTCAGAATGGAAAAAGGAGAAATCGAACCACCAATTATCTATTTTTTCTGGTACAATTGGTGTTAACAAGATCCTGAGTAATGAAGGACATTAGTCTTCAGCAAATAACAGGTAACATATCTGTAAATCCCCTTCAAGACACTATTGATCTTGCAGGTTCCGATTAATCATAGGTAGAAATTAGCCAGAAGGCATGGCAGAATGCACAGATATTTTGAAAACAGCTTATTTTGAATTTACCAAAGTCAAGTTAAGAGAATAATAAAGGACAAAACCAATCTACACACTGCATTTGGAACAGTAAATGCTACTCACAAAATGTGATGTTCTCTCATGAGTGTCTTTCCCCGTCCTGATATTTGTATTCCCCCCAAAGGCATATCCAGCTTCATAATCATGTGCTTCTCTGCTTAGCAATTTTCTCCAAGGATATATTACCATCTCTTTATCTACATTTCAGAGATTTGAATCAACATAATGGTCATGTGGGGAAGGGGGGGTTTAATTGCGAAAGTACAGTGGGGAAAAATCTGAAAACCCATTCATATACGGAGATCATTTTGCAATTTGTTGAACTTTTCATTATCTTCTGCTAATAACACATAAGTGTGCTGAGTGATAACCCATGGATGCTTCAACCAGTGGCAGAGGCAATATAAACAATGCTTTCTTACTCACTGGAAACAAATAACAAAATAAAAATGTTGCTAAGGAGCATTCTGTTCACTATCATATCTTAGTTTGCTCTAAACTGAACTGAATGATTCCAACATTTTCTGTAGATGTCCAAGATCTGCAATTTTTGGAGCAATTAATTGTCATTGTGGGTGAGCAAGTCCAAGCAGAACTCATGAATGGGAATTGGTGATAGATTTCCTCAAGTTCCCAGGGCTGGGTGTGGGCCAGCCATGTATCAAAATCAGCAAGGTTCATAATGACAGAGACAGAGCTGATTCAGCAGATGGTGCCGAGGTAAAAAGAAGTGTCTGCTGCTGCAAGATTTATACAAGGTCTTGAACTTGGGGTGTATTTTAACAGAATACGAATTTACAATGACAGGGAGCAAAGATGACGTCTATCTCAATATGAAGGCAGCAAAATCTTCTGCATAACAAACACTGAATATCTGACGAATAGTCATCAGAGTTGTTAGAAGAGATACAGCACACACACACACACACAGGAGTAATAACTCATAGTCTTTATTGTAACACAAGCAGAGGCAACATTACATGCTATCGTGCCCATAGTCAACATCAAGTCTGACTGTGAGACAGTGGAGTGCCATTATCAATAGTCCTGGATAGGGATGACTGCACTACATATGAATGTGCAACATGCATAATATTTGTGGTGATAGATATGTAATGGCAGACTAATATGGTTAATCAGCAGCATTTATTTCCAGAGAAGACATTGGAGGAGAATGAGATTGAAGAATGTTTTTCATCAAGAAAGGAAACCAGGTATTATCATCATAGTCCACATGGACACAAAAAGATGGAGTAGCTCATCGGAATAAGCAGCATCTCTAGAGAGAAGGAATGGGTGACATTTTGGGTCGAGACTATTTTTTAGACAGGGTAGGGATAACGGAAATGAGAGATATAGATGATGTGGAGAGATAAAGAAATGAATGAAATAAATTAAATTTTAAATCAACTCGCGTTGAAACCAAAGTGCTTTACATAAAATAAATAATAAAGTTTCCATACATGCATAGAAAAAATTATTAAAAATAAGAAAAAAAATGACACAACATTATAGAATTCAACATAAACGTCCCCCCACAACAGAATCAAAATTTTCCACTGTGGGGAATGGCATCAGAAAGTTCAGTCCTCCTCCTCTGTGAATCACCCGAGGCCTATTTGTGGCCTCCGCAGCAAGTCCGATGTTTTCAGGCCCTCTTGCCGGAAAGCTGGAACTACGGCGTCGGGTGAACACTCCTCGGCGGCTTGGAATGTGTGGAGCGGCCCCTTCCTCCCCGGAGACAAACTCCCGAAGTCCTCAGGCCACGTTGGCTGGAGCTCCGACTCTGGCGATCTCGGATCTCGGATCCCGCGGCTGGACGCCCGCAGCAACAGCTCCTCGGATGTTGGAGTCGCCGGTCACAGCACTCCGGAGCTTACCGCATGGCGACCCATCGCCTCTCCGTGGTGGTGTCCCAGCATTGCACCGCCGCCGCCGAAACTGTAGTCCTGGCAGGTCCCGACTGGAAACTCCACTCCAGTCCAATGGTAGGCCGCGAGGGAGGGCCGAAGAAGCAGCTCGGAGGGAAGCCGCCTCTCCGACCAGGAAGGGACTAGGAAATAAAGTTTCCCCCCTTCCCCTCCCCGTCCCCCACCCACCACATAAAAGAAGACTTCCAATAAACATTTTGTTTTAACAGGACTAAAAATAAAAATTAAAAAGGGTGAACGGACGGACTGCAGGCAGAAAGATATGCAAAAAGGTAACAATGATAAAGGAAACAGGCCATGATTAGCTGTTTGTTGGGTGAAAAGGAGAACCTAGTGAGAATTTGGTGGGGGGGGGGGGGGGGATAGAGAGAGAGTGAATGCCGGGGTTACTTGAAGTTAGAGAAATCGATATTCATACCACTGGGCTGTAAGCTGCCCAAGCCAAATACGAGATGCTGTTCCTGCAAATTGCATTTAATCCACTCTGACAATGGAGGAGTCCTAGGACAGAAAGGTCTGTGTGGGAATGGGAAGGAGAATTAAAGTGCTTGGCAACCGGGAGAAACTTTAATTCTACTTCCCATTCCCACACAGACCTTTCTGAAGACGGCTCCCTAACCAGTCTGAAGAAGTCGTCAAAAGAGTTTATTGCCATGTGTCCCTGACAGGACAATGAAATTCTTGCTTTGCTTCAGCACAACAGAACATAGTAGGCATTGACTACAAAACAGATCAGTGTGTCCATATATACGTAAATACACACATATGAATAAATAAATTGATAAAGTGCAAATAACAGATAAAGGGGTATTAATGTTCAGAGTTTTGTCCGAGCCAAGTTTAATAGCCTGATGGCTGTGGGGAAGTAGCTATTCTTGAACCTGGTCGTTGCAGTCTTCAGGCTCCTGTACCTTCTACCTGAAGGTAGCAGGGAGATGAGTGTGTGGCCAGGATGGTGTGGGTCCTTGATGATGCTGCCAGCCTTTTTGAGGCAGCGACTGCGATAGATCCCCTCGATGGAAGGGAGGTCAGAGCCAATGATGGACTGGGCAGTGTTTACTACTTTTTGTAGTCTTTTCCTCTCCAGGGCACTCAAGTTGCCGAACCAAGCCACAATGCAACCAGTCAGCATGCTCCCGAATGGTCTCGACCCGAAACATTACCCTTTCCTTTTCTCCCGAGATGCTGCCTGTCCCACTGCGTTACTATAGCTTTTTGTGTCTATCTTTGGTTTAAACTAGCATCTGCAGTTCCGGTCTACACATAGTCCACATGTTGTTGAGAGTGGGAACAATCAGAATGGAGCCAAAGGGCTCTATCCTGTCCATTCCATCCCATTCAGATGGGATAGAACAATGAGAATGACAGCAAAAGGGAATGGAAATGAGAGGCACCCCTTGGGTTAGTGAGCAATGGTTTAGAAAGGAGGTAGGAAACAATGAACAAAGGTTTAAATGGGAACTAGGGTATCAAAGATTAGTTAATCAAATTTTGGCTGCAGAAACATTATGGTGAATGGAAAACCGAAGGTCAGTCAGTTAATATTTGGGGAATTGGAGTAGAATCAAACTAGCAGTGGGCATAGAACTATAGTTGGAATAGGTAGGAAATGAGTATTAATCAAAACAAGGGAGCAACAGGAGATGGGTCTACAATTAAATAATAGAAGGAAAGATGCCAAGTGAAATAAAGGACCAAGAAGCTGAAAGAAAATATAAATTGGGATGTTCACACAGACGAAGAGCTTAATGAAGGAACAGGCCAATGACCTGAGGATTCTACAATAATTAAATGGAATCTGGAAAAGGAAATTTCAGTGTAGACAAAGAGTGGAAAACAGGGAAGATACGTTGATGTTAGTTAGATAGACACAAAAAGCTGGAGTAACTCAGCGGGACAGGCAGCATCTCTGGAGAGAAGGAATGAGTGACGTTTCAGGTCGAGAACCTTCTTCAGGTTAGGGATAAGGGAAGCGAGAGATATAGACAGTGATGTGGAGAGATAAAGAACAATAAATGAAATATGCAAACATTTAAAGATGATAAAGGAAACAGGTCATTGTTAGCTGTTTGTAGGATGAAAATGAGAAGCTAGTGCGACATGGGTGGGGGAGGGATAGAGAGAGAGAGAGAGAGAGAGAGAGAGAGAGAGAGGAATGCCGGGGCTACCCTCTAACTAACTAATGTTAGTTAGGTCTGGTCACATACAGGAGAATGGCAGTATTCAATGAAAGTCAGGAGGGAGGAGTAAGGAGGAGAAATAACAGGTATTTCCAGGGGGGGGAAGGGAGTGATCGGAGTGGTGGTTTAGGAAGTGATAGGGTTAATGGATAAGAGGGGTAAAAGACAGTGGCCAGTCTAAATCATGGAAGCTGCAGGAATCAGATGGGGATTGTGGACAGGGAGAGGTGAAATAAGAAAACAATGAACAAAGGGCAGACAGCCAGGTAATTGTGATGGGTATCAAAGACATAAAGTGCTAGAGTAACTCAGCGGGTCAGGCAGCATTTCTGGAGAACATGGATAGGTGACGTTTCAGGTTGGGACCCTTCCTCAGACCGAACATGGTGGGGGATGGGATGAAAACTGGAAGAGAGATGGGGCAGGGCAAAGCCCAATAAGTGATGGGAAGATACAAATAAGTGGGGGAGTGGTTGATGGGATGATAATTGGGCAAAGGCCAGAGAGGTCAAGACCAAAAAGTGTGAGATAAGGTTAGGAGAGGTGCAAACTATGAAGCCAGAGAAAGGAATATAGGCAAAAGGAGACGGGGAGGTAGGTTAGTTACCTGAAATTGGAGAATTCAAAGTTCATATTATTAGGTTGTAAACTATCCAAGTGGAAATTGAGGTGCTGATCCTCCAGTTTGAGTGTAATCTCACTTTGACAAGAGTGAGAGGTTGCTCTGTGAAAACACTAAGAGAAAAAAAAACGAAAATGGGGACATGGAGAATAGAAAGTTGGGAATATGGACACAAATGCGAGTTTTTTTTTTAAATGACATGTTTACAGTAAAACCTGTTGGGAACCAAAAAAACACTCCTGCTCCAGCTCAAAATAGGGCTCGGCTCATCAATTCAGCCCTACTCACCTACCTTCAGGATCAGGTTTCAAAAGGCCTGAGAAGCGGAGCTTAAAAACAGAATCATTTTGTAAATGAAGGCAAGCAGACACATGACCCATCAAACTAATTAAAGAACCAATTCATTTTCTACAAGCAGATTGCTCTTCCATCAGTCAGGTCTGCTCCATTAAAGACAGAATTAGCACAACACAGGCATTTTCCACATTCCAGAAATATTTATTTATATTGTCCTCAACCCATCAATTTTTGAGATTGAAAATTCATTCCCAACAGCACGTTTTTCCCAACGAGAGGGCGAGTTTAGCCTAGATCTTGCAAGGTTCAATTTCTTGTCAAGGTTCATCATGCATTCAATCATGCAATGAAGGGTCTTTCCACCAGATATCCAAGATCTAACCAGAAGCAAATGCAAGATAATTAATTAAGTGATAACCAGTTTACCTTAGATCGGAAAGCTAGATACCATGGTCTGGCAAATAAGAATCCTCCATGTTTGAAAGTTACAAATGACCAGGTGGGAAATTTCCTTTGCACTCATGGTATCAATTTATTGATGGCCCATTCCTCTTTCATCTTATTTCTGACCCACAACACAAAATAAATATGGAAGTATAGTTGACAAAGATTAACAGTACCATTGTTTAGTGATTTTAAATGTCTATAAAAGAAAATAATAAGTAGGCCAGAATCAGCATGAAAAACAGTAACATGTCCATGTGGAAGACTTCAAAACATATACTAGCTTTGACTGAAGACAAAAATTGCGGGAACGGTTTTGTAAATGGTCAGAGTTTCTTTTGTGCATTTTGTGAGAGGGACTGGTTCTAGTCCACACACTTGGCAGCATTTCATCATGCTAGATCCTAATGCCATGCAGGAATATACTAATTTTAAACCTGGGTTCATCTTTCAAGTTCACAAGATAGAAATTAGGAGCAGAATTTGGCCATTTGGGCCCACTCCACCATTCAATACGATCATCCAACATCACACTCCTGCTTTCTCCCCACAGCCCTTGATCTTTACCCAAATTTTCAGTTATGTACTACACCTGCCAGTGCTGGCAACAAACTACTATCGGCAAATTCCCAACCAACCTATGGTCAAACTTGTAGTCACATTATATCTTTCAGAATTCTGCCTTGTCCCAAATGTTTTGTAGTTTTTTTTTTTTTAAGTACATTTACTTACACGACTTAGAATAAACAGCATATGATTTGATTCCATTGAAACCATCCATTGGTTCCGTGAGAATTGTTGGGTGATACAATTGAGAACATCTCATGGATAAACCTCCTACAAATATTGACACAAGATCTTCTCCATCCACTTAACATGTTGGTCCGGATCAGAGATTAATGACTCAACCGAACTACAAAACATTGACAACAATGCAACATTCCCTTGGTATTGCATTGAACATTTAAAAGACCAGAGTCCTGCTCTGAAGATCTGAAACCAACATGTAAAATATTATAGCGGGACTGGTTTGCATTTTTGGGGAGAAGGAAAGGGTGACATTTTGGGTCGGAAGAAGGGTCTCACCCCTAAACGTCACCCATTCCGTCACCCACGCTGCCTGTTCCGCTGAGTTACCCCAGCATTTTGTGCCTATATTCGGTGTAAACCAGCCTCTGCAATTCCTTCCTATACATATGAAGTATTATAATTGAATCCTAAAACACATTGTTTTGATATCTAAATCTCAGATTTTATTAAAATAAGGAGGGTCAATGGCATTACTGGAGAAATGTAAATGTATCAAGGGATCAATGAATGGGAGTTTTTAAAAAAATGGGAATTGGCACCAAGATGCTATGGAGAACATGTCCTTCAGATCTTCTGTAAACTCCTTCATATCAACATTTATGAAAAATCCTCCAAGTCCCATTGAAATGATTAAAAGAGATCTTACAACCAAAAATAACCAGAGTGAGAGTATTGTGAATAACAGTAAAAAAAACAATTAAACATAGTTCACTGATTCAATCATATCCCAGTTCAGTAATGAATGTAGTGCACAAGTATGTATTCCATTAACACCACAATAAATAATAGCACCACGTTGTCAAATACACGATAACAGTGAACACATCTCGGAAACAAGCATGAATGATCTCATGCTCATTTGCTGAGGAATTATAACGCAGCAGATAGCACACGCGTGTACTCGGCCAGGTATCAGATACTTCCTGTTGATGAAAATACACACGCCACAAACTACTTCAAAGACCAGGAAGAACATTTTCAGTCAAGAGCGCGCACTAAAAAGAAACATGAAGTAAGAATGAAAGTAAAATCTACCACTGCGTCCTGAGGCTGGGCGTGTGGGGTCGCAGCTTCTTCAAACTTGCTCAAGTGTTGCTGAGGAAAGACTTCCCTGTTTCTTAATTGCTTCTGGATTCCCAGGCTGACAGCTGGAGCTGAGCGACAGGCAAAGTGGGACTGCAACCGGGAAGCGGCTGCTTATAGCAGGCTGCCGGGAACAGCCGAAGGCGACAGCACTGTTGGCGGAAAGAGCCGAGCGCTCCTGGTGATCTGCGCCTGCCGTGGGAGCGCACCGCCAAACCAGACACTCGTCAACTCTGCAAAGCTGCCCCCACGGAAAAAGCCGAATCGCAAAATGCTGCTGACGGAAACGGTCGAATGCATTCTGATTGCTATCTGCAGCCCTTTGATTTAATCATTCGAAGACCAGACCGTGTGAAGAAACGGATTGAAACTTGTTTTTTTTTTAAAAAGAAGAAAACATTTGCCCAGGTTAAGAGCGTATTCAACATTGTCCCTGGTCATGACAAACCCATGTAAAAGTTGGAAGTTGCAGCAATGAAGTTGTGCAGATGCGGCACGCACTTCAGAGTGGTAAATGCACAGCTGATGAGAGGAAAACTAAAGAAGGGTGGGACCATGGCAAAAGCTGCTAAAGTAAACACTTCATTTCTTCCTGCCAGATAGATCGTTTGATGTCATGTCTGCACATCTCTCACTCGACAGACAGCGAGGGAGGGATGGATGGATGGATGTGCAAACACACTGGACTGTGAAGTTGCAGGAAAGGGTGGAGTTTGCAGAAATGCCAGTTTCGTTAAAAACAAAAATGGGACAAAATACAAGGCAAGGCCTGATATGTGAAAAAGAACATTTTGCCATACAAATTCCAAGCTATCAGTCTGAAGAAGGATCGCGACATGAAACGCCGCCTACCAATTCCCTCCACAGATGCTGCCTAACCTGTTGAGTTACTCCAGCACTTGGTGTTTTGCCCCACCATAGTATGTCTTCATCTATGGATTGGAAAGGTTTAGAGCGTTATGGGCCAAACATTGGCAGGTAGGACCAGTGTAGATGAGGCATCTTGGTTGGCATTGGTAAATTGGGCCAAAGGTCCTGTTTCTATGCAGTGCGATTAAGTAAATTCCAGCCTACTCATCTTGGCATCGCCAACACAGAATGCCTTGCCATTAACACCATGAAATCAGAACAGCAAACCATGCAGCTATATATATAGTGGTATGGAAAGTCGTCTCCTTAAACACAGGTATTAAAAGTTGTTAAAGGTAATTTTTAAATAAAATCCAACTGCCACAGTGCAGGGACATTCTTTCTCAAATGGGAAGGCAGTGAGCCCTACCAGAAATACCATGTGGAATTATGAGTGGCTGTCGCTGTTAGCCCTATGTCTATCCTGCAAATGGCCTTATGTAGTTATAGCAAATACTTGTCATAAATCACGGAAAGCTAGCAAGGTAGGAGAGAAGAGGGAAAGGTAGGAGAGAAGAGGGAAATCCCCCCCCAAATTGATTGTTGTCGAAGGCATTAGCCAGGCATGTTCAGAAGCAATTGTTGATTATGTTGACACACAGGACCACTCCAGGAACATGGAGCAATGTACAAATGAAGAAAAGAACTGTGCAGTTGTAAGACAGTCAGCACCTCGTGCCTGTTGATATAATTGTAATCTGAACTCTACCCACCTTGGCTATCCCTTGGCTATCATGGATCAATCTACTTGCTTGGGTAGTTTACAACCCTACGGTATGAACATTGAGTGGTCCAAATTTAAGTAACACCCCATCCCTCTCTCCTTTGACCCATCCAATACGCATCCATTTCCCTCCCCTATCCCCACCACCTCTTTATACCCCAGGCCCCATCATCTTCGTCCTACATCCCTCCCTCCGGTTTAGCATTTTGCTCCACTTCTCTCCTTATAATGGGATTATGTCTTTTCATCTCTAGCTTTTGTCATTTCACCCATCTGCAGGGCTGCCAACATTGGGTGAGAGTGGGGAGTGAGAAATTGCGAGAGACCAAGCCCGAGGGAGCGGAGCGACGGGGGGGGGGGGGGGGGGGGGGAGGGGGGTGCTCCCCCCTTCAGCTTGCATTTTTCAGCTTGAAATCGAGCAATATGGTTCATACTGTGTTCATATGGTGCATATTAGTGTATCCATGTATGGATATCAGGTTATAATCAAACACTTGGCACATGCTGACCAACCTGGGTCTCACTGCACACCTGGTACTACTTCTGGCCCTGACTCCAGTTGCATACTTTCTCTCATTCCTGTCCCTGAGTCCCGCCTTACCCTGTTCTACCCTGATCATAGCTGCTTACCTGCTTAGGTTCCCAGTGCTGAACACTCTCCTGGTCCCAGCTTTGACTGCACACCTAGTACTATTCCAGACCTTGACTCTGGATGCAAACTTGGTCTTGTTCCTAGCCCCTCTGCACTGACAATATATCAGGCCCACACATAAAGCCCCATATCTGACCCCCTGGACTTAACCTATTACGTTCAAACTCACAGGCAGTTTATGGCAGTTTATTTACATAAAACCCTTTATGGGGCACTTCACATACCAAATTATGGATAACAAAATTTGCTACATTCATTGGCTTCCTTGTTATCTAACATGCCAGTCACTTTGTCAAAGAAGTCATCAATTGGTTGAACACAATTTCTCATCCATAAAATTATACTCACTCAATATTCTGTTACCATTTGTTAAGGGCTTGGACACGCTAGAGGCAGGAAACATGTTCCCGATGTTGGGGGAGCCCAGAACCAGGGGCTCTCCCCCTCTCTCCAGCCCTCTCTCTCTCTTTCCCCCCCCCCCTCTCTCTCCCTCTCGCTCTCTGTCCACACACTCTCTCCCCTCTCTCTCCTCTCTCTCACCTCTCCCACCTCACTTTCCACCTTGCTCTCTCCCCTCTCTCTCTCTCCTCTTTCTCTCCTCGCTCTCATCTCTCCCTCCCACCTCACTCTCCCCTTCTCTCTCCCCTCTCTTTGTCTCTATCTCCTCTTTCTCTTTGCCCCCCTCTCTCTTTCCCCGTTTCTCTCTTTCCCCCTCTCTCCCTTCCCCCCCCTCTCCCTCTCCTCTCCCTATCTCTCTCCTCTCTCCTATCTCTCTTCCCTATCTCTCTCTCCCTCCCCTCTCGCTCTCCCCCCTCTTCTCTCTCCCCATTCTCTCCCCCTCTGTCTCTCCCCTCTCTCCCTCCACCCTGTCTCCTTCCCCTCTCTCTGTCTCTCCGCCTCCCTTGGAGAGTCTCTGTCCCTTCGGCGGCGCAACGCTTCCGACGCCTCCGACGGCCCGGGACTCTTGAACTGAAGCTGCTCCATGGCCGGAGCTGCAGCGAGCGACTCGCCAGCCCGCAAATACTCGGCAGCGCTGGCAACCCGCATCTGTCCCCGCCGCTGGTTCTGCTTCCATCCCTCCCTCAGCCCCAGCTCTCGAACACCCGCGGCCCATGCAGTTTATCTGAGTTTTGACATTTTCGTTGATCACAGAATTTCTCACGACAGAGCGTGAGAAATTTGTGATAAGCGTGAGGGCGTGAGAATTTCTCGAAATGAGTGAGTCTCACGCTCAATGTGTGAGAGTTGGCAGCTCTGCATCTGCAAACCAAACACTTGTATCCTTGTATCCACCTATCACTCGTTAGGCTTTGTCCCACCACCAACTCTTTTCTGGCTTTTACTCCTCTACTACTATTAGTGTATAGACCTGACCTTAAATGTTACCTATCGATTCCCTCCCCAGGTGATGCATGACCCCCGGAGTGCATCCAACACTTGTGTTTTACTATCGATATCACATATTACCTCGCCTTAAGTTGTCTTCACCATTTGTTTTCCTACCTTTCTTTGCGTCATCAACAAATTTACCAGCAATATCCTTGGTGATTTCATCCAAGTCATTGATATAATTGTATAAAGAAGAGGTCTCAACACCAATCCCTGTGACACTTCACGCATTACATGCTCTTAACCAGATGATGTCCTATTCATAACTACTTGTAACTGGTACTCCTATTCATCAGTGAATCCTCCATGCCAATGTTATTTCCTGCACTGTGAGCTCTTATTTTCCTCAATAATGACACCTCAGCAAATGGCTCTGTAAATTACAGTGCATTCACCAGATACACTTTATCCATTGCACATTACTTCTATAAAGTAATTTTTTTAAATTTTCAATGATAATTTCCCTTTCACACAACTATATTGACATTGATTTACTCTGAATCATCTTGGTGCTCTATTTAATCATCTTAAATAAAAGCCTTGAACATTTTCCCTCTGATAGATATTAAGCTATCAGACCCACTGTTTTCTGTTTTCTGTTTTCTGTTTCCCTTTTTGAAGAAAGGATTATTATCTGCTACTGGCAATATAATGGAACCTTTCCTTAATCTGGGGAATTTTGGAAAATTCAACCCAATCCATCAATTAGCTCATTAGCCTTTTCTTATAGACTTTCTAAATCCGTCAAAATCTAAAGGCCCTGTTAAATCTCAATTCCAACTAAATGCTAACGCTGACTTCCCTGCTGATTGTAATTTTCCGGAGTTCCTCCATCTCTTCCAACTTGCATCTATTTCTGGGATGTGTCCTCTATCGAGCGGACAAATGCATCAGGCCTGTTTAAATCGTATGCAATCTTCTTGTTTTCTATTATTAATTTTCCAGTCTCAATTTGCATACATTGAATGCTCTCTTGTTAGCTTTTTGTATGGTTAAATATCTGTGAATACCCTAAACAATCCAGTTAGTTTTATCACGTACACTTTCTTCCTTATTAATCTTTGAATCATTCTTTTGTTTTTTTATATGTAAATATAATCTACTCACCAATATTTGTGGTCATACACTTTTTCTTTGTTTAATGTTACCTCATAGCTTTTTACTTCACAATATGTATTGAAACAAGTATCATATCGTAAGCTCGCACAATACATAGTCATAGAGCCATACAGCAACGAAGGCCCTCAGGCCCAAAATGCCCCATCGACATTAGTCCCACTTGCTTGACTTTGGCCCATTTGCCTCTAAACCTATCCTACCCGTGTACCTGTCTAAATGTTGTTAATACCTGCCTCAAATAGCTCCTCCGGCAGCCTCTTCCATACACTCACTACCCTTTGTGTAAAAAAGGTATCCCTCAGGTTCCTATAAAATCTACTTTAATTTGATACCTAATTCACTTTCATATCTTCAGTATTAAAAAAGTTATGGTCATTTTCATACTCGGAAATTAGCATCTTGTTCCCTTTTGCATTTCCATTGACTTAACACTAAAGCTGTGATTGAGGACAGTCAAAAACCCATAGCTTTCTTAAAAATTAAGAGAATTGAATGAAATTTTCAGTTATTATAGATTGAAGCATTCTGAAACAAATATGAAACATCTTACTTGGATGACCTGAAATTAAAGCATATAATTAGTTAGTTACCTAATTGTAGCTAATTACAAAATTGACCGTTGTGACGGAAATAGTAGTAAACACCCAGACTGGCTTGAAAATTCAAAAATGTGATATTCTCAAGATCAGAACTTGAATATTATTGTATTATATGCTGTAAATCCATAACAGACAGGTAAAGAAATTACAATTTCCAGCAAAAGACCAATTCTTTACGGAGAAGATCAGTCGCTAGTTGGTACATTGGCATATCATAATCAGTAGCATCACCATACTCCTCAGATTGTAACCAACTCTGTACACCTTGTTTTTCCTCAACTTTTCAATTTTGGCATTGTAAACTACAAGTTTTTGCTCTTTAAAAACCACGCATGACATGCCTTTCTGCTGACTACTTTCCCATTAAGAATGTCCTGTAGATCATCACATTTGGTGTAGTTCAAATTCGGATAATCTCTACGAATACTGTCTAAATCAGTCTCTATTGCTGGGCACTTGGATTGACAATTTTGCATTTCTTCTTTGGAGACATCTGTTTAAAATGTAAAGAAAAAAAACACTGAACAGCATTAACAGAAACAAGCTATTATTTGCAGTTTTAGAAAAAAAAAAGGTAGAAATGATAAAGTTAAACGCTAAAACAAATAGTAAATACCAAACAAAAAAATCATATTCATCAGTTTCATCAAATCAATTAAATTCATCAAATCAATTAAATTCATCAAATCAATTAAATTCATCTAATCAATTAATCAGAATCAGAATCACACTATATTCGCCAAGTATGTTTTGCAACATACGAGGAATTTTATTGGCCAGGTCAGTCATACAATTAAAAGCAACAGACTCAAAAACACATTTTAACATGAACATCCACCACAGTGACTCCGACACATTCCTCACTGTGCTGGAATGCGAAATAAAGTTCAAGCCCTTCCTTTTTTTCTTCCTCGGTCGGGGGCCTCGAGCCCTCCGTTCACGTGATGGTCTTGACTCCCGTGGCCGGCGGCGTTCAGGCCCTCCGCATCGAGGCATTCAGCTCCTGCATTGGGGGAATGTCAGCTCCTCCACGCCGGGCAATCGAACCTCGCGTCGGGGCTGGTTGAACCTCTTGCGACGTTGGAGATCCCGACTAGCCTCTCCCAAGATTGCGAGCCCTTGATAGTAAGTCCACAGTGGTCACAGGCAAGGGATCCACTCCGATGTTAAGTCCGTGCACGGCGGTGGGGCTCACGGTAGGCCGAGGAGGCCTCCAGCTCCAGTGATGGTAGGCTGCAGAGCCCGGAGAATGTGATCCGAAAATTGATCACATCTCCAGGAAGGTAGGAAGAAAAAAATTTCCCCCGATCTCCTCCCCCATCCCCCCACATAAAACAAGCCGAAGAACATTAAAACCAACTTTTAACAAACTAAAAAATAACAAAAGGAAAGAAAAAACGAACAGACTGCCGGCTGGGCTGCCATCTCCCCAGCGCCCCTGGTGGTCTTAAATTAATCTAAATTCAAATACTAGATCTAAACATCTATCCATTTCTTAAGAAAAGGCTAACATTTTTAAATAGCCTAAGTTTCCAAATGACAAATAACAAACTGATCCCATTCACACAAGAATTCACTTAGTCTCACTTAGTCATACATTTATATGCCAAATGGAAGGAATTTAATGTTTAATTCCCATAAATTAATCCAGAAACATCCACTCTCAAGATAATCAAAATAATTATTTTTTGCACAGTACATCTGGCTAAAACTGGACTGTGGATATTTAGTATGAAAATATTGATCATGGATAGACAATAACACAAAATATAGATGATTTAGATGTTCTTATGACATGATTGTACAAAAAAAAAAAGAATTTGATTATCTTGAGAGTGGATGTTTTTGGAATGTGATCAATTGGAATGTTGCCGTTGCCATAAAATTTTAACCCCTATTGGCAGGCATGGCCGATTCGTATGGGGGCCTAAATAACATTTTTAGCATCATAAGATTAAAATGAAGCCACACCAAAAAAGCAAGATAATGTTAAATAAATGACATACTTTTTCATTTGTCCTGATATTGCGATCCGTGATGTTGAAGGCACTGAAGGCATTAGAAGTCGCGCTTACCTTCAATGCAGCGATTATATCATCCAGTTTGGTTTTTTTTTTTAACCCGAGAAGGGAAGCTTGAACGATTTTTCTTCATCAGCTAGCAGCCCGAGGAAATCCCTCTCCAACAACCAATACAAACCTGCATTTTAATCCCGCTCCCCCCCCCCCCCCCACAAAGCCTCCGGAATCGCACGCACAGGCAGTGGCAGATTTACAGCGCCGCTGATGGTAGGTTTTGTAACAATGCTAATTGCACACCTCTAGAAGATCATACCCTCATCCTCCTGTGCTCCAAGGAATAAAGTCCTAGCTTGCTCAATCTCTCCCTATAGCTCAGGCCCTCGAGTCCTGGCAACATCGTCGTAAATCTTCTCCGCGCCATTTCCAGTTTGTGAACATGGAGTGCCTACACTCGCATGGTCCTAGGTTGCAACGGCTTCACTGCTCAGCATCAGCTCCAAAATGACCAGTGATAGCCAGACAGTGGGTGCCCTAATCCTCCTTCCCTCCATCACACCCACTGAGAGCCAGGCTACAAAATCAACAGCCATTATGTTAGGCAACTGTGTCATGAGCCCATCCTTACCTTTCCTTTTTGACTTACCGGCTTTGGTGGCACACCACTACCACTGGACATTCCTGACATAAGGAATGTTCTCACATGCCAAAATACATAGTGTTCTTTAATTTACTGTCCACCCCATTCTATCTTTAACTCCCTTACTCTCCACATTAACCTATTTTATGAGATCACATTGGCATGCAGCATCTTGCACACAACCTGTCATCTCAAGGACTTTGCAAGAGTTACATAAAACATGGATACATAGAAAATAAGTGCAGGAGTAGGCCATTCGGCCCTTCGAGCCAGCACCACCATTCAATGTGTTCCTGGCTGATCATCCACAATCAGTACCCCGTTCCTGACTTCTCCCCATATCCCTTGATTCTGTTAGCCCTAAGAGCTCTATCTAACTCTCCTTTGAATGCAGCCAGCGAGTCGGCCTCTGCCTTCTGAGGCAGAGAATTCCACAAATTTACAACTCTCTGGGTGAAAAAGTTTTCCCTCAACTAAGTTCTAAATGGCCTACCCCTTATTTTTAAACTGCATCTAGTGTGTCAATCCCTTAATAATTTTATATGTTTCTAAAAGATGCCCTCTCATCCTTCTAAATTCCTTTGTCCAGTCATTCCATTCTTTCATCATATGACATTCCCGCATTTGCAGGAATTAACCTTGTGAACCTACGCTGCACTCCCTCAAAAGTAGGAATGTCCTTCCTCAAATTAGGAAACTAAAACTGCACACAATACTCCAGGTGTCGTCTCACCAGGGCCCTGTACAACAGCAGAAGGACTCTTTGCTCCTGTACCCAAATCCTCTTGTTATGAAGGCCAACATACTAATAGACAATAGCATTAGCTTTCTTCACTGTCTGCTGTACATGCATGCTTACTTACACTCACTGATGTACAAGGACTCCCAGGTCTCGTTGCACTTCCCCTTTTCTTAATCTTACACCATTCAGATAATAATCTGCCTTCTTGTTCTTGCAAGTTCTCTCAATCAAATTTTGTTCTCAACCAGATAATGTCCCATCCATAACTACTTGTAACTAGTACTCCTATTAGTGAATCTTCCACGCCAATGTTATCTCCCACATTGTGAGTTTTTATTTTCCTCGATAACTCTTGATGCTGCACCTCATCAAATGCCTCTGAACACCCATATCCATTGCACGTTACTTCTATAAAGGGATTTAATTGTCAATGATGATTTCCTTTTCACAAAACTATTTTGAGATTGACTGATTACTCTGAATTTATCTTGATGCCCAGCTATTCAAAAACAGCATTTAACACTTTCCATCTGATAGATATAAACTATCACACAGAGTTTGTACTCCCTGTGACCACGTTGGTTCTCTCTGGGTGCTCCGATTTCCTCCCACACTCCAAAGATGTACAGGTTTGTGGGTTAATTGGGCTTCAGTAAAATTATAAATTGTCCCTAGGGTGTGTAGGATAGTGTTAGACTGTGGGGATTGCTGGTTGGCATGGACAAAGTGGGCCAAAGGGCCTGAAACGTCACCCATTCCTTCTCTCCAGAGATGCTGCCTGTCGCGCTGAGTTACTCCAGCATTTTGTGTCTATCTTTGATTTAAACCAGCATCTGCAGTTCTTTCCTAAACTAAAATACCTACTGTTTTCTGTTTCCCTCCCTTTTCGAAGAAAGGATTTTTTTCTGCCACTGCCAATCTAATGGAACCTTTCCTTAATCCTGGGAATTTTGGAAAATGAAAACCAGTTAATCAGTTATCTGATTAGCCTTTCTGATAAGACCATCTAGGCCCATCAAAAGCCAAAGGCCTGTCAACTCTCAAATCCATCTAAATGCTAACACTGACTTCCCTGTTGTTTGTAATTTTCCTGAGTTCCTCCATCCCTTCCAAGTCCCAACTTGCTGTGCCGTCCGTAATGTTTGGGACACAGACCCATCATTTATTTATTTGCCTCTGTACTCCAGAAGAAGGGGTCACAGTTTAAGGATAAGGGGGAAGTCTTTTAGGACCGAGATGAGAAAATCATTTTTCACACAGAGAGTGGTGAATCTGTGGAATTCTCTGCCACAGAAGGTAGTTGAGGCTAGTTCATTGGCTATATTTAAGAGGGAGTTAGATGTGGTCCTTGTGGCTAAAGGGATCAGGGGGTATGGGGGAGAAGGCAGGTACAGGATACTGAGTTGGATGATCAGCCATGATCATATTGAATGGCGGAACAGGCTCAAAAGGCCAAATGGCCAACTCCTGCACCAATTTTCTATGTTTCTATGTTTACTCCACAATTTGAGATGTGTAATAAAAAAAATTACATGTGGTTAAAGTGCGCATTGTCAGATTTTATCAAAGGGTATTTTTATACATTTTGGTTTCACCATGTAGAAATTACAGCAGTCTTATGTTCCAAACAGTTGATTTTGGGAAGCCTAGGTTTGGTTGATGACTCTATAACAGTTTTATTCTTGTTTCTATGTCTCATAATGGCTTCTTTGACTTTCATTGGCACTACTTTGGTCCTCATGTTGATAAACAGCAATAAAAGTTTCCAATGGTGATGGGAAGACTAGGTGCTGAGAGTTCTCTTATACCTGCATTAAGGAGGCAATTAAACACACCTGAGCAATTACAAACACCTGTGAAGCCATGTGTCCCAAACATTACAGCGCGCTGAAATGGGGGTACTATATATAAATACAGCTGTAATTTCTACATGGTGAAACTAAAAAGTATAAAAATACCCTTTAATAAAATTTGACAATGTACATTTTAACCACATCTGATTTTTTCTATCACAAATCTCAAATTGTGGAGCACAGAGGCAAATAAATAAATGATGGGTCTTTGTCCCAAACATTATGGAAGACACTGTACATCTATTTCTGGGATGTGTCTTCACTTGAGCGGACAAATACATCATCAATATTTGTGCAGTTATATACTTTTTCTTTAAATTAAATGAGCCTTCTAACCTTTTTAGTTCACAATGCATATTGAACCAAGTATTATATCGTTTGCTTGCACACGACATAGGCATAGTCAAACAGTGTGGAAACAGGCACTTCGGCCCTCCTAGCCCATGCTAACCAAAATGCCACAACTACACCAGTTCCATATCCCTTTAAACCTATCCTACGCATGTACCAGCCTAAATGTTTCTTCAATGTTGCATGAGTAGCTGCCTCAAGATAGTTCCTGTAGTGCACAGATTCATTTTTCGCAAAAAAAGACACAAAATACTGGAGTAACAACGGGTCAGGCATCATCCCTGGAGAACATGCATAGGTTATGTTTCAGGTTGGGACCCTTCTTCAGACTTTGTGAACCAACATCTGTAGTTCCACGTTTCTACATTTTAGAGACTTAAGGTGCCCGACCCGAAACTTCACCTGCAGGCATCCATGTTCTTCAGGGATGCTGCCGTTAACTCATTGAGTTATTCTAGCATTTTGTGTGTTTTTTTGTAAACTAACATTAGCAGTTCCTTTTGTCTACCGTAATCAGATCGTTTTAAAACATGGGTAGCTCAGAAATTCCCCAAATGTAAATATGATAAAACAAAAAATGTGACAACCATATTTGAATGAAATGGTTGGATGTCTCACGAAAACGCTTAGAGTTAATCAGCTCAAGTTTTGTTTTACGTGCTTGGGTACGTTATATCACGTGACACTCAGTATGCATTTTGCATCCATATGGACATGTGTTCAATGAAACACATATCTTTAAATTTAAAGATTGTAATCGTAGTTTGGTGAGGGACATTTACATATTTTGCAAGGTTATTTGAAGTTTCAACTCCCATTGAAACTACCCAGACTTTCACCTTAAAAAATACGTGTTGAACATATTGCGGTTGTTTTCAATATTTTTAATGAAGTAGAAATTCACGCATTGTGGTAGCAGCTTAATGCAGTAGTACTGGCACAAAGGCTAAAACAGTATGTCCTCAAGGCAAAGGTAATTCTAACCCCACCCCTCCCCACCACAAATCCACCATCAAAGCCTGAGGGAAACAGAATATAAGGAAATAGAAGCCATAAGGGTTAAAAAAAAGTTGTGGATTTCCTTGTTATTCTTAATCATTGGTAAGGGAATAGTTTCCAAATTTATTTTGAAAATCTAATGAAACCGAAATCTCCTTGGAGAGCAGAAATATGCATAAACTGTTAGCCTATCCAATTAATTTTATCATTCAAGTTATTTTTTTACATTTGTGTCTGACCAATTTAATCCATCAAGGTAATTGCTCTCAATTCCTTTTCAGTGAAAAGTATCCATACTCCACACATGTCCCCAGCACCTCTGGGGATGCTCGTTAAAAAAAAAGTTAATATTTTCTTTCTCTTTACACTTGTGCAATCTTCCACAGTGATCCTGTCCAGCCCATCAACAGATACCCGCAAAGTGTCTTCATATCACAGTATTTTTTTCAAAATAGTGCAATAGAATCATTTAGGTTCTGAGGACAGATGTTGTCTTTGGTTTCAAACCTCATTTAACAAATATTTCACTTCTCATAGTCCTTTATCATTGCAAGGAAATGCCATATAGGTCTTTATATTCAACTCCATGGAGCAGATTTGAATGTATATCATTTAAGCACAGAACAGTCATCATTCCATTCAGCTAAGACTGATGCAAAATCCTCAGTTATCCAGAAGGATTTTTAAGAAGACTAAACCCTCCCTCCCCCCTCCCCACAAATTAATGTCCACCCCAGTTATCTGGAATTTATGTATTTTCCTTTCCACATCAGAAAACTTACATAACAAAGACTTAAAAAAAACCAAACAGCTTTATGATGTAAGCTTATCTGGAGATTGTAGTGTGCCTTCATTCTCTGAAATATAAAAATTAATAAAGGGATACCCAAATACTTAAGCGAGAAAACAACTTACAAAACATAATTACAAATAGATCATTTCTAGGAACACACATAAAAGGTAAGTTGCATAAATTTGACTAGGAATTAAGTGCCATCTTGGCAAAGTAAGTGGAAACCATCCTCGACATATCTTCTCACAGCTTTTAAACAAAATCATAACCTTAACAGTGTATCACTTAATAAAAAATCAGATGGTAGATGGAGCAAGATCAACATCATAAATACACAAAAATGTAGCTGATGACCTCAAGGGTAATTTATCTTGCTGAATCTGAAAGAATGTTGCTGGTGGTATTTTAAGCAACAACAAACAATGTGGTCCTGCCGCTCAGTTTATCTTGGACTTGTGTTAGCTGGTCCTCCAAAATGATGAGGAATAAGTGAGACCACCCAGCAGAAATGAATGTTCAGGATATTCACTGGCAGAAGCAATGAAAAGTACATTCGTCACCCGTCCTGCTCCAACTGTGGAATTATGGAAACTGCTCGTTGCAGCTTAGGGGTTTCCATTGCAAGAATTTATCCATTGGAGGATAATCATTTTACAGTACAAGGATAATTCTCAGTCAAGCGTAGGCATCCAAGGAAGTTGTAAAATGGTGATTACAAATGGTGCCATCCAATTATAAGATCAAGTAATTGTCTCTGAAATACTGAATGTGGATATCAACGGCACTCTATTCTTTATTTCAACTGTTCATTTATTTGCAAATGCTCTGGCATGCCAATGTCTGAGCATAGGATGCTGCAAGAATACTGTGTGAGACTATTGGCTTTGCGGTTTACAGTGTGTATTGCAAGTGAGAAGCGACAAACATCACCAATCGCATGTTGCTCATCCTTTGAGTTACATACGCTGCCTGTGGAGTGGGCACAACATGATACAAACATGTTCATCTAGACATCTTTGTTTGGGTAATATCAACAAGAAAAAAATGAAATGAAAACTCAGACATTTGGAAGACATTGAAAATGTTGTACTTTAACAAGAGATGGGCAAGGTGAAGTGAGTTGACCTCTGAAAACCTGAATGCATCTTATTGTTTTTTGTTTTTTTTTTAATTTAATATGTGTTGAAAGTAAATTTGAAAACAAAATGTACCATGGGGGCGTGACTTCTGATACATCAGATCAAGATCCCTGCACTTACAATGACTGGGACTTGAAAATGGCGCCAAATTGACAACTTTGTATACTCTCTCAGTGTACTACTGCTGTACACATGCACTGAATCTGAGATGCTTATCTACTATGCATCTACCTGTAACTGTTTACTGTATGTATAGTGATACTTGCACTGCACTCTATACAACAGTGAATTTCACTGTACCTCAGTACATGTGACAAATAACTAACATACCATATGATCAGTCGGAAAAAGGGTCTCGACCCGAAATGTCACCTATTCCTTCGCTCCATAGATGGTGCCTCACCCGCTGAGTTTCTCCAGCTTTTTTGTCTACCTTCGATTTTTCCAGCATCTGCGGTTCTTTCTTAAACATACCATACCATGATGCCCAGGAGGAAGATAAGCTGGCAAGTTCATTGAACACATAAACACAACCACCACACACATCCTTTCTCTCTCAGGCCTATAGTTGTGAGCACCAGCACATCCATTCCAAAAGGTGGTAGTTGCGTTGCACAGAGTGGCACTTAATGAATTGTGAGCTAAAGTGAGAAAAACAAATGGCTGTTATATTAGAAGACTCACAAATGGTCTACAGGATTGCATGAGGGACTTTTTTTTTTCATTATTCATTCAAGGGATGTAGACTACATAGGTTGAATCAGCATTTAATTGCAAAAGGTGATGGTGAGCTGTCTTCTTAAACCATTAAAGTCCTTGAGACACAATGCTGTTTGGTAGAGTTCGAGGATTTCCACCCAATGATTCTGAAGGAACAACAATAGATTTCCATGTCAGGATAGCGTGTGACTTGGAAGGCAACCTCCCAGAGATGGTGGGGGGGGGTGTTGTTCCCATTTTGTTGCTGTCCTTTTAGCTGCTAGAGGGTTTAGAAGGTGCTTTCCAACAAGTCTTTGTGAGTTGCTGCAATACATCCTGTAGATGGTACAAACTGCAGTAAGTGCCATCCACATGATGCTCCTCAGCAACTCACACTGTGGAGTAATGGTGGGTGAGTGAATGGGTTATGGATGGTGTGCCTATCAAACAGGCTGCCATGTCCTGTATGGTGTCAAGTTGTTGAAGTACTCATCCAGGTAAGTGGAGAGTGGTTCACCATGTTCCAGACTTGAGCCTTGTAGATGGTGGACAAATTTTGGAGACTTGAAAGGTAAGTTACTTCCCACAGGATTCCCAAGTTCTAACCTGCTCTAAGAGACAAATAATTACAGTCATGCAGCACAGGAACAACCCTTTGGCCCAACTTGTCCATGCCGACTAAGATGCTTAACAAAGCTGGTTCTTTTTGCCCATGTTTGACCCTTATGCCTCTAATTCTTTCTTATCCATGTCTCATCCAAATGTCTTCTAAATGTTGTTTTTTCACCTGCCTCAACTAGCTCGCTTCATATACCTACCACAATCTGTGTGAAAAGAATTGCCCCTCAGGTCCCAATTAAATCTTGTAGCCACAGTGTGTATTTAGCTACTCCAGTTCAGTCGCTGGTCAATGGTAACACCCAGGATATTGATAGAGAGGGTTTCAGTAATGATAATGCTATCAAATGCCCGAGAGTGTTAGCTAGAATTTCTCTTGTTAGATATCATCATTGCCTGGCACAAATGGTACTTGTTACCTATCAGTACAAGAGCTTCTTATCACTACAGGTGCTCGGAGGGAGTTTGTATGTTCTCCCTGTGACCTGCATGGGTGTTCTCCGGTATCTCTTGTTTCCTCCCACATTCCAAAGACAAACAGGTTTGTAGGTTAATTGGCTAAGTATAATTGTAAATTGTCCTTAGTGTGTGTAAGATAGTGTCAATGTGCTGGTCGGCACGGACACGGGTGGCTGAAGGGCCTGTTTCTGTGCTGTATCTCTAAAACTAAAAACTAAAGTACAGGCCTGTATATCGTCCAGGTCCAGCTGCATTTGGTTGTGGACAGCTTTATTTTCCAAGGAGTCGTGAATGATGCATTGTACGATCATCAGCGGACATCCCAGCATCTGTCCTCATGAATGAAGGAAGGTCGTTGATGAAGCAGCTGAAGATGGTTGAACTTAGGACACTACCATGAAGAAATCCAACAGAGATGCCCTGTGTCTGTGGTGG